>OZ038498.1:15216996-15269496 GCA_964036315.1 Acanthosepion esculentum | reverse complement strand
TAAATATAAGAACGGAACCTTGAAAATGGTCTCCCGGCACATATCTGGATTACAATAATAATAATAATAATAAGAAGAAGAAGAAGAAGAAGAAGAAGAAGAAGAAGAAGAAGAAATTAGATTGATTGATTTTTTTTAATGGTATATCAAGACCTCATGGGTCATTTAATGCCGAAATTTAATTTTCTTGGGACTTTGAAGTAATAAATACATGATATATGTTCTGCTTTCACAGTTGACTACATGGTAGATGATACTCAGCTTTAGTGCATTTACATGTTTGTGTAAACGTAATTGCTAGAGGCGGTGATAGGTGTGTTTTATGTTGTAGCTTTGTTGGAGTTATATTTTGGAATACAGTTTGATTTTTTAAGTAATTGTAGGATATTATATGAATTAATGTCATGAAAGTGTTTTTCATATTGGTTGTTTGGTTGATTTCGTTTAGCGGCATGTCAACACCTCTATGGGTTATTTAATGCAGAACTCTAAATATTTTATACATATTTTTATACTTTCAGAGTAAAACTACGTTTTATAGATATATATTTTGTAGATCAGAAAATGTCTTGGTGATAATTTTACTATAAATACAGTGCTGTTCGATAAAAGTGACTCACCTGATTTTTTTTTAACTAAATGTTCTCTTCTCCGATGAAACGAAAGTTGAGCTAAATTCAAAGGATAAGCGATCTAAAATCCGAAGAAGAAGCTTTGAAAGCTCTTTGAATTTAGCAGTAAGTACTGTCAAGCATCCGTTCAGTATAATGTTCTGGGGATGCTTTTCTTTTCATGGAACTGGTTTCTTAAAACCTATTGAAAAGACCCTCAAGAGCGAGCAGTACAAGAGAATTTTAGAGTCTTGTCTGCTCCCTTCTGCTGAAAGGGTGCAAATCGACCCCATCAAGCTCATTTTTTTATGCAGGATAATGCTCCCTGTCACAAATCAAATTTGATGAAGGAATACTTTGATGAGAAGCAGGTGAGTGTTATGACATGGCCGCCCCAATCTCCTGACCTCAACCCCATAGAAAACTTATGGAGCATTATAAAGAACAGGCTCTCGAGAAAGCAGTTGAGCAACAAAGAGGATTTGATTGTGAATTTCATATCCGAATGGAATTCAATGCTTGGAGATGAGATTTGCCAGAACCTAATCAATCAATGCCAAAAAGGGTTGAAAAGGTTATTCCAAATAAAGGAGGACCCATAGATTATTAAATATTTCGAACTATATTACCTATTATAAATAAATTATACCTCTATTATTCTTTATTTAAAGCGGTTCGGTTGTTTCGATTGATTACTAATTACAGGAAATAAGTGAGTCAATTTTTTTGCACAGAGTTTTTCTCCTAAATCTCATTTATATCCAAAATTATAATTATCAATAGAATACCTTAGGGTGAGTAAACTTTTTTACTAGGTGGTCGGGAAGGGGTCTTTATATTAGTAAGATTAAAAATTAGTTTGACCTCAAAAACAATAGGTGAAAAAATTTTTAATTAAAAAAAGAAATCAGGTGAGTCACTTTTATCGAACAGAACTGTATGTATTTTTTTATATATTTTTTGTTGCATTGTTATTTTGCTATAAAAATCTGGTTTATCGTCAAGAAAAAAACAAAAGGACACCAAAATAAAATTTTAATCAACAACAATTTAAGCCTCATTTCTTTTTGCTCGGAAATTTTCTTTCAATTCAACGGTTGACTCTTCCGGGGTATCCATGCCCGATTTCCCTCCCAGAACTGAGGCCCTTTTGAGCGGATTGCGCATATCCCCGTCGTTGGTATTGGGCATTATCTCTAACTTAGATCACCACAAGGCTACTGGTGGAGATGGGATACCAGCCATTGTCCTGAAGAAATGCGCGCCTGAATTGGCGCCTGCCCTCTCTAAATTATACAACTACTGCCTCAAGGAGTCTTGTTTTCCTGACTACTGGAAGTCCTCATCCATTGTTCCTGTCTTTAGGAACTCTGGTGACCCCTCCGACCCTTCTAATTACCGTCCTATCAGTCTCCTACCTCTCTTCGGCAAAGTCTTCGAAGCCCTTATCAACACCGAAGTGATTAATCACCTTATATCCCATGATCTGCTCTCAGACAAGCAATATGGTTTCCGCTTTGCCCGATCTACAGCCGATGTGCTTACGGCCATCACTGAATTTGTCTAACAAGCTATTCATAATAACGGTGAAGCTCGTGCCATGGCCCTAGACATCTCCAAAGCGTTTGATAGGGTTTGGCATGCCAGCCTTCTTCGCAAGCTTCAGGGTTATGGTATTACAGGTCGATTGTTTGACCTAATACAATCATTCCTGTCAAACCGTGGATTGAAGGTCGTTCTCAACGGATTCATCTCCAGCTCCTATCCCACTAACGCTGGTGTTCCTCAAGGCTCCATCCTAGTCCCTACTCTGTTCCTTATATTCATAAATGATCTTCCTGACGCCATAGATTCCCAAGTCGGCATCTATGCGGATGACACCACAATTTACTCCTGCCTCAAAAACAAATCTAGTGATGCTGACAAAGTTAACCTGGCAGTTCGTCTCGAAATGGACCTACAATCGGTTGTGAACTGGGGCAAGAATTGGTTGGTTAACTTTAACGCTTCTAAAACAAAACTGCTCTCTATTAACCACCACAGGGATCCATCCCTGCATCCCATTAGAATGTCTGAAGCTCAATTTCTCGAGAGTTCCTCTCTGCGGCTGCTCGGTCCACGCTGTCCGCTGACCTGAGATGGAACAAATACATCGAGTCAATTGCTTCATCCACCGCAAGGAAAGTTGGCTCCCTGTGCCGGGCCAGGAAATCTATAAATCAACCATTCACCCTTGCATGGAGTATTGCTGCCATATATGGTCTGGAGCCCCTGCTGTTTGCCTCAGGGTTCTTGATAAGATCCAGAGACGGATATGCAACGTAATTGGCCCTGATTTGTCATCTCGTCTGCAGGCGCTTTCTCACAGACTCGCTCTGTCTTTTTTACAAATACGTCCACGGTAATTGCTCCGATGAGCTGCTTTCGCTGGTTCCCAGGCCGCATGAATTTAAGCGTCCTACGAGTCTGGCATCCCGTTCCCACCCCTTCACTGTTGAAACTGTTAGATGTAGACGTCTCTTCTACTCCAATAGCTTCATGTCTCGCACCTCTCGCCTGTGGAACTTCCTTATTCCTGTTTCCCTGACAAATATAATCTCCAACTATTTAAGTGTAACGTCAATCGACATCTCCAGTTGCCTTGATCTATCCACTTCCATTCTCCACATCCTTCCCCCTTTCATTCCTATCTGCTCTCGCTCCAAATCTTCTGTAACCCCCTTGCCTTGATCGATCAACTATCTTTCTCCACATCCTCTCCTTTACCACTCCTATCTGCTCTTCCTCCAAACCTTCTGTAACCCCTTGCGTGCTAGTGGCTTCCAGCCTTGCTTGGGGTGAAAAGCTTAAAAAAAAAATGTTTATATATTTTGCTGCAGTTTTTGTTTTTTATTGTTTCACCCCAAGCAGGACGATAATGTCACTACGAAATAGCGTGGGGCCACAGGAAGTGAAAGAGAATGAGAAAACTTCAGTGGGGAAGATAGGACAATAAAAGAACAGGGTTCAGACAGACAGAAGATGGCGATTGACGTTGCATTCAAATTTTTGAAGATTGGAGGTGGCAGGGAAACAAGAAACCGGAAGGGACTTCCACAGCTGAGAAGTGCGAGAAAGAATAGAAGTAGCGGTTGCATCTAGTTAGTCTAACAGTAAAACTCTGAGACCTAATTGCCAGTCTAGTAGCATGCTTAAATTCATGTAGTCGAGGCACTAGGGAAAAAAAAGCATATCAGAACAGTTGCCATGAAAATATTTGTAGAAAAGACAGAGGAAAGCTGCGTTACATCGGCGGAGAAAGTGACTGAAGTCAAGATGCCCGATCAGGATAAATAATATTACAGACTCTTCTTTGAATTTTACCAAGAATCTCAAGATGTACAAAAGATACACCAGACCATGGCACCAACATTTAATGCTCGGACGAATGGTAGATTTATAAATGTTCAAGATGGATTCTGGCTAGAAATATTTTCTGGCATTATCCTGCCAACTTTCCTGCCAGTAGACGTAGCAATTGATTCTATATAGTAGCTCCACTTCATGTCTGTGGAAAATGTAAGCCTAAGAAGGCGTGGAATATTGGCGTCTTGGTGTCTAGCATCAGCTATGCTGACGTATCACTATTCGTCATAGTAGTAGTAGTAACAATGCTATCATCATCATCATTATCATCATCATTATTTAGACAAGTTTGTTGTGTATGTTTTGATACCATTCAAGTTTCCGTCTAAATTTCTGGGATGAGTAGTCATTATTATTTGTATTATTTACATTCTGTTACACTATTTACATTATTCGGACTATTGTCCCCATCTTTGTTGTCATATTTATTACAACGTTTCGGTCGTTGTACGCTCCGGCCTTTTTCAGGTGGTTGGAATGTCGAACTGAACCCTTTATTTTCGCTCACTGGGGTAGACTGTTCTAGTTCCACGTGCCATGTCTAATGGATGTCAGGAGATAACTGATAACTGACATCCATTAAACATGGCACGTGGAACTAGAACAGTCTACCCCAGTGAGCGAAAATAATGGGTTCAGTTCGACATTCCAACCACCTGAAAAAGGCCGGAGCGTACAACAACCGAAACGTTGTAATAAATATGGCGACAAAGATGATACAATAAGTATAACAAATTTAAAAGTCTGTCTATATCTCTAAGATGAGGTATTATGATTATTTACATTATTCGTAATGTTATCCTTATTTTCATTGCCATTTTCACAACGTTTCAGCCTCTATATCTCTGAGATGAGGTATTATGATTACTTGTATTATTTACATTATTCGAACTTCATTGCCATTTTCACAACGTTTCATTGCAAGGAATAACAACACACAAAAAATGCAATATAAGCTCTGGTAAAAAAATATTCAATAATAATAATAATAACGGAAAAATTGCAATATGAACACGGGTAAAAAACTGTTGTTGAGACATTAGCTTTAGAAGTCCCAGAAATTCATACCTCAAGGACAGATTGCCCAGCTGGTTAGATCCACATGACTAGAGCCGAAGAGCTGTGAGTTCAATACCAGGCTACAGCAGTGGTGAACAAAAGAAATTGGAGAGTTGAGTTAAATAACTGAGACACCCGGACGAGACATGGCACGTGGAACTAGAATAATCTACCCCGGTGGACGGTTCGGTTCGAAATTCCAAACATCCGAAGAAGGTCGGTGCGTTCCATGGCCGAAACGTTGTGAATATGGCAATGAAGATGAGGATAACAGTCCGAATAATGTAAATAATGCAAGTAATCATAATACCTCATCTCAGAGATATAGAGGACGAAATATTGTGAATATGGCATTGAAGATGAGGATAACAGTCCGAATAATGTAAATAATGCAAGTAATCATAATACCTCACCTCAGATATAGTGGCCGAAACGTTGTGAATATGGCAATGAAGATGAGGATAACAGTCCGAATAATGTAAATAATGCAAGTAATCATAATACCTCATCTCAGAGATATAGAGGACGAAATATTGTGAATATGGCATTGAAGATGAGGATAACAGTCCGAATAATGTAAATAATGCAAGTAATCATAATACCTCACCTCAGATATAGTGGCCGAAACGTTGTGAATATGGCAATGAAGATGAGGATAACAGTCCGAATAATGTAAATAATGCAAGTAATCATAATACCTCATCTCAGAGATATAGAGGACGAAATATTGTGAATATGGCATTGAAGATGAGGATAACAGTCCGAATAATGTAAATAATGCAAGTAATCATAATACCTCACCTCAGATATAGTGGCCGAAACGTTGTGAATATGGCATTGAAGATGAGGATAACAGTCCGAATAATGTAAATAATGCAAGTAATCATAATACCTCATCTCAGAGATATAGAGGACGAAATATTGTGAATATGGCATTGAAGATGAGGATAACAGTCCGAATAATGTAAATAATGCAAGTAATCATAATACCTCATCTCAGAGATATAGAGGACGAAATATTGTGAATATGGCATTGAAGATGAGGATAACAGTCCGAATAATGTAAATAATGCAAGTAATCATAATATCTCACCTCAGATATAGTGGCCGAAACGTTGTGAGTATGGCAATGAAGATGAGGATAACAGTCCGAATAATGTAAATAATGCAAGTAATCATAATATCTCACCTCAGATATAGTGGCCGAAACGTTGTGAGTATGGCAATGAAGATGAGGATAACAGTCCGAATAATGTAAATAATGCAAGTAATCATAATATCTCACCTCAGATATAGTGGCCGAAACGTTGTGAGTATGGCAATGAAGATGAGGATAACAGTCCGAATAATGTAAATAATGCAAGTAATCATAATATCTCACCTCAGATATAGTGGCCGAAACGTTGTGAATATGGCAATGAAGATGAGGATAACAGTCCGAATAATGTAAATAATGCAAGTAATCATAATATCTCACCTCAGATATAGTGGCCGAAACGTTGTGAGTATGGCAATGAAGATGAGGATAACAGTCCGAATAATGTAAATAATGCAAGTAATCATAATATCTCACCTCAGATATAGTGGCCGAAACGTTGTGAGTATGGCAATGAAGATGAGGATAACAGTCCGAATAATGTAAATAATGCAAGTAATCATAATATCTCACCTCAGATATAGTGGCCGAAACGTTGTGAATATGGCAATGAAGATGAGGATAACAGTCCGAATAATGTAAATAATGCAAGTAATCATAATATCTCACCTCAGATATAGTGGCCGAAACGTTGTGAGTATGGCAATGAAGATGAGGATAACAGTCCGAATAATGTAAATAATGCAAGTAATCATAATATCTCACCTCAGATATAGTGGCCGAAACGTTGTGAGTATGGCAATGAAGATGAGGATAACAGTCCGAATAATGTAAATAATGCAAGTAATCATAATATCTCACCTCAGATATAGTGGCCGAAACGTTGTGAATATGGCAATGAAGATGAGGATAACAGTCCGAATAATGTAAATAATGCAAGTAATCATAATATCTCACCTCAGATATAGTGGCCGAAACGTTGTGAGTATGGCAATGAAGATGAGGATAACAGTCCGAATAATGTAAATAATGCAAGTAATCATAATATCTCACCTCAGATATAGTGGCCGAAACGTTGTGAATATGGCAATGAAGATGAGGATAACAGTCCGAATAATGTAAATAATGCAAGTAATCATAATATCTCACCTCAGATATAGTGGCCGAAACGTTGTGAGTATGGCAATGAAGATGAGGATAACAGTCCGAATAATGTAAATAATGCAAGTAATCATAATATCTCACCTCAGATATAGTGGCCGAAACGTTGTGAATATGGCAATGAAGATGAGGATAACAGTCCGAATAATGTAAATAATGCAAGTAATCATAATATCTCACCTCAGATATAGTGGCCGAAACGTTGTGAGTATGGCAATGAAGATGAGGATAACAGTCCGAATAATGTAAATAATGCAAGTAATCATAATATCTCACCTCAGATATAGTGGCCGAAACGTTGTGAATATGGCAATGAAGATGAGGATAACAGTCCGAATAATGTAAATAATGCAAGTAATCATAATATCTCACCTCAGATATAGTGGCCGAAACGTTGTGAGTATGGCAATGAAGATGAGGATAACAGTCCGAATAATGTAAATAATGCAAGTAATCATAATATCTCACCTCAGATATAGTGGCCGAAACGTTGTGAGTATGGCAATGAAGATGAGGATAACAGTCCGAATAATGTAAATAATGCAAGTAATCATAATATCTCACCTCAGATATAGTGGCCGAAACGTTGTGAGTATGGCAATGAAGATGAGGATAACAGTCCGAATAATGTAAATAATGCAAGTAATCATAATATCTCACCTCAGATATAGTGGCCGAAACGTTGTGAGTATGGCAATGAAGATGAGGATAACAGTCCGAATAATGTAAATAATGCAAGTAATCATAATATCTCACCTCAGATATAGTGGCCGAAACGTTGTGAGTATGGCAATGAAGATGAGGATAACAGTCCGAATAATGTAAATAATGCAAGTAATCATAATATCTCACCTCAGATATAGTGGCCGAAACGTTGTGAATATGGCAATGAAGATGAGGATAACAGTCCGAATAATGTAAATAATGCAAGTAATCATAATATCTCACCTCAGATATAGTGGCCGAAACGTTGTGAGTATGGCAATGAAGATGAGGATAACAGTCCGAATAATGTAAATAATGCAAGTAATCATAATATCTCACCTCAGATATAGTGGCCGAAACGTTGTGAATATGGCAATGAAGATGAGGATAACAGTCCGAATAATGTAAATAATGCAAGTAATCATAATATCTCACCTCAGATATAGTGGCCGAAACGTTGTGAGTATGGCAATGAAGATGAGGATAACAGTCCGAATAATGTAAATAATGCAAGTAATCATAATATCTCACCTCAGATATAGTGGCCGAAACGTTGTGAGTATGGCAATGAAGATGAGGATAACAGTCCGAATAATGTAAATAATGCAAGTAATCATAATATCTCACCTCAGATATAGTGGCCGAAACGTTGTGAGTATGGCAATGAAGATGAGGATAACAGTCCGAATAATGTAAATAATGCAAGTAATCATAATATCTCACCTCAGATATAGTGGCCGAAACGTTGTGAGTATGGCAATGAAGATGAGGATAACAGTCCGAATAATGTAAATAATGCAAGTAATCATAATATCTCACCTCAGATATAGTGGCCGAAACGTTGTGAGTATGGCAATGAAGATGAGGATAACAGTCCGAATAATGTAAATAATGCAAGTAATCATAATATCTCACCTCAGATATAGTGGCCGAAACGTTGTGAGTATGGCAATGAAGATGAGGATAACAGTCCGAATAATGTAAATAATGCAAGTAATCATAATATCTCACCTCAGATATAGTGGCCGAAACGTTGTGAGTATGGCAATGAAGATGAGGATAACAGTCCGAATAATGTAAATAATGCAAGTAATCATAATATCTCACCTCAGATATAGTGGCCGAAACGTTGTGAGTATGGCAATGAAGATGAGGATAACAGTCCGAATAATGTAAATAATGCAAGTAATCATAATATCTCACCTCAGATATATTGGCCGAAACGTTGTGAGTATGGCAATGAAGATGAGGATAACAGTCCGAATAATGTAAATAATGCAAGTAATCATAATATCTCACCTCAGATATAGTGGCCGAAACGTTGTGAGTATGGCAATGAAGATGAGGATAACAGTCCGAATAATGTAAATAATGCAAGTAATCATAATATCTCACCTCAGATATAGTGGCCGAAACGTTGTGAATATGGCAATGAAGATGAGGATAACAGTCCGAATAATGTAAATAATGCAAGTAATCATAATATCTCACCTCAGATATAGTGGCCGAAACGTTGTGAGTATGGCAATGAAGATGAGGATAACAGTCCGAATAATGTAAATAATGCAAGTAATCATAATATCTCACCTCAGATATAGTGGCCGAAACGTTGTGAATATGGCAATGAAGATGAGGATAACAGTCCGAATAATGTAAATAATGCAAGTAATCATAATATCTCACCTCAGATATAGTGGCCGAAACGTTGTGAGTATGGCAATGAAGATGAGGATAACAGTCCGAATAATGTAAATAATGCAAGTAATCATAATATCTCACCTCAGATATAGTGGCCGAAACGTTGTGAATATGGCAATGAAGATGAGGATAACAGTCCGAATAATGTAAATAATGCAAGTAATCATAATATCTCACCTCAGATATAGTGGCCGAAACGTTGTGAGTATGGCAATGAAGATGAGGATAACAGTCCGAATAATGTAAATAATGCAAGTAATCATAATATCTCACCTCAGATATAGTGGCCGAAACGTTGTGAATATGGCAATGAAGATGAGGATAACAGTCCGAATAATGTAAATAATGCAAGTAATCATAATATCTCACCTCAGATATAGTGGCCGAAACGTTGTGAGTATGGCAATGAAGATGAGGATAACAGTCCGAATAATGTAAATAATGCAAGTAATCATAATATCTCACCTCAGATATAGTGGCCGAAACGTTGTGAGTATGGCAATGAAGATGAGGATAACAGTCCGAATAATGTAAATAATGCAAGTAATCATAATATCTCACCTCAGATATAGTGGCCGAAACGTTGTGAGTATGGCAATGAAGATGAGGATAACAGTCCGAATAATGTAAATAATGCAAGTAATCATAATATCTCACCTCAGATATAGTGGCCGAAACGTTGTGAGTATGGCAATGAAGATGAGGATAACAGTCCGAATAATGTAAATAATGCAAGTAATCATAATATCTCACCTCAGATATAGTGGCCGAAACGTTGTGAGTATGGCAATGAAGATGAGGATAACAGTCCGAATAATGTAAATAATGCAAGTAATCATAATATCTCACCTCAGATATAGTGGCCGAAACGTTGTGAGTATGGCAATGAAGATGAGGATAACAGTCCGAATAATGTAAATAATGCAAGTAATCATAATATCTCACCTCAGATATAGTGGCCGAAACGTTGTGAGTATGGCAATGAAGATGAGGATAACAGTCCGAATAATGTAAATAATGCAAGTAATCATAATATCTCACCTCAGATATAGTGGCCGAAACGTTGTGAGTATGGCAATGAAGATGAGGATAACAGTCCGAATAATGTAAATAATGCAAGTAATCATAATATCTCACCTCAGATATAGTGGCCGAAACGTTGTGAGTATGGCAATGAAGATGAGGATAACAGTCCGAATAATGTAAATAATGCAAGTAATCATAATATCTCACCTCAGATATAGTGGCCGAAACGTTGTGAGTATGGCAATGAAGATGAGGATAACAGTCCGAATAATGTAAATAATGCAAGTAATCATAATATCTCACCTCAGATATAGTGGCCGAAACGTTGTGAGTATGGCAATGAAGATGAGGATAACAGTCCGAATAATGTAAATAATGCAAGTAATCATAATATCTCACCTCAGATATAGTGGCCGAAACGTTGTGAGTATGGCAATGAAGATGAGGATAACAGTCCGAATAATGTAAATAATGCAAGTAATCATAATATCTCACCTCAGATATAGTGGCCGAAACGTTGTGAGTATGGCAATGAAGATGAGGATAACAGTCCGAATAATGTAAATAATGCAAGTAATCATAATATCTCACCTCAGATATAGTGGCCGAAACGTTGTGAGTATGGCAATGAAGATGAGGATAACAGTCCGAATAATGTAAATAATGCAAGTAATCATAATATCTCACCTCAGATATAGTGGCCGAAACGTTGTGAGTATGGCAATGAAGATGAGGATAACAGTCCGAATAATGTAAATAATGCAAGTAATCATAATATCTCACCTCAGATATAGTGGCCGAAACGTTGTGAGTATGGCAATGAAGATGAGGATAACAGTCCGAATAATGTAAATAATGCAAGTAATCATAATATCTCACCTCAGATATAGTGGCCGAAACGTTGTGAGTATGGCAATGAAGATGAGGATAACAGTCCGAATAATGTAAATAATGCAAGTAATCATAATATCTCACCTCAGATATAGTGGCCGAAACGTTGTGAGTATGGCAATGAAGATGAGGATAACAGTCCGAATAATGTAAATAATGCAAGTAATCATAATATCTCACCTCAGATATAGTGGCCGAAACGTTGTGAGTATGGCAATGAAGATGAGGATAACAGTCCGAATAATGTAAATAATGCAAGTAATCATAATATCTCACCTCAGATATAGTGGCCGAAACGTTGTGAGTATGGCAATGAAGATGAGGATAACAGTCCGAATAATGTAAATAATGCAAGTAATCATAATATCTCACCTCAGATATAGTGGCCGAAACGTTGTGAGTATGGCAATGAAGATGAGGATAACAGTCCGAATAATGTAAATAATGCAAGTAATCATAATATCTCACCTCAGATATAGTGGCCGAAACGTTGTGAGTATGGCAATGAAGATGAGGATAACAGTCCGAATAATGTAAATAATGCAAGTAATCATAATATCTCACCTCAGATATAGTGGCCGAAACGTTGTGAGTATGGCAATGAAGATGAGGATAACAGTCCGAATAATGTAAATAATGCAAGTAATCATAATATCTCACCTCAGATATAGTGGCCGAAACGTTGTGAATATGGCAATGAAGATGAGGATAACAGTCCGAATAATGTAAATAATGCAAGTAATCATAATATCTCACCTCAGATATAGTGGCCGAAACGTTGTGAGTATGGCAATGAAGATGAGGATAACAGTCCGAATAATGTAAATAATGCAAGTAATCATAATATCTCACCTCAGATATAGTGGCCGAAACGTTGTGAGTATGGCAATGAAGATGAGGATAACAGTCCGAATAATGTAAATAATGCAAGTAATCATAATATCTCACCTCAGATATAGTGGCCGAAACGTTGTGAGTATGGCAATGAAGATGAGGATAACAGTCCGAATAATGTAAATAATGCAAGTAATCATAATATCTCACCTCAGATATAGTGGCCGAAACGTTGTGAGTATGGCAATGAAGATGAGGATAACAGTCCGAATAATGTAAATAATACAAGTAATCATAATATCTCACCTCAGATATAGTGGCCGAAACGTTGTGAATATGGCAATGAAGATGAGGATAACAGTCCGAATAATGTAAATAATGCAAGTAATCATAATACCTCACCTCAGATATAGTGGCCGAAACGTTGTGAATATGGCATTGAAGATGAGGATAACAGTCCGAATAATGTAAATAATGCAAGTAATCATAATATCTCACCTCAGATATAGTGGCCGAAACGTTGTGAGTATGGCAATGAAGATGAGGATAACAGTCCGAATAATGTAAATAATGCAAGTAATCATAATATCTCACCTCAGATATAGTGGCCGAAACGTTGTGAATATGGCAATGAAGATGAGGATAACAGTCCGAATAATGTAAATAATGCAAGTAATCATAATACCTCACCTCAGATATAGTGGCCGAAACGTTGTGAATATGGCATTGAAGATGAGGATAACAGTCCGAATAATGTAAATAATGCAAGTAATCATAATATCTCACCTCAGATATAGTGGCCGAAACGTTGTGAGTATGGCAATGAAGATGAGGATAACAGTCCGAATAATGTAAATAATGCAAGTAATCATAATATCTCACCTCAGATATAGTGGCCGAAACGTTGTGAATATGGCAATGAAGATGAGGATAACAGTCCGAATAATGTAAATAATGCAAGTAATCATAATACCTCACCTCAGATATAGTGGCCGAAACGTTGTGAATATGGCATTGAAGATGAGGATAACAGTCCGAATAATGTAAATAATGCAAGTAATCATAATACCTCATCTCAGAGATATAGAGGACGAAATATTGTGAATATGGCATTGAAGATGAGGATAACAGTCCGAATAATGTAAATAATGCAAGTAATCATAATATCTCACCTCAGATATAGTGGCCGAAACGTTGTGAATATGGCAATGAAGATGAGGATAACAGTCCGAATAATGTAAATAATGCAAGTAATCATAATATCTCACCTCAGATATAGTGGCCGAAACGTTGTGAGTATGGCAATGAAGATGAGGATAACAGTCCGAATAATGTAAATAATGCAAGTAATCATAATATCTCACCTCAGATATAGTGGCCGAAACGTTGTGAATATGGCAATGAAGATGAGGATAACAGTCCGAATAATGTAAATAATGCAAGTAATCATAATATCTCACCTCAGATATAGTGGCCGAAACGTTGTGAGTATGGCAATGAAGATGAGGATAACAGTCCGAATAATGTAAATAATGCAAGTAATCATAATATCTCACCTCAGATATAGTGGCCGAAACGTTGTGAGTATGGCAATGAAGATGAGGATAACAGTCCGAATAATGTAAATAATGCAAGTAATCATAATATCTCACCTCAGATATAGTGGCCGAAACGTTGTGAATATGGCAATGAAGATGAGGATAACAGTCCGAATAATGTAAATAATGCAAGTAATCATAATATCTCACCTCAGATATAGTGGCCGAAACGTTGTGAGTATGGCAATGAAGATGAGGATAACAGTCCGAATAATGTAAATAATGCAAGTAATCATAATATCTCACCTCAGATATAGTGGCCGAAACGTTGTGAGTATGGCAATGAAGATGAGGATAACAGTCCGAATAATGTAAATAATGCAAGTAATCATAATATCTCACCTCAGATATAGTGGCCGAAACGTTGTGAATATGGCAATGAAGATGAGGATAACAGTCCGAATAATGTAAATAATGCAAGTAATCATAATATCTCACCTCAGATATAGTGGCCGAAACGTTGTGAGTATGGCAATGAAGATGAGGATAACAGTCCGAATAATGTAAATAATGCAAGTAATCATAATATCTCACCTCAGATATAGTGGCCGAAACGTTGTGAATATGGCAATGAAGATGAGGATAACAGTCCGAATAATGTAAATAATGCAAGTAATCATAATATCTCACCTCAGATATAGTGGCCGAAACGTTGTGAGTATGGCAATGAAGATGAGGATAACAGTCCGAATAATGTAAATAATGCAAGTAATCATAATATCTCACCTCAGATATAGTGGCCGAAACGTTGTGAGTATGGCAATGAAGATGAGGATAACAGTCCGAATAATGTAAATAATGCAAGTAATCATAATATCTCACCTCAGATATAGTGGCCGAAACGTTGTGAATATGGCAATGAAGATGAGGATAACAGTCCGAATAATGTAAATAATGCAAGTAATCATAATATCTCACCTCAGATATAGTGGCCGAAACGTTGTGAGTATGGCAATGAAGATGAGGATAACAGTCCGAATAATGTAAATAATGCAAGTAATCATAATATCTCACCTCAGATATAGTGGCCGAAACGTTGTGAATATGGCAATGAAGATGAGGATAACAGTCCGAATAATGTAAATAATGCAAGTAATCATAATATCTCACCTCAGATATAGTGGCCGAAACGTTGTGAGTATGGCAATGAAGATGAGGATAACAGTCCGAATAATGTAAATAATGCAAGTAATCATAATATCTCACCTCAGATATAGTGGCCGAAACGTTGTGAGTATGGCAATGAAGATGAGGATAACAGTCCGAATAATGTAAATAATGCAAGTAATCATAATATCTCACCTCAGATATAGTGGCCGAAACGTTGTGAATATGGCAATGAAGATGAGGATAACAGTCCGAATAATGTAAATAATGCAAGTAATCATAATATCTCACCTCAGATATAGTGGCCGAAACGTTGTGAGTATGGCAATGAAGATGAGGATAACAGTCCGAATAATGTAAATAATGCAAGTAATCATAATATCTCACCTCAGATATAGTGGCCGAAACGTTGTGAGTATGGCAATGAAGATGAGGATAACAGTCCGAATAATGTAAATAATGCAAGTAATCATAATATCTCACCTCAGATATAGTGGCCGAAACGTTGTGAGTATGGCAATGAAGATGAGGATAACAGTCCGAATAATGTAAATAATGCAAGTAATCATAATATCTCACCTCAGATATAGTGGCCGAAACGTTGTGAATATGGCAATGAAGATGAGGATAACAGTCCGAATAATGTAAATAATGCAAGTAATCATAATATCTCACCTCAGATATAGTGGCCGAAACGTTGTGAGTATGGCAATGAAGATGAGGATAACAGTCCGAATAATGTAAATAATGCAAGTAATCATAATATCTCACCTCAGATATAGTGGCCGAAACGTTGTGAGTATGGCAATGAAGATGAGGATAACAGTCCGAATAATGTAAATAATGCAAGTAATCATAATATCTCACCTCAGATATAGTGGCCGAAACGTTGTGAGTATGGCAATGAAGATGAGGATAACAGTCCGAATAATGTAAATAATGCAAGTAATCATAATATCTCACCTCAGATATAGTGGCCGAAACGTTGTGAGTATGGCAATGAAGATGAGGATAACAGTCCGAATAATGTAAATAATGCAAGTAATCATAATATCTCACCTCAGATATAGTGGCCGAAACGTTGTGAGTATGGCAATGAAGATGAGGATAACAGTCCGAATAATGTAAATAATGCAAGTAATCATAATATCTCACCTCAGATATAGTGGCCGAAACGTTGTGAGTATGGCAATGAAGATGAGGATAACAGTCCGAATAATGTAAATAATGCAAGTAATCATAATATCTCACCTCAGATATAGTGGCCGAAACGTTGTGAGTATGGCAATGAAGATGAGGATAACAGTCCGAATAATGTAAATAATGCAAGTAATCATAATATCTCACCTCAGATATAGTGGCCGAAACGTTGTGAGTATGGCAATGAAGATGAGGATAACAGTCCGAATAATGTAAATAATGCAAGTAATCATAATATCTCACCTCAGATATAGTGGCCGAAACGTTGTGAGTATGGCAATGAAGATGAGGATAACAGTCCGAATAATGTAAATAATGCAAGTAATCATAATATCTCACCTCAGATATAGTGGCCGAAACGTTGTGAATATGGCAATGAAGATGAGGATAACAGTCCGAATAATGTAAATAATGCAAGTAATCATAATACCTCACCTCAGATATAGTGGCCGAAACGTTGTGAATATGGCATTGAAGATGAGGATAACAGTCCGAATAATGTAAATAATGCAAGTAATCATAATACCTCATCTCAGAGATATAGAGGACGAAATATTGTGAATATGGCATTGAAGATGAGGATAACAGTCCGAATAATGTAAATAATGCAAGTAATCATAATACCTCATCTCAGAGATATAGAGGACGAAATATTGTGAATATGGCATTGAAGATGAGGATAACAGTCCGAATAATGTAAATAATGCAAGTAATCATAATATCTCACCTCAGATATAGTGGCCGAAACGTTGTGAGTATGGCAATGAAGATGAGGATAACAGTCCGAATAGTGCAAATAAATTTAAAGGTAAGTTTTTTTTCACTTTTATGAAGGCTTACGTGCACGCTTGAATGACTAAATAATTATGACGAAAGAATTTTATTGTTTTTAATGAAAACATTGATTGCCACATTTTGTTCTTTGCTTTTTTTAATTTGAACGTAGTTTTAAAAAAAAGCGGCAAATCCTTTTTCTTAAAAAAACAAACAACTGAACATATGAATAACCAGGAAGTTTTAGGGAAAACTGAAACAAAAATGACACATACTTAAATAAGAGGAGATGGGTTCGCTTTTGAACAGGAGTAGAGGTTTATCCTTTATTCCCTGTTTAGAATTGTGTTTTCAGTTCCTTATAAAGTTTTTTTGCTCTCTCTCACTCCCAGTAGCCCCTTGCGTCTTAGTGGCATTATTGCCTTGTATGGGGTCAATTGATTAAAAATAAAGCTCATGAAGCAATGCAGTTCGAGCTTGTTAAACAATAGAACAACAGAAACATCACGCTATATACATACGATCACTGAAGTTAAGCAACTTGTCAGTACCTAGATGGGTGACCACTTGGGAATATTTGGTACTGTAAGCATGGATGTGCAGATGGTGTTGGATAATGGCTCGGAATTGTTAATCGATGAGTCGAGTTCCAATTCCAGTCGGGTTCGTTATATTTAGTTACGCGCAAATACCATTGGGGAAGGTATGAATCTACCTCTTATCCCCTCCCCCGCACCAGCTATGGCTTAATTAGTAGGACTTGTATCACTAAATCATTATTGTCACCAAAACGTCTTACAATCGATAAATATTTTTTTGGCTTGAAATAACCTATAAAGAGTGGATAAAGCATAGAAAATGAATGAACCCACCAAAGCTATATACAGAGTGTCTCCCAAAATGTATACATTATATAAAATTAGTTTCTGTCTGGGATGGTGATCATCTTTATTGTTGTTATCACAACGTTTCGGCCGTTGTGTCACCTTCGGCCTTCATCAGCTATGTCGATCCGTGTAACATCATGGGAATTTCGAAACGAACCCTTTATTTACTCTACAGGGAGGAGTAGATTGTTCTCGTCCCAATGTCCCTGCCTCGGGATATCTCTTCACTCTACGGAGAAATTTCTGCCTAGTCAAGCTTAACACGGAGGAAAACATGACCAACAACTGTGTGTACTCCATCCTTCGCAGTTGTAGCAAAGAATATAAAGGTGAAACAAACCACCACCCTAAAAGTAAGGTTGGAGGAATATCGAAAAGCTGAAGCGACGGGTGAAACACTGTCTGATCCTGTAGGCAGTGAAAAGGTTAGTCTATATTTTTTTTGTTTTTTATTACTATAAAAATAGGTTAGTCATTAGTGTAATAAATACATGTTTAATCGTCTAAATTGTTTTTTTTTATATATATATATACGTACTTTTGAGAAATGTGTATTTTTGAGAAAACCAGACGGTTTGTGAAAAAATTCTTACGTGTTTAAATCTTTTAGACTTAGCGGTTATAACCTGCCAAAATTGTTTGTGATTCGTTAAGGATTCATTTTGAATTTATGGAAAATATTTTTTCGTATTTACTGACTAATGACAGTCGTGGCCGCAAGCCTTTGTAAATACCCGGATGGTGATACTCTTTTTCCTAATAAAAGAAGATAACTTAAAAAAAAAAAGCATTTACACGTCAAGTAGAAAGCATTTAATCGATATGGCATTCAGCCGTGAATGCAGAAACAACTTAGGCAAGCTAGCAATATTCAAAGCATGGACGAATGGTAGACTTATAAATATGTAAGATTCATTATGGCGAGAAAAATAGCCAAGCACGTTTCTTGGAAGCAGACCTAACAATTGATACAATATAATTTTTCGACTTCATGTCAGTCGACTAAGAAAATTGTTTGGAGTGATGAGAGTACATTTAAATTAAAATAGCTCAACCCTACAGTTGCACTATTGGGGACCTTAAACTCTGCATATTATGGATGAAAATCATGTTAATTTACCAGGTGTTACTCTGTCATGCGGCTTATCATCGAAGGAGTTAATTGGACCATTCTTTTTTTGACGGTATTATGACTGGTCTTGTTTATTTGAACTTGATACGACTGTCATGCCACACATTCAAGTGAACTTTAATGGTGAGGGATTTTATTTTCAGCTGGATGGGGCACAGCTCACTACCATCCTGATGCAAATACATACTATGACGAGATTTTGCAAAACAGTGCCCCCTCTTTTTATATCTCGAGGTCCTCGACAAAATCCAGAGACAAATATGAAATGTGATAGATCCTGATCTGTCATCTCGTCTACAGTCACTTTCTCACAGACGTGCTGTGGCTTCCCTCTGTCCGTTCTATAAGTCTTTTCATGGCAACTGCTCTGACGACCTACTTTCACTGGTACCTCATCTGCATGAATTTAAGCGTGCTACTAGGTTGCCATCTCGGTCCCACCTTTTCACTGTCAAAACAGTTAAATGTAACCACTTCTCCTACTCCAACAGCTTCTTCTATCGCACTTTCCGACGGTGGAAATCCCTTCCCCCTACTTGCTTTCCTGATAGCTATAATCTTCAAATATTCAAATGTAATGTCAATCGACATCTTCTGATGCCTTGATCTTGACCCCCTCTCATTCTCTTTATCCTTTCCTCAAACAACCCTCTTTACTCTTATTTTCACTCTCTGTAACCCCTTGCGTGCTAATGGCACTTCCGTCTTTCTTGGGGTGAAATGCTTAAAAAGAAAAAAAAGGATGGTGTGAAGCAAGTTCAACAGACGTCACATCACGAGATATTTTTTCATGGGGATATTTAAAAGATAAAGTTTACGGTACAAAACCGACAAAATTCAACGAATTGATATAGGGGGTCATTGAACGAGAAATCGTACAAATACAGAACGAAATGTGTTTCGTGATGTTTGCGATTCCATTGCTTCGCGTTATCAGCAGTGTAGCGCAGTTCTTGCTTTCTTCTTTTTATGTGCCGTGTCCTTTCAGGACGTAGGCGATCATGGCTCTCCACTTCCCCTTATCCCTTGTAGCTCTCAATAAGATTCGTCCCTCTGCCACCTCCCCCGGACCACGTTCTGTCATCCACTTGCTTAAGCCTGTCATTGTATGTCATGTGTTGCTTTCCCTTGTCTCTTTTCCCCTCTATTCTACTCGTGAGTATCAAAGTCTCTAGGCCCTCCTTTCTCATTACGTGACCCAGAAACTTCAGCTGCCTCTTCCTGATGTTAATTATAAGCCCCCTACTTGTCTGCATCATCAGTTGGAAAACAGGCGTTGACAAAAAAAAAATAAATAAATAAAATAAATAAATCTAATCTGTCTGTAGATTCTATTAAATTTTGAAAATGAAATGTCTTAATAAACACTGATTTTCTGTATTTACACTATTTAAATGCACACTATTGTCCTCATTTTTGTTGTTATCAAAACGTTTTTGGCCGTTCTGCCCTTCGGCCTTCATTAAGTGTATGTCGTACCGGGTAAACTACAGACAATTTCGAATTGAACTCGTTATTTAATCTACGAGGATAGATTGTTCTCGTTTCACTCCCCATCCCTTCCCTATTACTGTTTCCCTGACAAATACAATCTCCAACAGTTTAAGTGTAGCGTCAATCGATATCTCCAGTTGCCTTGATCTATACACTTCCCTTCTCCACATCCTTTCATTTCTCATTCCTATCTGCTCTCGCTCCGGATCTTTTGTGGCCCCCTTGCCTTGATCGACCCACTGTCTTTCTCTTTCTCCACATCCCCTCCCTTGCCACTCCTATCTGCTCTTCCTCCAACCCTTCTTTAACCCCTTGCGTGATAGTGGCCTCCGGCCTTGCTTGGGGTGATATGATTAAAAAAAAAAAGAAATATCTAGGATATCTCATCGAGTTCTAATTTTTAATTCTTTTTTTTATTGCTCGCCTATTTCTACTGAATCTAATTAAACACTACTCAGCCTAGGGATTGAACTCTTCATTACTGTGACCAAATTCACGAACCAACGCTTTAATTCTGTGTTGAGAATATGGAGCCTTAAACCAAACCAGCCTGCTGACGTTATCTACCGTCTTCTTGATTACTCTTCTATTGTTCTCGCTCCTTAATAATGTTTCTCTTTTTACTTATTCTTTTATACTCAGTAACCCCTTGTGTCTTAGTGGCTCTGTTGCCTTGCATGGGGTGAAATGATTAAAAAAATAGTGTAGATCTTCTACACTTCTCGCTATGTTACCACTCGCAAAACGTCACTCATCGGTCCAGAATTCGCGTTATAGTGTGTCGAGTAGGTGGACTTGTTTAAAACTCCCTCTTGGACTGTCGTTGTAATTTAACAGCGTTTTCACACTTCCATTTGTACCTAAAAGATAAACTCTCTCCGTTCAAAGCTTTATTTCTGATGGATTCAACCAGAAAAGATTGTTCATTAAATAGCCACAGGTGCGATCATAGTAAGTTCATTGTAAACGCCGCGATCTTTTCGTTAACTGAATTGTATGCGCATCGTTAGGGCTACAGTTTTGGAGTCAGAGTGGTCTTTCTAGACTGGGCGCCAGCCAAGGCTGAGCAGCCAAGTTTTCCCTACTATTTAATACATAGGTAGCGGGGGGGAGAGAAATGAGTAATTAATATTTTTACCAAAATTGAAAAGAAAAGGTGGGGGTCTAGTGTCCCATCGTTTAATAGTTCTGAAACAACGCCAGCTACCTGGCATCTTGGAAAAGCAAGTGTATGTGTATGTATTTATGTGTGTGTGTGTATGTGTGTGTGTGTGTGTGTGTGTGTGCGTGTGCGGGGGGAATGGGTAATCCTCACAAATATCAGAAAGAGCAATGCAAATGCAGAAGCGCGTATACCTATGTTTATATATTATGAACCAAGTCTATGTGCGTATGTGAGTATGTGTGTGTGTGTATGTGTGTGTGTATGTGTTTGTGTGTGTGTGTGTGTGTGTGTTTGTGTGTGTGCGCGGGGGGGTAATCCTCACAAATATCAGAAAGAGCTATACAAATGCAGTTGGATGTATTCCTATGTTTATATATTATGCAAACGCATTTGATAAGGTACAACACGAAGATCTGTTTGAACTGCAAGGAAAGCATGATTTCTTTTGGAAATAGATATTAGAATATCCAGATTTTATACTGGTAAGCAAACCGCCTGCATTCGGATAAGAAATGAATTCAGTAAATGCACAAAAATAGAAATGGGTGTAAGACAAGGATACGTCTTCTTGCCAGACTTATTCAACCCTTACAGCTATGTGATCCCGAGAGAAGTAGATGTCCTACCAGGGTTTTTTTATTAACGGCATAAGATATACAGATGATGCAGTCTTGATTGACATAGAAAGGAAACTGTAGGAATGTCGAGAGTAGGTAATAAAGAAGACAGAATATATCGTTGTCAAAAGGAACACCTCTAGACGTGACCTACAGATAGGAGATTTCAAAATCAATCAAAATGAAAATGTAAATATCTGGGAAGTGGTTTAACAGAGGACAGAAATCCATAGGACCATTGGAATAGATGCCAACAATAAAACAAAAGCTAAGCTGTGTATTAAGAAGCAGGACAATTTAATTAGTTGCGCAGTTGAGCAAGAGACCAACAAGACTTCTTGTAACAACAAATACGAATTGATGGCTAGAATTATGGCAGTATTCACCAACGTAAACAAGGAAACCGGCCAGAAGAGGTGCAGGAGATTTGGAGGCCATGATTGAAGCCAATGGCGATTTTATTGAATGAATTTACTCTTTAATATTTCAAGATATTTTTGTATAATTATATCTGTTAAAATGAGATGTCAATGTTATTTTTTGCGTAATTTAGACAATTTTTCGATGTCACCCTCTCTCTCTCTCTCTCTCTCTCTCTCTCTCTCTCTATATATATATATATATATATATATATATATATATCTGTCTATATTTCTTAGATGAGGTATTATGTACACTATTTACATTTTTCGGACTATTGTCCTCATCTTTGTAGCCATATTTATATAGTAGACGTGTCATATTTAATAGATGTCAGTTATCAGTTTTCTCCTGTTAATTCCCCCTCTCCAAGTTCTCCATTTCTTTAATCGGGTGGAACTAGAACAGTCTACCCCAGTGAGCGAAATAAATGGTTCAGTTCGACATTCCAACTACTTGAAGAAGGCCGGAGCGTACAACGGCCGAAACGTTGTAATAAATATGGCGACAAAGATGAGGCCAATAGTCCGAATAATGTAAATAGTATATATATATATATATATATATATATATATATATATATATATATATATATATATATATATATATATATATATATTATAAGAGTAACAATATATATATATATATATATATAGATTATAATAGTAACAAATTATATATATATATATATATAAATATCATTTTCTCATATATATCTATAAATACTTTCATGGTAGTAGTTCGGATGGTACCTAGACTTTATGAATTTAAGCTCATTACTAGATTGGCGTCAAGGTCTCATCAATTCACAGTTGAACTGGCCACATGTAACCGTAGGTTCTATGTTAACAGTTTCTTTTCTCGCCCTTCTCGCTTGTGGAACTCTTTTCTGGCTCCATGCTTTCCAGCCAACACTGATCTTTAAAAATATCAATGTAATGTCAATCGTTATCCACTGTCTCCCTGATTACTCTTCTATTGTTATCGCTCCTTAATAACGATTCTCTTTTTTTCTTATTTTTTTAACACTCAGTAACCCCATGAGTCTTAGTGGCTTTACTACCTTGCATGGGGTAATAAATCCGTCCATCCTTTGAATATTGTGGCCACGTATTGTCCGGTGCTCCAGCAAATATATTTAGAAATTCTTGATAAAATCCAAAGAAGAATCAGCAGTATTATTAGTCTTGACCTAGCCTATCGGCTTCAGTTACTTCCTCACCGCCGTAATGTAGCTTCCCTGTGTCTTTTCTATAAACACTTTCATCGTTTTGAACCCTTCGCTATGGTATCTAGACTTTATGAATTTAAGCTCAGTACTAGATTGGCGTCAAGGTCTCAGCAATTCACAGCTGAATTGGCCACATGTAACCGTAAGTTTTGTGCTAACAGGTTTTTTCTCTCGTACTTCTTGCCTGTGGATCTCTCTTCCGGCTCCAAGCTTTCCTGCCAACTTTGATGTTCAAAAATTTAAATGCAGTATCAATCGTTATCTACGGTCTTCTTGATTGCTCTTCTATTGTTCTCGCTCCTTAATAATGTATCTTGTTTTTCTCTCTTACACCCATGAGTCTTAGTGGCTCTATTGCCTTGCATTGGTTAGCTTTTGGAATGTCTTGCACGGTAGAAATGGCATTTTAGACCACCGTATTAATAATTTTCACACGACGGGACGATTTAACCCGTTATCTGCGACAGAAATTTCTCTAAGACATGGAACTACAATGGCGGGAATTCACGTCATTCGCACTTAATGCGATGCAGATAAATTTGCACATGATTCGCCACGTGAAATGAATTAGAAGAGAACTAATATAAAAAAATCAGTTCTTGTGCTTTCCTAGTGAAATGCAAACCATTTATTTTAATAAATTCTTGAAAATCCAAGGAAGAATCAGCAATATTATTGGTCCTGACTTGGCATCTCGGCTTCAGTCACTTCCCATCGCCGTAATGTGTCATTTCTATAAATATTTTCATGTGAATTGTTCAGATAAACTCTTCATTGTGGTACCTCGTTTTTATGAATTTCCAGCTCCAGACTTTTCAGGCAATTTAAATGCAATGGCAATCGTTAACTACTGTCCTCTTTATTAGTCTTCTATTGTTCTCGCTCTTTAGTAAATGTTTCTCGTTTTTTCTTATTCTTTCACACTCAATAAACCCTTGTGTCTTAACGGCTCTACTGCCTTGCACGGGGTGAAATGATTAAAAGAAATTGTGGTGGGGAATAAAAATGCTAATAAAACTGTTAATGTAGATGACCACATATTCTTGCGAAACTGCAATTTATATTAACGCGCTCAAGAAACGCACACCGTAACAGCTGCAGAATTAATAGTAAACCCGTCTTTCTCTATTCTCCAATGAATTCTTTTTTTTTCTTAGTATAATCTCGTATAACAAAACTACTCAGATACACGCGTAAGCACAATATTTAGGCTTCCTTTAGTTTACATGCCAGACAGGAAGTAAGCTAGAATTATTGGAGCATCACTTCCGCTATGGTTAAGGAAAGATAATGGCTAGACTAACCCTTCAACATAGAAAAAAAAAAATGAATATCTCCTGAATGTTTAGACTGAAAGGAAAAAGGACAAAAAATATGTAAAACGGGGATAAGACTTCCACTAACGCTTTCAACTGGTTGACTCGTGCGCAGATAAAGAAGCCATATTGGAAGGATGACTGCTTGCGAACAAGAACAAGGTTGTCTATTCGTTTAATTTGTTCATTTCTATTTTAATTGTATTTATTTCCCACATTTTGGACCGGATGGTGTCTGTCGGCATGAATACACGGACTATAACGATGGATCAATGAGACTGCTCGCGGATTCAGGCAAACGTCTGGAAAGCTCATCAGTGAATAATGACAATACATCATCACAGAACTACAGATAGTTTACTCCACTTTTAGAAGTGCACACACACACACATACATATATATATATATTTATAGTCATGGGCAAAATTATGAGGCAGGTGTATAAAAGTTAGAAATATAATTGAAACTCATTTATTTTATCATTTAAAGCAAAAGAACAAAGCTTTTAAAAATAAATTTAACCTATACTTAATACTTGGTGTGGGTTCCTTTTGCTTTTATAACCGCCTTTATTCGCTTTTGCATATTGGAAACCAGTTTAGAAGAAGTAGTTGGCTCGATTTTCTGCCATTCATCATGAAGTTTGGCTTCTAATTCGTGTTTTGAAGAATATCTGTGCACCCTCACTTTTTTAACACAAGCATGAACACAAATGTTCAATGGGATTCAGATCAGGGGGATTGAGGAGGCCACTTCATTACCCTCACGTCTCTCTTTTCAAACCAACCCTTCAAATCACTGGATGTGTGGCATGGTGCGTTGTATTGTTGGAAGATTACTCCATCTGGTATGGTATTGTTGAAAATGTCCCCTAATGAAGGTTGGTAACGTTGGTCTAATATGCTTGCGTAGGTGTTGGAATTCATTCTACCCTCACATATGAATAACATTCCTGTCCTGCAATACATTATTACTAAAATTTTTTGAAAAAAATATCCCCAGCAATGAAAATCTTGTCGGCATTAAATAACCCATTGAGGTGTTGATATGCCGTAAACCAACCAAACCAAACCTCAATCTACTGTACAATCCTGATTTTCTGTGATGATACCATACTTTTGAATATTTTATAAATTTTCGTGCGCCGTACACTATTTACATTATTCAGACTATTGTCGCCATATTTATTACAACGTTTCGGCCTTTGTACGCTCCGGCCTTCTTCAGGTGGTTGGAATGTCGAACTGAACCCTTTATTTCGCTCACTGGGGTAGACTGTTCTAGTTTTACGTGCCATATTTAATGGATGTCAGTTATCAGTTATCCCCTGTGAATTCCCCTCTCCAAATTCTCCACTGCCTTAACCGGATATGGAACTCACACACTTTGGGTCCTGTCATTGGATCTAACCAACGCCTTTATCCACTGTGTCATGTGTCTTTGTTTCGTCTTTTAGGTTTTCATTAAAGTGATTTTTACGTTGATGCATATCTACTATTAGAGTCATGGATATTTAATAAAAGTGACTGAAACATCAACTAAAAGAAACTAAATAAAATCGTGTTGCCTATATGACCAAAATATATATCAACAAAAAAAATAAAATTAAAATTCGCGGCCGCCCCTTTCCTTCGCGTGGATGTGTAGTCGCATCAGGGTAAGCATTATTTTTAGTGCAATTATGCCCTAAAGGACGAAACGCATTACACGAAAACCTTTTACACTTGTTCATAGTCTGTATTTGATATATAAAAAAAATAATATATCGTTTTGAAAAAGGTCATCATTGATTTTTGGATAATTCATATTATTTGCTGTTTGTTTATGAAATGTTATCCAAATTTGGAAGAATTTTAAAAGATAAAGATACTCAGTGTTTCCCGTGTCTTGTCGGATTCTTCATTCTTTTGAAATCACTCCACCAAATAATAACAAGTCTCATTTTCAATTTTATTTCTTTGAGGAAGACATTTGGTGCCTTAAGTTTCTTTGATGCTACCATGAGTTTTTTTTTTTTTTTTAAGTTACCCAGGGTTTCCCCATGTCCCTTCACACTTATTTCAAACTCACTCGCGATAATATCGAAACTTATTTTCTTTCTATGAGGAAGACATTTCTTTGTTGCTACCATAAGTATTTTTTGTAAGTTATACAGGGTTTCCCGTGTCTCGCCGGATTCTTCACTTATTTCACTCACTCACTCTCGATAAAATCGTCTCTTATTTTCTTTCTATGAGGAAGACATTTCTTTGATGCTACCATAAATAGTTTTTGTAAGTTATACAGGGTTTCCCGTGTCTCGCCGGATTCTTCACTTATTTCAAACTCGCTTTCGATAATATCGACTCTTATTTTCTTTCTATGAGGAACACATTTCTTCGATGTTATTCTGCGTTTCTCGTGCCATGGATTCGTCAGACATTTTTTTTTAAAAGAATCACTTCACTTGATAAGACCGATTTTCTTTTTCTAACATTTTTTTTCTTTCCTTGAGGAAACCTATACACGTTTCAACTTTCTCTGGTATTACCTTAAATTTCTTTGATGCTACCTAGCATTTCTCATGTCTCGCCGGATTATTTCCCACCTCTTGCAAAATCACTCATGTTTTTATTACATTTTTTCATTCTATGAAGGAAGAATTTCATGCTTTAAGTTTAACTTTAAGATAGCAATCCCTGTAGATAAAGAGTGTTTTTCCCCCTTTTGTATATTATTAGTTTCATGTTAGAAGCGAAAATCTTGTGCTCTGAGATTGCTGGAACGGGACAAGCCAGGTGCGACAGTCGGGGCGTGTCAAAGGAGTGGCACAGACAGAACCCAGAAGAGTACAGGCTTTTAGCGACGTTTGATGAATCTCTCTGCTTCCACATTGTCTATGTCATCCTCTGATGTTTTGTCGGTACCATTTCTTTTGGCTGCTCACACGTGTCTTTGGGAGATACCGTCATGGAACGGGGGAAGCTGCTGCTGCTGTTGCTGCTGCATATTTGGTAAATGGAGAATAGTTCCTTAACCATCTGGCTCTGATCTGAACTCTTAAGCACGCATCGAGACCATGGAGAAGTCTTTCAGATCATTGTTAAACAAATCTGTACAGTACAGACTTTTAAAATCTCAGTTAATTAGTCAGTATTGTTACTGTTATGTCTCCAAATGCTTGGAATGTACGAAGTTTTATATAGGGTTAAAGTCAGATAACAAGAAACATGAATTATTATTGTTTGGCACAATCTTAACAACATACGAAACGCAAATGATACCACGTGGATGATAAACACAGGGAGGAAAACTGCATGAACTCTTACGCAGTGTAGTAAATGATAGGGTGAAGAAAGGACTGACTATCATTTTTAAGAAGAGAGGCTATCAGAAAGAGGAATAGTTCAAGATACGAGTTACAAATTGAAGATGTCAAAATTAAGCAAGTACAGAAAGTTAACTATCTAGGAAGTGTAAAAAAAAAAGCAAAGTACAGATAACTCTTTAAGAAGTCAGGACCCCTCCTAAAATAATAAATTTTTACAATATTTTTCGATTCTGGCAAATGTCGGGGATAGAGGAAGGTCTAAAGAAGAATACAAAAATTATTTCCCACCCCCTCTTCAAAAAAGAAAAAAAATCTTTTCCGATTTTTTACAGGCGGATCAGTTAATCTCGGTTGTGCTCTGAAAGGTTCATGGTCCTTACCTACTTCCCAAAACCTGACCAAACGACGAAAGATCGGAATTATTTTGGAAATACTCCTTAGTCGATAACTTTTCAATATCCACTCGTAATTACTGTAGAGTTGATTGGTCAGGAACTTCTTCTATTTTCACTGTTTTCAATGACTATGTTTTTGCTATCATTTTTTGAAATCCCCTCAGTATTTAGTATTCTTGAAGTTATCGCTATCATTTTTTGTCCAGATTTACAAAGTCTACGCTTCGTTCAATTTCGCAAACCAATCGAGGAAATTTCAATAAGCTCATTTGTTTTGGAAAATACTTTGACAAAAACCCTACTTCGCGGTTTAATAAAATCTTTCATTTAGTTTTATAGGACTTCATGGTAAACAGTAGTTTTCAAAAAAATTTCTTTTTTCCTTTTCCCTTTTTAACAGCGAAGAATAAATTCTTAGGGTTTCTTACTCTTGAGCATGTAACATACAACTAGCCATGCGTAAATATTTCTTTCTGGGGCTAAATTCTAACTTTTTAAGCGTTTGGCCTTGCGGTTTGTTTAAAGTTCTCGCAAATGATGTGCGGACTGGAAACTGGATTCTTTTATATATAAGAACTTAAAGAAAAGATGTACAAAAAACAATATTGCATCTTTATTAAATGCAGTATTTTATTATTTATTGTTTTAATCATTAAATTGTTTTTTTTTTAAATAGTAGGAGTATTTTGTATGTTAAATAATAAAACTTTTTATTTTCTCCAAAAACATACATGAAAATTTATTGTACTAATCTACGCACCCTAATATGACCAACTGTACTTTGTACCCCTTTTACCTGTTTACACTTCTCTCAAAAAATTGGTTTCAATCGGTCAATGTATGGTTATTTTAGAGGGTGTGACAGATGGACTAACGGAAATCACAGAATTTTATTTTAAAAATTATAGAATACTAGTGACATGACTATGATCAAGACAGCTGACGCCGCTACTTTAACGTGTGGTCTACCAGGTCATTTACAGTTTAGCGTGCAATCAGACTGGACTTTTACGCTTCAATGTGCACTACCCCCACTACAGAGTAGTTCATACTGCAGAATAATAAAAACAAATTGAATAATGTTGAATAATGATTCATTATTAATGACATACACTTAATCATACAAATCAGTGTAGTCATAATAATCAAAAACAGTTAAACAATACACTAATGGTCATTGGTGTTACATGACCAATGCACACTTTGTTTCATTCGTCCGATAGAACTCTTTTTTAACCTTCTATCAGCATGGCCGATGCTAACCTCCAGAAAAATGATTTATTGCACCTTCTCGAGTTAAAGTTTTCCGCTGACATGAAGTGGAAAGATTATATTGAATCCATTGCTAGATCTGCTGCTAGGAAAATTGGTTCACTGTATTTTGTTAGACAATTTTCTTATCTATCTTACGCATTTATAAGTCTACCATTCGTCCAGGCATTGAATATTGCTGTTACATCTGGTCTTGTGCTTCTGCTATATATTTCGAGATTATTGCTAAAATCCAAAGAAGAATCTGCAATGTTATTGATCTTGACTTGGCATCTCAGCTTCAGTCATTTTCCCACCGCCGTAATGTAGCTTACCTGTGCCTTTTCTATAAACACGTTCATGGTAATTGTTCTGATAAACTCCTCGTTATGGTACTTAGACCTTATGAATTTAAGCGCATTACTAGACTGGTGGAAAGGTTTCATAATTGTACAGTTGAATTGGCTAGAAGTAACAGTAAGTTCTATGCTAACAGTTTCTTCTATCGCACTTCTCGTTTGTGGAACTCTCTTCCGGCTTCTTGATTCCCAGTCAACTTCAAAATTTTAAATGCAATGTTAATCGTTATCTAATATCTTAATTCTTGATCTTTTACTGTTCTCTTTTCTTCATAGTGTTTTTATTTTTGTTTTTCATATTCTCCACACTCAGTAAAATACTTGCGTGATAGTGGCTTTATTGCCTTTCTTGGGGTGAAATGATTAGAAAAATCATGAACTGCTTCAACAGTAATTAGGTATTGACTGACAAGAATCAATAGGCATCCAATATTTAGGTTTATTAATTTTGCAAACAAAGAAATCGGAATAGAATTGATGGCTGTAGAACGCATACAAGAAAACTCTGCGGACGTGTGACACGGAATGATACATAGTACCCAATTGTATACCAGGGTATAGTTTATCCTAGCCCAGAATAGTTCTGGGGGTATAATTGGGCCTAGCCTGCTTCATACCTTTAAAACAATGCTTCCCAACGTAGGGTGCATGCCCCACCGGTGTGGCATGGTAATATTTTGCTGGAGCATGCATAGGATGTGACCCCTTCAGCTTACTATACCAACGGAATAAGGGAGGGGCAATTCGAGAATGAGTTATTAACAGTGAATTGTTTTCTAGTGAGTCTGAGTGAGAGTGTTAATGTTAATGTGTGCTAATACATACGATGTATATACAGTATGTATACATAAAAATATTTTGTGTGTATGTACGTATGTACATGTGTAATTGGCATACATGTAAGAATTAAATATTACAGGGGAACACCAAAATTTTAGAAATACCAAAGTGGGGCTTGGCTCAAAATCGATTTAGGTCCATTGCTTTAAAATATATCCTTCAGTACAGTTTATAGCTACCTGTACTGTGATTATCGACAACTTTACTAGAATTTTGTGATGGCTTTAGGCTACAAAGTTGTAATAATAGCTGATTAAGCTCTTCAAACAGTATGTATCAAAGTTTCTAAAAAGAAACTTATAAAAAAAAAAAAAAAATAGACATACAGTCGGACTTCAGTTCGCGAATTTAATTCGTTCCTGAAAACCGTTTGTAACCCGAAATGTTCGTAAACCGAAACTATTTTTCAAATAGGAATCAATGTAGAGGGAAAAAAAGTCATAGTACAATAAAACTGGAAAAGTAAAACACGGCACAACACACGAATGTATACAACATGGCGGTCGACTCAGAAATGATTCCGTTCGGGTTAACTCGGTTCGGTTATGTTGTTCGAGAACCGAAATTTTGTTCCATAACCGAGGCATTTTCATCTCGGATATTCTGTTCGAAAACCGATTTGTTCGACGTTCGAGAAGACGAGGTTCACCTGTAATTAAAAAGAAGGTACAAAGAAGGTAAAAAGAAGGAAATTTAAAACGGCATTTAATACAAAAGAAGAAAGTGGGAAAAAAATGATGTAACTGGTTACCGCTTCTCACACATGAGAACTCGATCGAGGAAAATAATCTTTGTGTACAACCGACTAAAAGAAAAAATGAAACAGAAAATACACCGCACCAGTAATATACTGATAATTCATTATTAATGACATACACTTATCCATACAAATCAGGGGAGTCATAATAATCAAAAACAGTACATCAATGGTCATTGGTGTTACATCACTAATGCACACTTTGTAGTGCGTATTAATAGAATTGGGGCGCACCCACCTTCACAACCACAATAGACTGATCCTATTATTATAAATAGAACAGTAGTTCTAGAGACTGTGAGTAGTGTAGCAGTGCAGTGTAGAGTGAGACTTCCGTTTCTCGACCGGAAGATACCGTTGGACTTTATTACTATTACTTATTGTTACTACTAACCTACGTTCGTTCTACTACTAATCTCTCTGATGTAAATACCTCTCTGAATATACCAGTATTTTTCCCTACGACTGTGTTTGTTCGTTATTACCATATACTCACGTGGAAACACTCAACATCTCAACAAATAGTAAGTCTGATCAGTTCGATAAGGTCAAATTGGCAGGTGATCTAAAAGATGATCTACTTTCTGTTGTTAACTGGAGCAAGGACAGGCTTGTTACTTTTAATTGACTCCATAATGAAAGTGCTCTGTTTCATTCGTTTGAGAAATGGCTGATGCTAACCTACAGAAAAGTGATTTATTGCACCTTCTCGAGCTAAAGTTTTCCGCTGACCTGAAGTGGAAAGATTATATTGAATTAATGTACTTATAATTGAATTAATATACTGAGGTGGGTATCTTTAAAAAACAAACAAATCACAATGTATCTCAACAACGATTCTTTCTCTTTACATAAAGAAGGTACTTTTGACTTAATAAATATAGGTTTTAGGAACTTTAAATGATAATTTGAATGTGACCTGCACAGAATTGAGAACATGTCCTCACGGTAGAACGATGCACACTCCCGATCTTGTATGAAGTGCACTGGAATTTCAGACCTGGATGTAACGGTAGAATTATACAAATTATGTAGACGACTTTTTCTAATGGATGCCGAAAAAGGCATTTCTCCTCTCGGGGATCCTACCTATGCGGTCATATTCACACTGATATTTGAATAAATCAATTATAGAACAAAAGATCTAAATACAGGTAGGCAATCCTTATGAACATAATTCAACATCGGTCAATAAAAGAACATAATTCGTGGATTTGTTTAAAATCATTTCACCCCAAGCAAGGCATTAATGCCATGAAGAAGCAAGGGTTTACTGGAAGTGAAAGAGAGCGAGAAAACTTTAGTGAGAAGACAGGACAATAAAGGAACAGGCTTCAGGAAGATGGAATATGGAGACTGAATTTAAATCTTTGAAAATTGTAGGTGCTAGGGAAGCAAGAAACCAGAAGAAAGTTCCAGAGGTGAGTAAAGAATGTCTTAAAATAGAACTTACGGTTATATTTAGCTATTTCAACAATAAAACGATGAGACCTATTTGCCAATCTAGTACTGCGCATAAATTTATGCGGTCGAGATATCAAGGAGGGGAGCTTATTAAAATAAATGTCATGAAAATATTTATAGAAATGACAGAGTGAAGCCACGTCACGGCGGTTGGAAAGTGACTGATGCCGAGATGCCAGGACAGGACTGAATTTTGTTAAGAATCTCAAAATATATATCTGGAACATCAGACCAGATATGACAGCAATATTCAATGCACGGACGAATGGTAGTTTTATAAATATGTAAGATGGATTCTGACGAGAAAAGACAGAGGGAACCACGTCACGGCGGTGGAAAAGTGACTGATGCCGCGATGCCAGGACAGGACTGAATTTTGTTAAGAATCTCAAAATATATATCTGGAGAATCAGATCAGATATGACAGCAATATTCAATGCACGGACTAATGGTAGTTTTATAAATATGTAAGATGGATTCTGACGAGAAAAGACAGAGGGAACCACGTCACGGCGGTGGAAAAGTGACTGATGCCGCGATGCCAGGAGAGGACTGAATTTTGTTAAGAATCTCAAAATATATATCTGGAGAATCAGATCAGATATGACAGCAATATTCAATGCACGGACTAATGGTAGTTTTATAAATATGTAAGATGGATTCTGACGAGAAAAGACAGAGGGAACCACGTCACGGCGGTGGAAAAGTGACTGATGCCGCGATGCCAGGACAGGACTGAATTTTGTTAAGAATCTCAAAATATATATCTGGAACATCAGACCAGATATGACAGCAATATTCAATGCACGGACGAATGGTAGTTTTATAAATATGTAAGATGGATTCTGACGTGAAAAGACAGAGGGAACCACGTCACGGCGGTGGAAAAGTGACTGATGCCGCGATGCCAGGACAGGACTGAATTTTGTTACGAATCTCAAAATATATATCTGGAGAATCAGATCAGATATGACAGCAATATTCAATGCAGAGACGAATGGTAGTTTTATAAATATGTAAGATGGATTCTGACGAGAAAAGACAGAGGGAACCACGTCACGGCGGTGGAAAAGTGACTGATGCCGCGATGCCAGGACAGGACTGAATTTTGTTAAGAATCTCAAAATATATATCTGGAGAATCAGATCAGATATGACAGCAATATTCAATGCAGAGACGAATGGTAGTTTTATAAATATGTAAGATGGATTCTGACGAGAAAAGACAGAGGGAACCACGTCACGGCGGTGGAAAAGTGACTGATGCCGCGATGCCAGGACAGGACAGAATTTTGTTAAGAATCTCAAAATATATATCTGGAGAATCAGATCAGATATGACAGCAATATTCAATGCACGGACGAATGGTAGTTTTATAAATATGTAAGATGGATTCTGACGAGAAAAGACAGAGGGAAGCCACGTCACGGCGGTGGAAAAATGACTGATGCCGCGATGCCAGGACAGGACTGAATTTTGTTAAGAATCTCAAAATATATATCTGGAACATCAGACCAGATATGACAGCAATATTCAATGCACGGACGAATGGTAGTTTTATAAATATGTAAGATGGATTCTGACGAGAAAAGACAGAGGGAACCACGTCACGGCGGTGGAAAAGTGACTGATGCCGCGATGCCAGGACAGGACTGAATTTTGTTACGAATCTCAAAATATATATCTGGAGAATCAGATCAGATATGACAGCAATATTCAATGCAGAGACGAATGGTAGTTTTATAAATATGTAAGATGGATTCTGACGAGAAAAGACAGAGGGAACCACGTCACGGCGGTGGAAAAGTGACTGATGCCGCGATGCCAGGACAGGACTGAATTTTGTTAAGAATCTCAAAATATATATCTGGAGAATCAGATCAGATATGACAGCAATATTCAATGCAGAGACGAATGGTAGTTTTATAAATATGTAAGATGGATTCTGACGAGAAAAGACAGAGGGAACCACGTCACGGCGGTGGAAAAGTGACTGATGCCGCGATGCCAGGACAGGACTGAATTTTGTTAAGAATCTCAAAATATATATCTGGAGAATCAGATCAGATATGACAGCAATATTCAATGCACGGACGAATGGAAGTTTTATAAATATGTAAGATGGATTCCGAAAGGAAGAACTGTCTGACATGACACAATGTACCAACTTACCTAACAGCAAACCGACGTATTGATTGAATATCAAAATATATTGGAACTATGAACTCAGGAACGTAATATCAAATTGTGTTTTCTTTTATTGATGGTTCTGTTTTAAAAACATATAATCTCTGTCGATTATTTAATGCCGAAAAGATTTAAAAAAATATATTACTTTTAGACAATCCTTTCAGTCTTTGCTTCCATCACTCTCCAGTTATGAATTTAGGGCAGAATTATTTAGTGCCATAGCGTGTAGTGTAGAGCAACTTCCTTCAAGTATGTTGGATCGATTCGTTTCCCACATGTTATCGACACTTTGCAGGTTATTTAAAACGCGGAAATATTTTTAGATTGTAAAATTTTTATTTGCGATAATAATGATTTAGTAATACAATTCTTACTAATTAACCCATAGATGGGGAAGATGAGGGTGGATTCATGCAAAGGTATTTGTGTGCAAGTGGATATAACGAACCCAAATCTCTCTGATTAATAATTCCATTATACCACCCGCACATCCAAGCTTACAGCACCTGGTTTTCCCAAGCGGTCACCCACCTAGACTCGACGTTGCTTAACTTCGGTGATTGTACTGGAACCGGGGTTCCAACGTGATATGACCGCAAGACCTCAAGTAGGCTAGGATAATCTCTACTTTAAAAAAAAAAATCTTCCAGGCTCCAGACTAGTCATGTCATAAAATCATTAACGTATTGGGGCATGGTCACTTCAATCGGTTAGAATATGTTTTACAGTATATGCCTCCTGATTCAGGAGAGTCATTTATGAGGGAGTGATATGGGTGTGTCCTATTCTGATTCTTGACAAGATGAGTTCTTCTTTCCGAAAAGGTCAGAGACCATGACGCCATTCTACAAGAATGAGTTTTGCAAAGTTTTTTTTTTTTGGCTGGTAGTTCCATAATTCTTGACACTTGTTTAGAATGTATGAGTTTATAGTTGCTTTGAAGTCTGCCTAGAACAGGGGTCGGCAACCTTTTGCTGAATTTGTGCCGAGTTAGGGTTTTTAAATCGTTCAGTATGCCAACAGCTTACGTATTTTTATACAAGTCGAGGTCAATATACCTGTTCTACAATATATTTTATATAGTAATATATAATATATATACTTTAGTATATATTAAAATTGAAACAGCGAAATATCTTCTTTGCGTTGTAATTATTGGTTCATGATGTTATTTGCGGCTGCGTGCCTTTGGAAATTGCTTGGCGTGCCACGTGTGGCACGCGTGCTGTAGGTTACCGGCCCCTGGTTTAGTGGATTTTCAAATTTGAAATGTTCATTTTTAGGGATAACTTTACTGCTATGTTAGCTTTTCCATTTCCGTGGATGCCGATATGATAATATTTTACAAGTGCACCCAGACTATAAGCACATACTGATAGCTCAAAAAACATTGTAAAAGTCGAATGTTCAGCCATTTTTGACGAAATAAAAATTGCCTATCTGTGTAATCCTCTATGCCGAAGCTATAACCATTGACTTAGCTTTAGACATTATAACAGACAATAAGCCAAACAACTTCATAGTTTATCAGATTCACTATCCGTACTTACATTACAGGGAAACAAAAACACAAACTTTGTGTGTGCATGCATGTGCTTGAGTTTTACTCTTAACCCGCGCACAGCATAGATATACACATAGGCACATGTAAAGTCACTCATAGATATACACATAGGCACATGTAAAGTCACTCATAGATATACACATAGGCACATGTAAAGTCACACATAGATATACACATAGGCACATGTAAAGTCACACATAGATATACACATAGGCACATGTAAAGTCACTCATAGATATACACATAGGCACATGTAAAGTCACTCATAGATATACACATAGGCACATGTAAAGTCACTCATAGATATACACATAGGCACATGTAAAGTCACTCATAGATATACACATAGGCACATGTAAAGTCACACATAGATATACACATAGGCACATGTAAAGTCACTCATAGATATACACATAGGCACATGTAAAGTCACTCATAGATATACACATAGGCACATGTAAAGTCACACATAGATATACACATAGGCATATGTAAAGTCACTCATAGATATACACATAGGCATATGTAAAGTCACTCATAGATATACACATAGGCACATGTAAAGTCACACATAGATATACACATAGGCACATGTAAAGTCACTCATAGATATACACATAGGCACATGTAAAGTCACTCATAGATATACACATAGGCACATGTAAAGTCACACATAGATATACACATAGGCACATGTAAAGTCACTCATAGATATACACATAGGCATATGTAAAGTCACTCATAGATATACACATAGGCACATGTAAAGTCACACATAGATATACACATAGGCACATGTAAAGTCACTCATAGATATACACATAGGCACATGTAAAGTCACTCATAGATATACACATAGGCACATGTAAAGTCACACATAGATATACACATAGGCACATGTAAAGTCACTCATAGAGAGTGTGTGACGGACAGAGAATCAGTTCTTGCTTTTTTTTATAATAGAGATTAGATAAAGAAAAAAAAGGAAAGAAAATTAGTAAAGTGAGTCGAGAGATGGAGTTAAAAAAATGTCGTTGAAGAGACAGGAGATAGTGAAAGAGGATAAAAAGAAGAAAAAAATTGAAAAGGGGTTTTGATCAGAGGATGTTCTTAATAATGATGATGTGGTTGAACGATGACGATAATTCTCCTCATTCTTAAAAGAGTTCCAAAGTTCTATGTCACGACCCACTCCCAAGCTACCAACTCTCTGTCAAGAACAAGATCTTTGAGGATAAGCAAGAAAAAAATTGCACAATGACGATATGTCGTCATGAAGTCATATTCTTATTTTTTTAGTCCCTTTTTGGAATGACTTTTAGAGAATTTAAAAAGAAAAGTTAAAAATGGACAAATCCATTGAAGGTTTTCCTATTTTTGATCAACGAAAACAAAATCTGCCTTTTTTTTTCTTCTTTTCTTTTTTCATAGAATTATTCTTTCACGCGAGAAATCCTTGTGGGTTGACGTTTGCTTGGGTGCAGTGAAATTGCCATATATCGGTTTGATGTTGCCGCCATCTTATAAATCTCAATTAGCTTCATTTAAAAGCGGGCAGCAAAAGTGAATGATCGGCTCTTTTGATGTTTGTTGAATGAATGAATGAATGAATTAATGAAAGAAAGAAAGAAAGAAAGAAAAGAGAGCCATTAAAAATGTAAAAAGTCAAAAAATCTAAAAGAAAAAATGAAAAAGGGAATTACGTTAATAAAAAGGAATAAATATATGAATAAAGAAAGAAAGAAAGAAAGAGAGAAAGAAGTGGTAATTTATAAGAATTTAGAAAAGAAATGGTGACGAGAAAAAATAAAAGAAAGGATTGACGATGAAAGAAAATGGAACATGATAAAAACATGAAGAAGATAGATTAAAAAGAAAGAAAGAAGGAAGGAATTAAATAAAGAAAGAAAGAAGGAAAGAAGGAAAAAGAAGGAAAGAAGGAAAAAGAAAGAAAGAAAATGAAAGAAAAGATGAAAGGAAGGAAGGAAGGAAGGAAGAAGGAAAGAATGAAAGAAAGAAAGAAAGGAAGGAGGAAATAATGAATGAAAGAAACAAGGAAGGAAAAAAGGAAGAAGGAAAGAATGAAAGAAAGAAACAAGGAAGGAAGGAAGGAAGGAAAAAAGGAAGGAAGAAAAGAAAGAAAGAAAGAAAGAAAGAAAGGAGGGAGGGAGGAAGGAATGAAAAAGGAAGGAAGGAAAGAAAGAAGGAAAGAAAGAAGGAAAGAAGGAATGAAAGAAAAAAGAATGAAGGAAGGAAAAAAGGAATGAAAGAAAGAAAAAAGAAAGGAAGGGAAGAAAGAAAGAATGAAGGAAAAAAGAAAGAATGAAGCGAGGAAGGAAGGATAGAAAAAGAAAGGTGTAAAGAAGAGGAATAGAAAAAATAACGAATGGATTTGAACGATAAAGAAGTGAATACATGCAAATAGAAGAAAAACAAGAAAGTAAAAGAAACTAGAACTTTCAAAAAACGAAAAAAAAAGAAAAATTATAATGAAAAACTGAAAAATATAAAAGAAAGAAAGGAATGAAAATATTAAAGAAAGAAAGAAAATGAACATTATGAAATAAACATGGAACAAAGAAAGAAAGAAAAAATGAAAAATGAAAATTATGAAGGAAAAACAGGGGGAAATATGAAAGAAAGAAAGGGAATGAAAATTATGAATTAAAAATGGAATAAAAAAACAGAAAGAAAGAAAAAGGGGGAAAAGAAAAGAAAAAAGAAAGAAAGAAATGTGTACTCGAAAGAAAGCAAGGGAGGGAGGGAGGAAGGAAGGAAGGAAGGAAGGAAGGAATATCTATCAAGTAAATAAATGACAGAGCACCGTAAACAAGTGAAACTAAAATAGAGAAAGACTCATCTTTGTCTTTCTTCCTCCTTTTACAAACATTTCCGGTGTACAAACAATGCCACAGTTTTAAGCGCAACCATTCGATGCCGATGAAATTGACAAGATTAACGTTTCCCTTTTATGACGAATGTATTGAATCAATATGTATACATTGTATTGTTTATATAGTGTTGAATCAATTCCTTACCCACCGCGTGTGTATGTTCTTTGAGCGTGTGTGTATCTGGGGCAGTATGCCATCACCCTTCTCCTCCTATCTTGTTCTATATTCCACCAACAGACCTGAAGAATATGGTGATTCCTGTATGCGTCTGAATAACAAATGAAATACAAAAAAGTGGGTTAAAACAAAAATAAAATTAAAAAAAGGAAAAACGTGTAGAATGTTTAGCGGTTGATTCTTGATTTCATGTTTTCAATTCCTTTCCATTCATTCTTGTCTTTGCCATTTTGAACTAGACGTCTTTAATCTTTCTTTTCCGCATCTTTCGTTTTACTTCTTTACTCCCCCTCTTCTGATCTTCTATTTCTTTTTCGACGACGATCCTTCTTCTCCTCCTCCTCCTCCTTCTCCTTCTTCTTCTTCTTCTTCTTCTTGCCCATCTTGTCTTTTCTGACTTTTCTTCTATTCTACTTCCCACCATTTTTGCTTCCCTCTTTTCTACTTCATTTTTCTTATTGCCTATTCTTTATTTTCTTCAAATTTTCTTCCTGTTTTTTTCCTTTCCTCTCTTCTTTATATTTTGTTTTTTCCTTTCTTTTATCCTATTCCTCTTCCTGCCTTTTTTCCTTTCCTCTCTTTTCTTGATTCTTCTTGTTTTTCTTCTTTTCTTTTCTTCTATTCTTCTTTCTGTCTTTCTTCCTTTCTTGTCTTCTTACTGATTCTTCTTATTGTCTTCCCTTTCTTTTCCTCTATGAATCTTGTTCTTTTCTTATTTTCTCTTGCTTTTTTTTTACTCTGTGAAGATTCGTCTTGACTATTCTTTCTTTTCTTCTAATCTTATTCTTGCCCTTTTTATTTTTCTCTTCTTTTTCATCGTCATCATTCTTATTATTATCTTTCCTTTTACTATATGATTGTTGTTGTTGTTCTTCTTCTTCTTTTTCTTCTTCTTCTTGCCCTTTTTATTTTTTCTCTCCTTTTTCATCTTCATCATTCTTCTTATTATCTTTCTTTTCTTTTACCTTTTACTATATGATTGTTGTTGTTGTTCTTCTTCTTTTTCTTCTTCTTGGCCTTTTTATTTTTTCTCTCCTTTTTAATCTTCATCATTCTTCTTATTATCTTTCCTTTCTTTTACTATATGATTGTTGTTGTTGTTGTTGTTGTTGTTGTTCTTCTTCTTCTTCTTCTTCTTCTTCTTCTTCTTCCTCCTCCTCCTCCTCCTCCTCCTCCTTCTCCTTCTCCTTCTTCTTCTTCTTCTTCTTCTTCTTCTTCTTCTTCTTCTTCTTCTTCTTCTTCTTCTTCTAAACCCACTGATCCATTTCCTTATAGTTTCCCTTTTGCTTTTCATTTTTCTCTTCCTCTCTTTCTTTTTCTGTTCATCTCTTTTCCTTCTACCTCGCTTTGTGGTCCGTTTTCTCCATTTTCCCGTGTCTTCTTCTGCTTCTTATTTCGTATTCATGTTTTTCTCTTCTCATCATCTCTTTTTCTTCTATCTTTTTTTCAGTTGCTTCTTTCTCTGCAGTTATCGTCATTTCTGTCTGCAAAATGATTTTCTACATCCCGTTTCTAGATTTTCTTTTTTTTTTACTTCTGCCCTCCATTTTCTTTTTTCATTTCATCCAGTCTCTTCCTTTACAATATCCCACTTTACGCTTTCATTTTTCGCTTCCGTTTTTTGTTTTTTTTTCTCAATCGACTACTTCGATTTCTCCAAAATACATAATCTTTTTCTGTGTACAAACTATGGTTTTGTACAACATACAACCTACGAAAGCTTCTGTCCTTCTTTATTTCATCTATTGTCATACAGCATCAAAGTCTCGCGATTTCTTTGAGAGGATCTCTAGATTATTCTCGCATGATCTCGTTTTCTTTCTCTCTCTCTCTCCGCCTTTTTTTCACTTGTTTATTTGTATTGCTCGTTTTTTAAGTACAACGACCCCCCACATTCCATCGTTTGGCGATTTGACGTTCGCGTCTTCAAACTAAACCCGCCTCCTCTGCCGCTCCACTCCCCACAGTCACCGCTTACGACATTGTTTCCTTCAAACCAATAAAAGCATTATAACTTCTTAATCAAAGAAATGCGTACTTGCGTGTTTAAGCGAGTGGGCGCTCGTGCATGCACATATCAGGGCCTCTTGTATGGTTTATTCAATGGAGGAGATCCTTCAATAAAGGCATTTAGCCATTCAGCGCACATGTCTGTTTGTTTGGTGGTCTTCACACAACGTGGGGGGTTCGTTGCTTTTAAACGGCTATTTTGTGAGAGTTTAATAAATTTATCGACATAACTTTCATTCGACAGCTCCTCATTTAACCATCTGTAAATCAAAGTGTACTGTTTTTTTTTCCAGAACACATCTGAACTAATTTATTATGGGGAAATAAAGGATTAATTCGAATCCTTCTTCTATAACACTAGCTTACTCTCACGATATGGCAATTAATTGCTAATTCTGAATAGCACGACACCACACCGTAAGGGCAATGGCTAGAAAGGGAGCCATACAGACTATTATAACTGGAGCGAGTACCTTCCTTAGTGAACCCCCTATAAATTATGATCTTGTGCCAGACATACTTCAGCTAAGTAAATATGAATTAAAGAGCCTGCTCTACATGGCTGAAATAGTTACTTATTTCCTTCTGGTATCGGAGATCACTGTTCGAAACTTGGTATACACCAACATTTCGAATGCTGATTTTCAAGGCAAACTGTCTATATGTCTTGTATCTTCTTACATCTCAACTAACGTATTTGATATTTGTGGTTTACTAAACTAGGCGAAGTTTAATATCAATAATCTATTCTATAATAGAATATAGTAAGTTACACAATGAGATTATATATATATATATATATATATATATATATATATATATATATATATATATATATATATATATATATATTACAGGTAATCGATTCGTTGGTATATAATCCGGGTGGATCCTAGTAATATTAATTATTAAAACTGATCCACAGAGAGATCGATGTCTTTATTATAACAGAGCAGATGTATTTTTACATGTTTTTTCAGTAATATATATATACATATATATATATATATATATATATATATATATATATATATATATATATATATATATATATATATTATACCTTTTATTTGTACGTTATTTTTATAATTTTTTTATAAATTTTTGGCATTTGTTGCAAAAGTTTCTCGAAGTATAAATTTAATAATTGATTCCATTCTTTTTTCAATGACACTAAAAGCTATTTTCCATTTTTGGGATGGAAAGGTTTCACTCTTCTGTCAAGTTCATCCCATGTTAATTCTTTAGTATATATATATATATATATATATATATATATATATATATATATATATATATATATATATAAAAATGAGAAAACGATATATATATATTTATATATGAAGAACAAATTTAGGGAAATGTATGTTACAGTGCAAAAAGTTTGCGTGTTTAATAAAAAAAGTGATAAGAACATAAAAAGAAAAAAAAACCTAAATGAAAATACCTAGATTATACATACAAAACATATAATAAAAAAGATACACGAAATAATTTTTTCAACCTTATTACACACACACACACACATATATATATATATATATATATATATATATATATATATATATATATATATATATATATATATATATATATATATATATATAGAGGTATATATAGATATATATATATATATATATATGAACCTGAGCACTCACCTCTCCGGACAGGAGAAACTGTCGTTAGATCTGACGTGTTTTAAACCTCTTGTCCACCAAGTGCGTCGTTGATCAAGCAGGGAAAGAATTACGTTTAAAGACACTATCCAAATTTGCTTGATCATCGACGCAATATATATATATATATATATATATATATATATATACAAGTATAGGATTGGTATATACGGAATAAATTCCAATAACCAACAATTATTATTCTTAAAAGAGTGCTCAATACAGAGTAGAGCAGATATAATTATTTATTTAAATATTATAACATAAATATGTTATAAAATCACTACAAAAATAGCCATTTTGTTTCAACACTTCTGGTGTCTTATCAAGTGATAATATTGAATGTAGAATAAATGGTTTTAAAAGTTTCAAATTAATTAACGATCGTTAATTAATTTGAAACTTTTAAAACCATTTATTCTACATTCAACATCATCACTTGATAATTATATATATATATATATATATATATATATATATGTGTGTGTGTGTGTGTGTGTGTGTGTGTGTGTGTGTGTGTGTGTGTGTGTGTATTCGAACTTGTGCACCCACCTCCCCGGGCAAGGCTTTGTGTGCAACACTGGATAGGTGTAGTGGAGCGACTCGATAATAATAATAATTCAAACTGACAGGGAAATAAAGACATAATAAATTCAGGAAGTGTATACTTATTGGCATAGCAGTGCCATCTGAGAGAAACACTTCCATAATCATTATCAAGAAATTGTCCAAATACAAGGACCCGGAAATCGAGATTAACATGATGTGGGGAATGAAGACTGAAACCCGTACTAATCGTAATCAGAGCCCTGGGCCTCGTCAGAAAAGGAATGGACAATTTTACTAACAGTGTCCCAGGTAACATCAACATACAAGTTACCCAGAATATCGCTCTACTCGGAACATCTCATATACTAAGAAAAGTGTCATCAATTAAATGTCATTTCTCCTATAGGGCCTAAGGAACATAGTTAGGACCCGGCTCTATAGGATACTGAGGCAACATTTTTATTATTATAAATAAAAATAAAATATAAAATAATAATAATGATGAAAATTATAAATAAAATAAAGTAAAATTTAAACCTCGTTTAAAATAAATTAAATAAATAAAAAAATAAATAAAAATAATAAAAAAAAATGACTCCCAGCATCTAATAGGGACTGTTCCTGCTGAAAATACGGACATTTCGCCAAGAGACGTGAGATTCAATCTCTTCGCCCAAGGACTGTCGGGATGACAACACATGTGTAAATTCCCTTCATGATAGGACTTGTGATATTACGTAGTGACTTACTCTCTTTTATAACATGAACATTATCACAGTTGTAGCGTAAAACACACATCAATACACAAAGATATATAAATAAAATTGTAGGAAATTGCCATATAATTTACCATTTTTTGTTATTCAGTACGTTTGTTTGTTCTATTTTCCTCGTGAACCCAAAGCCCAAACTTATGATCACATGGTATGAGTGAATATACCTCCACAATACAAAGCAGGAAACGTAACATACACGAGTAATAATAATAATAATAACAACAACAACAACAACAACATATTGATAACATATAATATATGTATATGGATATCCACGGAGTCGCAACAACTATTAGTTCTTTTAAAAAAAGTAAAAGACAGAACGTCTGGTTCAGTATTTACATTATTCGGACTATTGTCCTCATCTTTGTCGCCATATTTGTCACAACGTTTCGGCCGTTGTACGCTCCGGCCTTCTTCAGGTGGTTGGAATTTCGAACCGAACCCTTTATTTCGATCACTGGGGTAGACTGTTCTAGTTCCACAAGCCATGTTTGATGGATGTCAGTTATCAGTTATCTCCTGGTAATTTTTCCCTCTGAAAGTTCTCCACTGCCTGAACCGGGTATTGAACTCACACTCTTTGGGTCTGTTACTGGATCTAACCAACGCCTTTATCCACCGTACCATGTGTCCTTGAGGACAACTGGGTATGAATTTCTGAGTATTATAAACCTAATTTTTCAGCAACCATTTTTTACCAGTACTCATATTCCAATTTTGCTGTTATCATTGCATGTTCTTTACCAGATCTCATATTGCAACTTTTTGTTATCATTGCTGTTCTCTGGCACTCCTTATTACTGGTTCCCATATTGTATTTATTTCTATGCTTGGCCGACTCAGGAGATTTTTGTGGCCTAGCATATGTGCTGATTCCTTAAGTTTACGAATTTTCCAATGGTGTTCCCTGTCTATGATCTCAACCTGATCCCACAGGGGACGGTGATCTCCCTTCTCTCTCCATATGTGGTCAGCCACGCCTGATTTTTCTACTTCCCCTCGCATTACAGCTTTCTGGTGTTCTTGAAGCCTTACCTTGAGGGGGCGGCCTGTTTCTCCTTTATATTCCTTTCCGCAGCTGCACGGGATAGAACATGCAATGATAACAGCAAAATTGCAATATGAGTACTGCTAAAAAATGGTTGCTGAAAAATTAGGTTTATAATACTCAGAAATTCATACCCAGATGTCCTCAAGGACACATGGTACGGTGGATAAAGGCGTTGGTTAGATCCAGTAACAGACCCAAAGAGTGTGAGTTCAATACCCGGTTCAGGCAGTGGAGAACTTTCAGAGGGAAAAATTACCAGGAGATAACTGATAACTGACATCCATCAAACATGGCTCCCAGTGATCGAAATAAAGGGTTCGGTTCGAAATTCCAACCACCTGAAGAAGGCCGGAGCGTACAACGGCCGAAACGTTGTGACAAATATGGCGACAAAGATGAGGACTATAGTCCGAATAATGTAAATACTGTACATAATACCTCATCTCAGAAATATAGACAGACTCAGAACGTCTGGTTGTCAGCAAGTGAGAGAGCCTAAGCTGTGACAGAGAAGAGAGTCGGGAAAACACACGCACGCGCGTATATTTTTTTTTATTGAAATTGGAGTGGATCTGAGTAGCGAAATTAGATCAGAGCAGTTTTGTTTACTGATGGGAAATCTGATCTAGGGCAAGAATTGTACCCATTTAGATTTAGGTCATTAGAGAACAATGGAGATGGCCGAAATAATTTTTATCGGTTAAAATTATAAATAGAACTTATTAAGCTATGAGGAACTTTGGAATTCACATGATTTTGGTTGGAAGTAGCCAAAACCCGTGATAATAGCGTGCGAAGTAGTAGGGCCAAAGGTCGATTATGATCAGCCAGGTTTATCTATATAAGCGCGCAGTTATGCTGAAAAAAAGGGGTAGTTTTTGACTCGTCTGTCTTCGAGTGCAGTCGAGCTGGGTGGAGAGATGTCGGAGATTGAAAGTGAGCAGAGTTGAATTGAAGGCTTCGGAGAAGTATGAAAGTGACGTCAGAGATTAGAACGCGCGTCCGCTAACATGTATTTTTTTTATATAAGTACCGCTGCTTCTGCTACCACGAAGATTACTACTACTGTTACTACTACCGAGGCAGAACGCAACAATAAACTTTAAGCCACGCACAGAAATCTTTATCTTTCCATCGCAAGAGTCGTATGTCGTTCTGAGACGATTTAACAAGTTAATCACAACCCACTCTCCCTCTGTCTAGAATACAGTGTATGAGTTTTTACGTCAATTATTTTCTTTTCTGTAACCCGTTTCTTTGTATACTATTCTTTCCTGCTATATAAAAGACATTAACAATTCAACCATGGAATAGTTGTTTGTCCGGCTTTCTGCAGATATATATATATTTTTGGTGCATTCTAAATTTCTTAGCACAGGCTCTCCAGCCGTGTCTACATCTTCAGTCAACCGTGAATGGATGAACATCACTTCTGCTTTCTGGATCAAATCAATGTGGGCAGGAAGCAGGATTAAACCAGTGGACCGGTCGAATGATCTACAGATGCTCAGGGGACCTATGGTCACTCCCTTAAGTTCGGTTAAGACCGAGTAGACACCTTAACCCAGAGAGTAAGACATCGGAGGTTGAGGGGCTGAAGCGAAAGTGTTAGATGAGCAACGGATTGAAGATGTCAGAATACAGTAGGTACAAAAATGAACTATATGGGTAGTGTCGTAACAGACGACCGAATTATGTGACGCTGAGATCTTAAGAGCATTGGAATAGCGGAGGAAGATGTTTTCCAGAAGTTAAACAAAGTATTAAGATATAGGAAAAGTTTGTTAGAAATAAAGGAAACAGTGATAAAATAGCTATCATCCTGTATGGCAATATGTAATGCTGGACAATTTCTCCCCAGATGAAAATGAGACTTGAAGCGACAGAATTGGTTCTGCAAAAGAATGCTAAAATTATTATACAGAGAACATGTGATCAATGAGGAAGTTTTAACGAAAATAGAAATCAAAACGGCACTTAAATTTGCAATCAGAAAGCGACAGTTGAAATATCTGAGACTCAGGGTCGGTGTCAGCACCCCCACTCCGAATCTATGACACGCCTTTCCTAATTTATGATAAGGGGCACCCTACTCTACTACATCTCAATTTTCATAAGGTAGTATTAATATAAAATACAAATTTTATTGTAACCTAATTATGAACAATAATTGATTCTATGCAATATAGGTGAACAATTCAACTAGAAAAATTGAAAATAAATACAATGTATCTAAATTCAAATGAGAGTCATATCATAATAGATTATTCCATCTTAAATAAATCAACAAAGTTTTGCAGCATTTTTTAACATCAATTTGAGATTATTCTTGCTAAAAAGTTGAATAGTTTTGACACATTCAACATTATGGATAAAAGTAATGAATTTTAAATAGTGCTTTTTTCGAGGCTTAGCAGGAGTAAAAAAAATTTCACGGATCTGGAGGGAAAAAATAGACCTCAGAATGATGTCAAAATCCACGAACATTTTTCATCCTTTAATAGTAAGTTGTGGTCAGTTTAATTTGTAATGTATGTACATGTAGGTAGAAACTTAAATGTAGATAAGATAGCAAGTGTCACAAAGCAATTCCGGGGACCTCTACTCAGCCTTCCTCCACCAGTTGGGAGGTTTGGAGTATCCACCGGCCAAGTCTGTTGCAACAGTACAGTACATCTATTGTTTTATTTTCCCCTTGTTCGTCCTCTTTTTGATTTAGATACATTTTGGATCAGTCATATTAGGATGATTGATTTTAGGACATTTAGGTCAAACCCACATAAAATACAAATTTTACTTTCACATAATTATGTCCAATAATGGATCCTATGCAATATAGGTGAACAATTCAACTAGAAAAACTGAAAATAAATACAATGTATTTAAATACAAATTAAATATATTTCGTAATAGATAATTCCATCTTAAATAAATCAACACCGTTTTGCGGCCATTTTTGACATCATCTTGTGGTCTTTCTTGACAAAAAGTTGAATAGTTTTAACACATACAACTTAAAGGATAAGGGCATCTCGAGGCGGTGTAATGGTTAGCAAGCTTGTCTCGCTAGAAAAATTACGACTGTGTAGTGAGTTCAGTCTTTATTGGGTACCCCCCTACTTTCGGCCTTGTGCCACATCTAAGCTACGCTTGGAAATTCACTACAACATTATGGATAAAAAAAAATAGTGAATTTTATATACAGTGTAACCCGGATATAAGAGAGTTGTCGGGACCGGAGAAGAAGTCTCTTATATCCGGGTTTGGTCTATTTTGTTTAGGTAAGTATGGCTCTAATTTGGGACTAGATAAAATCTATCTCATATCCGGGTTTCTCTTATATCCGGGTCTCTTATATCCGGGTTACACTGTAGTATGTTTTTTTGTTTGTTTTTTTTTAGACTCAGCATGAGCAAAACAAATCCACGGATTCGTACAAAAACATTTCCAGTTTGATGTCAAAATCCGCGACTAGTCAGTTGAGCTAAGTTTCATTTGTAGCGCATATAAATCAAGGCAGAAAAAAAAAAGCAAATGTTGATAAGATAGCGAGGGTCACAACCGCTACTCGGGGACCCCAACCAGGTCCCCTTACCCAGGTCCGGTGTTTTGCGGGTAGTACGCACTGGCCCTGCCGAGACACATAATGAGGAAAGCGGGTTTGGAGAATATGATACTCACAATACATATTGAAGTCAAGAGGGACAGCGGAAAGTAGTGCATAACCTACCTAATGTGTTTATGTAAATGGACGGCAGTGCAAGGATTAGAGAGTATGATAAAAGTCATGTATAAGGCCTAAAAGCCACTCGAGGTAGACGGTTACAGAGTAAAGGCACAGTTTATGAGAATATGTGTGGAAGATAACGGTTAACTCTGGACGAACAGATTACGATTGTAGTGATCGGAGAATCATCTTCTTGGGAGTCAGTTCCCCAAAGCAAGCGGTTCGTGGGAAAAAGCTGCTCGATTGGAACTTACGTCTCACCAATGGAATCCGAAGGGAATGAGTTTGGTTCGCTAAAATATACGTGACATGGCGGGTCTTATTCGTGAAGGTTAGAACTGGTGGAACTAAGGAAAGTAATTCGTCTGCACACTTTACAAAGGATAGGAAGCTATGCAGAGCCATGATCTCCTACTTCCTGTGGCGACACAGCACACAAACGATATGGCCAAATACGGATACGTCGCAATTGACGTCACTTCCGTCCAGAAGATGAGACAACGACCTTAAAGCGTCGAGCTGAAGAGATTTGTTCTGTTTTCCTGTTTTTACAGCGCCTGATGCATTACAACCCACGCGGTTGAAGGCGGTCCATCAAAGGATGACAAGGGGATCCCATTTCGTGTTCGTCCTCTTTTTATTTCTTTCGCCCGGAATAAAATGGGCTTGCGACAAATAAATAAGTAAATACAACATTTCAAAATATTTTTATTGTAATATCAGGCTTTATATTTTTGCTTGTCTCTGGAAAAAAAAATTCTAGCTAACATCTGAAAGACCTGGAAACAACCTTTATTAAAACAAAACAACCGTGTCTGTGTAAATAAAAGGAGTGTTTGTGTGGACTTAACGTGATTTACTTACTTACGAAATAGTATACTCGCCCCATTATGTTCTTGAGGCAGGTGTATTTTCTTTCTGCCTTCATCTTCTCTTTTAATCGGTGTGAACTGTATATTTATTTATTTACCACAACCGAGCAATGGTGAATGAGGTTGGAAGCGGTTAGTTCATTCCTTTTTTTGTCTCCTCTTGCATCTGGGTGCTTCTATTTTCGCAGCAACTGTGGAGGTTGGCACAGTTTGTCGGTTTTACATTCAAAATGAATGAAAGCTTAGCGAACATCGTTTTCAAAGGTTTATTTTCTTTTGTATACAAATAGAAACTTATATCCTTCTTGTGCGACAGAGTTCGTAGCTCGCGTTACGTTGGAATGGAGATAGATGAAAGGGTAGAGAGAACTGACATTGAAGCCCTCTTTTCCTTATTGAAGTCGGTAAGTGACCGGGGAGAGCGGTGAGTGCTGTAGGTTTGTCCTTCGCTTTGGTACAGGGTACTTTAATTTTTGTTTTGCTTATCCATGTATCTGCTTTCAGAAACGAAGTTAGCTGATTGATCTTTCCTCAAGAATATCAATGTTAATGTTACTGAGGTGTTAAGCACATGATAAATAATTGATACTTTTTCTGTGATTTAAGAAATATTTTAATTTTATTTAGTAAAATTAGACTACTACTAAACAAGTACAACTACGGTAGTTGTCGTTTTCTGTATTTCATTTGTTTGTTTTTTAAACGTTTCACCCCCAGGCAAGGCGGGTGAGCCACTAGCACGCAGGGGGTTACAGAGAGTGAAAGTGAGGGAAAAGACTTGATATAGGGGGGAATGGGGAAAGTATAAAAGAAGAGCGTGGATCACGGCAACAAAAGATGGCGATTGACGCTGCATTTAAATTTTTGAAGATTGTAGTTACCAGGGAAGTAAGTAAGAGGAAGGGAGTTACGCTGTTGGGAAGCGCGAGTAAAGAAACTGCTGGAGTAGAAGTGGCAGTTGCATTTAACTATTTCAACAGTAAAAGGGTGGGACCTAGATGCCAATCTAGTAGCACGCATAAATTCACATAGTCGGGGCATCGGAGAAGATAGAAAAAATCATACCCGTTTTATTGTCATAATAAAAAGATGAATGGTTTATTTGTCTATTTAGAAAAGCACTCAGGAGCAAGCAAACATAATCTTTGATCACTTTTAGACATAAATATAACATACCATAAAACAATTTTTTTCATCAAATATAGCTGA
>OZ038498.1:15179496-15214496 GCA_964036315.1 Acanthosepion esculentum | reverse complement strand
GCATCCATGGGCGGAGCGTCCAAGTTGCAGAACATCGGCTGTGGCTTGAGTTGGAGAGGGATGGGCTCCACCAGTTCAGCTGAACCAAGACACGCCACGAATGACTGATTACCTATCCGGCTTTGAACCCAGCGACCGTACGCAGCGACCTTACGACCACACCCAGCCATGGGACCGAAAATGGCTACTACGTGCACTTACCACAAATGTATTACTGTATATCTTGATCGTTTGGGTAAGATAATCAGGTAGAATAATCTATTTAGCCTTGGGAGGGCAACCAGTCTAAGAGAAGTACAACAGAATTCTAAACTATGGAGCAAGCTACGTTTCCCAATAACAGTAATTCGCAGATATAAAAAAGGAATTCTGTGGAGAGCCATGATCGCTTACGTCCTAAAGAGAAAAGATCTTATTTCATCTTTTTTATTTCAAAAACTTAAATCTACCCTTCTTTATTTTTGCATACATTTTTTTTTTACTTCGCTTTACCCTTTTTTGCTTACTTTTAAAAATCCAATCGGATTTTAAAAATGTAAGCAAAATTGGATATTTAAAAAAAAAGAAAGAAAAAAAACTAAGATTAATTCATTATCATCAGTCCCATAACCAGATGTGGTTGTAGGGTTGCGCTCCGCAGCTGATCACCTTACCAGTTCCCGTCTCATATTTAGGTTGTAACTGTGTCTTGTACAAGTAAATCTGGCGGAGCCCATCTCTCTTTAACTCAAACCACAGCTGATGTCCTCCAATTTGAAGGCTCGCCTTGGGCACGGGCACGTGGTCGTTGATTCCATCGGAGGAGCCATTGACTTCAGTCTCGGAACTCCTCTGACCAACAATACCGTGTCATCACAACACTGGCTACATGCCTAGCTATAAAGCCCAGTTTACCTCTTTGTGATGGATGGCCGTTGACCCTACAAGAACTTTCATCTGCCCTTTGTGAGGTTTTGCTTTTAATTCTGATGTGTGTCTGGCCACCATCCTCACTAAAAAGCCGTGTTTGGGAACCAATCATACGACAGGTAGTATTGGGTTATCTGGTATCAGTTGCACTCGTGGGATGACCTGACATGAAAGATGATAAGGTTATCATTTATGAGGGGGTGGGAGCTGAAAAGTTCTTGCCCAGACTCACAAAACCAATATTCTAATTTTGAGAAGTAGATCGGGTTGTGCTCTTTTCCGTGCCCTCTTGTACATGCAGTGGCACAGCTAGAGTGTGTGCCGCCCGGGGCAGCCCTTGAATTTGCCGCCCTCTGGCCCCCATAAAAAATGCATATTACACAGTGACTCACTTTTAAAGTTATAAAACTAGTTTGTGTACAATTATAATAGTACTTTCACATACTCAAATATAGTATGCTTTACGCATCAAGCAGTTAAACTTTATCAGTAACACTTAAAAATAAAAATAAAGTTTGTAAGGGGCAGGGAAAAAAGCAACCGGAAGGGAGTTCCACAAGCGAGAAAAGAAACTGTTATCATAGAATTTACGGCTACATCTAGCCAACTTAATTGTAAATTGATGAGATCTCGACGCCAGTCTAATATTACGCTTAAATTCACACAGTCTAAGTACCATGGCGAATAGATCATCCGAACAATTACCATGAATGTATTTATACAAAAGGCAAAGAGATGCAATCCTACGGCGGTGGGAAAGTGACTGAAGCCGAGCTACCAGATCAGGACCAATAATATTGCTGATTCTTGTTCAGATTTTATCAAGAAGCTTAAGGTAAATAGCTTTTGTCTGCTTTTAAAGGGAAAACAATAAAACAAACGGTTATGTGAAGAACTATAACAGAATTCGCTTTCCAAATATCTATATGCATGATGAGGGTAAAAGAAAACTATATACTGATTATTAAAAATATATTTAAAAAAAAATATTATTCATGAACAAGCAATATAAAATTGCTATAGATTGACTCAGAACATTTTTTATTACAGAAATTCTGGAATCACGAAAAAACCTTGACATTGAACAAGAAGAAGATTATTGTAATATAAATGTCCTACTTAAGTGCATCATCTGTTTTCGAATAAGGGAAATGAATAAAAAAGTAAATAATTAGAAAAAACGGCTGAGTCAACTGATAAAAAAAAAATGCTCAAGTTAAATATTACGAGTTATCTCCCTTTAATGTGATTAATACTGAACTGACGAGGGTCGTTCCAAAAGTAATGACGTGTTTTTTAATATGACGTCAGAAGCGGATGTTGAGAGTATGACAGTAAAAGTTGAACTTTACCGCTAATAGCCTTTTTTTTTACCTTGTTAAAATTTCAGTTGAGCGACAGTCTGATAAAAATGTGTTCGAACAAGAGTTGTGTTATTGTGTGTATTGACGTTCATAAATGCTTGCTGGACGCTAAGGGAAACCAAACACTTCACATGAGCACAGTTAGGAAATGTGGGTAATACGTTGGGAAAATACTGGGAAAAATTGCTTCGCCTTTAGTGGTGCAGATTTTTATTTGCCCACATGCAGGTTTGTTTATCACTGGTGAAAATACATGGGGCAATAATGTAGAAAATAGTGGTTATAACTAAAAACTTGCTCTATCCAACAGTGTTATTGTTCTTCTTGAATCTGTTGGACTTGGCGCGGAAATATATTGGCGCGGAAATAAATTGGCGCGGAAATAAATTGGCGCGGAAATAAATTGGCGCGGAAATAAATTGGCGCGGCAATAAATGGAAGGCATTGTTTATATAAATAACACCGGTATTATCTCACCACATCTTTTTTTTCTGCTTGCTTCTCTGTCTCTTTTCTCTGGGTAATAACAAAGATTGTTTTCGAGAAAAAGAAAGAAAAACTGAAAGAAAGAAAGAAAGAAAGAAAGAAGAAAGATATCTGTCAATTAATTCACCCCACATGAACGGAGTTATTTCTGCGAAATTTCATGTCAGAAGATAAGTACATGAAATTTTTATTCAATGTTTGAATTATCTATTTAAGGAAAGGATATTTCTCGTTGGGACTTCTCGGAATCTATATCTATCAACTTCAGTTTCATAGCTGATTATATATATATATATATATATATATATATATATATATATATATATATATATATATATATATATATATAAATGGACGCATCCATAGAAAGTAGATTGTTGTATTTTCACCATGACGAGTAATAAAATTCGTTTATTAATACAGGATATTAATACAGGTGTACGTATGTACATTATACAAGTCAAGAAATGATTTAGTATTTTGTTGGGCAACCTTTGACTTTAATAACGGCCATAGTTTTTCATGGCATGCTAGAGACTAAATTCTTTAGTAAGTCTACTTTTTTCACCAGATTTCTCCATCATTCCTTTAATTAGCGAAAAAGCTCATCTTCTGTATTAACTTTCCTATTGTGGGAACGCTTGTCCATTATTGCCCAATGGTTTTCAATTGGGTCATGGTCAGGACTCTGACTCGGCCACTGGAAGAGCTGCAATTTACCCTCGTCGCGCTTCCTCTCTAGATAACGTTTATTCTTTAAGGCAGTATGCTTAGGATCATTATCATTACTAAATCATTTTTGACTTGTATAATGTACGTCCATTTTTTTTTTGCCTCGTATTATATATATATATATATATATATATATATATATATATATATATATATATATACGTTATTTTAAGCGATGCAACTTATTTAAGTAAATGCTATGTTTTTTGCGAAACAGATGCTTCTCTGTAACTGAGTGGTATAGCACGTCAGATCAATTGACGGTTCCGTATAAGATACAGTTTCGTTTCTTGTCGGAGAATGCATGTTTTCTACAAAATTCCTTGAACATTCAGGCCTGTACATGTAATTAATACTGTTTATTTAAACAACAGAGCATTTACTTAAATAAATTGTATCTAGTAAAATAACGTATAAACAGAAAATATGTTAAATAACTATCGGAATCCATTTCATAATTATATATATATATATATATATATATATATATATATATATTAACAAGATTGCAATGTTAGATCATTAATATGCCTACAAAAAAATTAAAGATCCAACATTAATTAAATTAAAGATCTATGGTTACAATCTTTCCCCCGTTTTTTTTTCAAACAAATAGAAAAAAGGAAGTGACGTTCCACGAGCGGTCTGCTTACAAACAGAATTATTCATAACCATTTTTGGTTCTTACCAGTCGAGGTGTAACTAAATGCACCAAAACAAGGTTGCTTCTTTGTAGTGAGTAAATTGTTTTCATCTATATGAAAAAATCATAATATATATATATATATATTATATAGACAAAACCATTTTACTCACTACAAAGATGCAACTTGGTTTCAGTGCATTTCAACTGCACTTCGACGGGTGAGAGTCGAAAATGGTTATGAACAATCGTGCTTGTAGGCAAGCCGGATGTGAAACGTCACTTCTTTTTTTCCATTTGTTCGAGAAGAAAAATATATACATAAAAAAAAATAAAAATTTAGGTGTCAGAGTGAAACAATAGTGCTTGTTGATAGCAGTTTGGTGATGAATGGACCGGGTGTTTAATGTTGATTGGTCTGTGGAAATTTCTTTTCCACTGATAAACATCGGTCAAGAGTTTAGGCACACCATCTCACAAGCGTCCTAAGAGTCAGAGGTAGGAGAGGAAAGATCGAGATAGGGTATAATATTACATTTGAGTAGGTAAAAATTGTGGAGTTAGTTCTAGTAGTAATTGGGATCGGTATCGAGCCGTCTTTTGAATTAATACTGTGAACGTTGGAATTTATATATTACTTTCGTTCTCATCGCATCGGATATATATATATATATATATATAAATATACAAATGAGAAAAAGGACAGATGGAGTAAAATTCCACTGTTCGTAGCATTTACTTTCAAAAAAGTGCTCAGTACAAGGTAGAGCAATATATGATTGTAATATTTTTATTATAAGAGATTATAGTCAAAAAATTGCCTGAAGAAGTACAATCAAAGTATTGAAACATGAAACCTTTTGTGTAGCGATTTCAAAATGTTTTTATTATAATCTTTAATAACAAAATAATATAACAGGGTGTCCATAAAGTTCGTGTGCACTTTAAAAAATTATAACTTTATTTGTATTTGCGATAGAAATAATCTGTAAAAAATGTTATAAAGTTTAATGAACCTAGTTTTAAGTATAGCTAAAATAACTAATGTGATTTCAGGCATTACTGTAAATCAGTTGGCAAATGTTTTCCGTGAACTGCAAAATCGTATTAACTTTTGTATTGCTAATGATGGAGGACATGTGGAAACTTAAATAAAAATTCAATAAAACCTTAAAAAATATAGATTTACTTCTTTCTAATCCTTTTTACAAATTATTTCTATCGCAAATACAAATAAAGTTATAAATTTTTAAAAGTGCACACGAACTTTATGGGCACCCTGTATATATATATATATATATATATATATATATATATATATATATATATATATATACGGGTATCTGTGGAACACGAAAAATGTATATATGTATACGTATATATGCGCGCGTATTGGCGAAAGCAGGGGAGCTACTCACACAAACCCCACCCAACTTAGGAAGTACGTGTGTATGTATATACGTATATATGTGTATGTGTGTGTGTGTGTGCTGGTTCCATGTAACTTGGGAAGTATGTGTGTGTACGTATGCGCATGTGTAGTGGGACAATGTACGTGTGTGCGCGCGCGTGTGTGCGCGCGCGCGCGTGTGTGCGTGTGTGTGTATGTTTATGTGTGTGTATGTATGTGTACAAATGTGTTTACTAATTCTTCGTAGTGAGACAGTGTATGTCTTGAGGGGGAATATGCACACACATATATATACGCATGCTGACAGGAACACACAAAAATGGAAATAGATCTAAGAACACACAGGGGTCACTAAAACATTAAAAGATAAGATACCGACAACTAATTCATCACTTCTCAAACCAACCTTAATTGTTTTATGACCCTTCGCGCAGAACTCTTCACTGCCATTTCAAGAAAGACATTCGGATTACCAACACAAAAACAGAGAATGTCTCGTATCGAAAATATCTAACATTGAAAAACATAAAGAAAAAAAATTTACCTGAAGACGGTCGCGAGACCAGAAACACGTGTTGTAAAATTATGAAAAAATAAAGGATAATATTTTTTTAAAAATCCACATTACAACCCAAAAAGTTTGCGGTGCCTCTTCTTTTTAATATACACACTTTTCTCTCGTTGGAACCATTATAACCTCTTCATTTTATATATATATATATATATATATATATATATATATATATATATATATATATATATATATATATATGGTATATTGTAGCGGACCGTGCGGGTGAAGAAGTGAAGGTGAAGAGATATCAGAAGGTTAAACTTTCCTGCTGGCAGGTCCAGTTACATAAGAATGTCGGACTTTAATGAAGTCCAAAGAAGACAAAAGAAAACAAACAAGACCGATATATATGGGTAAACAAATATATTAATACACGAAGACATGAAAAGTTACATAGTGTTTGTATGGAGAAGTTATGTGTATGTGTTGTGTTGAGTGTCTGTACGTACGTGTATTGTCCTCAGCGTGTTCCCAGAATATGGGAAATGCTGTATCTGTGAGATGTCACATATTAGCCTAAGTGAAAAAGAGAAAGTTTTACCTCGCCTCCGCGCGAGGTCGCGGCCCAAGGCCTGAGTCGAAAAAAACATTTTACCTCATCTCCACGCGAGATGGCCGGCCAAGGCCTGAGTCGGAAAAAGAGAAAGAGAGAGAAAGGTCAGCCAGTATTTATACTCGTGGGAGAGAGACTCCTGTTGAAGGATTAAGGAAATGAGGAGGAGCTAACTCCGACAATATATATATATATATATATTGTGGCTCGAGTAGAAAGATTATTCTTACGGACTATTGAGAAAAGGACATAACGTCCCCTTAGCCTGAACATACGTAATGAAAATAGTCTACACCATGAAATTGTTTTACGTATTTCATCCCAAGCAAAGTAATGGGAATTAAAAAGAAGACTTTAGGAGGAACCGGAAACAGAACCCTAAACAGGAAACAAGGGATACACCTTCTACTCCTCTTCAAAAGACAGGGAAGGTATATGAAACGGGCGATAGGCGAACCTAAAAGCTTCTATTATTGATTGAATAAATGTTCGGTACAGAAATTCAGAGAACGTTGCCGAATACAGCCAAGACCTGAAAATGGGTAGTGGGTACAGTCGTTGAAACGTCGTGATTATTAAACGAGAAAAATTAGTTCGAATGTATCAGTGTTTAATGACTAAGAATATATTTATTTTATATTCTTTCTTTTTTTTTTTGTTCTTAAAAAAAGGTAATATGGAACGGAAATAGCAACTTACTCATGTCTGTGATTTTTACTTTGAAGAATCAGTTGAAAGCGAGCGGATGCGAAGAGAAAAACAAACAGCAATGCTTGTACAATAAAATGTGTGTCAGGCAAAATGACATAAAAATACTCTTGAAAAATCTCGAAACACACACACACACACACACACACACACACACACACACACAAACAAACAAACAAAAAGGGATCACTTCAAGGCCATCAAAAGGTTCAGTATCTTTTGAATACTTTGTTTAATTCGTTAATATTGATTAGTTTTTTTTTATATATTTTTTCCTTCTCATAACGTTGTCTTGCGCATGCGCTCACTTATTTGTAAAAAATGAAAGAAAAAAAAGAAGCTTGCACGCGTATATTGGCAGGCGTGTGTTCGTCAGCGTGCGTCTCTGCCTGTGCAAAGGGAGAGTGTTTCAGCATGTGGAACTATTTGATCTTCAAAGTTATCGCAGATTTTATCGCTTTGCTTCAAATATATTTAGGTACTTCTCTAAACAAACGCGATACCGAAGGTTTAAGATGAACTCTTAAAAAAGAAAAATCTTTCTTGAAGCTTTTATTTTAGTTTTAATTTCAAGCTAAAAGATAAATTTAATATTCCCAATAAACGAAATACTTTGCTGTATTTCAAACAAAACGAACTTAAATTGATCGGAAGGAGTTCTTTGCTAAAAATCGCAGATTTTATTCATCTTTAGCCATCTTTCCTTACAAAAAATATTTCAAAAACCTTTTTAAAAATCTTTCAAAAATAAAATATACTTTCTGAAACTTTATTTGAGGAATATTAACTGATTTAAAGTTTAACATATCTGATTTGAAACAAATATTACTTGTTTTTAGTTTTAAATTTCGCAGAAATACATTTTTTTAACACCGAGGAATGTATTTTTATTAGGTATTGACAGTTCTATTGACAGCTGGAAATTTAACTCATTTTTTCTTCATATCTGTACAATTTTTACAGATATGAAGAAAAAAAAGTACTTGAGGAATATAACGTGAGCGCCCTATATATATATTTTTAATTACCCAGTAATCATAAAAAATTAGGAAAATATTCTAAGTAATTTAATGTTTTATTCAATTTTAAGTATTTTGACTTTAAATTTACTATAGTTACTTCTTTTATTTTCTGTCAGTGTTGAGTATGAACGTCCGTGTTTACAAAAATCGGCACGTTTATACACTCAAAAAATTCAAATTTCTTTTTTTATAATACTTGTAAGCCTTTCCATTTAGGATTAGTAAATATAGTTTTTACTTAGTAACAAAATCACCTAACCTCTACAAATTAACACAGAATTTTAAGATTTTGTTGTTTTTTTTAAGCGTTTCACCCCAAGCAAGGCGGGAAGCCACTAGCACACAAGGGGTTACAGAGAGTTGGAGCGAGAGCAAATAGGTGTGATAGAAGAAAGGATGAAGAGAAGGATAGGGGATAGATCAGGGCATCTGGAGACATCGATTGACATTATATTTGAATAGTTGGAGATTATAGCTATCAGGGAAACAGGAAGAGGGGAGGGAGTTCCACAGGCGAGAGGTGCGAGACATGAAGCTATTGGAGTAGAAGAGACGGCTACATTTAACAGTTTCGACAGTGAAAGGGTGCGAGATGCCAGCCTAGTAGAACGCTTAAATTCATGAAGTTTGGGAACCAGTGAAAGCAGCACCTCGGAGCCGTTACCATGAAAGTAGTTGTAAAAAAGACAGAGGGAGGCGACGGCACGTCTGTGAGAGAGCGACTGCAGACAAGATGTCAGATCAGGGCCAATTACGTTGCATATCCGTCTCTGGGTCTTATCAAGAACCTTGAGACAAACATAAGGGGCACCAGACCATATATATGGCAGCAATACTCCATGCAAGGGCGATATAGAACATTATAAATTATTTTAATCAAAATAAAAAAATGAAACAATTCTTGTAAAAATTCATTATTCATAAAAAAAATGTTTTTCTTACGACAATAGTGTCCGTAATATATCTTATTTATAAAAAGAATTAAAGGCTTTTTTATTAAATAATATCTTGGTGTTACTGCATTTTTATTTTAAGATTCTGTGCAAATTTAATTTCTCTTAGGAATTGTTATAACTAATATAGCATTGAGCCGTACAAAAATGAAGTTCTCGAAATTTCTTGTGCGAGTAACAGTTGTAAAAAAATGTGTTTTACCAAGATTTTATAAAAAAAAATTCTTAAAATAATTTAATTCATTTGTGAATAAGTCCTAAAAATTTCATTAAAATCCGACAATTATTTGATTTTTGTAAGAATTTCCAAATCAATGTGTTTTTCACGCACATAGACACTAAAATGACTAACACACACACACACACACACGCACGCACGCACGCACTCACGCACGCACACACACATACATGGTAGAATATGATAATATAATTTTCTATATATGAGAACAATGTTAATCAGTTGAATAACAGAGTGGAAAAAATTCAATGTAACGCGTTTCGTCGTCTAAAAGGATTTCATCGAACTAAAGTAGGCAAAATGAATGAGATCGGCTAAATTGTATGTCCAGACATGTCTGACGAAAAAAAAAAAATTAAATTTGAAAATTCAGCGTTTTCCCACATTTTCAGCGTTTCCTCTCGGTACATCATTATAATCGTCGCCCGCATTTTTATCTCCCCCACTCGTCCAAATTTTTATCTCCCCTCTCGTCCAAATTTTTATCTTCCACCCTCGTCCAAATTTTTATCTCCCACCCTCGTCCACATATATAATTCCATCAATAAAAACATTAACTTTAGCCCGATGAAGTCCTCGAGCAGTGATTTTCAATCGGTGTGCAGTGGTACACTGGTGTGCCCCTCAGAGGATCGTAGCTGTGTCGCAAAAATTCTTAAAAGTCATTAAATTATTTTCGAAAAAAAGTCCAAATCACTATATAAATGTACTGTATATCAAAACCCGTTTAAATTGATTATCCGAGTATATAATAGTGATAAATTATAACAATGGTATACTCGTATAATCAATAATAAATAAACGGATACATATAATAAATAAAGTGGGTTGTGTCTGCGAAATGAGGTCGCGCGACACGTCCATAGATGGCGCGATTTGACAAAGACTTGCCGATGAACACCGATATATGTCGAAATCATCCGAAGTTGATTTCGGTAATGACTGAGCAATTCTTCTTTGTGTACGTATTGAATTTTGTCCGAAGTAGTGAGAACGTGTAGGTAAGAGTGAAGGTTTTTTTTTTTTTTATATATTTTTATCACATAATGTTCAATTAAAAATAAAATGGACGAGTTTTTAATTATGAAACAAAAATTAAAAGACGACTCTCTAGTGTCTCGAATACTGCTTCATCCAGTACATCGGTATCAAATTAAAAACAATTGTTTGTCGTTATAATTAAATTGTTTATCATTCGGTTTCATATGCTGTGAAGCAAATCCTCCACGTTCCACATACGTTATTTGTGGCGAAAAATGAGCAAATGAAGCTACGGTTCCTCATGTTGCGGAGGCGAGAATGAGTAACAACCTAGAAGATAGAACCTTGCTGTTGTTGTTACTGTTGTGGAGGTTAATTCCTTCTCTATTTGCCAACCTTCCCACAAGACAAGATGTGACACAAGGCCAGTTTTTAACGTGGGGCGTTCCAGGCCCGTAGGCTCGGGCAAAAAATTGTCCGTAGACCCCGTTATACACGAGGTCGGATTTGTCTACCGCCCTAAACGAGAATCTGCCTTTCTGCGTAGACTCGTCTGGGTTCCTCTCCACCCGGGGGCAGAGAGTTCGACAAGAGAGGAAGAGGAAGAGAATTCAATTAAAAAAAGAATACATTTGTTGAGTATGTGCAAATAAAAGTATCATTTATATATATATATATATATATATATATACAAAACTAGTAACTTTTATTTGTTGCTGTTGCTAAGGAAACAGGGAGAGAAAATGGTAACATAGACATTGTTTATAGCTGTCGTTGTTCTTTCTATCCCAGCGCGTGGGTGTTGACATGAAGGCTGGTTTGTGTCGCGTCTCTCAGTTTGCCAGTGTTGACATCCAGGTTGATCTGTGTTGAGTTTGTTTTAATTAGAGAATATATAGCCGTCAGTCGGCTCCGAACTAATGTTTTGGTTTTTGGAACGGGGGTTTGCACTGACTGGTCAATAAATTGTTCGTTTTATTTTGGTTAAAGCGGATGTGTGCGTGGAGCCTCTACGTAGAAAACGTATTTGCGCAGTCTGCCTAGGGTCGTCGAGCGGTCAACATCCGGTTTATGCAGGAACGACACTAGCAAATTAAAGAGACATTTACAACCCATACATATTGAATATTTCAAACGATTTGCACTCCGTAATACTAGACAAGCAAAAAGATGGACCAAATATTCAATGATATCAGATAAAGCATAAGAAGCGAGTTACGCAGTTGCAAAAAATCGTAACTAGAAAAACAAATCTCATACAATTGTAGAATCCATTATTTTAGCGGCCTGCTGTGCAATTGAAAAGAACAATGTTTGGAGAAGAAAACGAAAAGGAAATTTTAAAGATTCCGATCACGGATAAGACAATTTATCGGTGTCTGTAAATATAGAATTTCAAGTAACATCCCCTCCTTAAAAAAGTAAACGTCTGCAATTCAGATGAATGAATCTTTAACTGATATCAGTGGTAAACTCCAACTTTTAGCATTCGGTAGATTTGTTTGTAAAGAAGAAATCTTAGAACAATTTTTATTTTGTCGACTACTCCAGACAACAACAAAAGGCCAAGATATTTTTAATTTGATCGATAATAACTTCAATTGTAAGAACTTGTCTTGGGATTCTTGCATAATTATTTCTACGGATGGAGCCTCGTCTGTGTCCGGAAGTATAGAAGATATTCGAAAAAAAAAAAAGAATTAAAAAGAAATACGACAACCTCTGATTCTGACATCTCATTAAATAGCTTCATCTACCGCAAGGGAAGTTGGTTCTCTGTGTCGTGCCAGAAAATTTTTTCTCGTCTGAGTCCATCCTTCAAATCTATAAATCAGCCATCCGTCCTTGCATATAATATTGCTGTCATATATGGTCTGGTGCTCCTGCTGTACGTCTCGAGGTCCTCGACAAAATCGAGAGACGAATATGCAAGATGATAGGTCCTGATCTGGCATCTAGTCTACAATCGCTATCCCACAGATGTGCCGTGGCCACTCTCTGTCTCTTCTACAAATATTTTCACGGCATCTGTTCCGACGAGCTACTTTCGCTGGTTCCCGGACTGCATGAATTTAAGCGAGCTACCAGGCTGGCATCTCGGTCCCACCCTTTCACTGTGAAAACGGCTAAATGTAACCGTCTCTTCTACTCAAACAGCTTCTTCTTCCACACTTCCCGTCTGTGGAACTCCCTTCCCCTTACTTGCTTCCCCGATGACTATAATCTTCAAATATTCAAGTGTAAATTCAATCGAGATCTCAGCTTGTTCCCCGTCCTCCTCTGTATCCTTTCCTCAAAACCGCCTCTTTGCTCTTGTTCTCAATCCTCTGTAACCCCTTCCGTGCTAGTGGCACTCCCGCCTTGCTTGGGGTGAATTGCCTTAAAAAAAAAAAGTTAAATTATAATAAAGAACTACATAAATATAAGTTTTTTTAACGAATTTTAATTATTACGTTTTAATATAAATTTTTAATAAATTGACTTGTTTTGTTAATAAATAAATCGTAAAAAATATACATACCCTTTTTTTTCTCTACTCTTTTTTTTTTTGATAATCATAACTTAAGTTTACCGCAGAAGTTTAACTATATATGTTCAAGTATGCCATGAAATAAATAAATGGTTCAAGAACATTGTTCAAGACCTGATGGTTCTGAACCTTTTGCACTCAATGGCTCATAAGTCAGCGCTCTACTTTCCAAGATTGTCCGACTCAAAACGTGCATCCCAAATAAAATGCATATATTATTGAAAATCTTCATTCTTTTCCATATATACATATATATTTACAATTTACACTGACTATTTTTTATAGAGGAGTTTTATCAAATTTAATTTTAATAGCAATAAAAAATGTTGATGGATTTTTAAACTTAATGAATACATTAAACTTGAGTACAGTGAAGGGAAATTTGTTTGAATTCATAACTAATTATTAAATAAACTGAAACAGACTTCAATAGAGAAAAATGTTCAATAGAATACCAGGGTATTGTCATACAATGAACACAATTCTGTAAATAAAAAACAAGAAAAAGTCAAAATATCCCCCCTCCAAAAATGAAATGCACCCCGGACCCCCCCAGCCCTTTGTTGAGAAGCCCTTTCTAGAGAATGAAACGCGTAACACAGAAGTTTTCCGCTTTGTCACAATTAGGACATTCTGCTTGTTTTATGTGAGAAAAAATTATTAAGAGGTGCAAAGGACAAGAAATTGTGGAGAGCCGTGATCGCCTATGTCTGGCACATAAAGAAGAATGATTGAGCCTTGCTAATACTGGGATATTGTCAATATCATGGTAAAAGGGTTAATAAATTCAATAGTATCAAAGATAGGGTCTTCCTACACATTGTCTTTGATCCCCCCCCGTGGGTGAAATGCACCCCGGACCCCCACCCCCTTGTTGAGAAGCCCTTTCTAGAGGATGAAACGCGTAACACAGAAGTTTTCCGCTTTGTCACAATTTGGACATTCTGCTTGTTTTATGTATATATTTTGGCGGGCGTATTAGTCGTGTGCTTGCTTCTGGAAATGTGCATGAATGTATGTATGTGTGTTTGTGTGTGTGTGTATGTGTGTGTGTGTGTGTGTGTGTGTGTGTGTGTGTGTGTGTGTGTGTGTGTGTGTGTGTGTATCTTCCATCAAAATAATAACTGTAGGTCTTATTCGGTTTGCACTTGATAACCTCTATTTAAAAATGCATCAAACAAGAAAGACGCGTTTGATTCTCTGTAAAAAAAAAAAAAAAAAAAAAGAAAAGAAAAGAAAGAAAAAAATAGAAAGAAATGTCAGTCTTTCTTCTTCACCCTCGCCAAAATCCGATCCGATCCAAACCCAACCCGTTCCGACTCACCCTGGCGTTCTTTTGTCTCGTCGACTTCAAACTGATAATCCTGTGAGGTTAACGGGTGCAAAGGTTTTGTTAAGATCTTTTCTCTGATTTTTGGGTTCTTTTTCTTTCTGATCCCTTTACATCAGAAACTAAAAAGGATGAAGAAAGATAAGGAAATAAAGAAATGCAAATAAATGAATGAAAATAAATAAAAAATAAATTAAAACAAAATCAAAAAAAAAAAATCCCTCTCTAGCTTTGATAGAGTTCAAAAGTGTATAGGCAGCCTTGCGGGTGATGAATTATTTTTCACCCTACAACACCTTTCCCTCAAGCGAAACGTCGCAAGCTTCTCGCTACTCTATCGCTATTTCTATGGAAAATGTCCTGACGAGACACATTCCTTAGTTCGTCTAATTCTAACCGTCACAGCTAAGCCCTGGGTCGAAACATCACCATCCCCTTCAAATTTCATTAGTCATTAGGATATTCCACACTAACAGCTCCTTTCCATGAACACCTTTCTCACGGACGAAACGTCGGAAGCCTCTCGTTATTCTATCGCTATTTCCATGGCAAATGTTCTGACGGATAACATTATTTAATTCCACCAATGCAGACCTTTACAGCTAAGACCCAATCTTACATATACTGGAACGAACCAATTCTTTTTGCATACCATTGTTAAAAGGTTCCATTCATCTAGTTTCTTTCTAAGAGCAGCTGCTTTGTGAAACAGACTCTCGTGACGATGTTTCAATAATCACCACAATCTTAATCTCTTCAAGACCAGGGTCAACCGTTATCTATCCTACATATCCTTATAATCTGCACTTCTTAACTCCCCCTCTTTCTCCATTAAAACAACTTCATTCAATAAACCTCTACCTTGAGTAGCTCTTAGGCTTTATATTGGGTGAGCAATAGCATAAAAAATGAAATAAATAAAAATGTAAAACGAAACAATGAAAACACCATCTTTTTCTTCTTTCGATCTTTTCCTATATTTAATCACCCTTTCTATATTTAATCACCCTTTCTATATTTAATCACCTTGTCTATATTTAATCACCTTTTCTATATTTAATCACCTTTTCTATATTTAATCACCTTTCTATATTTAATCACCCTTTCTATATTTAATCACCTTTTCTATATTTAATCACCCTTCTATATTTAATCACCTTGTCTATATTTAATCACCCTTTCTATATTTAATCACCTTTCTATATTTAATCACCCTTTCTATATTTAATCACCCTTTCTATATTTAATCACCCTTCTATATTTAATCACCTTGTCTATATTTAATCACCCTTTCTATATTTAATCACCCTTTCTATATTTAATCACCTTGTCTATATTTAATCACCCTTTCTATATTTAATCACCTTTTCTATATTTAATCACCCTTCTATATTTAATCACCTTTTCTATATTTAATCACCCTTTCTATATTTAATCACCTTTCTATATTTAATCACCCTTTCTATATTTAACCACCTTTTCTATATTTAATCACCTTTTCTATATTTAATCACCTTGTCTATATTTAATCACCCTTTCTATATTTAATCACCTTGTCTATATTTAATCACCTTTTCTATATTTAATCACCCTTTCTATATTTAATCACCTTTTCTATATTTAATCACCTTTTCTATATTTAATCACCTTGTCTATATTTAATCACCCTTTCTATATTTAATCAACCTTTCTATATTTAATCACCTTTACTATATTTAATCACCTTGTCTATATTTAATCACCCTTTCTATATTTAATCACCTTTTCTATATTTAATCACCTTTGCTATATTTAATCACCTTTGCTATATTTAATCACCTTTGCTATATTTAATCACCTTTTGTCGCCTTTTTCTTTATTATGGGTTGATTCAAATCCGTAACATAATACTGCAAATTTTCTGTACATTTTAATAATGTTAAGAAAAAAAAACACACGGAATCAAAATCAGAATCGTTCTTTTATGATTTAATACAATAATCGTCTTTCAAAGGTAGTCCTAATCGAGGAACTCGCTTCTAGTCGACGGAAAAGTGATCCCCATTGATGTGAGATAAGGAATTTCCTGAAAATAACCCTAATTCGTGGGAAACAGATTTAGCCGACCCGGTGACATGGTTCACAAAATTCACCAGTCGACCTTTTCTCTGGCTGAATCATTTAAAAAAAAAAAACGCGGAAGAAGAAAAAATGCAGCCCCACAATGTCGGAGCCTCAAGAAAGCCGCCAAAAATAAAATCCATTATAAAAGAAAAATAAATGTTGAATTTCAAACGTAGTAGAAAACAGATCACGATGTATTAAGAGAGAGATGGTGGAGATAGTGAAAGAGAAAAATTTCAGCCAATTGCTGATGGTTTGAATAAATTAAAAACAAATATTCGAGCTTTTATCCTCTGAAAAAACATACGCAAATTCGACAATTTACAATAAGACATAGTCAACTCAGTGTCAACGTGTCTGCATAAATGTACGCCAAGCAATTAAGGAGAGTCGTTTAGTGACTAAAGCGGCAAGCGAAGCGGCTAGAGATCAAAAGACTCATTAGATACCCGCTTCTCTAAGTCAATATGCTTGTACTTCCTTTTCACATGTAAACTGAGTAATGACGTTTACTAAAATGTATGAACGTTCACTATATCAAACACATGTCCATTTCTACAAACATATCAAATAATAAGTGTATTTATTATAAAAAGATAAAGCAGTTAACCTAACAGACATTTCCAGACACTAAATTTATTGTAATATGTAAAAAATAAACATAAATAAAATATGGAATTTTAAATTTTAACATAATTATTGGAAATTTATCATATTAATTGTAATTGTCTCACTCACTCACTCACTCACTCTCTCTCTCTCTCTCTCTCTCTCTCTCTCTCTCTCTCTGGCTTCAGGGTAAAATTTCCGACTGACGCGAATTCAGCCGGTTTTCGATTCTAGCCACAGGCAACCGGACGTCTAGCCACACTGATGAGCTGTAATACAGCGAAACAGTCTGTCTGTGGATGACAATATATATGCTCCTGAAAAATTTATTTCGGTTGAGCTCTCTGGGGAGGATGTGTGGGTTTGTAAGCAGTGACCATTACGGCTAATAATGCAAGACTCCTCGGTAAATCGAATCGAGTTCTCTCAGTCACTGTGTGTTTATCTAAATATAAATACGCTTAAATTCATCTTCTTCTCTGCCGTACGCCAACGGCTTCAGGGTAAACTTTCCGACTGGCGCGAATTCAGCCGGTTTTCGATTCTAGCCAGAGGTGATACAGCGAAACAGTCTGTCTGTGGATGACAATATATATATATATAACCACCACTCGGCGTTGACAGCAGTGTCCACCTTTATACACGGTCCCTCCTTGATATTGAGCACTTCTACCGATACATATAACATAGATTAAAACAATATTTTTATCTTTTTTATCCATAAATATAGCACACTTTAAAACTACATTTCTTCATATACATATATATATATATATATATATATATATATATATATATATATATATATATATATATATATATATATATGGTGACCCAAAAAACCGGGAATTTTTGAAGTGCGTATTGCCAGACATGAGCAAGTGGCAACACTGCGAGACAGTGACCTTGAGCAAGTAAACATTTCGCCATTTTAGTAACGAGAATGAAATTCACAGTATCCCAGCTGAGATGTTGCAGCAGTCAATGAGGAATCTCAACAGCAGATTTCAAGAATGCATTCGTACAGGAGGGCGCCATCTACAGGACGTAGTTTTTAAAAAATGAAAATTCCATCATTGTTTCTTAAATGGCATGTTTTAAGGTTTCAATTACTATGAATTAAATATTTTTTCCATCACTCTTAGTTTTATTGGATTGTTAAAAAGTTCCCGTTTTTTGGATCGCCATGTATATATATATATATATATATATATATATATATAAAATATCGCACATAGAATGCTGGTGTTAATAAAACAGTGCTCAATGTAATATAACATAGGTATTAAGTATATATTGATAAATATATTATCTCTCACCAGTAACACGACTCAGAGTTTCATGCACAACGCAGTCTTCAGGTGCTGAGTAGAGACTGACCGTTGAATAATTTAAATTTTAATAAAAATATCTGGTTAACACAATGCTAGCCCAATCCATATATTATACGGGGATTACTTTTTTATTTTAAAAATATGCGGATACCCATATTTCAGTAGACGCTTCATTTATTTATTAAACAGTATATTTTCGTCTACTGGCTCGAATATTCAAGAATATATATATATATATATATATATATATATATATATATATATATATATATATTGTTTATACGTTATTTTAATAGATACAAATATTTAAATAAATGCTCTGTTTATAATAAACAGTATTAATTACATTTACTGAACTGATTGTCCATGAAATTTCATAGAAATTATGTGTCCTCCGACAAAAATCGAACTTGTATCCTACACGAAACCGTCATCTAACCTGACGTGCTATACCATTTAGCTACAGAGGAAGCGTCGAGTTATCAAGGTCGAATTATTGCTTTTAAACTACAAATTTCCCATGATTTCCGTCGAATGCTCGAAGCAAAATAAAAAGAAAAGAAAAATAATGTATAAACAATAAATATATTAAAATAATTGAATTGTCGGACTTAGTCCATTACATAATATATATATATATATATATATATATATATATATATATATATATATATATATATATATATATTATTATGTAACGGTCAGTCTATACTCAGCACGAACAACGCAATCTTCAGGTGCTAGGTTTAGACTGACCGTTACGTAATTTAAATTTTAATAAAAATATCTGGTTAACACTTCCCGGAATCAAGCACCCTACACAAAATATTCAACAAAAACACAGTAAAAATCAGCTACAGTTTCACCGAGAACATGGCACAATTAATAAAAAAGCACAACAGGAAATTATTAACAAACCACACGAACAAATTAAACCCACGTGCAACTGCAGAATAAAAAACGAATGTCCCTTAAACGGTAATTGTTTACAAAACAACGTAATCTACCAAGCCACGATAAAATCAGCAGATAATGAAGAAAAGTTATACACAGGAGTAACCGAAGGACCCTGGAAACAAAGAAATTATGTACACAAAATGTCTTTCACAAATAGTAAATATGCGAACAGCACAATGCTTTCTAAGTATATCTGGGAAATAAAAAACAAAACGCACACCACACCAAAAATATCTTGGAAAATAAGGAAAAAATCATCAGCCTACAACAACCTATCAAAAACTTGCAAACTTTGCTTGGAGGAAAAAATAGCTATCATTACCTTCCCAGACCAAAATAAATTATTAAATAAAAGATCCGAGCTAATCTCAAAATGTAGACATGAAAACGAATTTTTACTACGTAACTTAAAATAGAAAAATAAATAAATATATAAACAAACAAAATGACAATAAAATAAGTAAATTAATCCAAACAAACTACCAAATCACACCTGTTAGAATAGGCGAAATAGAATAATAAAATAAGGAAAAAAATCAATAAAGTAAATAATGAACAAATTATCAAACTATTATGAACAAAATATTAAACTATAAAAATCAAAACAAAAAATCGGACGGAAAATAGTTATAACTGTTATATAACGTTAAAAAAGATTAATAAAAAATAATATACTGCGTTACTTAAAAATCGAAAACCAAAAAGAGAAATATACAGTGTAACAAATAAATAACAAGTATAATAAATTGATCTAAATACATCCAAATATATAAATAAACTAACAACCGATACCGACAAACTAGCCGTTTAGAAAAAACATATAAAGATAATCAAATCAAATAAATAAATTAAAAAACTGTTCCCACCAAAACAAAAATAATAGTCAGAACAAACCACAACATTCGACCCCAAAATTCAACAAATAGCTTTAATCAATGACAAATAAACAAATATGTAAGATAAAAAATAAAAATGGAAAATAAATAAAAACAAGTAAAACAATTTGACCCAAATAAATAAGCAAATAAACGACTTCCGGTAAATGACCGCCATAATAGACTACCAACAATAAGCTATATAAACAATTTTTTACTACGTTAATAAAAAACACCGATCAAAACTAAAAATAAATAAATAAATATATAAGATAAAAAAAAACCCAAAAAACAAAAAAAAACCCCAAAAAACAAGCAAAATAATTTGACATAAATAAATAAATAAACAAATAAGCGACTTCCGGTAAAAGTAACCTCCAAAATAGATTACCCACAATGCACCACTGACGCTTATATATAAATAGCCGAGAAAAATAACAGCACTAATTGCCTGACGATTGCACTAGCATGAAACAGACTGTCGCCTCTAAGTGTTGACTTCTATGTTCACTTTTATATTTACACACGCTCTATCTCTGATATTGAGCACTTTATCCCATAAATATAGCACACTTTAAGACTATATTTCTTCATATATATATATATATATATATATATATATATATATATATATATATTAGGTTGGTGCAAAAATAATGTCGTTTTTTGACGTTCAACTTCATGTGAGAAAACGACATTATTTTTGCACCAACCTAATATATATATATATATATATATATATATATATATATATATATATATATATAGAGAGAGAGAGAGAGAGAGAGAGATAAATAAGGATAGCGGTCGAGTAGAACACAAACGCCATTTGCAAGAGGTAACGTGACTAAAACTTATAAAACTACGGAACACCTAAAAGTCAAAATTTACAATATCAAAATGGAGGCGAAGTTTGTAAAAGCCTTTTGGTTGGTTGTGGGGAATTAAGCTGCTTGGGAGAGAGAAAATGATGTTGAGAGACTTGAAATGCTGCAGGAACTCAGGAATATCACATCGCTGATGATTCCCTCCTGTTCATCAAATAGATGCATTTTGATATATATATATATATATATATATATATATATATATATATGCACATTTCATTGAAAACGACAGACAAAGTGCTTTTATTTAGTTTTTTATACAATTTCTCATGCGATCTAATAATTTTAACTGTTAAAATAAGAAATAGTTTGTTGTATGTATGTTTTATAAAATGTTTTCAAAATACGGTCAAGACATTGCGTCCATTTTCAAAGTTAATATTATTAAGTGTTTTTTTTATTTTATTAATAAAGCTTCCATTATTTTAGCCTTTTTTTGCATCTAGATGATGCTATTATATTAGTGTTGTCAATAAGTATGTTACGAATATGGCCCGGTATGTCTCCATGAATATTTAAATGAGATCTAATTGACCTATGGTCAGAAAGGTGTAGAGTGAGTCTGCGTGTCAAACATGTTATAGTGTGGCCTATATAATTATTTTAAAATTCTGATTGATTAGGAATACAATTCCTTAATGGGCATTTAACAGTTAAAATATAATCCTTGAAAATGGCTAAATGTATAGCCGAAAGCGCTCGCATAAAAAGAACATTCGGACAGTTTTTATATAATTTATCATCCAAAAAGAAAAAATTATTAGATCGCATGATAAATTGCATAAACAATTAAATTAAAACACCTTGTTTGTCGTATTCAGTGAAATGTGCATGAAAGAAGGATTGCTGCCTAAATACACAAATATATATATATACACAAATATATATATATATATATATATATATATATATATATATATGCATTATAATTACAAAGAATTTTTGCATAAAAATTATTATCTTCCACAAATTTAAAACGTGATGACGCCTTTTACCATAGTGGTGGCATTGAGAGATCTAATTTTTCTTTGTCATCGGTTTGAAGCTAGCACGTCATTTACTAATCTTAGCTTAAAGTTTGCAAGTACACGGCATCTAGCGAGGGTTGAACTCACTCCTACATTAGAAATCTTCCACAACATTGACTCACTAACCTTTATCTCTCAGCGAGGCGCCTGCTGCGTCAAAGATCCGTGTTAGTTCTTTCTTCAAAACACTGGCAAATGTTAATACCTTATGCTAAATTGGGTGTGGCTAGATAGTGCAAGGTTTCTGAGCAAACAGGGACAAGCGATATACATCCACATTTGTAGAAATCGCAGCTTAAATTATTTTGTATGCGTATGTGCACTTACAAACATGCATATATGATTTACATATGTGCAGAAACTGCAAATCTGCAAATAATCAAAAAGAAACGCACCCACCCACACAGATAAAGAGATACGCACCCTTGTTTCCTCTATAGATTATTAAAAATGTATAGAAAATAGCAAAACAATCTTTCAGGCCACCCTCGTATATACACAAGGTAACCAAAAAAGTTATGTCCGTTTTTTGATTAGCCAATGAATGAAGTTGAAATATATACGAAATGCGCGTAGCAATTGTTTTCAAATTCGGACAGCCGGAAGTAGGAACATCAGACGTTATAAAAAACACGCGCACCGTGCCCGGCCATCAGTTATAAGCCGGACAGCTGTGAGAAGGATGGAAGTGTCTAGAGATCTCGTTCGGGGTTGTTTGCCTTACGACTTCAAAGTGGGCTTATCAGCAGCTGCATCAAGTCGCCGCATATGTCAAGCGTTTGGGGATAGTGCTGTGGATGAACGTACTGCAAGGCGTTGGTTTTGAAAATCCAAGTCGGGAGATTTGTCTCTCCATGATGAGCCTCGCAGCGGACGACCACAGGTCTTGAATGACGGAGTCCTGAAGGCGGCCATTGACGAGGACAGTAGTCTAACGTGTGGTGAACTTGCAAGACAGTTCAACGTTTCCGATGAAACAGTTAGACTTCACCTGCACCGCCTAGGTAAGACGTACAAAGTACAAGTGGGTTCCGCAAACGCTGTTGGAGGTCCACAAAGGATAACGAGTGGCAGCCTGCGTATCGCTGCTTTCTCGCCACCGTACCGCATCCTTATTCAATCGAGTGCTTACCAGTGATGAAAAGGGGGTTCTGTACGAAACTCCTAAGCGTTCCAGACACTGGTTGTCTCCTCAGGATGCTGTCCCTCACACCGCAAGACCGCCTATGCACCCACGCAAGATTATGCTTTGTGTCTGGTGGATAGGTCGTCAAGTGGTTCATTATGAACTGCTACCAACGGGCCAAACGGTCACTGGAGACCTATACTCGCAGCAATTGAAACGTGTTCAACAGGCATTGCGCCAGACGGAGCCAACACTGGTGAATCGCAAAGGTGTGCTTTTCCTCCATGACAACGCCAGGCCGCATGTCGCGCGAGTGGTCAGGGATACCATACAGCAACTTGGGTGGGAGACTTTGTGCCATCCACCTTACTCACCTGACCTTGCGTCATCCGATTACCACCTCTTCCACTCCCTGGATAATCATCTTCGTGGGAAATCCTTCATCAATGAAGCAGACTTGCGCAAAGCCCTCATGGACTTCTTTGCGTCAAAACCCACCGAGTTCTACCGCAAGGGCATTGAACAGCTGGAGACACGTTGGCAGAAGGTGCTGGATGCCGATGGCGATTGGAAGACTAAATATAAGTTACACATACTGTGAAGCGTTTTCTTTTTTCCTTTAAAAACGGCCAGAACTTTTTTGGTTACCTTATATATATATATATATATATATATATATATATATATATATATATATATATATATATATATATATGTATGTATGTATAGCTGACATTGAAGTCAACACCCAGAGGCGACAGCCTGCTTCATGCTAAACGCAATTGTCAGGCCTGTCTATTTTCATATCTATATACGCTCTATCCCTGATATATAGCATTTTAACCCATAAATATAGCATGCCTTAAAACTACATATTATCATATATATATATAACTTACCTTAGCCGCTGGGCTAAAGTAAAAATGTCTTTAGTTTCGCCTTTCGTCCTCTGACGGACTTTATCAAGGAAAATGTAAGGATTTTATTTTGCAACAAGTATTTTGAAAAAATAACGACATTTTTACTTTAATCCGTCGACTATGATAAGTTTTTCTTTTGTTTTATTCATATATATATATATATATATATATATATATATATATATATATATATATATATATATATATATATATAAAATCTTTTTTATTCATATATATATGTGTATATATATATATATATAAAACAAAAGGAAAACTAACTTTTGTCCATCAGAAGCGTGCACACGCATACACACACAGTCGCAGTCAGACAGACAGACACAACCCACACTCATATATATTGAAAGTTTACAATACTTATCGGAGATTGACTAGGATTTTCGGGACACTGATAAGAATGATTGCACAAAATCATTCTTATCAAGATCCTGAAGGGCAAAGCATCTCAAAACTGTGAATCAATCTTTGATAAATATCGTGAATTTTCAATTTTTTTTATACAATAGCTATTGATCGAGGTAGCTATTGATTACTTCATTGACAATTATGTTCACCTTGGCACACGGTAAATTATAGAATTTTACGTATATCAATTTGTGTTTTTATTTTATTATGCATATATATATATATATATATATATATATATATATATATATATATATATATATATATAAATATATATATATATATATAAATATATGCGTGTGTGTGTGTGTGTGTGTGTGTGTGTGTGGTCTGCTTCGTTTTAATGTAGATGGCCTCCAATATCTGAAGATTCTTTTTACTGTGTGTATGTGTGAGTATTATTGTGTTATCAACTAATATCTGTCTAATATTATGTACATGTCTGTGTTTTTCTAAGAAATGTTGTTTAATAGAACTAAGGTCAGAAAGGTGACAGGTAAATCTACGGGAGAGCGTGGTTGTAGTAAAACCAATTTATGTAGTGGGTTTATTATTAGTATCAGAGATACAATCGCTGAACGGGCATACACTACATTGTTTTTTTTTTGTTTGTTTTTTTTTTGTAGAGAATTTAGTTTTGTGGTTGTAGGGTTATTAGAGACTATGAGGTCAATTGTTTTAAATTTTTATAATATAGGATGAGCTTAACTTGTTTATTATTATTAATGAGTTTAACATTTCAACCTATTATGTTTTTGAGTGTTGTTTCATCATGTTTCTAATTGTTAAGCTTTTGGTTACAATAGTATAAGTTAATAGTATTATGTTTACTTTGACGTACACTATTATTATTAATATTATCAATTTTGTTCGAGATACGTTTTAATTTGTTGATTAATGACGGAATTAGGGAATCCATTATTAACAAGTGTTTGTTTACTGTTATGTAATTCTTTATAGAATATGGTTTTGAAACAAGATATCATCTGTATGCATTGGACTAAGTTTTTTTTTATAACGGCTAACTTATATCGTTGGGGACATTCACTGTTATAATTAAGAAGACATGAGTTAATGCATATGGGTTTTCTATATAGAAAAGTAGGAAATTTGTGTGCGCTGGAATCAATAAATACATGAAGGAATGGAATTTTATTATTAATATTAAGTTCTAATGTAAATTTGAGGACGGAGTGACTTTCAAATTTGTTTTTAAGTTGTGTAATTTGATCAATGTTTTAGGTAAAACGAACATGTCATCTATGTATCTTACATATATAGGAGGTTTATTTGTGTCACTATCTATTTTATTTTCTAAATGTGCCATATAATAATTAGAAAAAAAGGGACCTAAAAGAGATCCCATCGCAATACCGTCTATTTGAGTATAAATATAACCTAGGGGTTCATGAAAAGGTACTTGAGTGGTACACGCTAATAATATTTTTAGTGGGTTTAATATTGATGGAGAGAAGTGTGATTGTATACATCACGGATAATTATTTACATTATTCGGGCTATTGTCCTCATCTTTGTCGCCATATTTATTACAACGTTTCGGCCGTTGTACGCTCCGGCCTTCTTCAGGTGGTTGGACACATGGCACAGTGGATAAAGGCGTTGGTTAGATCCAGTGACAGGACCCAAAGAGTGTGAGTTCAATACCCGGTTAAGGCAGTGGAGAACTTTCAGAGGGAAAATTAACAGGCGATAACTGATAACTGACATCCATTAAACATGGCACGTGGAACTAGAACAGTCTACCCCAGTGAGCGAAATAAAGGGCTCAGTTCGACATTCCAACCACCTGAAGAAGGCCGGAGCGTACAACGGCTGAAACGTTGTAATAAATATGGCGACAAAGATGAGGCCAATAGTCCGAATAATGTAAATAATGTACATAATACCTCAACTCAGAAATATAGACAGATATCACGGATAATGATGTCATTGTTTTCATGGACGGGGACATTAGGAAATAAATTCTGTGCGTCTAAAGATGCGATTATTTTCTTGTTTGGTTTTACAACATGAAGAATTGTATGAATTCATTTGTGGAGTTAATACAATATTTACTTGGGAGGTTGGGATTAATTCATTAAGGGTTTTTGAAAGGTAATATAAAGGTGTAGGTATTTGTAAAATGATAGGTTGGAGATCTTTTAGATGGATTTTTACATTTCCATAAAGGTACCCAGGTTGATAATCACCTATAATCTTTTGAAGTTTATAAGATCCTGTTTCAGCATTGTTAGTGGTAATAAGTTTATTAATATGGTTTTTAAGTTGGAAGGTGATGTTATTGGTTAACTTTTTAAATGTATTATGATCGTCTAAAGTAGTCTGTAATTTTGAGTGATACTTATGTTTGCTTAAAATAACGAAAATATGAGTTTTATCAGCTCGTCGGATATAAGTGTGTGTGTGTGTGTGTGTGTGTGTGTGTGTGTGTGTGTGTGTGTGTGTGTGTGTGTGTGGAGGGTGCACTGAAGGCAGCTTCAGAAAGAGATGGTACAACCACAAGTCATCGTTCAGACTAAAAAACCATGTTGTATAGACCCCTGGTCGGTGTCTTGGGCGACGGCGTCGATTTGATAGATAACAAAGTTGTATTCTTCTCTCTTGGCCGGTGATCGCAAGTTATTTTGAGTCCAGATATAAAAGAACTTCAACACAGGGAATTTTAACTTAACTATATTATTAACGTTCATGTTCTATCTATACAGTGGGTTATCTCTCCTTCCACTGGGGAGCCATTTCAGACAAGAAAGAAAACACGTCTACATAGTTTGACGGATAAGAAACAACACGCTGAAAATCTTTTTCTCTGTTTATCGTTCACACGCTGCCTCAGTCAATCAAAACCGACTTCCCTATTTTGTTTTGTGTCCGATGCCTAAGGTCAACCCCAGGAAGTTAGAACAGAGATATACTTCTTCTCAAAAATAATAGCTTACTAAACTATTATTTAACAGCCATAGGAATTGTACCAGACTGGCCAGCCATGTGTGGGAATTAAATGAAATAAATAATAAAAACCCTAATATTAGCTGAAGCTATTGAGAAGAGCCAGGACTTACAGTATTGGTAGTGATGTCTGCAGGCTTTGTCAGGAGAAGGAAATTAGCAATAATAACGTATCCAAATCAAAAAAGCTATTAAATGAGAGGTCTGAAGTCATGTCGGGATGTAAACACTCTAAAAAGATTATTTTTGTTTTGTATCAACCTAGATGAAAGTACGTATAACCTTTTCCCTTCACTCCTACTCCCATCTAATTTCTCCACTCTTGCTTTAACCCTCCCCTTCTGTTGCCCTTCCTGTTGTGCATATATAAATAAAGCGTGAGAAAATTGATTAGCCTCTAGGTTGAAATTATGGTAGCATAAATGGTTGATCTTTCTATTTTTTAATATATATATATATATTGTTATGGTGTTGAAACCATAGAAAAATAACACAGACTCGGATATAAAGTTAAGCGGTATATTATTCACGGAAACGTAGTACAAAGTATGTGGACTGGAGAGTACTTACTTTCACTGGTGTCCTGACTCATTCATACATTCACTCAGTGATACACTCTTGGTGACTCACACCTGGTGACTTCCTCTTTGCTAGAAATTGGTAGCCACATTATATAAGTGCGGAAGAGTCCATTTGTAGGTATGTCAGGTTCCCACAATATATATATATATATATATATATATATATATATATATATATATATATATATATATATATATATATATATTGTTTAAGATTTGCTATATTTAATAGAGGAGAAGCGGACAATAGCGTAGATAGGGCGTTTACAGATATACAGAGTATGGATATAGCAATGAGCACTGACTACCTGGCCGAAGCCTAAATATCGAAGGAGGTGTGAAACTGACAGTCACCATGCAGTTTTGATTTGTGTACTATATCTATATTCTATATCTATAGTCTATCTATATCAGTTATGTGCCATGCGTGATACACGCTAAGGCGATCATGTATCTTTTGATACATGACTGACGAGGCAGATTTTTTTTCCCGTAGTAGGTTGCCATTTCTTTCTGCGGTAGACCAGTTGCCATTTATAGAACCCGGATGTCCTGCCATTTGCTCAAAGTTTAGAAGAAGATCCATACCTTTCCCAAGAGTATTAACACGTAAATGAATGCAATGGATTAGACTGGAATTCGAACTCTGGTCTCCGATTCCGTTATCCATTACTCCATCGTGCCTCCCCCTATCTATATACTATATCTATATTCTGTATCCATATTTTATCTATATACGATATCTATATTCAAAGACGATCTATTTACGATATTCAGCATTCTTGTTCTGTGAACATGAGCAAATTTTAAACAATGTTTTCTTTTATTTATTTTAAATTTTGAACAGTATTTTTTATTTATTTGTGCTGAAAAACTCTCGTCCTTCTTAAGAAGGTATTCAAAAATTAATTCTGATGTTTGGACATCTTGTCAGATTTTTGAAAATAGGATGAACTAAGAACTTCAATAGCTATCTCGTATATATGTGTGTGTGTGTGTGTGTGTGTGATGTGGGTGTGTGTGTGTAAAGATACGTTAGATACGTCATCAGTGATGTTAACGCTGGGTTCATTGATAATTTCGGGTCTTTCAATATACCATCCCGCCCAGCTGACCCCGCCGCCGTTGATCACGCGACAGCGCGTATCCCAGCGGCAAACTATGTTTAACCTTCGTTGCATTGCGCCTCTTCAGCTAGAAATAACTGCTAAAACGATAATGGCGCCAGATTCTAGCACAGTTGATCAGCCAATAAGAAACGCCCAATAAGCACAGCGCCTAATAAAGAAAAAAGGTTTCTTTTTTCTTACAAAATCGATATCTGTTTCTCAACATAATTTCCTTCCTTGTCATTGCACGTAATTCATACGTGAGTAACAATTACATAGATCGAATTTAATATTAATTAATCTGTCGAGATTGGTCGAGGTTTGCATAATACTACTCGTTCCATGTAACCCAATATAAGCTGACGTACATTAATTCGAGATTAAAGTGGACACTACCTTACACGCAAGCCGCTAGTGGCCCTCTGGCAGACCGCCGACGGTAACGCCAGCGGTCCTCTCGTGGTAGTCACCGGCAGGCCACTGGTGGGCCTCTAGCTGTCCGCCAGTGGTAACAGTGCAGAGAGGAACACGCCGGCGGTCCGACAGTGGGTCACCAGTGGTAAACACTAGTGGCATGCCACCCAGTGGATGACTGGTGGCTTGCGTGTAGGGCACCAATTGCCTTGAGTAAATGAATGAACTATTATGGCACCAAAGGTGTCGACCGTAGTCGGGATAATCGTGTCAATGCGAACGATCCTTTCCTTAGCTGCATAGTATGTGCTTCGCCAGGGCTACATTCGAATTCAGAATTTCCTTTCTCCTAGTCCGGTTGCCACCCAAGGCTATATGACCCAACCAGAGCTGCAATCCATTACTCTGCCGAGCCTCCTAATCATATCATGGCACAATGATGGTCCAATAGCTCATAAAATAATAATTTATGTACAATGATACCGGGTCAGCTTCTTTTTCCTTTGTCTCACTGTGCTACATTAGTTGTTTCTCTGTGAGAGAGATATACCGATTCCATGAAATGTTCTTCGCAAAATTGTCTTAATTTAAACAGTCCTGTAGGTTTAAGCATTTTTGTAGTTTCTTATTTCATATGCAGCACATTATAATATTATAATTTATCATTTATATTATTTAGTTTAATTTTCAAAATATAATATAAAAATGCCAGCATTGTTTACTTCCCGTTAATATCAAACTGTCATCTGAAGGCAAAGACAGTTTTCGAATAGAAAATTACTTTATCTGAATAACCAAGCAGTTTCATAATAAAAGTCGTCGACAAAACAATCGCTTTTTTGCATAAAGGTCACGAGACGTTAGATCGGACATAATAAAATACAGATATTTTAAAACAATTCTTTTTTAAAAAATGAATATGCAAATTAGGAAAAGCCGCTAAGTTGGTCAGTATATAAGACATATAATGGTATATACAGGTACTAATTACGCGTTAATCGTTTTTTGCACAAGCACACAAACAACTTTATAGATATTAAATCAAGTTTTCCACTTTCTAAAACCTGAACATATAAAAAAAACAGCAAAATTATTTTGTGAATGCTGGTTTGATCAGGCCGAAATTTTTTAACACTTCTCGAACACACACACAATTAAAAAAACAACATTGCACCAATGAAAAGTGCCAGCAAAAAATATAAACAATCATTTGCTGAGGTGTGGACGGAGTGATTTCTGGAAGCTCTTTCTACGAAACTCCGGGGTTGGGATGCTGAAGGTAACACCAATTAACTAAGTGACAATTTATATATATATATAAAATGTAAAAAGAATACTGAATAAGGAATAAAACCAAAAGGTACTCGTTTCGCTGTCAAACTGAAGGATCGTCAGGCTAAGTTCAGTTTTACTTTGCTCGTGGTACTGGCCTTAATTAGGGAGAACTCATTTTTGTTTACACACGCACACACACACACGTATATATATATATATATATTTGTCTGTCTATGGGCACCTCGAGGCGGTGTAATGGTTAACAAGCTTGTCTTTTTTTTCTTTTTTTTTTTTAAGCGTATCACCCCAAGCAAGGCTGGTGGCCACTATCAGGCATGGGGTTACAGAAGGGTTGGAGGAAGAGCAGATAGGAGTGGTAAAGGAAGGGATGTGGAGAAAGAGAAGGACGGAGGGTCGATCAAGGCAAGGGGGTTACAGGAGATTTAGAGCGAGAGCAGATAGGATTGAAAGATGAAAGGAAATGGAGAAGGGAAGTGGATAGATCAAGGCAACTGGAGATGACGATTGACGCTACACTTAAACCGTTGGAGATTGTATTTGTCAGGGAAACAGTAATAGAGAAGGGAATTCCATAGGCGAGATGTGCGAGACATGAAGCTATTGGAGTAGAAGAGACGTCTACATCTAACAGTATCAACGGTGAAGGGGTGGGAACGTCTTGCTAGAACAATTACGACTGAGTAGTGAGTTCGATCCTCTCTGGGTGCCTCATACTTTCGGCCTTGCGCCACATCTAAGCTACGCTTGGAAAATCATTATATTTGACTGTCTATGTGTGCGTGTACGTGAATGCTTGTGTGAGTGTGTGCATGTGTATAAGAACGGAGACATATATACGGGTGTTTTGGTGCGAATATATGCAATTATATTGAAATGCATAAATCTGTGCATATCTATATTTAACGCACGTCTCATTATGAATTCAGTTATTTAGAAGTCATCTGAAGCATAGGCCTCTAGACAAAAAGCAGAATGTGTAAGATCTACTTTGGAGTTACGTTACATGCATATATATATATATATATATATATATATATATATATATTTTGAACGATAAAAATTATTAGAAAAATCAATTAAAATCTTCAGACATACTGGGTTGTAGATTAATATTCTTATGCTTTTATTATTATTATTTCATTTATATTCCTCGACTAGTTTCGGCCAACATGGCCATAATCGGGAGAGAAAAAAAATGTCTCTGCTTGCTATAGCAGTAAACTACAGAAATGAATGTCTTGTTGAAGAAAACGAACGTTTGTCTGTAGTTTTCATTTGTTTTTTTATTGTTTGTTTATTTATCTTTTTAACATTCCTTGTGTTGGTCAAACAGTCTCTTTTAAGTTGTCATTTGAGATAAGAGCTATATTCCCTTTTTTTCTCCGGTCAGTTCAGCAGTTTATTTGTGTTTGGGGAGGGGATGGTAAGTGTGTTTGTGTGTGTGTGTTTGTGTGTGTGTGTTTGTGTTATTTAATTTAGTGTGTGTGTTATTTAGTTGTTTAGTCTCTGGTAAGTGTGTGTGTGTGTGTGTTATTTGATTTTTAAGGGAGTGAGTGAGTATATGTGTTAGCTTGTATATTGCTGTGGGTGTGTGTTATCATTTGGCTCATTAGGAAAGTGAGTGAGTATATTGTGTGTGGGTGTGTGTATAGGTGTGAGGCCTCAACACCTCCGTAAGCCTGTATATATATATATATATATAATGTAAAAAGAATAAAGATTAACAAATAAAACCAAATATACCCTGAAAACCAATGAACAACAACAAAAATTACAATATAAGATCTGGTAAAAATACATTAATAATAACAAAAATTGCAATATGAGCACTGGTAAAAAAAGTGTAGGCTGAGAAATTAGGCTTATAAGTCCCAGAAATCCATACACAGATTTCCTCAAGGAAACATGGCCCAGTGGATAAAGACGTTGGTTATATCCGGTGATTATCCCCTTGGTGAGTTGAGTTAAAGCGAAATAACTGAGACATTCGGAAGAGGCATGGCACGTGGAACTAGAACAATCTACACCAGTGGACGAAATAAAGGGTTCGGTTCGAAATTCCAGTAACCTGAAGAAGGACGGAGCGTACAAAGACAGAAACGTTGGGAATATGGCAATGAAGATCATGTAAAAAAAAACAACCCTCAAATATTGAAGGATCCTCATGCCAGGTTCAATCTTTGTCTTACTCTTCTCGTGGTACTGACCTTAATTATGGAGAACTCGTTTGTTTTTGTTTTCGACCGGAAGTGAATGTCATCCGGGTTCCATATGAGATATTAAACAGTTTTTGTGTGTAAACGTCTTGTCATAATTTCACCTCTCTTATTTACCCACCCCTAAAAAAAAAAATCGCATAAAAACAAATTAATCAAAAACATTACGAACGATGTTTCTTTAATGGAATTAATTCTGACATCTTTGCATATCCGAGATTATCAGGACTTGGCAAGGGGAGAAAAACTGCTATGGAAGATAGAACGGGAAAGAAAGTTGTGGAGAGCTATATCCTCAAGAGACGCGCTACACAAAAGAAGAATATATGCGCGTGTGTGAAAATAATATATATATAATTTTCATATAATGCACCAAGTGAATGTGCGTGAATGTGTGTTATTTTCAATATACAAGAGAGATCTTTATATAATGTTTTACAAAAAATTTTAGGTGTGTTCCCGGATTTGAAAGAGAAAAAAAAAAGCACAGGGGTTTGGTAAAGTATTCATGAACCAACACCTCATTGCACCCTCCGCGGATCTTGAGAAGAAGCAGATTCCATCAGCACATTTCCTCGGAACCCTCCCTTGAGAATTACAGCGCTTGGTATGAAAAAGGGGAAAAAATAAAGAAGAAAAGCGATAAAGAAAAATTGGGGGAACCATTACAGGATGATGAATGAAAAAGAAAGAGAAATGCGAAAGGCGAAACGGTACAGACCATCATAGAATAAACACACACGCGCGCGCATACGCGCACACACACAGATATATATATATATATATATATATATATATATATATATATATAGTCACGATATATTTATATGAACAACATATCGTGTAAGTTTCAGGTTATATGTCTAACCTAATTAAAACAAAGATTAATAATACCTTGTTTTATATACGAAAGTGGATCAATAAGTCTGTGGCCTAAAATAGTTATTATTAGCATACTTTTGATCTGAAAATATATTTATCTAACAGTTTATTTCTTGAAACTTTGGATGGATGCATCGTCTCTCCTTGAGTTCGTGATGCCACAAATTATATTAACGTTGGCTTAAAAGCGTCAAATGCACGTGACACATGATTGACCAATGAAAAACAAACAACGCAAAAGGATAATTTCTTTCTATTTTTTTCCCACCGTATCTCATTCTCTGATGAAGCTTTGATAAAAGTGAATAATGTTAGATTGATAAACGTTTCCTATTTGTTTTCTGTCTTATTCCGGTCCATATTTGATCTATATTTGATTCCAACCGATCTAGCCATCTACAGTTTTATCTTATTTTAGTTTATTATTTTAATACCATTCCCATTCAGGACGTAGGCGATTATAGCGGTTTAATGATTTTCTTCGTTATCTGCAGATTCCTATGACTTCAGGGGAAAGATAAGAGAATGGTTTCCCGTTGTCATCTCCATAATTCTTTCTTCTCTTAGAGAGGTCTCTAACCAAGGCTAGAGACCTCAAAACAACATGACGGAGGAAATTCATACATTTTCCAACGGCATTTGTATAGGCTAACTCAGAATTTGAAATTGGCTCGCCGATACAACTTTCCACTCACTTTCTCTCTCTCTCTCTCTCTCTCTCTCTCTCTCTCTCTCTCTCTCTCTCTATATATATATATATATATATATATATATATATATATATATATATATTATAATGAATACGGAATCCTTAAAAATCCATCAGGTCAGGTTATAAT
>OZ038498.1:15174496-15176996 GCA_964036315.1 Acanthosepion esculentum | reverse complement strand
TTGTGTCCCCAATCAAGCTTGGGCCCTCACCTCGGTCGGGCCTTTCAAGGATAATACGCGCCGGCTCTGTATATATATATATATATATATATATATATATATATATATATATATATAAATCAGTACTTTGTGACACTCGCTATCAACAGTTGATTTTTTTTCGACCTACATTTATATACATTACAAACTGAGCTAAGTATAGTCGGTTATAGTTATACTGACTATCAAAGGAAGAAATATTTTTGCGAATTTTGGCATCATTCTAACTGGGGGGTCTTCTTTTTTTTTTCGTACAAATCCGTGAATTTTTTTGATCATGCTAAGTCTCGAAAGAACACTATATAAAATTCACTATTTTTTTTATCCATAATGTTGAATGTGTTAAAATTATCAACTTTTTAACAAGAAATATCTCAAACTGATATTAAAAATTGCCACAAAACATTGTTGATTTGTTTAAGATGGACTGATCTATTATGACATGTCTCTTAATTTGTATTTAGATACATTGTATTTATTATCTATTTTTCTAGTTGAATTGTTCACCTATATTGCATATGATCCATTATTGTACATAATTAGGTTACAATAAAATTTCTGTTTTATATTAATACTACCTTATGAAAATTGAGATGTAGTAGAGTAGGGTGCCCCTTATCATAAATTAGGAACGGCGTATCATAGATTCGGGGTGGGGGTGGGGGGGGGGGCTGACACCGACCCTGTGTCTCAGACATTTCAACTGTCGCTTTCTGATTGCAAATTTAAATGCCGTTTTCATTTCTATTTTCGGTAAAACTTCCTCATTGATCACATGTTATCTATATGATATTTTTAGCATTCTTTTCCATTATTGTACATAATTAGGTTACAATAAAATTTGTATTGTATATGAATACCTTATGAAACTTGAGACGTTGTAGAGTCGGGGGCTGCATGTCATAGATTCGGAGAAGGGATACAAGATCCTTGCCCTATATATATATATATATATATATATATATATATATATATATATATATATATATATATATATATATATATATATATATACCGGGTGTAACATCAAAATTGCCCAAATCGTGTAACAGCATAATTGTTCATCCCAGAAAATTTATAATATCCAAAAAACCCACTAAACTAATTAATTTTCTTTTTTTCCTGCTTTTTAAATAAGACGTTAAGCCACCTTGACACTATTTGTCGTAAGGATCATTGAAAACCAATTTGAATTATTCAGGTAGAAAGAGAACAGATTAAAATTGTTTTGTGTCAGACCCACTATGTCTTCCTAACAGAGCAATGGTGAGAGGAAAAAGATCATTCAGACCTTCAGTAATGGTACCAACATTCATAATCTAGCTTCCATCTTCAAATCCATTCAAGAACCATTAAAAGAACGGTAAATAAGTTTTAAAAAGAGGAAAAAGTAGAGAGGAAAACTGGATCAAGAGGTCAAAACAGAAAGAGGGATCATCATTTCAACTTAGAGCTAAAGAGATCAATTAGAAAAGATCCAACTCAATCCATAAGACGTTTGGCGCGCGAGAGAAGATTTTCTTTCTGAAAATAATTTGAAAATGAAATCGTACATGAAACGTGTGAGGCACCGTGTTACACCAGGATAGAAAGTTAGAAGGTTAGAGAGGGCGAAGATCATCTTGAATAAGTTGGAAAATGATCCTGAAATAATATATATATATATATATATTTGAACTTTATGTCAATACTTCATGAGCTTCTGATTCTTAGCTACGATTAATTAATTATGAACATGTCATTTTTATGATTGATTTCATCACGATTCTTCCGTTAAGATTGGAGAATAATTATACATTCTTATTGCTCAATGCAGAGTCCAACCGTGTTATAAAATCCTCGGATAATTCCTGTAAGATATCTTTAATCATTTCTAAGATACAACGGTCCAAAGCTTAAGTTGACAATTTTGGTGTTACAAAATTTGGACAATTTTGCCTTTACACCGGTGTGTGTGTGTGTGTGTGTGTGTGTGTGTGTATATATATATATATATATATATATATATATATATATATATATATATATATATATATTATGGAATGGATAAAGTCCGACAATTATTTTAAGACATATTTATGTTTATACATTCTTTTTAGAGATACAAATATTTAATTAATGGTCCTGTTTATATAAAACAGTATTAAACAACATTTACCGGCCTGAATGTCCGAGAAATGTTCATAGAAAATATTCGTCCTGCGACAGGAATCGAACCTGTATCCTATACGGAACCGTCATATAGCCTGACGTGCCTTAACCGATTCAGCCAAAGAGGATCGTTCGATTAGCAAGGTGGATTTTACTGCTTTTAAACTACAATCTTCCATGTGGCTGAATCGGTTAAGGCACGTCAGGCAATATGACGGTTCCGTATAGGATACAGGTTCGATTCCTGTCGGAGGACGAATATTTTCTATTTCTCGGACATTCAGGGCTGTAAATGTTATTAATACTGCTT
>OZ038498.1:15166996-15169496 GCA_964036315.1 Acanthosepion esculentum | reverse complement strand
GTACAATGAAGAAAGAGGGCTTGGAAAATTTGATACTCACAGGACAGATTGAGGTAAGAAGGCCAGAGGAATGCAGTGCACAACTTAGCTGGCGAGCTTGAGTGAATGGATGGCTAAGCAGGGTTTGGGAAAGATGGCAAAAAGACAAAAGTTGTTAAGAGCTACAGAAAAGGAACGTACAAGAAGTAGAAAAAATACTTGAAAATGGCTAATAGTTTAGCTGAAGGTGCTCGGAATCGACAAACATTTGAACAATTTTTAACATTCATTAAGTTCAGAAAATGTTATCAAATTCAGGAACAACCATACCAAATATGATTCAGTGTTTAAAAAGAACAAACATCAAATGCAGCAACAGCATCTCAAGTGGAGACACAAAGAAGTGAAATTTGAAAATGATATAATCGACAGGAAACAACAACAACAACAACACAAAGACAAAATCTCTGCGATAATGGCTTATGAAAACAGAAAATACTCAGATACTGGACAATTTATATTCAAATATATACCAGAAACCAAGAAAATGATCCGAAATACAAAAAAAAATCCTTAACGAAGAACTTTCTTTGGTCTTTAACCAAACTTTAATAAATGAAAAGCTACTACCGGAAACACACACACGCTTTGGAACATTTGGCTCCGAGTACGTATTAATCATATATATATATATATATATATATATATATATATATATATATATATATATATATATAAAAGGAAGAGGTTATAGTGGTTCCAACGAGAGAAAAGTGTGTATATTAAAAAGAAGAGAGAAACCGCAAACGTTTTTGCTTGTAATGTGGATTTTTTAAAAAAAATTATGTTTTATTTTCCATAATTTTACTACACGTGTTTCTGGTATCGCGACCGTCTTCATGTAAAGGGTGGAGATTTCCACATATTATTAAAAATAATTAATTTTTTTCCTTTATATTTTTTAATGTTAAATATTCTCGATATGAGATATTCTCTATTTTTGTGTTAGTAATCCGAATGTCTTTCTTTAAATGGCAGTAAAGAGTTCTGCGCGAAGGGTCATAAAACAATTAAGGTTGGTTTGAGAAATGATGAATTAGTTGTCGGTATCTTATCTTTTAATGTTTTAATGACCCCTGTGTGTTCTTAGATCTATTTCCATTTTCGTGTGTTTCTGTCAGCGTGCGTGTATATATGCGTGTGCATATTCCCCCTCAATACATACACTGTCTCACTACGAGGAATTAGTAAACACAAAAATGGAGAATGTCTCACATCGAGAATATTTAACATTAAAAAACATAAAGGAAAAAAATTAATTATTTTTAATAATATGTGGAAATCTCTACACTTTACCTGAAGACGGTCGCGAGACCAGAAACACGTGTAGTAGAATTATGGAAAATAAAACATATTTTTTTAAAAAATCCACATTACAACCAAAAACGTTTGCAGTACCTCTCTTCTTTTTAATATATATATATATATATATATATATATATATATATATATATATATATATATGATGAAAAATATGGAAAAAACAAAGCAAAATCCGAATATGCAAGTTTACTGTTTTAATTTTGTTTTACTGTCGACGTCAGACGTTTCGGTCTAGTAGACCATCTTCAGGACATGGTTATTGGAAACATATTTATATTTAAGTCAACATGAAGAGACGATAGACACAAGATTAGTCAGAAACAGAAAAACTGAAATTTTAATGTCAGCGTTCCCATTTTTGGGATTCGATCACCTTGGCGTCGCGCGGGCGATGCTGCGAAAACGCGCTCCCAAGAATTCGGATTTTGCTTTGTCTTTTCCATATTTTTCATCATACCGTCGGATCTACATCCACATAGTTGCTTACACACACACACACACACACACACACACACACACACACACACACACACACACACACACACACACACACACACATATATATATATATGTGTGTGTGTGTGTGTGTGTGTGTGTAGAGAGAGAGAGAGGGAGAGAGAGAGAGAGAGAATTAATGCAAGTAAAAGGTTTGTCAGTTGATTGATATTACCTTCAGCATCCCGACACCGATACCTCCCTGACGAAAGAAAAGGAGAAAGAAAGACGTTAGCTTGAGTCTTTCTTTCTTTATCTTTTCTTTCCTTTTTCGCGTGAAAAAAAACGTTGTATGTGATTGAAATCTAAATTGTACTAATCAGTCATTTACTAATGGCTGATGAGATGTGTTGATACACATCGAAAGATGAGTGCATTTGTGTAGCGTTTTTCTACATCTTTGAATGTAAGATTCTATAATAAAGTATAATGCTCTATTATTGGATTGGATTGACCTCTTTTTTTAAAATTAATATTACGGACGTTGAAATTTATATTCGATTCATTCTCATTTCATCAGAAATGAAAATAACACTGACATCTCATTTTAACATGTATATTTTCCAAAATCACACAAAAATATCTTGAAATACTAAAAAATGAATTTATTCAATAAAATAGCCATTAGCTTCAACCACGGCCT
>OZ038498.1:15071996-15161996 GCA_964036315.1 Acanthosepion esculentum | reverse complement strand
CGATAGTCAAGGGGTTGAATGGGGGTCGATATGCCAATGACACTGAGCTAAATGCTAGTCAGTGTACAATGTATGTTGTATTCTTCGGTGCAGACAAAGAAAAGCACTAAGATCGACGATCAACAGAATCAAAAGCCTTAGTTACATCTACCCAAGTTGCTTTTCAATTATTTTTATGAGATTTATTTAATGTTAAATTGAGCATTGCTTGCTCTTTTTTAATTTGTCTTCCAGGTAACAGTCCCCTTTTTTCAACCTATAACGGCAAAATAGAGTTAATTTAATTTAATTAATTAGTAGAGCTGTGCGCAGTTTTTAATATATTAATTGCTTGATTAATTGGGGTTATTTAATATATTTTCTTAAATATATTTTTGGGGGAAAATTCTGAGCCTGATGACGCTGGGGGAAATTTTTGAATCTGATCCAAATTTCTTAACTTTTCACACATTTTAGTTAATATTTTAATTGTCAATATCAGTGCGAGTTTTAAGTTTCAAAGATATTTAAAATGAGGGTCACTGGGGAAGGGAGAGAAACAAAGGGGTTCTCTGGTGGAAAAAGTTTGACGACCCCTGTAATATACAATATTGACATATAGACGCTGGCAATGATGCTGAGGTTTTTGAGGGAAGACGTTTTCGTTGCTCACGAAATCCAGGACCATCATAGATGACCTAAACTGTATATGTATCACTGTGGGTACTTCCTTTATTCTCATCTTTTTATTCTCATCTTTTTATTCTCACCTTTTTATTCTCATTTTTTTATTCTCATCTTTTTATTCACATCTTTTTTATTCTCACCTTTTTATTCTCATCTTTTTTATTGTCATCTTTTTATTCTCATCTTTTTTATTCTCATCTTTTTATTCTCATCTTTTTTATTCTCACCTTTTTATTCACATCTTTTTTATTCTCATCTTTTTATTCTCATCTTTTTATTCTCATCTTTTTATTCTCATCTTTTTTATTCACATCTTTTTTATTCTCACCTTTTTATTCTCATCTTTTTATTCTCTTTATTTTATTCTCATCTTTTTTTATTCTCACCTTTTTATTCTCATCTTTTTTTATTCTCATCTTTTTTATTCACATCTTTTTTATTCTCACCTTTTTATTCTCATCTTTTTTATTCTCATCTTTTTTATTCTCATCTTTTTTATTCTCATCTTTTTTATTCTCTTTTTTTCTCATCTTTTTATTCTCATCTTTTTTATTCTCATCTTTTTTATTCTCATCTTTTTTATTCTCATCTTTTTATTCTCTTTTTTTCTCATCTTTTTATTCTCATCTTTTTTATTCTCATCTTTTTTATTCTCATCTTTTTTATTCTCTTTTTTTCTCATCTTTTTATTCTCATCTTTTTTATTCTCATCTTTTTTATTCTCATCTTTTTTATTCTCATCTTTTTTATTCTCTTTTTTTCTCATCTTTTTATTCTCATCTTTTTTATTCACATCTTTTTTATTCTCATCTTTTTATTCTCATCTTTTTTATTCTCTTTTTTTCTCATCTTTTTATTCTCATCTTTTTTATTCTCATCTTTTTTATTCTCATCTTTTTTATTCTCTTTTTTTCTCATCTTTTTATTCTCATCTTTTTATTCTCATCTTTTTTATTCTCATCTTTTTTATTCTCATCTTTTTTATTCTCATCTTTTTTATTCTCTTTTTTTCTCATCTTTTTATTCTCATCTTTTTTATTCTCATCTTTTTATTCTCATCTTTTTTATTCTCTTTTTTTCTCATCTTTTTATTCTCATCTTTTTTATTCTCATCTTTTTTATTCTCATCTTTTTTATTCTCATCTTTTTTATTCTCTTTTTTTCTCATCTTTTTATTCTCATCTTTTTTATTCTCATCTTTTTTATTCTCATCTTTTTTATTCTCTTTTTTCTCATCTTTTTTATTCTCATCTTTTTTATTCTCATCTTTTTTATTCTCATCTTTTTATTCTCATCTTTTTTATTCTCTTTTTTTCTCATCTTTTTATTCTCATCTTTTTTATTCTCATCTTTTTTATTCTCATCTTTTTTATTCTCATCTTTTTTATTCTCATCTTTTTTATTCTCATCTTTTTTATTCTCTTTTTTTCTCATCTTTTTATTCTCATCTTTTTTATTCTCTTCTTTTTTATTCTCATCTTTTTATTCTCATCTTTTTTATTCTCTTTTTTTCTCATCTTTTTATTCTCATCTTTTTTATTCTCATCTTTTTTATTCTCATCTTTTTTATTCTCATCTTTTTTATTCTCATCTTTTTTATTCTCTTTTTTTCTCATCTTTTTATTCTCATCTTTTTTATTCTCTTTTTTTCTCATCTTTTTATTCTCATCTTTTTTATTCTCATCTTTTTTATTCTCATCTTTTTTATTCTCTTTTTTTCTCATCTTTTTATTCTCATCTTTTTATTCTCATCTTTTTTATTCACATCTTTTTTATTCTCACCTTTTTATTCTCATCTTTTTATTCTCTTTATTTTATTCTCATCTTTTTTTATTCTCACCTTTTTATTCTCATCTTTTTTTATTCTCATCTTTTTTATTCACATCTTTTTTATTCTCACCTTTTTATTCTCATCTTTTTTATTCTCATCTTTTTTATTCTCATCTTTTTTATTCTCATCTTTTTTATTCTCTTTTTTTCTCATCTTTTTATTCTCATCTTTTTTATTCTCATCTTTTTTATTCTCATCTTTTTTATTCTCTTTTTCTCATCTTTTTTATTCTCATCTTTTTTATTCTCATCTTTTTTATTCTCATCTTTTTATTCTCATCTTTTTTATTCTCTTTTTTTCTCATCTTTTTATTCTCATCTTTTTTATTCTCATCTTTTTTATTCTCATCTTTTTTATTCTCATCTTTTTTATTCTCATCTTTTTTATTCTCTTTTTTTCTCATCTTTTTATTCTCATCTTTTTTATTCTCTTCTTTTTTATTCTCATCTTTTTATTCTCATCTTTTTTATTCTCTTTTTTTCTCATCTTTTTATTCTCATCTTTTTTATTCTCATCTTTTTTATTCTCTTTTTTCTCATCTTTTTATTCTCATCTTTTTTATTCTCATCTTTTTTATTCTCTTTTTTTCTCATCTTTTTTATTCTCATCTTTTTTATTCTCATCTTTTTTTATTGCTTTGTTTTTTTACGATTTATCAAACTTTTGAAAATTATTTTTACATTGCAAGAATTTTTGCTAGGTGATAAGGATTTTACTGATACAAGTTCTAATAATTAACCCATAACTTGGGCAGAAGAGGTAGAGTCATCAGTTTCCCCAGGGTATTTGCGCGTATGTGTATATAACGGACCCGACTGGTATTTGAACTCGGCTCTCCGATTTCCAATTCCAAGCTGTTATCCATTACAACACCCACACATCCAAATTTACAACACCTGGTATTCCCACGCGGTCACGCATCTAGGTAGTGTCTTGGCTCGACGTTGCTTAACATCGGTGATCATCGTATTCTCAGGCTACGTTTGTGGCCGGTGGCTGCATATAGAAAACGGCGAGGATTGCGAATTTAGAAGTAAATGATGTCTTATATGTCCACCATTCACTGTCATATGGACGTAGGAGGAGGAAGTAAGTACAGGTTAGGAGGATATGTAGGATAGATACCGGTTGAACCTAGTCATGAAGAAGTTACGCCTAAAAAAGAAAGTAAAATATCATCTTTGATGTATATCGCATAATATTACGCTAGTGTGTTTTTTACTTGTGGCCCGTTAAATAAAATAAAGTGTTCTCAAATACCTGGCGCATCATGTATTCCTGTTCTCTCCTAATTAGCGGAAACTTTCTCTCTCACTCCCTACTTCTCTCACTCCCTACTTCTCTCACTCCCTACTTCTCTCACTTATATTCTCTCTAGCTTTTTCTCTCTCTTTCTCTCACTTTTCTCTCTCTCTTTCTTTCCATCTTTATCTCTCTCTCTTCTTTTTCTCTCTCACTTTTTATCTTTCTCTCTCTCTCTCTCTCTCCCTCTCTCTTTCTCTTTGCGTAAAGAGAGCGGGAGGAAGGGAAACGAAAAAAAATAGACAACAAGAAACGTAACTGTCCGATGCTAATTTATTTAATGCTGGTGCGAAGGGAAAAAAAAGGCGCTTATACACTGAAGACGGAAAGGTGAGAAAGAACATTCAAAAGATAAAACGAAATAGGGCGGAGGAATTTGTTTCTAAGAGCTTTTGATCTTCAAAAGTGTGTTAGGAGATGCCCCGAGTCCCGACAGAGGAGGGGGGACACTAAAGGCTATCGATATTCTGGGCGAGGTTGGTCGATGGAGAGGAGGATGTGGAGTGCCGTTAGCTTTGTAGCTGTAAGCACTTAGAAGCCATTTGAAGATAACACGTTCTCATCGTCTTCGGCGAACCGCTGGGACCTGACTTTCAAAAAGATTGAGAGTCTGAAATCTTTTTAGACCCCTGCCGTGAATGTAAGGGTTTCTATTGGGCGTTTTTTTTTCTTTCTTTTTTCTTCTTCCATTGCAGATTTTACTTCGTCCAGCCATAAAAGCAACGCCAACTACGTTCTCTAATACGAAGTCACTGATATCTCGAACATCATAAACAATTTTTGTATCAGTTAAAAACTTTGGGCAAGTTTACTTCCAACTTCGTTGAGACCTTAATGTTTTTCTCCTGTCGGAGCCATTAAAAAAACAAACAAAAAAAAACTACCGGAAGTTTCTCTCTGTCTGCTTGCAAGACGCTAGAAATGAAAAACCCACAAACAAAAGCCCGTCAGAGAAATCTATTTCCAGCTTGACACCCGATATTCGAAGTCAGCTCAACAATAAAAAAAAACAAAATAAAATAAAACTATTTTCAGCCAATAAAACGGTATTAGAGAAGTAAATCTAGTTGGAACAATTTTATGGAGACCAATCTTAGAAAAGGACGCTTAATGGTATAGCTATACACAGTATCACCCAGAACTAAAGGAATCACATCGTTTTCGTCACACCGTTTTGGTTCTTCCATAACAGTAAGAAAGAACTTTTCATGTCGACTTTCCTCCGTACACTATATCATTCTATCAAATGATTCAAATTTTAAAAAGTAGATAAATGTAAGTAAATAAATTTGTTACTTGTGATAAACCAATGTAACTTGTTTTTCTCTTTTGCCTTCCAAACTACAAATATCCGAAAGTCTTATATCAACAAAGCCGATTTCACAAATTTAGTGGATGTCTCGCCAAAATCTATCATACATATTTACAAATCTACCATTCGTCCATGTTTTGAATATTGATGCCAGATCCGGTCTGGTGCTTCTGCTGTATATTTAGAGATTATTGATAAAATCCAAAGAAGAACCTACAATGTTATTCGTGCTGACCTGGCATCTCGGCTTCAGTCACTTTCCCACCGACTCAATGTAGCTTCCCTCTACCTTTTCCATAAATACTTTCATGGTAATTGTTCTGATAAACTCTGTTCTATGGTATTGGGGTTTCATTTTTAATGTTGTTATTTTTATTCTCCACTCCCACAGATAAATTGTACGTATAGGAACAAGTTAGGACTACTATTAGCTTTCCGCAGCGAATGTATGTAAACAACGCGAGTAATGGCTGTCGCCAACGACGCGAATGAATCCCAAATTTCACTGTCGATAACTCGAAAACGGTAGATTTTATCAAATTTATCAAACCAGATTCGAATGAAGCATGTACAATTACACATAAATGTAAGTATTCTGGAAATTTTTAATGCGAACTGAGTGCGGGTGTTACACTGCAAATTAACCACAAGATGATACCTGAAGGTACCTGATGATTCCTGAAGGTTAACTCTGACCCTATTCAAATGATTGAGGTGTCAACATGGAGGCGGAAGAGTTTGGTTTTGGGGACAAGGATTATTGGTATTGAGTTAGTTAGCGCCTGGAGAGTTGCTGATGGCGCCTATCCATGCTGAATTCCTAAGGATTAACCTTAAGCCTTGGCTCAAGAAAAAGATACTGGCATTCAATGTTTAAGCTCATACTGCTATCACAATAACTGAACACTAAATTAGGGTTAAAAAGAAATGATCGGCTTATAGTGTGGCCAGCGTGTTCACGGGATCTTAACCCCATTGAAAATAACTGGAACATCGCCAAGGGAGACGTTATGAGGGCGGCAAACAATATTTTTTTTATTATACAAGAATGAACTTTGGAAAGCAGTATATATTCCGTATAAATTACAATCTACAGAATATCCTAAAAATGTACTCATTCTTTAAATCAGAGATCGGCAACCTTTTGCTAACTATGTGCTGACTTAGGGTTTTAAAATCATTCAGTGTGCCAACAGCATACGTATTTTTATACAAGTCAAGGTCAAGAGACCTGTTCTACAATATATTTTATATAGTAATATATAGTATATATACTTTAAACTTTAGTATATATCAAAATTGAAACATCGAAATATCTTCTTTGCGTTGCAGTATTTATTGGTTCGGACTTCGTGAGGTCATTTGAGGCTGCGTACCATTGGGAATTGCTTGGCGTGCCATATGTGGCACGCGTGCCGTAGGTTACCGACCCCTTCTTTAACTGACAATAAGTGCAGTATTTAATGAGTTGCAAACAAGATTAATGGTTAAAATTAAGAGATAATAATTTTTTTTATTGATTTACAAAGAAGATTAACTGTTTAAATTAAATATTAAATGAAATGAAATTCATATTCATAGATATTCAAAACTGACGATCACCATTTGTCGGATTTCTTTGGAGATCGGAAGAGGGTTTTCAGCAATTGTTCTTATTTTGCAGGCGCTGGAAGATGGTCGTAACCTTCCTGGACGTTGCTTATAAACGTCGTGAACAGTTCCATCTGCTTCAAATTGATCTCTGATGCGAACAGTGGTATGTCGCGTTGGTGGATCTCTGTGAACCTATTTTTTGAATTGCCTTTGCACTTTTTTGGTGTTTTCGTGTTTCCATAAACACTTTATGACAAATGTTCTTTCTTCAAAATTTAGTCGTCCTCCTTCCATTATTATGGTGCATTGGATCTGAAATAAGAAAAAAAATAATGAAGGAATTATAGGAAGGTAAAAAGTGAGTACAGTTTTTCAGACCTCCAAAAATTAGTTATATTTGACCAACATCTGATAACTCTAACACAATGATTCCCAAGGTGGGGCGCATTACCCACCGGTGGGCATGTTAATATTTTGGTGGGACATTCGTAGGATGTGAACCCTTCGGCTTACTATACTAATGTGAGATCAAATTTCAATTTTCATTATTCTTTCATGATTAAAATAATCAAAGTATATTACAGAATTAGCTTTCATTCAAATATTTTATATTTCTAACTTTCTGTTCTCTATGTTAAGAATGAAAATATATTTAACTGTTTTTTTTTTGTTTTTTTTTAATTTTCTCTTTCATTGACTCCATGGTCTTTGGAGGCTTGTTTAGAGACCAAGTTCATAGCCTTTTAAGCTTCATTCACGTGAATTGCAGTAAATCTTTGAATATGTAAGAATTAAATATCACACCACCAGAATTTTCGAAATATCAAAGTGGGGCATGGCCCAAAATCAGTTGGGAACCATTCCTCTAGCACCATTAGTTTCACAATTATAACCCCATTAATATTCATTTGCATATAATGGTGGAACACAGTGTATGTAAAACTCCTTTCAGTTTTACTTCTGAGTTTGCTACAGTGTCTTATACGTATATTGGTTTCCGGCCATATCACGTTGAAACACCGGTTCTCATCCGATCACCGAAGTTAAGCAACGTTGAGCCTGGTCAGTAGCTAGATGGTTGACCGTGTGGGAATAGCATGCGCTGTAAGCTTAGATGTGCGGGTGGCTTAATGGATGACAGCTCGGAACTGGAAATCGCAGAGCCGAGTTCGAATTCCAGTCGAGTTCGTGATATTCACTTACTTGCAAAAACTCTTGGGGAAGGCATGAATCCACCTCTTCTCTATGGGTCGTACTATTTAGTACGACTTGTATCAGTAAAATCATTATTATCTCAAAAACATTTCTTACAATTCCAAAATATATTTTCTTGCTTTAAATACCCTGCCAAAACCGTAAAAAAAGATCAGTCAATTAGTCTATGTATATTGTGTTAAGATTATTAAATAGTTCTAGTTCTGTTAGGATTGTCTCGCTCTAGCAGTACGACACATCACCAGCAATGAAATGAAATGTCCTTGCGAACGCAACAAGGTTCGACTGAGAATGCTACAGGTTTAAGAATAGCTTGTAACTTATGATTCGTACATGACCCGGTATCACGTGACCAACCAAGTACCCTTGTAAGGGATTTATCCAAAGGACCACCCGAACAGGTTTACAGTGGAGATCCTAGATGTTCATGGGTGCAGGAGTCAAAAGACAGTTCAGTCCTCTCATCACCTCCCCCTTTGGAGACGCCTCAAGCGCCAGGTAATGAACCTAGCTACCTCCTGGGGAAGAGGCATTGCCTGGGTAGACGTCCCACTCCTGAACTGGATTTATTGCTTAATTTTACGCCTCGAGACTAAAAGGGCGAAAAGCGATACCAAATATACACGTAAAATAAGTTCACGAAATAAATAAATAAAATGAAATAAAAAATAAGAATAAAACAATTTTTCTCGTAAAAAATATTCTTTTTCAAATTCATTATTGTTTTTTTTTTCTAGTTCTATTTTTAATTTACTTTGGTGCTAATAGTGATTTTCAAGCACAGCTTAGATGTGGCACAAGGCCGAAAGTATGGAGCACCCAGTGAGGATCGAACCCACTATTCAGGCGTAATTGATTTAGCGAGACAAGCTTGCTATCCATTACACCGCTTCGAGGTGCCCTAGTAATTTTCCAAGTTTAGCTTGGGTGTGGCACAAGGCCGAAAGTAAGGGGCACCCAGTGAGGACTGAACTCACTAATCAGTCATAATTGTTCTAGCGAGACAAGCTTGCTAACCATTACACCACCTCAAGGTGCCTAAAAGTGATTCTCGAAGCTTAGATGTGGCACAAGGCCGAAAGTATGGGGTCACCCAGTGAGGATCGAACTCACTACACAGTCGTAATTGTTCTAGCAAGACAAGCCTGCTAACCATTACACCACCTCGAGGTACCCTAACTTCGGTGCTAATATAGCGTGAGGTCTACCTCCCGTTTCACGTATTTAGAAAATGTGAGTGAGAAATGTGGGTAAGATTGTAAGGGAGTGGGACTGAACTGGTGGCACGAGCTAATGTAACTCGCCCGAACATCTGCCATAAAGAGAGACCAAGGTTGTAGTTGTCAGGTAACCATTCTCTTAGGAAATTTTACCAAAAAGTAATAGGTCTTGGGAAGAAGCTGTCTGAGTGGAACTTGCTTTTTATCAAAGGAACACGAAGGTAATGGTGATGATTTGACATCGTGAATACAGCGTGGCGGGTCCTAACTGTGAAGGACTGAACAGGTGGCACTAGCTAATGTCACTCGCCCGAACATCTGCCATAGAAATTGTGATATAGTAGTGAAAGCCTGTTAGTTAACGCAACAGAAGGCCCAAGAGCCACTCAAGGTAGAGGGTTACTGAATAAGATTGTTGTAGGAGGGAGGAGGAGGAATTAAGAAATTCATGTTATGTGAACGTGTAGGACAATTATCAGTTGACCCTAATCTTAAAGAGACCAAGATTATAGTTGTCAGGGAAGCATTCTATCGATAGTCTGTTCCACAAAGCAATTATTTTGGGAAAGATGCTGTCTTAATGAAACTTGTTCTTTATCAAAGGAACACGAAGGGAATGATGATGGTCTGTCATTGTGAACACGGCGCAACTAAGGAATGTAACCCGCCCGGACATCTGCCATAGTTTATAGCGATATAGTAGTGAAAGGTTGGCGACGTTTTGTCTGAGGAATAAATGTTTCGGTGTAGAGAAGAATTCATCGCTCACAAGGCTGCGTAAGCGCTTCTGAACTCTGTCGAGACTGGACGGTGAGGATTGGGCAGCACCGGCCTAGATATGGCAACAATATTCCCTTCTTAGTCAGATCTGACTCTTATAAAAGATGGAGCATGTCAGTAGGAGTCTGGTATTTTCTAGAGCGAGACAATGAGACAATGAGCAAGACAAAGAAACGCCTTGCCTCGAAAGCCTACCGGGGCTAAAGCTCATTCTCGACTTCAGTTCACTGTCTCGCTCTAGAAAATAATTGAGGTTGTAATATTTATACTATCTTTTCTGGTTTGTAATATCCTTCTATGTATTATTTAGATATACTCATTAATATCTGTCTATATTTCTGAGATGAGGTATTATGTACCCTATTTACATTATTCGGACTATTGTCCTCATCGTTGTCGCCATATATATTACAACATATAGGCTTTTCAGTATCTGTCTATATTTCTGAGATGAGGTATTATGTACACTATTTACATTATTCGGACTATTGTCTTCATCTTTGTCGCCATGTTTATCACAACGTTTCGGCCGTTGTACGCTCCGGCCTTCTTCAGGTGGCTGGAATGTCGAATTGAACCATTTATTTCGCTCACTGGGGTAGACTGTTCTAGTTCCACGTGCCATGTTTAATGGATGTCAGTTATCAGTTAATTGACAGGACCCAAAGAGTGTGAGTTCAATACCCGGTTAAGGCAGTGGAGAACTTTCAGAGGGAAATTAACAGGAGATAACTGATAACTGACATCCATTATACATGGCACGTGGAACTAGAAGAGTCTACCGCAGTGAGCGAAATAAAGGGTTCAGTTCGGCATTCCAACCACCTGAGGAAGGCCGGAGCGTACACTGGCCGAAACGTTGTGATAAACATGGCGACAAAGATGAAGACAATAGTCCGAATAATGTAAATAATGTACTCATTAATATGTATACGTTGTGTCAAATCTCCGAGGAATAGATTAGGTAGATAAGTAATCCAGGGATTGCGAGTATGCCCAATATTCTAGGGGGAAAAAAAACCATTTATTACTTATTTATATTTTGCTTCGTAACTGATTTTCGCTGAATTGATGTCTATGTAATTTAAGGTGAGTGTGATTAATGACTCGCTGTGGAAGGAAGTGTGAGGTAACGTATGATATATATGTATGAAAAGCGGAATCGTCTGACGCTGCTTGCGTATTCTTTGCACCAATATACTCTTGGGGAAGACTTGAATCCAGTTCCTCTTGCGCGCCGTCACCAGATTTTTTGGGGAAAAAAATTATAAAAACTGAATGTAGAATTTTTTTTTCTTTTAACCATGTTGACTCTCAGTGGAATATAAGGCCACACCCTTATCACGCTAGGTGTTGCGGGTATAGTTTACGTAGCGAATATGCCTTTAGGGGGTGAGTTTCTAGCCTACACCCAACTGGTTTGGGATTCTGAGTTGTCTTTCCTTTGAACTGGTTACCATCAAAACTCGAGAAACCAGTCTACCCTGCTATTACATTGTTCGGAAAATAATGTCCAATTTAAAAATAAACCGTTTAATTGTGATCTAATATATTCTTATAATAGTTGTCCGAAAATATATTACTCCTTCCTCAAGATTAAAGTGTCCGTCTGGTTATTTTTTTATCAAACTCTTTCAGAATTTAACTTCAAACATATAGTCCTCGTCGTGAACATGAAAAAAAAAAAAAAAAGGAGAGATGCGTTTACTTATTTAATTTTTTTTTCAAACTTGATCATAAAGTTTCTCAAACTGCTCCCAGCAGTAACAGAGCATGGTGCAAAGGACACACTTCTGATCGGACAGTCCGACCCTGGTTTCTGAAGTTCCGCAGTGGGGATACGGGTCTTGAAGGTCAAGGTGGTATAAAACGTCTATCTGACGTTGACCATCAATATCTGAAAACACTAATCGAACAAAAGCGAAAGTGTCAGAGAAATGTCTCAGATAATGAGTGTCAACAACAACATCAGATCATCTCAAGAGAATTGGCGAGATAAAAAAAATTCGATCAATGGGTTCCACATGAAATCAGTGAAAGCCAAAGACTTCCACGTTTGGAAGTGTCTTCGATTCTGCACCTGCGAAATCCGAATGAGCAATTCCTTGATCGAATATTAAATATTGTGATGAGAAATGGATTCTTTATGAGAATCGTAAACGATCAGCTCAATGACTTGATCATGACGAAGGACCCAAACATTTAACAAAACCGAAGATTATGGCGACTGTTTAGTGGTTAGCCATTGACGTTGTCTATTAGAGATTTCTGGAATCTAACCAGAGCATCACAGCGAAGTTTACTGCCGGCATCTGTATGAAGTGTATGACATCATAATCCCGCCCTCGGTCACCGGGCAAGTTCGTGGTAGGTCCTTACGGCCAGCTATGGAGTTGATTGCCCCGATCCTCAATCCAACCCTGCCCACTTTGTGTTTGCTTTCGATCACAGAGCGGGCGAAGACAGAGTCATATATTCAACTTCGCTGATTCGGTAGCTTTGGTGAGATGACGTCACAAGGAACAAAGTAAGAGACAGCTGTGTAACACAAGACTTTATATCAAATGTTCATACAAGGAACGTTTTACTCACTAAATTAACAACATGCAGATTTTCAGCACCTTCCCCCTTAATAGCCCGTGATACTATGTTTAGCTCGGTAAACTGATATAAGGCTGAAGTCTGATTTCTTCCACTCTGTGATTTCTTCTGGCCGACCATTCAGTAGTATTTGGTAGTCTGGAACAAGGCCAGAGTCTAAGTTCTTTCTGCAGAAGCTGCACGGGGTTTGGCAAAGCGGCTCTTGAACCAACTGGCAACGCGTCTCTTTAGCAAACAGCACCACGAGCTGCCTGGTTCCTTCTTCTTGTCTCTCGTCTGTATTTATGGACTCCAGCGCAAATCCGGCGCATGGCATGAGGGGGTTGGGAAATTGATTACTTGACCAAATTTGAGGAGGTCCCTCTCCCGAAGAGTGGTGGTAGCAGGATATCGTCCAACTCCTTCGATTTCGCGTGGGTGCCTCTCACCATCACCGCCCGAACAGTGCAGACAATTCCTCTGCCTTCCTTGAAATTCTACCTGGGCCTTTACCTCTCTCTCTGTCTACTGATCAAACCTGTTTCCAGAGGCTAGGCGTGGTCTAGCTCAAATTGCTGAATTCAATTATCATTCAAAATTTCCATCAGCGGGGAAATCTTATCGCGTCCTTGTGGAGTCGGTTACATCTGGGATTTGTCACCTGTCGCTTCCTCTCGCTAGCTCTTTGGTCAACAAGTGACAAAAACAGATAATTCCTTTGTTTTAATAAATTTTATTGCGTCTTATGCAGACGAAAAAAAAATATAACTACAATTCCATTCCTGTTTTCCTTTGGAAACATGTCGGTCTTAGAACGCAAGTGTTATCAACTGACCGAAATTTGGCAAGAGATTTGCTGTTTGCCTTCGTTGGTGCCCTTCCCATTACCCACTTCGTTCAACGAGTTGCCCACTGACGCTTTATCTTGTTCCCCCGTCGGCACTTGTGGTCGTTAAAATATAATCTATTCTTCCGCGCGTGGTTGATTGAACACTTAAGAAAATACCATCACTTAATATTAATTTGACTAAAAACAGATGGCTTCTACGCAAGATGTCGTCGGCATCTCAACCCCAAAAAGAGAAAAGAAAACAAATATCCTTTATTTTCAGTCTATTGAAAAAATCTTTTCGTTTTGTTATCAGTATACATTCGGTCTATCGAAAAACAGCGTTTCTTTTTCTTGTTTTCCAGTTTATTTTTATTGTTTTTTTCCCCAATTTACAAGCGCCTTCTTTATAGTGTCACAAGTGCACGTTCAGTTAAGCAAAAAGCAAATGGCACTGGTTAATCGACGAAGTTCAATTCTGCTTCATGACAAGGCTCGGCCACATGTTGTCCGGATGACACTGCAGAAGCTCACCGACTTGGGACACGAGGCTTTGCCACATCCACCATATTCACCTGATCTCTCGCCCAGTGACTATCACATTTTCAAGCATCTTGACAATTCTTTACGCCAAAAGACATTACGTTGGGAAGAAGTGGCAGAAACTACATTCAAATATTTCTTGGCGTCCAAACCTTTAGCGTTTTCTCGTAAAGACATAAATAAACTTGTAATTCGATGGTGGAAATTTACAGATGTTCAGGGTTCCTATTTTGAATGATTTAGACACTGTTTAAATACATTAATTAAGAAATAAAATTGATTCTAAAATCCGATATTATTTTCCGAACAACCGAATATTAGCCTTTTTCTTGAACGGGAGAAAAGATGATTTCATACATTTTCTAGAGTATTTGTGTAAAAGGAAACGCAACAGCCTCGGTTGGAATTTGAACCTGACATGCTAATTTCGTTAGGAAGAAAGAAAAAATTACTGAACTGTTAGGTAATATCAGTACTCTTACATGGCAGTGAATGCTGGACAATTTCCTCGCAGATGAAGAAGAGGTACGAGACAACAGAGATGTGGTTCTACAGAAGGATGCTGAGAATAGCATGGACAGAAAATGTGAGCAACAACGAAGTTTTAGAGGAAATGGAAACAAAAAATACATAGAATCAGAAAGATAAATTTCTAAAACTCATAATGAGAAAAGAAGGCTTAGAAATTTTGACACATACAAGACACACCGAAGGCAAGAGGGTAGGAGAAAATAACGAGTACTACCTAACGAGTAAATTATGTCAGGGGCGATATCATCTCTGAAATAATAATAATGATAATAAAGGAGGATATGCTGTAAAACAAAAAACACCAAATGAAAGAGAGGCGTTTTCGAATAACCAAGATGTTAATATGCTGTAAAGACTTTGAATTGTAAATGTTACAGAAAGTTAATTTAGGACACGAAATACAATCTTTTTGCAAGTGTACAAAGGATATCAGATTACTAATAGAAAATTATTGGAACTCTTAAACAAAGAAATGGATTTTGACACTATAAGAATCGAAGTTAAAATTAAGGATGTTTTGATCTAGAATTTATTTTTAAAACGAGAATCTCTGTAGTTTACAAAGAGCGGCAGAATAATTAATAGCGAGGTGATAAACAATAGCATCTTGTTGTGAACCTTGGAACCGAATCGATGAAAAAGTAAATTGTTTATTCTCGGAGGAGTGAAGTTGTACTTTGGTAGTATGTGATTACGTTCGCACTAGAAAAAGATACGTCACCAGTCTGGGACACGTGAGGCCGGTTCTCTCAATAAAGAGGCGTGCCAACCGGAGCAGAGAGGGTTTTTTGGTTCGTCTGTCTTCGAATACTGTCAAACTGAGCGGAGAGACGTCAGATATTGAAAAGGAAGCGCCTGCTGTGTGTTGCTGAAGCTAAGGGCGAAGAAATGAAATACCGCCGCTAACATCTGAGTATCGCTACTCGTGCTATAACAACTACTACTGAGAACGGGAACATCGAAGGTTGTAGTAGTTGCGCTAAGAACAGACCAAAAAGAGTTAAAACCAAGACCACATCTCCCCTTTACCGAAATTATTCGTATTTGTGTTTGTTTGGTTATTGTTCACATACAAGAAACATTCAACCTTGTGCAACAAGAATTATTTATTGTGCGTGTTTGCTTTTATATATATATATATATATGGAAAAAAAACTTTTGTCCTTTCAAAATCGAATCGACTTGGTTATATTTATTTTTCTGTTAACCCGATTTTCACCCGACAAACTCGCAGGTCGACCAACGGAGAGATTCCGGATTTCTATGATCTGATGACCGCTCTCCAGGATCAAAACAATCACAACGTGGCTGGAGGCTGGCTTCGAATTGACATTGGGAACCGGAGACGTGTGTCTAACCTGTAGTACTGGACCATATCGGACCAACGGCCGGTCTTGTGGAGTGCGTGGGTCAAGTGGGGTGAGGATACGGTGTTACAAAATGATTAGCAGAACATGGACTGAGAGGGACTGGACTGAGATTGCTTAGATCTAAAAAGGATAGGAAGTTGTGAAGATTCATGATATTCAACGTCCCGAAAAGATACGGCACATAAAAGAATTATTTACGAAGTTAGGACTGCGCTCAGATTAGGACGGCATTATACAATATATTAAAAAGATGGTTAATCGAAAAATTCTGCTCTGCGCATTCATGTAAAATGTGCATGAAAAATAATTAATCTTTTTCATATTTATGTGGCACAAAACTTATTAGAAGAAAGAATACTATCACTGAAATGAGGGAAAAGCTTGCCAATGAAATACCAGCAGTCAAAATCCTCGTTTTTACCAGAACTTGATGCCAGTGTTACAGACGCAAGTGCTTAAGCTACAAATTCAGCCGTGATTCATATATTTGACTGCATATAAGACATATAAGCACCAAAATTACCGGATATTCGGTATATAGCGGCAGGAAATGTAAGTTTATATCGGGTTTTGTATATTTTTTCAATTATTGTGTTGTTGGCACAATTTTTGCTCACCCCGAGCAAAGTAATAAAGCCCCTAAGATCTCATTTTGATAGCGTTGATTGGGAAAATAGTTCTAAAAGCGAGAAGTGCGAGAGAATTAACTGTTAACATAAAACTTACGGCTACGTGTAGGCATTTCAACTGTACAATGATGAGACATCGCCGCCACTCTAGTCTTGCATTTAAATTCATAAAGTCTTGGTACCAAAGAGGAAAATTCATCTGAACAATTACCATGAAAATATTTTTTAATCAATTCACCCCAAGTTTGGTGATGATATCACTAAGACGCAAGAGACTACTGGGATTGAAAGAGAATGAGAAGACTTTATAATGAACCAGAAAGCCAATCCTAAACACGAAACAAGGGATAAACATCTAGTACTGTTCAAAAGACTGGGGAGCAGCGTGAACCGTACAATAGGCGAACCTTCTGGAAATATAGAGTTGGAGTAGACTATAGAAAGAATCGGAAACCCAATACTAAACAGGAAACAAGGGATAAAAGTGTTCAAAAGACCGGGGAGGATGTGAACTGGACGATTGACAGGCCTATCTACTCCTATTGAGGAAATAAATAAATAAATAAATAGTGAATAAAATCTCAGAGTTCAGGCGAAGACGTTAGAAGTATAGAGTTGAAGCATACGTTAGAAAGAACAGGAAAGCCAGGCCTAAACGGGAAACAAGGAATAAACCTCTAGTCCTTTTCAAAAGACAGAGCTGGAGTAGACTTTAGGAGGAATCGGAAATCCAGTCCTAAAGATAAATAAATAAATAATAAAAACCGTGTTTACCATCGCTTCTCGCGTTGTTTCACCGTTTAATATGTAGCATAAACACTATTGTTACAGGAATTTTTTTATTTTTAAAAATCTTTTTGTACACCCCCGTTCAAAATTATATTGGCATTCGTAATATAAAACTGGGACGAGAATCAGGAAGTTACTCAAGATGGTATATTCACAATAAGATATGATATGAATATCACTCTTCAAAAACTACTACTGCTTCAAGTAATTTTTATGTTTGCGTAAAGTAGTCGAGAAGTGAGCAGAAATCTTGTCTGACATCGCTAAGTGCAGACGTTTATATTTAGAAACGATTAAAATACTTTAGCGTACTTTGAAAATAAAAATAAAGAATATATTAAAAAGATGCAGTCCCACGGTTTGTCTTCAGCAAATAATGGATATTTCTAATCCGACATCATCTCTAATTGCTATAAATATTATTTTATTGGATGCGTGTTTGAGTTGACGTCGCTATTTTCTTAAACAGTAAAATTTACATCTGCCGGCCTAGATTGTCTTATCAAAGAAACTCTAACAGTCGGAAGGAATCAAACCCCAGAGAAGGAAATAGATTCGATTCCTAACGAGAGTTACATTCGATGGAGTAGATAGGTTCGCCTATTGTACGGTTCACGCTGCTCCCAGGGTTTTTTTTTTTGAACAGGACTAGAACTTTTATCCCTCGTTTCCTGTTTAGGACTGGTTTTCCGGTCCCTACTCTACTTCTAACGTCTCCGTCCAAAACTCTGAAATTTTATTCGCTATTTATTTATTTAGTTTTCATTAGGAGTAGATAGGTTCGCCTATCGTCCAGTTCACATTTCTCACCAGTCTTTTGAACAGGAGAAGAGGTTTATCCCTTGTTTCCTGTTTAGGATTGGGTTTCTGGTTTATTATAAAGTCTTCTCATTCTCTTTCAGTCCCAGTAGCCCCTTGCGCCTTAGTGACGTCATCATCATACTTGGGGTGAATTGATTAAAAAATAAATAAATATTTTCATGGTAACTGTTCAAATGAGTTTTCCTCTTTCGTACTTTTTTGGCGATCCCGACCGGTAAATGTTAATTCTGTTGTTAAAAAAAAAAAAGTGACGTCTACTCAAACACGTGTACACAGTAAAATAACGTTTGTAAACATTTCGTTTTATAGCAATTTAGTATGCGTAGCTTAGATGTGACACAAGGCCGAAAGTATGGAGCACCCAGTAAGAAATGAACTCACTACTCAGTCGTAATTGATCTAATCAAACAACCTCGCTAGGCATTACACCACCTTAAAGTGTCCAAACATTTTATTTCCTAAAAACATAGAATGTTATTAGTAATTGCTTTTTATTCAGTAAATTAAGTATGATCATATTATAATACCGCCCGTGCCTTTGTTCCTGATTTAGTTAGCACGTTACGCCCTGTAGTAGCTTACCTGTCCCCTACCCACGAATTTCAGATTAACAATAGGCCATTCCTGTTTGCGTTACTAGACGGAAGAAAATATATATCAAAGGTACTGTTTGGTTTCAGAGAAATAAATAAATAAACAAAGGTAAGATACAGGAAGCGATAACACTTAAGAATCACGTAAAAAATCACCGAAAACAATCGCAGTAATGAAAACTTGGGAATCCAAAGATTCAGGGTTGCGGGTCTGGATCCGACCCGGAATGTATTTAATTTGCTCACGGAGTCGGCCTGATTCCAAAATAGTATGGTACGTTGGGCTACGGCCTCTAGGAGTAAAGTTGAAAAAGTGTGACACACTGACACACTGACATTCGCATTTATTATATAGAAGAACAACCATAAACATTTAAGTTAAAAAAACAAATAAAATATATTATTTAATAATATAATTATTTATTTATTAATAATAATAACTATATGCATTCTTTTTTTTCATTTCTTTTCTATTCTTCTTTTAACCTCAAGAAGATAGGCATACTATCGAATTACTGTTAAACATTTCGTATTTTCTGCAAATCCCGCTCTTCTGGAAGTTTAGTAATGATATTATACTTCGGCTTGTTCCTTCGTTCCCGATTTAGTTGGTTAGTACGTACGTTACGCTCTGTAATAGCTTACCTGTCCCCTTCCCCCGAATTTCCGATTAACAATAGGCCATTCCTGTTTGCGTAGCTAGACGTAAGAAAAGATATATCAAAGGTGCTGTGTGGTTTTAGGGAAAGAAAGGGAAAAGAAAAAGGTAAGAAAGAAACAAAGGTAAAATATAGGAAGCGATAACACTCTCATATTTTTAGCCTCTCTTTCAGTGAAATATAAAAAAAATTGTCAATTTTTAATATTTTCATTTGTACCCCCTTACTTCTTTAAACTGTGTTTATATTTATGATTGTTATTGCAATATTTTGTTAAAGTTGTTAAGCTCAAATATTTAACAATGCAACAGAAAAGTTTTTTTATAAGGTGAAATTTGTACCAATTATGTTATAATTTTGCTTGTTCCTTCGTCTCTTACTTAGATAGCACGTACATTACGCCCTGTCGACAATTTTAGCTTTCCTGTCCCCTGTCCACAAATTTCCGATTAACAATGGTCCATTCCTGTTTGCAAGACTAAACGGAAGAAAAGACACATCAAAGGCGCTCCTTGCTTTTAAGGAAAAGAAAGAAAGAAAGAAAGGGAAGATAGGGGTGGCGATAACACTCACATGTACTTTTGGAGTGATGCTGTCACCCAGTATTCACGAATGACAACCAAGCATCCAGTGTGAAATAATCCTAATTCTGTCTGTTCCTTCGTTAGTTTGCACGTAGGTTTCACCTTATAATAACTGGCCAGGTCCCCTATCCTCAAATTATTGGTATTACAGTTCTAAACGTTCATTTTTTATCTTCCTGCAATCTCTAAAAAAAATTTTAACTTCCGGCATACCTCATTCTGGGGTAAGTTGTAATTGCATATATGTGTTTCTAGAAAGAAAGAAAGAAAGAAAGAAAGAAAAATAATAAGCGTTAATGCCTGGGACATTTAACGTCTGCTTCATTGAAATGATATTACAATATGAGATTTACCCGACTAGGCTTCGCCAAACTCACGTAGACGGCGCAGTTGAAGATCTATAAAACGACAAACATTTTCTTGTACTTCTTCCTCTTACTCCATGATGTAACAGGCGGAGATTAAGGTGTCCCTGCTGAAGCTCGTTCGTTTCTTTGGTCCACTGATGACTGAACTCTCACACGCACGCAGGTACACACTCGTGTGTATCACATACTCGCATCACGCACACAAACAAGCACATTCTTAATAGCTAAATGTTTAATGTCTAGTTCTTTTCCATTACTTCAAGTTTCTTTTCGTTAATGCATACAAAAATTGTTTGTTTTAAGATCCATGTTTTTTTTTGTTTCATTTTTGCCCGGACTCACATGAATCCGCCAAATAATGTTTGCGGGACAAATCTAACAAGAGCAATTACATATTTACTGAAAAACGTCGTCCACATCTCGCAACAAAAGGGGTGATTCCCGCAACAATACAGTGTAACCCGGATATAAGAGAGTTGTCGGGACCGGAGAAGTCTCTTATATCCGGGTTTATCTTATATCCGGGTCTGGTCTATTATATATACATTAACACAGGCTCTAATTTGGGACCAGTGAAAATTTCTCTTATATCCGAGTTTATCTTATATCCGGGTCTCTTATATCCGGGTTACAATATATATATATATATATATATATATATATATATATATATATATATATATATATACCAACCTGAAATGATTAGTTACAGTAATAAAAATCAGCAAAAACTGTGAAATTTCCACGAGTTTAGCTCTACAGCTTCTCCTTTATGTGCCGTCTCTCCTCAGGACGTAGACGATCATGGCTCTCCACAACTACCCGTCCCTAGCAGCACTTAATAAATTTTGTCTTTCTGTCATTTCTTCTAAATCATGTTCCACTATCCATTTACTCAAGCTCACTAAGTATATTATGCGTTGTTTTCCTCTGTCTCTCTTGCCTTCAATCTGTCTTGTGAGTATCAGATTTTCCAAACCCTCTTCCCTCATTATGTACCCTAGACATTTTAACTGTCTCTTCGTAATGTTAAGTACAAGTTAACTTTCTGTTTCCATTTTCTCTAAAACTTCGTTGTTGCTCACATTTTCGGTCTATGGTATCCTCAGCATCCTTCTGTAGAACCACATTTCTGTTGCTTCAGCTCTTTTCTTCACCGTTGAAGAGATTGTCCAGTATTAGCTTCCATACAGGAGGACAGATATCATGTAACATTTCAAAACACTTTTTACTTTGTTTTTAACGAAGAGTTTTCTGCCCCTTAATATTTTGTTTTGCTTTTGGAATGCACTATTCGCTACCCCAACACGCCTCTGTTAAATACTTCCTAGATATCTAAATTTTTGTATTTATTTGATTTTGGCATTGCCAATTTGTAATTTTCATTTTCGGTTGTCTCTTTTGCTAGCAATCATGCATTCTCTCCTCTTGCAGTTGATGTTTAATGTCGCGAAAACCTATTTTTAAAACACCGAGGCAGTAAAACATTGTGTTTTGCACATTTGCTCACAATTCTATATAAATGACCTGATAAAAAAAAGCTAGATAAAGTGTTTACAGTTTACATTAGCAGTAAAAAATGATATTTGCACATGCACTTCAATTTTATTGTTGTATAAAGCTTCATTGTAGAAATTTTCAAAAAAGGTATTTAAAAATAATGCGAAATATCCGTAGGCTCGCGCTAGTATTTATCAATACGAAACATTAGCATGCTTTTATTTAGCAACGTTTTCTATGTTTAGACATATATGAGCGAAACCCATTTTCTCTCTAGTGTACAGAAATCGCTCTCTTTTTCTATACTTAATACACTGTTAGTAAGACATGAAAATAAATACGAAGTGAAAAAACTGTTAGTAAGACAGAAAAATCCCAATTCTTATAAATACGAAGTGAAAAAAAAACTGTTTCAAAACAGTACAAGTTTTTTTTTAAAGCTACGGAAAAATACTCTTCTCAAAGAGAAATATAAACTATTTGAATCCTCTTAGAGAAACTTTATTGCCTTCCATCAGCATGGCTGATGCTAACCCCCAGTAGAGTAAGCGCTGTCTCGTGCTAACGATTTCTGCTGACATGAAGTGGAAATATTATACTGAATCTATTATTAGGTCTGCTGCTAGAACAATTGTTTCACTGTGTAGCGCTAGACATTCTTTCTCGGCATAATCTATCTTACACAATTAAGCAGGTCTTCTATTATCACAGTGTGGGATATCTAATAACGATAATAACTGAAACAAAAAGAAAAAGCATCTAAAATGAAATCAGCTAGATTATATATATATATATATATATATATATATATATATATATATATATATATATATATATATATATATATATATATATTAGTGTGAGATAGAGAGAGAGAGAGAAAGTCATCGGCAGGCTGTTTCGCTGTATCACAGCTAAACGTCCAATTGCTACAAACCGTGATCGAAATTCGACCGATTTGGCACCAGTCAGAGATCTTACCCCTAAGCTATCGGCGCACAGAAAAGAAAGGGAAATTTTAACGTATTCTATACGAAATATATACAGACGGCAGTAGCCAAGAGAGCTCAATTCGTAATTGAAGAGCAATGCATTAATAGCAGCAGCAGCAGCCAATGTTTTGAAATTACCCTTTTTCTCTGGAGAGCTCGATCGAATAACGAGTGCATAAATATAAAATTATTATTTTAAATTTAGAAAAAAATTAAATGAAAAAATTCCCAGCATCCCTCGCCCGTGCACATGTATAATCGTAACAAATTTGGTCCGATGAAGTCCTAAAGAACGAAACGCGTCGCACGAAAACTTTTTCCACTTTGTCATACATTTTTCCCAACATTTATAAGTCTATCATTCGTCTATGCATTGAATATTGCTGCTACTTCTGGTCTGGTTCTTATGCGATGTATTTAGAGATACTTGGAAAAAAATCCAAAGAAGAATCTACAGTATTATCGGACCAAACCTGGCATCTCGGCTTCAGTTACTTTCCCACCGCCGTACCGTAGCTTCTCTGTGCTTTTTTCTATAATTATTTTCATCGTAGTTGTTCTGATGAGATTTCCTCTTTGGCACTTCGATTTTACGAATTTAAGCGCAGTACTAGATTTGCAACTAGGTCTCATCATTTTACAGTTGAAATGAAAATAATATCGGCGTGTGGGTTTATGACTTGGAGGACTTTCTTCGAGCGTGAAGATGTGTGGAACACTAAATCTTCTCTTTCGGGTGAAGCGTTTATATAACTTGCAGTCATCTTTTTGTTTTCTGTGTTTATATCCTAAATTCAGCTGAGGTGACGTCCTGTTTAAATTGTCATCCTTTGAGACCCGTTTTTCCACATGGTGGCTATGAGGTTGCCTTCTAGACCAGCCCTCTGATGCATCTGTTTCTTTTTATGCTTTAGTATGACACCGAGTGCAAAACTTTGGCATCTCTTAGGATGAACCCAATACATATTGGGGTCACCACAGATCAACGCCTCTTAGAACAAAGGGTCCTTACTGATGTTAAATTTTATTCAGCCCTTTGGTATTTCCTGGCACGAATTACAGACTAGATATAACAAAAACGAAGGAACTAGTTCAAACGAATCAATGTACACGAGTGAACGAGGGAAATCGATAAATCAAAGGTTAGATGTATTAATTTAAATTGATCAATGTGAAAATGAGCAGTTTAATTCACAACACCTCTGTAGACTAATAACAAATGTCCTTGACTATGTCTTTCTAAACCTACTGCATTTTATTGTGTATAGCACAACTTGAGTATAATACGACGCCGCGTTTCAGAAGAGGGAATAAATTACATCCTTGAGTAGAATACGACGTCGCGTTTCTGAGGCGAAAAAGGAATAAATTAAGTCCTTGAGTAGAATATGACCTCGTGTTTCTGAAGTTAAAAACAAAGAATAAATTGCATCCTCGTGTATACTACGACACCGGGTTTTTTAATCTAATAAAAGGGAATAAATTACATCCTTGACTAGAATACGACCCCGTGTTTCTGAAACAAAAAAAAAACGGAATAAATTTCATCTTCGAGTAGAATACATTATGTTTGTGAAGCTAAAACAGGGAATAAATTACATCCTTGAGTAGAATACGACGCCGCGTTTTTTGAAGCTAAGAGCAGTGAATAAATTACATCCTTGAGTAATACGAATCAGTGTAAATTTTTTTCGAAAAGTTGTACAATGTTATCCATTAAAATCTCAGTGTCGTACATATATTTCAATAGAATATTTAATTTGCTTACGATATTAAAGAATAGAAATGAACCTGTAGAGGACCGTGTGGGTTTGAGTGTTGTTGAATTGGAAACACGTGCTGTTTATTCCTGCTAGAAGAAGGTCCAACTAAAAGGACATGGCGGACTCAAGTTGAGTCCAACTGGAGATGTAAAGAAAACAAACAAGACTGATATACATTTGATTCTAAAATGTTCAGAACGGCATTGTTTTCGTCAGAAAAGTAGGTATAATTTTTTATCGAAGCTGTTTTATATTCTATAATTTTCCCAGACAATAAATACGATATTATTTGTTATTGTCTGAGATTTTGTTGTAATTTGAGAGGATAATACAAAAGTTATGGATGATTTAGTGATTTACTGCAAAACCCATGGCGGCCAAAATGATCAGAACGGTTGCTTTTACTCCGTGTTTTAGTATATTTAACCGGCGAATTCTAATCTTTTAAAATTTGTTTACGTGATGGTTCGTTTACTAAATATTAGTAAGAATATCTGCAGTGTACTTTGTTAATATAATGCCACTTACTCCGTTACCAATTCGTCAGCAGCTTATTAAGCTTCGAAAGAAGGATAATTTAAGTATTGGGTCTATTGCAAAGATTGTTAACAAGTCCAAAAGTGTTGTTCACGGTATTCTTAAGGTCTACGATGATTGTGGTTTGTGTGAAGCAAGAAAGTCTACAGGTAGGCCAAGAAAAACGACCAAGAGAGAAGATCGTGCTATGGTAAAGTTGGTTAAAAAGGACAGATTTAAAACTGCTGCTGCTGTTTCTCAGGAAATGAGCATTGTACTGAAGAAAACTTCATCTCGAAAAACTGTAGTCGTCGTTTAGTTGAATATGACCTACAAGCAAGAGCACCTGCAGTGAAGCCACTGATCAGCTCCAAGAATAAGAAGTGTCGTCTTACCTTTGCAACCGAACATGTGTTGTGGTCTCAAGAAAAATGGCAAACGGTGCATTTCAGTGATCAATCTAAGTTTATGTTATTTGGCTCATATGGGAAAAGGTACGTTCGTCGAAAAGTATGTGAAAAATTGTCGCCTAAATGCCTTAAGACTAGTGTTAAATTCGGTGGAGGAAGTGTCATGGTTTGGGGGATGATATCTGGAGATGGTGTGGGCCCTTTGATGCGATTACATGGAAAGGTAAATGCAGGAGTTTATAAACAACTTGTAAAAGATCATGTCTTGCCTTTGCTGAGAAATCCAACTAAGCGGCCACCCATATTCATGCAAGACAATGTCCCATGTCACAGGGCTAAGGTGGTCATGAACTTCCTCAAGGCTGAAAAGGTTATTGTCATGGATTGGCCTGCTCAAAGCCCAGATCTCAATCCTATTGAAAATGTGTGGAATATTCTAGGAGAACGTTCGAAAGCAAGAAATCCTAGAACAACTGAGCAATTATGGAATGCCCTTCAGGAAGAATGGAATAAGATCACCCAGCAAGAAATTGAATTTAATTTCCTCATGCAGTCGAAGATGTCAAAGTGTGATTGAAGCTAAAGGGCTTCACACTAAATATTAAATAATTCCAGTATTCTCTGTCATTTTTTATTATTTTGTTATTTTTTTAACCGTTCTGATCATTCTGGCCGCCATGGGTTTTGCAGTAAATCACTAAATCATCCATAACTTTCGTATTATCCTCTCAAATTACATCAAAATCTCAGACAATAACAATTAATATCGTATTTATTGTCTGTAAAAATTATAGAATATAAAACAACTTTGATAAAAACTTATACCTACTTTTCTGACGAAAACAATGCCGTTCTGAACATTTTGGCCGCAACTGTATATATATGCAACAAATATATGTATTAAACAACAAATTTACAAGTGACAATGACATCAACATTTGTGTCTGAACGTAAAGATTTTGTATTTTGGTGAATGTTCGTACGTACGTGTATGTGTGTATAATGTTCACGGCGTCTCCCACAAATGGGAAGACGCTATCTTCTGCGAGAGCTTACATTGTAGATGTGTTCGCTGAAATGAAGAAATGAAAAAGAGAACGAGGCAAAAAAACGCCCAGTATTTATAGTGTAGGGAGAGCGACCCCTAGTGAACAATGAGGGAATTAGGGAAGAGGTAACTCCGACAAACCGAATGTTTAGCTATTGAGTGTTTCTTCATTTAATTTCCGTTTTAAAACTTATTTCTCAATTTTCGAGGAAAGGTGCTGACTAGACATACCTGGTAATACATTTTAAGGTGTTAATTAATCTATCAGACTTTTCTGTTTGATATGACTTGATTATATTTCTATATATTAATAAAGTATGAAAATAAAAAAAAATGTCTTTCATTAAGTAAGAATGAAGAGAGAAACATATATTGCCAACATTTGGAAAAATACTTTGACAAAAACCCTACTTCGCGGTTTTTACGCACCCTAGTAAAACCAACCGTATTTTGTACCCACTTACCTGTTTCCACTTCACCCCAAAATTTGGTTTCGATCTGTCAATGTATGGCTATTTTAGAGGGTTTGACGGACCGACAGACTAACGGAATTCACAGAATTTTATATATAGAAGTTAGACATTATGAAATGGACAAAGTCCGACAATTATTTTTTTAAAGACATTTTTATGTTTATACATTCTTTTTATAGATACAAATATTTAAGTAAATGCTCTGTTTTTATAATAAACAGTATTAAACAACATTTATCGGCCTGAATACCCGAGAAATTTTCATAGAAAATATTCGTCCCCCGACGGGAATCGAACCTGTATCCTATACGGAACCGTCATATAGGCTGACGTGCCTTAACCGATTGGGCCACAGAGTATCGTTCGGTTAGCCAGGTCGATTTTACTGTCTTTAAACTACAATCTTCCATGATTCTCTCACGTACATTCATGTCTGCTCAATGCGTATCCAAATGTAAACAAATGACGTCACACATTATGAATATTTTCTATTAAAATTTCTCGGACATTCAGGCCGGTAAATGTCGTTAATACTGTTTATTATAAACAGAGCATTTACTTAAATATTTGTATCTATAAAAAGAATGTATAAACATAAAAAATGTCTTAAAAAATATAGAAGTTAGTAAATATATTTGTAAAGGTGTACTTGTGTATAATACAACCCCACCACCTTTGCCTTTAATTTTTGTTAAAAATTTCTCGTATTATGCGCAAGAAAATACAGTACGTTTTCGAATGCTTACTAATATCTCTTAAGGTTTCCCGTCAGTAATGTGTTAACAAAAAAAACAGCATGTTCCATGTTTTTACTTGTTTTGTTTTCAAACCCACACGCCGAGTGGATGGCTTTTCCCCGCCGTGTAGTGTTTGCGTATTCCATTAAAACAAGACAATTAAAATCAAAGAAGCAGAAGGTGAACAAAGCAAAAGGAAATATATTGACCAATCAGATTGCGAGTTAGTTATTCTCTAACCCTTGTTCTCACTTTCTCTCCATTTCGCGGTTTGTCAAAAGGCTTCCACGTCATTATCTCCCTCGGAGCGAAGTTTGTACATAATTTATCCCCACATACAACCCTTACTTTAGTATTTCGTAATTAGAAGCAGTTCCCCGACAACTTTACCTTATTTCTCTTCAGATATTTCTTTTTGTTTCTGCCCCACCCTTTCACAGTTAATCTTCAGTTCCCTGACTTCTTTTCTCGTTATATTTTTTTTTATGTGTTCGCTCCCAAAGTAAACAGCTTTTAGCCTTATTAAAATTCCATATTGGAGAGGAATCCAGGTAAACAGTGGCATGCAAGTCCCTCCTCGCTTGGCGTAAACTCCAACAGGGGTCCTAGACTGACTGAGTGGCACATTAAAGGGATGCTGTGTAATAAAGGTGACGTAGATAAGAGTCAATTTACTAGTAGGGGCCAATTTTAACTTTTTCTTTTCGGCACTGAATCATCTGAAAGCAAAATAACTGAAGATAAAAATTTCTTATACAACACTGCTTACTCCCGCTCTGTGGCAAGCACCCTGGCCTATGTAGTTATTTACGCCACTAAATTGAATTTCAAAGATTGTGTCCCGACAAATTTCCAAGCGGAAAGGGTGTGCATGCTTTGGAAATCAGCACTGAAATCCTCTTAAGAAAGGCGATAAAGCCACTAAGACGCAATGGAGGGGGTTACTGAGTCTGAAAGAAACTGAGAAAACGTTATTGAGAAGAAAGGGAAATAAAAGAAAAGGATTCAAGGAGACTGTTGTAACCTAGAAAAGGGTTATTGAATGAGGAATAACCAAAACGGAGGTTGAAAATGAAATGTTCAATCTTTATAACATCAACAAAATACAATACTCGCTAGCGCCGTGAAGTAGGTAAACCACTGTTAGTGGTGGACTACTTAGACAGCATATTAACCCTACTTACAATAATGTCCAACGTATTTATGAGGATTGGGACATACCCATTAATGTTCATAGGTACGGTATATAACAGAGACAGAAGATGATGACTGACATTGCATTTAATTTTTTAAAGATCGTAGTTGATATGAAAGCATGAAACCAGAAGAGAATTCTACAAGCGAGTAGTCCGAGAGAAGAAACTCTTAGCGTGGGACTTACGGTTAAATTTTAGCTATTTCAATAGTAAAAAGATGAGACCTAATTGCCAATCGAGTACTTCCCTTAAACTCGTGAAGTCGAGGTATCAAAGAGAGAAACTCAGAACAAATTAATTCTAAATAAAGACAACAATTGTAATTATAAATTTTGGGGAAAAAAAAAAGAATTTTCTTGACAATTCTTTTCATTTGCTCTCGCCACATAAATTCGCTAAAATTATACACTTCGACCATGTGTAATGGTTGGCAAGCTTGTCTCACTAGATCAATTACGACTGAGTAGTGAGTTCGATTCTCACTGGGTGCTTCACAATTTCGGCCTTGTGCCACATCTAAGCTATGAGAATGGCGACATTGCGTTTCATGGAAAAAAAATCTTTTCTTCATTTATAAGGTTATATTCTGATGCACCGGTGGGAGGAACTAGCATAGGCAACATATTATATCTGATTGCTGTTCGCTGTGCAGGCGGGGTTCTTCAGGGAAAGTTTGCCCTGACAGGATAACGTGTATTCCCTTTTTCCTCCAGCAACATGTCGTCCGCATCATGTCTCGTTTCCTGAATTACTGCTATATCGATATCCATTTTTCTCAACTGTTATCGTGCTCTTGTTACCTGTTGTGGGTCGTCTGAGAAGCCAAGGCACATGGTTCGCGGGTCGTCTGAGAAGCCAAGGCACATGGTTTGGGGGTCGTTTGAGAAGCCAAGGCACATGGTTTGGGGGTCGTTTGAGAAGCCATGGCACATGGTTCGCGGGTCGTTCGAGAAGCCAAGGCACATGGTTCGCGGGTCGTTTGAGAAGCCATGGCACATGGTTCGCGGGTCGTTTGAGAAGCCATGGCACATGGTTCGTGGGTCGTCTGAGAAGCCAAGGCACATGGTTCGCGGGTCGTTTGAGAAGCCAAGGCACATGGTTCGCGGGTCGTTTGAGAAGCCAAGGCACATGGTTCGCGGGTCGTTTGAGAAGCCATGGCACATGGTTCGCGGGTCGTTTGAGAAGCCAAGGCACATAGTTCGCGGGTCGTCTGAGAAGCCAAAGCACATGGTTCGTGGGTCGTCTGAGAAGCCAAGGCACATGGTTCGCGGGTCGTCTGAGAAGCCAAGGCACATGGTTCGTGGGTCGTCTGAGAAGCCAAGGCACATGGTTCGCGGGTCGTCTGAGAAGCCAAGGCACATGGTTCGTGGGTCGTCTGAGAAGCCAAGGCACATGGTTCGCGGGTCGTCTGAGAAGCCAAGGCACATGGTTCGTGGGTCGTCTGAGAAGGCAAGGCACATGGTTCGCGGGTCGTTTGAGAAGCCAAGGCACATGGTTTGGGGGCCGTTTGACAAGCCAAGGCACATGGTTTGGGGGTCGTTTGAGAAGTCAAGGCACATGGTTTGCGGGTCGTCTGAGAAGCCAAGGCACACAGTTTGGGGGTCGTTTGAGAAGCCAATGCACATGGTTCGCGGGTCGTCTGAGAAGCCAAGGCACATGGTTCGTGGATCGTTTGAGAAGCCGAGACACATGTTTCGCGAGTCGTCTGAGTAGCCAAGGCACATGGTTCGGGGGTCGTCTGAGAAGCCAAGGCACATGGGGTCTGTCGTTTTATGTAGCCCAGTCGTGTGGTGGCCACTGGTTTCTGCTTAGTCCTTTATGATTTTCCTTGTGCAGTTATAAGCTGTGTGTGTTTTTTTCCGATGCAATTCTTTGATCCAAGCAAATCGAAGAGAATCAAAATCGTATCTTATTCTTGACATCGCTATTAGTGTATATTCCCATTTTTGTGAGTATGTTTGTTAAACTTTGCCGAATTAATCTTCTAAATAACCACTGTTTAATATTTTGGTTGTCATTTCTTTAGAAAGAAAATGTATAAATTTTGACGCTCACAAACTATTTCAGTGCTTTTATGGGGATATTCTGTGTGTAGCTTAAATGCGGCACAAGGCCGAAAGCATTGTTTTCAGGTTTAACCGGGTTGAAGCGGGAAGTTGCTGATCAGTGAAATCAAAGAGAGTCTACTTTACGTTACCGGGTTGAACTTAAGATCGGAAACTGCTGCCAATTATGTCAAGTCGCTCGAGAAATGTTAATGTTACCATAGGAGAGTGGCTAGATACTCAGAAGGAATAAAGACCAAAACCTGTCACAGGGAGGTGATGAACCCTTAGGAGGCAGTGACCGTTCTGATAATGGCGGACTGTTTTTTTGTTTTTTTTTGCGAAATCGACAAGTGAAAAGACTGATGCAGAGTATGACAATAACAATTGATAAAATAACCATTCCATTTTTTAGTCCTTGCAGTTCAGACCCTCACAGCTGGGACACGCCTTGCTACTTCCGCCCTCATTGAATCACCTTCGTTTCGCTACTTTTTGCCAATGTAAGAAGAAAAGCCACCAAAACAATTTTTTTCCTCAATAGTTGTTAATCTGTGTAACAAACTCCCACGTGTATGCTTCTCTGGATTCCTTTATCTTAACCTCTTCAAATCAATAATCAATCGTTATATATTCTCCTTATCCTCATCACTTCTTACCACGCCTTCTATCACGCATCTCATTCATTATAACCTTCTTACTCGTAACCATCAACCTTGAGTATCTCCCGTTCATTATATTGCGTTCACGCGAGTAGAAAAATTTATATACACGGCGTCCCCCCCCAAAAAAAAAATGGAATCATTTTTTGACTTCGTCGTCTGTATGAATATTTATATACATGCAATTAATTTCATTTAATGTTTAATTTCAACCGTTAATCTTTTTGTAAATCAACTAGCAGCATGGCCCGGCGTTGACCGTGCTTGATTCAAAAATCGTACGACTCATACAGCAATCGCTATCACTTGACTTAAAATATTTTTGCACTTCCTTGCCTTTAAAGGAGTGCCTTTTGCCGTGCTGATGTTGCTACATGCCTTACTTCTTGCCTATCTCACACTGCGAATTTTTCTAAGCTCTATACTAAACATTAAATCTGTTACGAAAAAAGAACTAAACAAAATGAACACAAAACGATCAGCTTTAAAAAAGGACTCGTAACTGGAAAAACCGAATAAAAAAAGAATGTTAACAACAAATACTTTTTCACACCGAACCCAGTTCTGCGGAATCAGAATCAACGTTGAGTTTAAGCAAGCGAATGAGCCAATTGGAGTAAAGTGCCATGCAGACTTAAGACTTGAGCCTTTTATTGGGTGAAATTTAGTATAAAAACGAAACAAAATATTCTAATAAAGGTAAGGACTTAACAAGATATCAGTTATACACACACACACACACACGCACACACACATACACACACACACACACACACACACATATATATATATATATATATATATATATATATACACACTATCGTTTATAGCCGTATAATTAAACTAGTTTATTATAATTGCTTTAATTTAAACAATATGAACAAGAAAAGGTTAATAAATACCGTTAATTAATTTTACTTCAAGTATTAAACATTCAAGATGTATTGGATGTATTAAACATTCAAGATGTATTGGATGTATTAAACATTCAAGATGTATTGGATGTATTAAACATTCAAGATGTATTGGATGTAAGCAAGAAATTACAGTGCAACAAAGGTATTGAAGGGTCTATTATTTAGTCCTTCCCGAAGGTCAATCGTTGGAAGCCCCTAAGACCAATGTCGGCATTCCACAGGGTTCCGTCGTCAGTCCTGCCCTCTTTCTAGTGAATATCTGCGAATGATGCAACAGTTTCTAGGTGCACCTCTCAGAAACTGGAAGACCAGAAACTAACAGTTCATCTTTGCTCTGACCTAACCCAGATGGCTCAATGGGCGAAAAATTCAATACGGCCAAAACCAAACTCGTAACGTTCCACCACCGGCGAGCAGACCCCGAACTTTCACCTATCGTGATGGGTGGGTGTTCTCTCTTTTCTTGAACGGCTATTGTGACTCAAGCTCTATCCAGATCTCAAGTGGAACTCATATATCCGATCTTTTGTTAAAGATGTCGGGAAAATGGTCGGTTCATTGTACCGCACGGTAGAGTAAAGGATAGCGGCTCGGATTGCGGAATCGGGGAGCCGAGTTCGAATTCCAGTCGAATCCATTACATTCACTTACAGTATGAATCCTCTTCTTCTTCCTCCAGGTATGGGTAAATATCAGGACAGACCGGGTTCTATAGCCTTGGGATGGCCACTGGTCTGCCGCGGAAAGAAATGGCAACCTACTGCGGGAAAAAATCTCCCTCGTCAGTCATGTATCGAAAGATACATAATCAGCTAAGCGAGTATTATGCATGGCGCTTCAGTAAGTATCTGATTATCCCTGCTATCTTTACAAGAGTTGGATCAGACAACAACAAAAAAAAGAAAAAATGGAGTACTGTTGGTGCCATATCTGGGCAGGACCTGTCCAGTCCATTTGCTTGTCTTGACAGAATTCAAAAGTGTTGGTGATGAATTATATTGCACCCTACAACCCCTTTCCCACAGACGAAACGTCATAAGCCTCTCGCTTCTCTAGCGCTATTTCCATGGTAATTGTTCTGACTAGTTACAATCCTTAGTCCTACTAGACTTCTCGGGCTAACATTCTTCTCTGACATGAAGTGGAAAGTCTATATTGAATCAGGTCAGCTGCTAAGAATGATAGACAATTTTTCTCTCCTGAATCTATCTTGCATATGTATAAGTCTATCATACGTCCATGATTAGAATATTGCTGCCACATATGGTCCGGTTTCCCTGCTATTTACCTTGAGCTCCTTGATAAAATCCAAAGAAGAATCAGCAATATTATTGGTCCTGATCTGGCGTCTCGGTTTCAGTGACTTTCCAATCGCCGTAAAGTTGCCTCCCTGTGCCTTTTCTATAAAGATTTTCATGACAACTTTTCGGGTGATCTCTTTGCCATGGTACCTAGACTTTAGAGATTTAAGCGCGGCGCTAGACTGGCGACGAGATCTCACCAATTTACAGTTGAGTTGGCTAGATTGCACTTCCCACTTGTTAAACTCTCTTCCGGCTCCATGTCTTCCTGCCAACTTTGATCTTCAGAAATCTAAATGCAATGTCAGTCACTTTCTATTGACCTCCTGATTACTCTTCTTTTGTTCTTGTTCCTTAGTAAAGTTTCTGTTTTCTAATTCTTCCACATCCAGCAACCTTAATCTTAGTGGCTTTACTGCCTTGCTTGGGGTGAAATGGATTAAAAAAGTGTGAATCAATTCCATTCCCTTCATGTTCCAATAGAAAGAAGTAAGTTCCAATAGAAAGAAGTAAGTTCCCCAAGAACTGCTGTTTCGTGGAACAAACTCCCGGCATGATGTTTTACCCAGTCACTACAATCTTCACCTTTTCAAGTCAAGGGTTGACTGTTATCGTTCCTGCATAACCTCATGAACTACGCAGTAACCCTCTACCTTGAGTGCCTCTCGTCATTTTTTACAGCACAGGTAAACTACCTAGTTAACACAGAATGCTCTTACAACATTGAAGATTTGTTGTATTTTGGTTGCGAGATATGTGACGTGGCGATGTTATTTTAACATTGAAATCAACTATTCTCTTGAACTCAAACTCGTTTTGGTAAGGTTTCGAAATGCTGTAGTTGAAAAATTCCGTCGTGATCAGTTATAATATCAGAATACAGTGGAACCTCGGTTTACGAAATTAATTCGGTCCTGAAGCCCGTTCGTACCCCGAAATGTTCGTAAACCGAAACTATTTTTTCAATAAGAATCAATGTAAAATGGATTAATCCGTTCCTGGTCCTAAGATGATTCCTTATTTAAACTTTAACAGAACTTTGTGCACAAGTTTATACAATAAAAATCATATAATATACAAAACTAATGAAAATAATTAAATCTAATAAAAAAATAAATAAACCCAATACTAAACAGATAAAATATAGACGAACACTTCAATTTTACCGTAGCTGTAAGTAGGAGAGTTGATGGCGTAAGTGGAAGGGGAAGGACAGCGATGTTATTGTTTGGAAAGGGGGAGACATGATCGTCTCTTTATTTATAAGAATAGGATAGAATCTCGTTGATTTTACCATATAAAACTGAGTAAGAAGAGACAATATCATCATAGAGACAATATGGTGATGGGGTGTGTAGTGTTCTCGTTGTTAATTGTTGCTTGTATCAGAAGGTAGATAAATAGTAGCAGTCCTTCGGGACAGCCGCTAGTTTGGCCTAAAGGTTCAACAAGCGATCAAATTGAGGTCACCATAACATAAACAAAATAACATACGAAAGAGAAGGGTATATCAAAAACACTTTGTATTTAAATGCAACATCAATGAATAGTACAATGTTTCTTGATTTACACGCACAAAGTCCGTTACAAAATGTTCATTCATAGAAGAGAAATCCGATTATTAAAAGAATATAAGTGTCTTTTGTTAATACTTAAGTTCATGACGTGCTGGTCACAGGAGATGAAAGGTGAGGTCAATGGGTTGGTAGGAGTCCTTTGATATCTCCGTTGGTGAAGGAAGGCTGAAGGCATCGGGTTTGACGGGTGAGAAAAGCGTAGCGACATTCACTGACGGTACTTCAAAGCTTTCTGTCTTAGAAGTGAATTTATCGCTCTATTTATGTGTGCCCTTCGGATCAGAGTCAGTCTGCTGAAACAAACTGTTGGGTATGGCGCGGAGCTGTTTAATTGGTGGAAAATTGTTTATCATTCTTTTTATTTCTTTTTAGTTTTCCACCGGAAATTCTGCGTGGAGCCGGGTGCGCAGAGACCAGTATTGGTCATTTGCTGTCTAAACCTCTGAGGGTTAATATCCGGTCCTTCGCTTGCTCCGTGCCACCACAACAATATCATCAACAATTGTTTTTTCTCTTTACTTTTTCTTTGAAAAAGAAAAAAGGAAAAAAAAGGCACAGTACAATACACGAATGTATACAACATGGCGGTCGACTCAGAAATAATTCCGTTCGGGTTAACTCGGTTCAGCAATGTTGTTCAAGAACCGAAATTTTGTTTCATAACCGAGGTATTTTCATATCGAATATTCTATTCGAAAACCGATTTGTTCGACATGTGAGACGTACGAGAACTGAGGTTGCTCTGTACTTATTCTTTGCTTAACAATAATAGTTCAAACGTTATTATAGCAGATACTCACTTTTCAAATACACCCCTATTTTTTAAAATACTTTGTATTACGTCTGTCGACTAGCATATTCGAGAAATCTTAATAAAAAAAAAGTACTCTTCGATAGGGATCGAACTTGCGCCCAAGTTTGTAGGAGAAACGACTGTTTGATCCAGTGTGCTTTACCCATCGGCTATAGAGAGCGTCACAGTTAAGCAAGGTTCTATTTTCCCTTTTAAGAAAAGCACACTCCCTCACCAAGATATTTTTCGCAAAGGCCACAAAAATGCTCAGTTTATTATCCGAAACGTAAACAAAGCAATTTTTAAAGAATTAATGGATTTATTTTTTAATCCGACATTTTACTTCAAACATTATTATTTAATGGAAGATATGACATTTTTTTTTTCGTTTTTTTAAAAATTGAGAATCATTAATTTAGATGATGAATGCCCGTTCCAATATCTTCCAGAAATTAATTTATCCATTTTCTGTTAATCTAACTTCATAAGGCAACATATTTGCAACGTTACAAACTAACATTGAGGACACGTTGTGGGCAGTCTACAAAAAAAAAGGGGTGTGAAACCTCTAATTTAACGTTGCAAATAAGTTTTAGCAACGTCATTTTGTTAGCTGGCCAATAATAATTCCCCTCCCACTCACTCTGAATAAACCCTACCCTGGACGCAACTGATCAATAAAATCATAAAATTAAAAAAAAAAAAGAAAAAAAAAAGAAAAAGAAAAACTTATCTTATATGTCTTAGGCAAGTAGACCTGGTGAAGCCCATCCCTCTCCAGGTCAAACCACAGTTGATGTCTACCAAGTTGTAAGTTTGCCTCGGTCACTGATACGTAGCCATTGATTACATCAGTGCAACCGTCTACTCTAGCCGTTTTCTGTCTAAGAAGCCCCCCGCCTAGCGATGCCGTGACATCATCGCACCGGTGACAGACACAGCTATGGAGTTCAGTTTACCGCATTGCGCAGAGTGGCGAACGAGAGAGAGAGAGAGAGAGAGAGGGTGTATTTCGACTATACAAACCGGTGGTAAATGCAAGGATCAGAATCTGCCCGAGAGAATGAAACATCTAATAATCCTCTGGGATTTCCAGATTCAAATGGATCACACAACTCGGGCCGGAAAACCTGGACTTGGTACTGGAAAAGAACAAGAAGAAAACATCGCGACATGTGAATTTTGCTGTTTCGGCAGACCAGAGGCTAGATCTGGGGGGTGGGGGAAGAAAAAGAAAAAGAAAAAGAAAAGAAAAGAAACAGAAAAATTAAATAAGTATCTCGGTTTCACCAGAGAGCTGAGAAAGCTATAAAACAGGAAGGTGACAGTCATATCAACCGTTATCAGAGCACCGGAACAGATTTTAAGAGATTGGATAAAAGATTTAGACGGAGCTATAAATTAAGGGGAGAGTTGTAACCATCTAGACGACTGCATAACTGAAAATAACCATAGCACTAGGGAGAATATTAAGGAGACTTGGTGTCACTTTATCTCTGTTGTAAGCTGTCAGTTACTATTGATGTCAATGCCCAATGAGTAAATGATAATGAACCTTAATAAATAACGACAAAAGGTAGAGAATGATGGCGGTATTAAAATAGTTTGGGTGATAGCAGTGGCGGTGACAGCAAGAAGGAGAAGAAATTAAATTAACAAGGTAAAGAAATTGGAGACAAGTATATGAATAAAAGGGTTAATGAAGTCTGTCGGAATATGAAGAAGGGATAAAAAGAGATGTCTATCATCAACTGATGAATGCTTGCAATTGCTGTCCAGGAGGCCAAGTAGAAAAATAGGCAGACAGAAAGACAGAAAAGGTTGATAGTCTCCTGATAAGATGGGGAAGTGGAACGAATGCGGTGCCTATCTTTCAGTGTGTTCTACAATACGCTACAAAGCAGGGACATTCATGGTTTAATATTTAAGATCAATACAGGTTTGACAGTGTGACTCACACATTTTTGATGTAACACCCTAATTCTTTTTTTTTTTTTAATCTTTGCTTTGCTCTTCATTTTATTTCCTTCTAGTTTTAAAGCTATAGGACATCTCTCGTTCTTTTTTTTTCTTTCATTTCTTCTTCCTTTAATTTTTTTTCCTTTTGAAGCTAGAGTACATCTTTAATTGTCTCAATTTTTCTTTCATTTTTCGTTTTTGAACGGTAGATCTTTTTCTTTATTTTTTTCTCTAAAGTTTTCCTCTTTTGTTTCTTAATTTCTTTCTTTCTTTTCTATCAATAAGAAGTTTCCATGTCTCTCTCTCTCTCGATTTCTTTACCCTTTACGTTTCTTTCTTTTCTTTTTTTCATTTTAATGCCATAGTGCATCATTACTTCTTTTCCGTTTTCATCTTTGATTTCTTTCTTCCGTTTTTCGTTTTTCGTTGTCTACAACATTTTGGCCTCTATTTGTTTCTTCCTTTTCTTTCGTTGTCTATCTTTCCTTTTTTTTCATTTTGGACCAATAGCATAAATCCCTCTCTTTTCTATTTGTTTTTTTTTTCTTCTCTTCATTGTTTTGCCTCATTAATTTCTTTCAATTTGCAACTATAAGACATCTTACCTCACATTCTCCACGTTTTTCTCCTTCGTTTATTTCTTTTATTTGGAGCTATCGGACACCATTCACATTTTTGTTTCTTTTTTTTCTTTGTTGTCGTTGTCTTCATTGGTTTTTTTTCAGTCTTAATTTTGGTGTAATAGGGCATCATCCATGTCTTTCTCTCTCCCTTTTCTTTCTCTTCCTTTTCTTCAATTATTACGGTGATCGTTTATGACTTCCCAGTTTTTTATCACTTTAATTATAAACTTAATTTCTTTCTTTCTTTTTTTTTACTCTCTTTCTTTCTATTTCCTCAATTTCCTTGGTGATCGCTTACGACCTCCTTGCTTTTTCGTTTTTTTCTCACTTAAATTATAAACTTAATTTCTTTCTTTCTTTCTTGTTTCCGTATTTCCTTTTATTTTCTTCTTCCTCCTTTTTTTTCTTTGCGATTGTTTTTAACTTTTCTTATTAATTAAATCAACTTTTCTTATTAAACCAATTTTTGCGGCAATCAAGTTGCGATTTTTCTTGTTAAAAAGTTGAATAAACACATTCAACATTATTTTTTTCTCTCACTAGGAATAGATATGTTCGCATATCGTCCGGTCTTTTGAACAAGAACAGAGGTTTATCCTTGTTTTTTTTTTTTGTTTTTTTGTTTGTTTGTTTTTTTAAAATCTAGGATTGAGTTTCCGGTTCCTTCTAAAATTTATTTCATTCTCCTTCATTCCCAGCAGCCACTTATGTCACCATAATAGCGAATTTTATATAGTGTTTTTTCGAGACTTCTTAGCATGAGTAAAGCAAATTCAGATATTTGGATGAAAAAAAAAACAACAAAAAAAACCCCCAAAAACAACAAACAAACACACCCCAGAATGACGTCAAAATTCGCGAAAATACTTCATCCTTTAATAATAGTCAGTTGTGTTTAGTTTAATTTGTAACGTAGTGGATAGAAAGAAGCAAATGTTGATAAGATAGCGAGAGTCTCAAGCACACAATCAGGCTTCCCACCTCCGAATGGGGGGGGGGTCGGTGGTAGTACGCGCCGGCCTTGTATATTCTGATTCAGTATATTCCAAGGAAGGTTTTGATAAACAATCTATATATGTATTCTTTATATAAGCGAAGATATTTGTAAATGAAGACATACGTAGTTAGCATTCGAAAACGTAGCAAATAAAAAAGCCGATATTTTAGCGTTTCCATTTTACACCCGACGTCATTCAATTATGTAAAAAAAAAAGAAATATTAAATCAGTTCACTCTAAGCAAAGCGGTAATGACACTTAGACATAAGTGGCTGCTGGGAATGAAGGAGAATGAAATAAATTTTAGAAGGAACCGGAAACTCAATCCTAAATAAGAAACAAAGATAAACCTTTGTTCCTGTTCAAGAGACCGGACGATATGCGAACATATCTACTACTATTGAGAGAAGAAAAAAAATAGTAATCAAAATGTCTGAGTTTAAGCGGAGATGTTAGCAGTATACAGTTGAAGTAGACTTTAAAAGGAATCAAAGACGCAATGCTAAACATGAGACGAGGGATAGACCCCTACTCCTGTCCAAAAGACCGAGGAGGGTATGAACCGGCCCTCTGATGAACAATTATGAACCATTATCCGCACATTCAAGCTTCTTACACTACCTGGTATTCCCAAGCGGTCAACTATTTAGGGGCTGACCAGAATCGACGTTGCTTAGCTTCGGTGATCGTACCGGAACCGGTGTTTCAACTTGATATGGCCGTAAGCCAAATTAAATTGTAATTAATATTGTTAGGTTATAATAATTATTATTTTATTATTTCCTTTGATTTCTGTCGTATACTCATTTCCTTCCGGGTCCCAACCAGAGACCTATGGTTAGAAATAGCATCATGACATTTTTCACTGATCTTTTTTGTGGAAAAAAAAGAAGACAAACTAAGATCACACACATTTTACATAGATAAAGCTCTTCGTAAGGTGTGAACTGCACTTGTATTTTTTTTAAGGCGTTGAGTCTATCGGGAACTTTTTTGGTGAAATCGAGGGCTTGTAGTGAATAATAACTCCCTTCACTCACTCTCTTCAGATTCGGAGGAAAGAAGAAGAAGAGGAATAATAATAATAATAATAATAATAATAATAATAATAATAATAATAATAATAATAATAATAATAATAATTTGCGAGCCTATGTGAGATTTTGCCTTTCACATACATTAACTAGTGAACCGAGAAGGAGGAGGAAAGAAGTTCGCGAACCTATGAGAAATTCGCTTTGGACCAATGAAAACCTTGCCTTCACAGAAATTAGCCGGTTAACCTAGAAGAAGAAAGAAAGTACACGAAATTCCTTTTGATATAAAATGCAGAGAAAAATTAAACTAATCAGAGAAGAGTGCCTGAAGTCATGTGAAAGGTTTCGTTTCGGTTCCTCGCGATCGGCGTTGAAGTACTCGCTAGTGTAAAATTACTCGTCAATTATAGTATCGGCTTCTAACCAGCACGAGGCACTTCAAAGAATGTTCTCTCAACAATCCAAGAAAGCTTTTTCTTTCCTTAAATCGTGCTCTTTTCTAAGTGTTGCAAAATACGTCAATCATTTTGTTATTATTGTTGCTGATATTAAAAGTTACACGGGCAACGCCGGGTAGCTTAGCTAGTATAATGAGGCAGGGCTAATTGATAATTACTTTTTTAATAAATGAAATGATACTGTAAAATTAAATTAAACAAGCAACCGTAATTTTAGCCATCTTTTATGATAATTATTATTTAATAATAATAAAGTTCTTAGCTTAGAGAACGAAGTAGGAAAATATTCTATGTAAGAAGATTATGTAGCGCTAATTTTCAAAATGGAAAGAATTTGCCTGTTTTTAAAATCATGCAGACACCCGGGGTTTTAGATTTTTTTAGTAATCTCTCAGCATTGGTGGATGTAACCGATTATCTCAGCTATGAGGCAGTTCTCTACTTCATGTTACTTTTTTTAAGTTTTAAGTACGCGCGACACAAGGACGTGCCATAAGAAAAATAGGAATAGGAAGATTTTATATTGTGCTACTTGGCGAAGTGGGGAAAAGGCCTGCTTGATTTTTTTTAACCTTCATCACTAACTACCGTTTATTTTGTTCTTTTGTTTTCATCTTCTTATCTTGTATTGTTTTCTTTTTCTGGATCTTTCTTTTCTATTAATTCACCCTCAAATAAAAAGAATTTACATTTACTAAAATTCACAGCAAATTCTCACAGAGCGAGGCCCTTCCATCTTAGACTCCGGTCGTAAAGATCGGCCCGATTGTGGATGATTCCGGTGCGCTATTATTATAGGGTCCGTATTCGTGCTCACTCCGACAAACATGCCAAAAACAGATTTTTTTTTTTTTTTTTTAATTGTAAAAAAATCCTTATAAGTACCTCGAATATCTTCCGCATTTACAAAAATGTGAATAACTGCCTTATATTTTGGTAATTTTTCATTCTAAGAGTTTGGAATTGTTGCGAGGCAAGCTAAAAAAACAAATTTTGATTTAAAATTTATTATTTCAAAACAGTGCCAAAAAATTAATAAAAAAAAAAAAAACAAACTTTGATTTTAACATTAATTAATTTCTTAGGGTAAAAATTGGTATTTGCGATAAATAACTTTACATTTATTTGGGGTGAATTTTTTACAGATAAGAAAAGATCCTTTTTTCTTAACATCTTATTTTTTCTCTCCACCCCACCCCCCACTTAATTATTATTTTTTTCTCTTCTCGTCCTCATTCCCCCCCCACTTCTTATTATTCTTTCTTTCTTTCTCTTTCTTTTGCTTATTTGTATATTTTTTCTGGAGAAAAATGTACTACACGCCCCCCCCCCCCCCCCCCCAGCAGAAGCTTATTTGAAAATTGGCAAAACAAAATTTCAAAAAATGAAACAGACCTTATCGGTTGACTTTACAGATTATTTATTTGGATCAATTGTGGTTGGTTCAAAAAACATTTTTTTTTTACTTTTAAAAAGTTTTATAAACATTAAATTCAAACGTTAAAGTAGTTTTAGTGGATCAGGATACCCGTATTTGAGTAGACGTTCCGTTAACACTAAAAGTTTATATTTTTACGTAAAAACACTAAACAATATTTGTTTCGTCTACCAGCGTGCGCAATCAAGAAAACTTAATTAAAAAAGGTGCCCTACATACATACAATGTACTATACAATTACATACAATTACATATCGCCTCCTAAGCTTATCAAGATTTGTCAACACCTCATAAAAACACCCACCTCAGTGTTTAAAATGCTTTTCTTTCCTGATATTTTAAACTAAACCTAATATTTATTTAAATTGAAATTAATTAAACTTTAAAATAAAAATCAACTAATCTTCCTCAAAAAAAGTTTCAGAAAGTACATTTTTTAATTTTTGAAAGTGTTTTTTTTTATAAAAGCTTTTTTTTAATAAAGAGAATTACGTCGTGCTGACAGATTTGAACGAATTTTGCCATTTTTAACGACCCCCCCCACCAAAAAAAAAAATTGTTTTAAATAAAAAATCATTATTCCAATCAATTTAAATTCGTTTTGAAATACAGAAAAAAATATTTTGTTCATCGGAAATTAAATTTACTTAATTAACTTGAAATTAAAAATAAAATAAAAGCTTTTTAAGAAAGATTATTTTATCTAAAAAAAAAAAAGGATTTTATTTTTTAAACCCTAAGTATCGCTTTTCTTTGGAGATACCTGTGTATGTGTGTGTATGTGTGCGTGTGTGCTTTTATCAGAAGAAAATAGGCAAGTACGTAAATTAATTAAATATGCTGAGAAATTATTGGCCCGGCTTGGAAATCATCACCAGAAATTTTGAATGTTTGGTCATTTTTTGTTACTTAGATTTGGAAGTGGTTCAGGCCGCGAATTTTTCAGCATACTTTCATCAATATCTCTCTAAAAAAAATAAAGAAAGAGACAGTTGGCGACTCTCTCTTCTTAAGATAAGTATTTTTTACCATCTCTCTCTTCCTCTCTCTCTTTATCCTATTTATTTTTTGTTTGCAGGTGCACACGTGTGTTTGTATATGTGGGTGCGTGTGCATGCAACTGTATCTCTGTTTGTTTTATGGGTGTATCAATCATCTTCCCATTCTTATCGCTTTCGTTTCTCTCCAGACAAAATAACACAAATCATCATCACCATCAACAATAACATCATCGTCATCATCATTGCTTAGTGTTCTAAATCGTTTCCTCTCTCTTCACTCTCACAACTACACAACTACTACTACAGCTATTACTACTACTGCTACTGCAGCTTTATCGGACCCTTTACCAGGATCGACAATATTTCACTCTCTTTCATTCGGTCCAACGAGGGGGAGAGAGAGAGAGATGTAATCATTTTTTTTCCCTGGGACGGAGGAAAAAAAGTCAAGTAAAGGGAGAGGAGGAAGAGGGGGAGAAGAAGAATTTAGAGGAGGAGGCCACTCCCGACACTGATGTGAAAGCCGCAAAAACACCCAGTCAACATTAAACAGTACTTGTAGGGGAGGTTTAGACCTGCCCGGCTGGTCCACTCTCTCACCTATCCCATGATTTATCCATCCATCCATTCATTTATCCATCCATCAACAAATCCATGTCCCGTCCAGTCCACTGAGCCATTTAACCTGGGAAGGAGTGGTCATTTAAATTCATTTTTTTCTTTTATTTCCCTCTCTCCTCTCTCCCACTATTATTCAGTGACCCGTAAAAAGCTAAAAAAAAGTATTTGAGCTTGGAGAGAAAGATAAAGATAGATAGATAGATAGAGAGAGAGAGAGATACAAAAGAGAGATAGAGTGAGTAAGAGATGAAGAAGAAGCGTATTCAAGAAATCATACAACTTAAAAAATATTAAGTTAATCTTGGAGCTTTGAAAATTTATTTTATCCACTGCTGCACGGACTTCGGGCCCAAGGTAAGTAAAAATCAGAAAAAAAAAAAAAAAAAAGAAAGAAAAAAAAATCACTAGTACTTTTTTTTCTTTCTCTTTATCTTTGGTGTGTGTTTTTTTTTCTGTCTTCATATTTGCAATAATTTCATGTAAATGCTATGTCCTTATTTCATTGATACCTACTTTATTCCCGTGTCCTGCACAAAGAAACCGGGAGAGAGAAAACGGGAGAATTGTCATGTTCCTGGATAGTCGTCGTTGTTGTAAATAGAATTGTTCACAGTTCACTCTTCTCTAGCTTCTTCTATCTATCTCAATAAGCACTGACTTTAAAACACTACTATTATACAATTTATATGCCAATATATCCCGGTTTCATTTTTTAATTATATTTTTCGTTATTGTTGTTATTGTGTCAATTCCCACATCTTCCGTCTGGCACATAAAAGAAGTCAATATTTAAATGCTTTAAAAAACATTGTCTCATGAAAATATTTTTAAAAGAAGTACAGAGAGAAAGAGAGAGAGGACAAAAGAGAGAAAGAAAAAGAGAAAAGGAGAGAGCGTTAATGAGAAATAGAAAGAAAAAAGTTAACCAATTCCATGAGATTTTACAAAAATTTAAAAATATATGTAAATAATAATTATAAAAAAAATAAACAAATTTTCAATTAATTTAATTTAAATAAATTTTGTTCATTGCCTCAAGCTGAAAAACCACGCCATCATCATCATCATCATCATCATCACTACAATTGCTTTTACACACCACGGGTTCTATATTGTTATTTTTATTTTAGTTTTTCTGTAATTAAACGTTTATTTATTTATTTTTTAAAAATCTAATGTAAATTTTTTTTGTAAATATTTAATTAACCCTTGAAATATTTTAAATTTATGATGAATATGAAATAAAACTATTCTACCAAAAATGAAGAATTATTATAAAAATACTTTTAAAAACCAACCATCAAAATCGATAAATAATAATAATAATAATAATAATAAATTTCCTTTCAATTTCTAAGTTAAGAACAACAATAATTTCATTCTGGTCATATTTTTTCTATGACTTGTGAAGTGTAAATCATTTTTTTAAATTTTTGTACATTTCATACATTATTTTTTTAGTAATTACTTGCGAATCTGTGCCTTGTGTCAGACTAGGAATAGCTTGTTTCTTTTATTAACTCATGTTAATTTAATCTTTTAAAAATATTTTAATTCTACGTATCGTAAAAAAAGTAAAAGAACAATATTGTAAGTAACAATTTGTTTAAATTACAATTACATGCTTGAACTTTTAGATACAGATGCACACAGGACATACAGATTTTAAGTTTTTTTTAGTTTATATTGTCTCTCTCTCTATATCTCTATCTATCTATCTATCTATCTATCTATCTATCTATCTATATATCTATATATATATATATATATATATATATATATACACATAAACTGTACGAGTTTGCGTCTTAATTGGAAATTACCTATAAAATATAAATTTTATTTTTAAGCGTAATTTTGATTTTTGAGACAACCTTTGGGGGGGGGGGGTGCATTTTTTCTTCCCGCTTCTCATTTTGAAAAAAAAAAAAAGATAATTCTCTAGAGTTCAATTAAAAATAGTTGCTAACTAAAAAGAAATTTAAGCTTTTTAAATCGATCCAAAATGAATATGTTTTTGTCTTGGGGTTCCTAGACTCCTGTCAGTCTTTTGTGGCCCGTATACTGGCTTTTCCACGGCATATCGGAGATGCGGGAGGCCTTGATATATTATTGACATAGCTTAAGAAGAAGAGATACACTTTACTTTTACTAGGGACATCACAACTTCCCGTCCTATAGACATTTACCCGGTTTCTTCTTCCTGATACCGTGCACTACTTAGAAGCACATAGCAATTTTGTGTTTTTCTTAGCAATTGTTTATTTTGTTTATTTCCCATTCAAAATCATTTACCAGAGATATCCATAAACAATAATACACATTATTAATGTTTTCTTAATGCAAATTAAATTTTAAAGGTTTTTATTTTCTCCCGGACTTAAAAATAGTTTTTTTTCAACCGCTAAAACTGAAGTAGGCCCCAGTTTTTTTAAAAATTATTATTATTAATTTTTGTTTTAGCTTTTTTAGTCTAAATAACTGTGTAATATTGACATTTACTTTGAGGTTTACCTTCTTTTTTTTTTTTTTAATAATCTGAAATTAACCTTTGAGATTTTTTTATAGGACAGAACAGTGTTGTGATAGATTTTGAAATTCTCCTTCAAATTAAATATGAACCACAATAAAAAAAAGAAGAAAAATATGCTCAACTTAAAACTAAAACATGAAATATTTTCTTGTTAATAAATCCTTCAAAATCTTTAAATATATATATTTAAAATTTAAAAGAATCTCCATTTTAATTTAGTACTTTTATTTTCTAAGGAAGAAAGAAAAATATATTGTCAAAAAAGTTTTGGCAACCAAGATGAATTTAAAACTTTTTTCATTTTTGTGTGTAATTTTTACACAATTACACAATAATCTATTTTTATTTTTTAACGATCAAAGTATTAACTTTTTAAAACCATTGATTATAAAAAGAGAAGCACACACTCTCTTTCTACTTGATTAAACAAAGAAAGAATAATTTCATTGATAGCGCAAAATTTACAAATATTTATAAAAATAAAATTCACTGATTCAAGAAGTGGAAATACGCTTCTTGTGTGAGCAAAATAAGATGAAAAAAAACAACAAAAAACAAAACTATTTTCCCGCTCGTTGGCATGAATTAACCAGCAATGTATGCAAGCATAAATAAATTCTAAATAAAAAAGAATCAACATCTTTACCAAAAGAGCCTCGGTATGTACCCCTTAAAGTGGAGCACACCGAAACTAACATTAGGCATCGACGTTTTTTTTACCATGCCTCATATTACAAGGAATATCCTTTTTGTTTTTGACACGTTTTCTGCTAATAAATAATTATTTTGCACCCCATTTAAAAAAAAAAAAAATGAAAACCCACGGAAATGGGGAAAAATGATAAAGAAAAATAAACGAAATACTAGAGACTAGTAGAGAGAATATTTCGTTTACATTTCATGTACCGATATAGAGAGAGTCTACTCTATATGTGATTATTTAATTAATATTTATTTTTAGAGTTAGACATGTGACCACCATATCAACAAATTAACTCTAACACAATGTCTATCAGTCTATACTTTGTAAACCGCTGAAAAAAATATGAGTTCCACCTGATTTCTCTTATTCTAAAAAAAATATTATTAAACGAACTCCCTAAAGACAAACAAATTGTGAGTGTAAAAAAGTTTAAAAATAAAACGTGCTTCTTCTTCAATCAGTACACAGTACCTAGGTACTTTTTGAAGTGGCTTGATCACGTGACCAACCAAGCACATCTTCAGTCCCATGCTTAAAAATGGGGATTTTATTCATGTGTTTCGGCACAGTAATAAAATTGTTTTTTTAGCCTTACCCAACGTCCCCGTTTGGCCGGGACTGTCCCGTTTTGAGTTGTCTGTTCCACTTATATAAACTAGTATCAATAATATCCATATATATAATTTTGTGTATGTGTGTGTGTGTGTGTGTGTGTGTATTAGCATTTCTTAAAGAAGAGCGGTTAGGACGTGAAAGCATGACATACAATCTATCTCAGCCTGTTCGTCTATCTACCTCTCAGCCTTACTATCTATCTAAGCCTGTTCATTCATCTATCTATCTATCTATCTATCTATCTATCTATCTATCTATCTATCTATCTATCTATCTAAGCCTGTTCATTCATCTATCTATCTATCTATCTATCTATCTATCTATCTATCTATCTATCTATCTATCTAAGCCTGTTCATTCATTCATCTATCTATCTAAACCTGTTCATTCATTCATCTATCTATCTATCTAAACCTGTTCATTCATTCATCTATCTATCTATCTATCTATCTATCTATCTATCTATCTATCATCTAACTATCTATCTATCTATCTAAACCTGTTCATTCATTCATCTATCTATCTATCTATCTATCTATCTATCTATCTAAACCTGTTCATTCATTCATCTATCTATCTATCTATCTATCTATCTAAACCTGTTCATTCATTCATCTATCTATCTATCTATCTATCTATCTATCTAAACCTGTTCATTCATTCATCTATCTATCTATCTAAGCCTGTTCATCCATTCATCTATCTATCTATCTATCTATCTATCTATCTATCTCAGCCTGTTCATCAATCTATTTTTACAACACTGCTGTATAGTACACACACATTTTGGTTACAATAAATGCATACATAAATGCAGTACAGTGCACTCTTTTTTTTTTTGGTTAAATTAACATTTAACCAATTTTCATTGTTTCTCAAAAGGACTAAGTTTTACTTTTATAATTAGAAAGATTCCAAAGTCCCATAGTAAAGAAACTAAAAGTACCTCTTCACCACCAAAAAAAAATTTTTCTTTCAGATATTTCTTTGTTTCCATTCTATGTATTAGCTACAACCGGAATTCTTGATCCTAAAAAAGAAAAAAAAAAGATTTTTCATACCATAAAAACATTTGAAATGCTCTTTTATATTGACATAAAATACCAATTTAATTTTTTTTTAAAATGTTATACTTAAATAATAAAGTAAGTTGTAAATTATCAGTGATTAGTTTCTTAAAAGCAAATTTAATTGTCAAGTTAGCGATGCCTGTTATCACAAACTTTGTAACAAAGTTGTAAAATTATTCTATCCTAAGGAACCTAACCCATTATTTCGTCTACTGGGGTAGATTGTTCTAGTTTCACGTGCCATGCCTCTTCCATTGGTTAGATCTGTTGACTAGACCCAAAAAGATGTGAGTTCAATACCAGGCCACAGAAGTAGTGAACCAAAACTTGGAGAGTTGAGTTAAAAGGAAATAACTGAGACATCCAAAACAGGCATGGCATGTGGAACTAGATCAATCTACCCTGGTGAATAAAATAAAGGGTTCGGTTTGAAATTCCAATCACCTGGAGAAGGTCGGAGCGTACAACAGCCAAAATGTCGTGAATATAGCAATGAAGATGAGGATAACAGTCCGAATAATGTAAATAATGCAAGTAATCATAGTATCTCATCTCAGAGATATAGAGGTGGAAACATTATGAATATGGCAATGAAGATGAGGATAACAGTCCAAATAATGCAAGTAATCATAATACCTCATCTTGGAGATACAGAGGCTGAAATGTTATGAATATGGCAATGAAGATGAGGATAACAGTCCGAATAATGTAAATAATGCAAGTAATCATAATCAGAGATATAGACAAATAAAATAACTATAATAGAATTTTAATTAAAAATTTTGTTTGTTCCTGGCATCATTCCAAATAACCTAAGCAATCATCCCAAACTGATGTTTTATCATCCCCGGGACGACAGGATATTGTGGCTGGTGTAATGGATAGCCAATTGGACTGAGAAAGCAGAGAACTAAGTTTGAATTCCAACTGAATTTGTTACATTCACTTATGTGCGATACCCTTGAGAAAGGTAGGAATCCATCTCCTCCACCAGCTATGGGTTAATTAGTAACACATATCTGAAAAAAATCATTGTTATCTTCAAAAAATTGTCAATGTTATGTTCACTTGCAAAAAAAAAAAAAAAATTATTCTTACAACCCCCAGAATATGTTTCAGCTTTAAATAACTTACAAAGGGTTGATAAGCCATAAAAAAAAAACAGTCAACAAACCCAGGATGACAGGATAACATTAATCTTGAATTTTGGATGACACATATCCTGAAACCAACATAAAAATTCAGAATGTAGAATCAGTAGCAGACCTACATTTTGGGGGACATGAAACTTAAACAAATATGGGGGGGGGCCTTCACAATAGATCCGAGGATACAATAGCCAAAATGTAGGCTGTGAATAGATTCTGGCGAGTCCATACAGCTGGGGGTTTAGGCACTTCAAGCCCCCAAGAAAAATTTGAAATTTGACCGATTACAGGGAAATTTTGAGGCCATATGAAATAGGTATCAGAGGATATTCTATGACAAAAATTAGTTACTTCAACTCATTGGCTAATGATTCTATCAATAAAATGGCTTTATTTTAATAACAAACACTTTAAAAAAAAATTGATTTTGTTGGAAAATTCACTCATTAAAAAAATTGCTTCACTTGCCCTTCTGGGATTTGGGGCCCTGAAGCTTAAGACTCATTAGTTACTTAGTAGATCTGCCACTGTGTGAAACTGATAAATTCTAAACATTTTAAATACCTCATTGTATGGACTGGTTATAACAAATTTAGTATGAAAGATAAGGAAATTGAACCTAGAATGGATTGTGATCGGGGTACTTTTGTCCAATGCCATAAAATGCTACAATACCAAAATGTTGACCTGAAAACTAGTCATGTTTTAAATAGTTTGGTCAAATCTAGAAATTCATGTGGAGTCCAACTCATTCATAAATGTCTAAACTATCAGCAACATGCAACCATTTTCTCAGATCACTAATTAAAATTGGCACCAAGCTGATGGACACTGTAGGTCTTAAAGATGATTATCCTTCATCAAATCTCATAGACTGGCGCAACAGAACCACAAACAAAGAACTCTACCAAATAAGTGGAACCATATTATCTGAGGACTTTCAACACCAGCAGCACCTAAAATGGATAATACCTGTAACTTAAAGGAGAAAATAATTGACATAGTCAAGATGTTGACTTTCCATACTTATTTAAACAAAAGTTTTTCAGGTTACTTCATATTTTTTGGCAAGCTGAACTCATGTTTTCATCATATTAATAATCTGTCAGTTATATCAAGAGTCAGTTTCTGTGTAACTTTGTTTGCTCATGCCACATTTGTTTCCTTTGGCTATGTTGCTTTAAATATGAAATGAAACCTGAAAAACTAATTCGTCACAGCATTAGATTGCAATGGTCAAGCCTATGCTAGAATACCATCTGTTGGCTCCAATCTGCTTTGGAATGACTATAAATACATCTCCCCTCCCTAAATTTATAGACAAAACATACAGATGCATGATGGGATTTCTTACTAGACAATAAGATAGGCCACTTCTTGATCTTATCTGACTTAGTTCTATTCTGTCTTGAAGTCAGAACACTTCAATTGCATGTCACTTATTCCCTTTTGTCTGTTAACATTGTTCTTAGTTTGTTACTTTTTGCCTTATAACTCTTGCTTTGCCTTACATATATCGTTTGCTCAATATTATTTTTTCCCTGTTCTTTTCTTTCTTTTGTTATTCTTTATTGCAAACTTTGTGAATTCTGTTTGTTGGGCATTTCTGCCAATTGCATTTAACCATGGCCAATTAATCTACAAGACAGAACTAGACCCCTAATCTTAAATAGGCAAACAAGGGATAAACCTCTACATGCTGGGGAGGTGTTGATGGGCAGAGTCTCATCTGGGGAGGTAGACAAATTCGACCTCATCTATGTGGGGTCTACATGGAATTTTTGGCTGAGCCGACAGGCTTGGAATCACCCCATGTAAAAATTGGCCTTGTGCCACATCCTGCCTTGTGGTAAATATGAGCCCAATATATACTAGGTTCATCCTAAGAGATACCAATCTAAGCTTTGTATTTTGATATACTTCAGAATGTAAAAAGACCTACGTGCCTTGAGTGTTGACCAAGAAGGTGACCTCAAAGATACCAAGTGCAGAATCCAACCTTAGAATATGTTGATGGGTGCACCAATATAAATAAGAAGCCCAGCTGAACTTGTGATATGCACACACAAAACACCTGGATGACAAGAAGTTATATAAATGCTAAACCTACAAGGGCAGAATCTCTTATGTTCTTGCTAGAAAAAGATCAAATGTTTGTAGAAGCCATCTACTACTCGATTCAAACAATGTAATTTTGACAGTATAGTAGTAGTAGTATAGCTGGCTACTTGTATTTGAGCATACCTGTCTATTGCAGAGGCTTGGTCAGGTGCATTTGTGTTTATTCAACACCCACAGAGCTCACCTGTGGATTATACTGGAACTATGCTGAGCAGACCATAGTTACAGTTTCTGGGAAAAGGCGTGTTATCTAGCGTGATCAACAATTTGAACATGGTCAACACACTCAAGCCCTTGGCCATGATGGCTTGTGACTTTGTGCTAGCACAGCTATCGATGGTACCCAAGGGTTCCGTCTACCCAATTTCACTCACAAGGCTTGGGTCAACCCGTGGTATGGTTTTCAGGCACTTTTCAAAGGTGCCGCACACTGGGATTGACCCCATCCAGTCTGATAACATCAAGAAGTCTCCTTCCTGACAAATCGACCATGGTGAGATTCAAACCCGGGTCTCATTGTCAGAATGCGAATGTTCTTAACCACTCTGCCACATGCCCTTTATTTTGACAGAGTTCAAAAGTGAATAAACAATTATTTACACATAAAAGATTTAATCTTATATTCTTATCAGATGTTACAAACATAATATTACATAATGAAAAATTCCCTGGCAAAAAGCTCAAAAAATAAACTGATTTTTGTGGAAACATGATCAATAGCTTTTAAATATGAATGAGTTCAGTAACTTACATTTTTCTGGTCAGATTTCAAATCTAAATTGTTTGTTAATTTCAAAAAGTGCTTTTATTACAAAATATATACGATTCAAATACATAAAGATGATTTCAAAAGGATTCACATTTTGATTAAAATAAAGTGTAGTAATGTAAATATCAAAGTGTAGTATTTGTGCATTCAGTAAAGTGTTATACACATGCTCTATCTATCTATCTATCTATCTATCTATCTATATGTCAGTCTGTCCATATCTATCTATCTATCTATCTATGTCAGTCTGTCCATATCTATCTATCTATCTATCTATGTCAGTCTGTCCATATCTATCTATCTATCTATCTATGTCAGTCTGTCCATATCTATCTATCTATCTATCTATCTATCTATCTATCTATGTCAGTCTGTCCATATCTATCTATCTTTCTATCTATCTATGTCGGTCTGTCCATATCTATCTATCTATGTCAGTCTGTCCATATCTATCTATCTATCAGGTTTTCAATGTATGTGGCCCCAACAGTTGACTTTTAGAACTGAACTGCTGGACAAGCTACACGGATCAAGTGAATATAAGAGAAAAATAGTGCACAGTGTACCACACGTCTCCAAGCAGCCCTCCTCAGGTTTTGAATTCAAAGTTGTCCTTCTCTTAGACTGGTTGCCAAACAAGGCTAGAGATCCCAATTCTGTTCTGCTTTTCACTGCACAGATGGTGGAAGAGATCGATTCATGCCTTTCTCAATTGTATTTATGCGAAAGTGAATTTTAAAAAAGTTGACCAGAACTTGAACTTGACTCACTTGTTTCTTGTTCCAAGCCATTAATCACCACACCACACCACCTGCACATCCATGTGTGTGTGTGTGTTTGCATGTGTGCATGTGTAAACATTCAGTTTTATATATGTGCATAACAAACAACATCAGTAATTTTGTTAATATTTCAAAGATTATTAACATCATTCTCAAAACACTACAGGTAAAAATGACTTTCTTTGCTTATTTATATCATGAAGACATGCAGCTTCTATGTATAAGTACAACTCTTTTGTAGTTTGTCTTGCTTTCTAGTGATTTTGTTTATCTAATGTTAATATATTCTCTGTTTATGTACTGTTACGTATACAGTGTGCGTCAGAAATACTTCCCACATTTTAAAGGTTGACAAAAAGACCAACGTAACTATTATTAAAACAAATTATTTCACTGTTATTTAAACAAAGGGCTATAGTTTTTTATTTTCCACCCTACAACTCATTTCTCACAGACAAAACGTCACAAGCTTCTCTTTGCTTTATCACTATTCGCAAGGAAGTGCTCAGATGAACGACATTCCTTAGTTCCACCAATTGTAACCGTCATGACTAAGACTGGACATACTATGCACATTGTAGCAAACCACATTCACTCCTTTCATATTCCATTGGTGAGATATAAGTTCCCACAGTTTCTAAATAAATGGCGTGGTCTACTCTAACACGTGTATCCACAAAATATAAAGTTTATACAGAGTGCGTCAGAAATACCTCCCACATTTTAAAGGTTGTCAAAGCTGGGGATGGTAGTGGGGACAAGCTTGCACTGTCTATAAAATGCTCCCATGCTATGCATCTCAATAAGCTTGGAGCCTTGTAACTATCTGCTTTGGGTAGATGTATCTCATCAGCCCAGGAAGGTAGTTCATCTAGAAGGAAAACTCTGATTTTAAACCTCTGCTACCTTGCAGCCATATCCAAACATGGAAAAAGCTATGGAAGTAAATCCAGACAGAAAATTCAGAGTGAACCACCGAAGAATGTAATCTGTCAACACTGGCAAACTTCTGACAACTCCTGCACCCACGCCAATTCTGTAACTCTCTAATCTTAGAGATTATAAATCTGCTAAGGGACTTAACTCATGTTGAACTTGGTGTTATTTCTAGTTTAATTATATATTTAAAAAAATTTTATATTTGACCCAAACATCCATACTATTTTCTTACAATTGGTGTTTAGTCCTTTCTTCTCGCTTTCCTTTACTACCTTATGTTGAAGTTTCTGTAATTTCCTTTCTCTGTCTGCTAGCAACACTGTGTCATCTGCATAACATGCTCTTAAGAGTGTGGCTGCCAATAATGAATCCTGGTAACATTTCTACTTCACTCAGGTTCACCTCACTGTAAAGGTTGAATAAGTCTGTTGAGAAGACAAATCATTGTCTATAAACTAGCCAAGAGTCAAGATTATTAATGGAAATTGTAATAGTAATACTAGCCATTTCCTTATAAGGAAATATATGGCATTCATTGACCAAACAATCAGTACTACTTTTGGTTGAAATTCATAAAATCTTTCTATTATAACAATTTTTCAGGAAAATAGGTTTCTTAAGTCCAGAAGCTGTTATTAATTTTTCTAGTACTGAAGGGGGGTTTCTTTTCTAACCTTTTGTTCAAAGTCGTGTGGAATGTCAACATCTTGATTATGTCATTATTTTCTTTTTAAGTTACATGTGATATCCATTTTACCTATTGCTGCTGTTGAAAGTCCTGAAGTAATGTTGTTACTGTTGTTTGGTAAAGTACTTTGTGATACTGTAGTACCAGTCCATGAGGCTCAAAGAATGATGGTCCCCGCTAAGACCTACAGGCTTCATTCACTCAAAGCCATTTTTAATCTGTTTTCTCGTACAGTTTTTGTTTGTGATTCTGTAGCACCAGTCCATGAGGGTCAAAAAATGATGGTCCTCTCTAAGACCTACAGGCTTCAATTGCTCAAAGCCATTTTTAATCATTGGTCTGAAAGAACTTATATACAGTTGACTGTTTAGAACGGTGTTTTTCAACTTTTTTTAAACTAAAACTAACTAAAACTCTGATGTGCACTTTAAATTTTAATAATGAAAAATTAGTCATGAAATTTGAAACGGAGAAAATAATAAAGAAGTTTCCTGAAAAAAGCATTTATTTTTAAGACATTACATTGTATACAGGGGAATGCAAAAGTAGGTATACAGTAATGAAAAACAAAACTTATTGTATTGATTATATAAACTTATTATTGCTGGTATAACTTATTGTTTACCTATTTTTGCAACCCCCCTGTATTTAAGTATGCTCTTCTGAAACCTGTGCTTGGTGTACTTTGGCAAAGAAAAAAAAATCACCTTTAATTGTTGCCATTTTTTGTTTAACATTCCTAAAGAGGATTAGTGATACAGTTTTTGTTTCAAGGGATTTATGAAGAGTCTGCTATATTTTTTTAGAGTTGCTGATAATGATTGATTTAAATCCTTTATGGAAGGCAAGATTGAAAGTATTATCCAGTCCTTAAGGATTAAAGAATTTAGCATCCAGTTTAAAATATCAAATGATAAAGACTTGACTTCGACATGATGTCTCTAGCTTTTTAACTCTGTGTTAGTCACCTTGGATTTACGAAAATGGATAGTCTCCTGGGGGTGTTTACACACCCCAATACTAAATGTTTATAGTGTTACAATTATGTAAAATATTGTTATACTGCTTTGAGTGAATTGATTGAAAAAAAAAAATCCTAAATTTTTACGATAGATTGGGGGGGGGCAAGTGCCATCACGGCTTTCATTCCAGTTGCATATCATAGTTTCTCTTTTGGAAAGGTTTATCTTCAGTCCTATTATTTTAATCATTTCACCCCAAGCAAGGCAACAAAGCCACTAATACACAAAGGATTACTGAGTGTGAAAGAATATTGGAAAACCTTATTAAGGAATGAGAACAATAAAATAATAGAAATTAAGAAGGCAGTAGATAATGATTGACATTGCATTTAAATTTTTCAAGGACAAAATTCACTGGAAAGCAAGAATCCTGAAGGGAGTTCCACAAGTGAGAAGTGTGAGAGAAAAAAAAATGTTAGTATAGAACTGTAGTGAACAATTATGTAGAAGCAAAGCAAGTGAGTCAGAGTGGTTTGCATCTGGTGCAAAGGAAAATAAGTTCCTTACCTCAATACACGGCATGTAGCAGCAGCATTTTGTTCCTTGAAAATGGCATGAATCTCCCCCTCTTCATGCTGGATGATTCCAACAGTGTATGTTCTGTAATGGTGGCTTTTGTACAGCTTAGCATGGTTCGACTAATAGCAAGTCATGTGCTGACTGTTTGGACTGGAGGAGGCTATTTGCCTGGGTAACTGAGGACAAAAGCGAAGAACGCTAATTGGTCAGTTGGCCATGGTGTTGGTATGATAAAAGAGGGCTGAAGCAGTGAAAAGGGAGGATATTTTTATGTTGTGTACGGAACTCAAGAATGGCAGATTGAACAAGAGGTATTTTGTATTGTACGAACATTAGAGGAATAGAAACTCATTTAACACAAGAACTTATAGTTACATCTAGCCATTTCAACTGGAAAATGATGAGTTCTTGTCATCAATCTAGTAATGTGGTTAAATTCTAAGGTTTAGATATCATAGAGAAAAATTCATTAGAACAATTACCATGAAAATAATTATAGAAAAGGCAGAGGGAAAACTACATTATAGTAATGAGAAAGTGACTGAAGTTGTGATTTCAGGTCAGGACTGCATTCTTGGAACACTTGGTATAGAAGATTGATTTTGTGTTCAAGATTATTCGTATCCCAACAATGAATAACTACACCATCAACAGCCATCCATATCATTACTTGGGAGGCAAAACAGAAATGGTGTTTTCTATTAAAACATTCATTTGCGATGTGGTGGGAAATACTTGAGAGTTGCCCAAAATATGATAGTATGTAATATACACAGTGCCCTTTAAGAAGTTAGGTTGCCAATATGTTAAAGAGTGCTATAAAAAATCAAATAAGCGTGATGGTTGCTGAAGACTGGTGAAATGAAAGAAATAAATTTTAATGATAAGCAGATTTCGGAGTCATGACGTCTCTTTTCAGGTTTTCTGTACTCAGCATGCAGTCTTAATAAAAACGGCTCATGACTTCCTTATATAAAAGAAATATATTTTCCTGTTTCGTCAGATGTGTCTCCTGTGTGCATGACACATATTAAATATAGTTTGGAGGTTTCTCAGAGCATCAAGCAGGGCTTGAAATTAACATCCGTACCAGGGATGATACAATAGTTTGGGACGTCTGGTTAAGTTTTTGAGATGATGCCAGGATGATACAAAATTTTTATTAAATTTCTTTTATACTTAGTCTAAAAACAATTAATTTCTTAAAATGAAAAAAATTCTTACTTTCCCCAATAGTGTTAGTTTTTTAATAAATGGAGCATACATAAGTACAGAAATATACAAAAAGGTGCTTCTTTTTAAGCTGTTGATTAGTGATAGCTTGGCTTAAGTTGTTTCCAGTTAAGTCATTTTTGAAGATAGGTTGGTTTTTTATAAATATTATTTGGAAAAATAAAACTCGCCTTAGGTTGTTTTACTCAAGTTTATATTGTCTGTTAGAAATATTAGAAACATCAAAACATTAAAATAACAATAAACTCATATAAAATTATATTAAATAAATTCAAAAATAATATTATGTATACTATATATATATATATATATATATATATCATAAAATCATCAAAAACAAAAAAAATAGCATAATAAAGTATGTTCAGCTGATGTTCTTATTTCAAATTCCAACCGATAGGCAGCGCCAATGCATTGTTTTCTGTTATGACACCGATTTTGAATTCAAACTTTATAACATCTGTGCTCTGCCATTGACGTTCTTTCAATTACATTTCAATTGTGATTTAGAATACATTTTTGTCAGTGTCTCTGAAGAAAAGTCCCAGTGCAAGTGCTAATGCTAAGTGTAAGGCTATATCGCTGGAAGATAAGGTGGAAATTAATTATTTTATTCAGAATACTGTACGTACATAACATAAATACTGTAATAGGCAATGGGGAGTGCTTATTTGCAGTTTATAGTGTGGTTATTTCGACAAGTTGTTTTTCGACCTAAATCATGACCTCTGGAAACAATTAATGAGATAGGGTGAGGTATACCTGTAATTCTTTTTTATTTGTTTTTTTTTTTTTTTACAGCTTATCAACCTTTTTATCGTTGTTTAAAGCTGAAGCATATTTTTATATTACAAATATTTTGTTTCTGGAGATAATGACTTTCTGATATAAGTCATACTATTTAACCCATAGCTGGGAAGAGAAGTGATTTCATACCTTTCCCAAGCATATTTGCATGTAATGTAGTTTCCCTGTGTTTCTTGTATCATAATTTTTCTGATGAACTCTCCTCTATGGTACCTAGACTTTCTGAATTTAAGTGCAGTAGAGATTGATGGTAAGGCCTCATCTTTGTACAATTAAAATGGCTAGATGTAACCGTAAGTTCTATGCTAGCAGTTTCTTCTATTGCACTTCTTGCTTGTGGAGCTCTCTTCTGGCTTCTTGCTTCCCAGTCAACTTTGATCTTCAAAAATTTAAATTTTTTTAAATTTTTTATCTTTTTTTAATTGGTATAACTCCATGCAAAGCAGTAAAGCCACTAAGACACAGGGAATTAAAGGGTGTAGAAGAATTAGGAACAGAAACATTAAAAATGAGCAGGAAGAGAAAAGGGTAATCAGGAGGACAGTAGATAGTGATTGATATTGCATTTAAATTTTTGTAGATTAAAGTTGGCTGGAAAGCATGGAGCCGGAAGAAAGTTCCACAAGTAAGAAGTGTGAGAAAAGAAATTGTTTAATAGAACTTACAGCTACATCTAGCCAGAAGTAATATAACCTGACTGGAATTTGAACTCAGTACTTCGATTTCTCATTCCAAGCAGTTATCAATTACACCACCCACACATCCAGGCTTGCACCAACTGGTATTCTTGAGCAGTTACTCATCCAGGCATTGATGAGATGCAATGTTGCTTAACTTCAGATACTACCCAACCCAGGGGTTGAAACAACACTTTAATCAACTAGGTCATGTATCTCTTGGATAATCTTGGAGCAATCCCTAAGCATAGAAAGTGGAACAGTCTACTGTTGTGGATTTCGGGTTCAGTTTAAAATTCTGAGGTTAGCAAGTATGAACAATACCCAAAGAAGGCTGGAGAGTATAACAGTCGAAAATTTGTAGGATATACAACCAAGATGTAGAGTCTAGTCCAAATACAGAATGACCCAGAAGTTATCTATAGATTTGTAATTTCAGTATTTTTTTTTTATTATTTCAAAATTATTTTATACAGAATGAAAATTCAAACACTGGAAATATATTTCTGTTTAATTATGAAAAATGATATGATGTAAATATCCTGCATTTTCCACAGAATACTCTCCATAACAGCTCTTTCTGCGTCAATGTTATTCTTGAGTTGATGAATTGTCTGCAGTTTATTGATGTATACATTTTTCTAAGTGTATCTCCAAAGAAAATAATCAAGAGCTGTCCATTCTGGAGAAATTGGTTCCTATAAAATTTTTGAATTTATGAAAATTATCCAGTGTCCAAAAGTTTGGTTAAATCCAAATTCTATGATTTTGTTTTTAGTTCATTTGGGAAATTTTCATGGATAATTTCCCTTTGTTAATCTAAATTCAGAAAAAAATTAAATAAAAAAATCTAACATGTTATGACTTTTTATAATACCTAGATAACTTTTGGGACACACTATATAAAGGTATATCAAAATGGTAATTCCTTATCTATCTCATCCTGTTTGTTATCTATCTATCTTGTGTGGTATACATGGGTTATAGTTTCTCTGTGTGGGACACTTGTAAATATGTGTATATTATTTTGTGTATGACTTAGTGGTATAAAACTCTGAGAACAAAGCATGTTTGTCATTCCTTTTCTTTCAGCTATTGCATTCTGTTCATATATTAAGGTGTTATTATATCATAAATATAATAATGTCCATAATGGGGGAAATGAAAGTAGAAAATATTCCTTTTCTCACATAGCTTACTCATTAACTGGTGACTCCAATGTGATATGAACACACAAGCAAATATGAAATGTTCATTTCCCACATGTAACATTACTTTTATTTACATGTGGTCTATTATCTTCATTTTTGTTGTTGATATCACATTTCGGCTGTTGTGCCCTTTGACCTTCATTGGGTGCTTGTTGATCCTGGTAACCTTCGCACAGGAAGCCTAGTGGATTAAGGCATTGGTTTGTAAATTTGGTGACATAATAATTGTGAGTTCAATCCCTGGGCTGTGCAGTGCGCATTTGGACTTAGTACAAAAGGATTGAGCAACATTAGATAAAACCAAGATGAGATATCCTGAAACACTGGCCATGCAACGTGAACAATCTACACATGGAGTTAAATAAAGGGTTCAATCCAAAATTCCCTAAAAGTTACCCGGATCGACAAACACCTGATGATAGCTGGAGGGTACAATGACCAAAATGTTTTGATAATAACAACAAAGATGAGGACAATGGTAATGCTAATATTAGCTGTTTCCTTATAAGGCAATGATTTCCAATGTGGGTAGCATGCTCCACTGGTGGGGCATGGTAATATTTTGGTGGGGTATCTATACCGTGATCTCAAATTTCATTTTGCATTATTTTATGATTAAAATGATCAAAGTATATTACAGAATAAGCTTTCATTCAAATATTTTATATTTCTGCCTTTCAGTTTTCTATTATATATTTTGAAACTATATATATATATATATATATATATATATATATATATATATATATATATATATATATATATATTAACAGTCTTTTTGTTTTTTTAGTTTTTCTCTTTCATGGATGCCATTCAGAGACTTGTTTAGAGACCAAGTTAATGCCCTTTTAAGCTTCCTTCACATGAATTGCAGTAAAATTTGAATATGTAAGAATTAAATATTACAGGGGGGCACCAGAATTTTAAAAATCTCAAAGTGGGGCATGACCCAAAATCAGTTGGGGACCACTGTTATAAGGAAACATTTGGCATTCATTGAACTACTTTTGGTTGACATTTATAAAATCTTTCTCTGAAAACATTTTTTCAGGAAAACAGTCCAGTAGCTGTTATCACTCTTTCTAGTATTAATGGGCATTTCCTTCCTAACCTTTTATTTTAAGTAGTGTGAAATGTCAACATCTTGATTACATTATTGTTTTCACTTTGAGTTACATGTGCTATTCATTTTAGATGTTGCTGCTGTTGAAAGTCCTCAAGTGATATAGTTTCTGTTATTTGGTACAGTACTTTGTGCTTCTGTAGCACCAGTTCAAAAGGTTCAAAGAAGTATGGTCTTCACCAAAGCCAACAGGCTTCTCTTGCTCAAAGCCATTTTTAACCATTGATCTTGTAGTCTGCATTTTAAATAATGTAAATAATGATAACTCCTTATCCCAGAAATTCAGACAAAAATTATAATATTCTTTATGTGTTTATTGTGCAACAAAAAAAAAACTGCATTTATCCAAGAATTAATACAGAATATGGCTATTTGTTTATGTATAATACATCTATGTTTTTCTTTCTTAAGTATCAGCTTAATTTTCTCACGTTTTTTTTTTCTGTGTTGGGCTTTGTCTCTAAACCTCTCATTGTCTCTGATAAGAACTTGAGTTCAGTTTTTGCTGTTTTAGTTCAGATGGTGAAACTCTTGTCCGAATTTACCCCAATAATGATATGTTTCTTACAAGATCTATGTTTTTATCATTATTTACAATGGTACCGTACCCACTTCCACCTCTACTTTACACTCGGTGTTCTAAGGACAGGACTAGGATTGTCTGCAGAAAAAAAGTAAATAACTTTGGAATAAGGGCTTTCCTCCCATTTTGGGGGCTCCTTAAAAGACTTTTATTTATTTAACAGCTGTGGAACTCTTAAGGTCTTTGAACATTTTTCAGATCTTTGTTCACTCTTTATGCTTTAATTTTAGGATCAGATGTGTCCGGGTACGGGTAGATGTATTAATACTTTTGTATGTATGTCGGTTGGTAGCTATGTACATCCGTTGGATGGTTGTATTGATATAGTAATGATTTATAATTATGCTTCTTAATGTGTGTGTGTGTGTGTGTGAAGGAGGGAGGGGGGTACATTTTATTTTTCTTATACTTATAGGGCTCATCTGAATTTTAAATATCTTTGATCTTTTTTTGTTTTAATTCTCAAAGTATTTCATGTCCTGAAATTGAAACCTGTTGAAGGCTTGAGAATTACAGTTATTTTTTATGTATTTGAAAGATTTTTAAGGGATACGTTTCCAAATGACTGATACAGTATAAGGGATTTAACCTTTTCATAAAACATTTTTTATTGTTAGACACAAATTCTCAGATGACTGCAGAGATTGTTCAGTTTATAGTTTTGTGCCAGGTCTGTTTTTTTCTATGTTTACAATAGATCTATCTATCTATGTCTCTCAGTCTATTCATATCTATCTTTATATCTGTCTATTCATATCTATCTATCTATGTATCTCAGTCTATTCATATCTATGTATGTATCTCACTCTATTCATATCTATCTATCTATAAATCTCAGTCTATTCATATCTATCTATGTACCTCAGTCTATTCATATCTATCTATCTATAAATCTCAGTCTATTCATATCTATCTATAAATCTCAGTCTATTCATATCTATCTATCTATAAATCTCAGTCTATTCATATCTATCTATCTATCTCAGTCTATTTATATCTATGTATCTCAGTCTATTCATATCTATCTATGTATCTCAGTCTATTTATATCTATGTATCTGTCTATTCATATCTATCTCTGTCTATTCTTAACTATCTGTCTCAGTCTATTCATATCTATCTCAATTTATTCATATCTATCTCAGCATCTTCATATCTATCTATCTATCTGGTATAACTTTTTATTGAGATAAGTAAACAATTTAATCCGAGTTTTGCAGATCTTGAAGTCCACTCATCAGAAGACAAACATATTTTTTATTTATTTTCATATATATTATTTAAAAGATGTTAAGTAATAATATAAAATCATTTGAATTTGATTTTCTTAAAAGGAAAGCTTATTTGAATTTATTTTGAAGTTAAATATTAATGTACCTTTTGTGTTGAGTAATATATATAGTGAATTATTTCCATTTTGAATGTGAATGTACAAATATTTTTCTAAATAAATTGTTAATCTAGTGAAATGTTTTTTCTATTTACAGATTATTAGTTATTATATATATTTGAATATATATTTTTATTTTATGTAGCAAATTATTTCCGTTTTGGATAGGGGTGTATAAAAGATCTTTTCTAAATAAATTTTTAATCTAGTGAAAGGTTTTAAAAAGAAAATTATTAGATATTTTTGAGGACTCTAAATATTTCTTTAAATAATTTTGTCTCCTGATGAGTGGATTTCAGAATCTGTGAAACTCCGAGTATATATAAGTAAACATATTTTAAATTATTATTATTATTCTGGTGTCACACATTGGCATAGTCACTGGAAATTCTGTTCTTGATGCACAGTGCAACAAGACTCTTCATAACTCAAGGACATTTTGAGGAATTCTTGCAGAGAAAATGATGGTAGTTTTCTGGAAGTTTATTTTTCCTTGTTTTTAACATTTAGTAGTAATATTTTCATTTTTTATTATTGATTTTTTTACACACATTATTATTATGAGTATTATTATTATTATGTTGGTGTCGTACATTGACTTAATCAATGGAAATTCTGACGCATGGTGTTAACAAGACTCCACACAACTCAAGAACTTTTTTGGAGAATCCTTGCAGAGTAAATGATGACAGTTTTCTGGAGCTCTACAATCTCAATTCCAATTCTCCCTAAGCGCTATTTTCCGTTTCTCTGACAGGCTAGAGTCAATACTTTCTGAAGTATACTCACTGTTTGGAGTAGGCAAGCTTTTTGTAATGGCTGTATTTCCAAATTATAATCCAATATCTGCAAGATTTTCCCCAAGATTTTTATATTACACTCCAGTGCTCCAATGATCACTGGTACTGTAATTACTTTTTTTGCTATTCCTTCCAGAACTTTTGCAATTTCATACTTTAAATCATTGTTGTGGATCTTCTCCTTTTCAATTCTCATGTCATGCAAATTTAAATGCAGTACTAGATTGGCAGTTAGGTCTCATCTTTGTAGAATTGAAATGTGTAGATGTAACCATAAGTTCTATGCTAACAGTTTCTTCTATCGCACTTCTAGATTGTGGAACTCCTTTCCAGTTTCTAGTCAGCTTTGATCTTCAAAAATTTAAATGCAATCATCATCTGTCTCCTTGAATCCTCTTCTTTTAAGGTCTTCTCTCCTTGATAATGTTTTTTTCTCAGACTCTTTCCCTTTTCGATATCAACCTCTTACATCTTAATGACTTTATTACTTTGCTTGAGGATGAGATAATTAAAAACCAAAACTACAGGAGAGTTCTATCTGGTAGTGTTTTTATTTTTTTTTTATAAGCATTTCACCCCAAACAATACGGGAAGTCACTAGCATGCAAAGGGTTACAGAGAGTTGGAGCGAGAGCAAATAGGAGTGATAGAGGAAAGGATGAAGAGAAGGTTAGGGGACAGATCAAGGCATCTGGAGACGTCGATTGACATTACATTTGAATAGTTGGAGATTATAGCTATCAGGGAAACAGGAAAAGGGGAGGGAGTTCCACAGGGGCGAAGTGCGAGACATGAAGCTATTGGAGTAGAAGAGACGGCTACATTTAACAGTTTCGACAGTGAAAGGGTGAGAGCGAGATGACAGCCTAGTAGAACGCTTAAATTCATGAAGTTTGGGAACCAGGGAAAGCAGCTACTGTGAGAGAGCGACTGCAGACAAGATGTGTCTTTATTATTATTAATATTAATATTAATTCTGTAAATAGAAAGTGACATGACATCAAGCTTAAAGGCCACCTTTGGCAGCCTTTAAGCAAGTGAAATAAAAGTAACTATTACAAAAATGCATTCCATGTTATGCACTTGAACTGTGAACATTAATCTCAATGTAGCTAAGTTGTAACTAACGCTCTCTGTATATGCTACGAATCTCAGATGGTGTTAATCATCTTCTAAAATCTAGGTTAATGATTCCTTCTTGCTAATCTGCCAAATATTACAATGACTTATTATATTTTGATAATCATCTGTAATATATTGAGCAATCAAGCAAACCATTCTTTTTGAAATTTTCATTTTTCTGTTGTGCTTTTTTTCCCAACTTCACACTAATGGATTACTTTTCATGTTCATTAAAGTTAAACAAGCTGTGGTTGCCTTTCAAGTTAAAAATTTTACGCCCCCCCCCCCAATCTTTTTCTTTTTGTGCTTTTTTTTTTTTTAATTCTTCACTTTTTTTTTGTTAGGTTTTTAAATTCATTTTTTTGTGACTTGTAACTGCAGTTTTTGATTTCGATCTTTTTCTTTGAAGAAAGAAGCAGTAAAAGATCAAAATCACTCTCGTCTGTGGTTTCTTTTCAAGTTAAAATTATTTTCTGTTTTGTTCATTTTTGTCTTTAATTTTTGTTCTTTTTTCTCCTTTTTTATTCTTTTTCATTTTTCATTGTTTTTCGTTTTTTTGTTTTGTTCTTTTTTCGTTATTTTTCATTCTTTTTCTTTTTTCATTTTTCTTTTTTCCTTTTCTCTTTTATCCTTCTCCCTCTTTTTTCCTTCTTTCTCTTTTTCTTTTCCTTCTCCCTCTTTTTTCATTCCTTTCTTTTCTTTTACCCTTCTCCCTCTTTTTTCATTCCTTTTTTTCCTTCTTTGTCTTTTTCTTTTCTTTTATCCTTTTTTTTTCGTTTTCTTTTCTCTTTTACCCTCCCTCTTTTTTCCTTCTTTCTCTTTTATCCTTCACCCTTTTTTTCATTCCTTTCTTTTTTCCTTCTTTCTCTATTCTTCTACTTGTAATTTCAGTTTTGACTCCATTCTTTTAAATAGATGTAGATCAAGTGGATCATAATTAACTTGCTCACCAAATATCCATGATGAGAGATTTTGATTTTGTTAGCAAAAAGAATTGCATGTAGAATCTAATTGTGAGGCCTTTCTTCATGCTTCTTTTTGAGTCCATGTCGTATTAAGAAAGGATATATCATCTTAAGCTTGGCTTTTACTGAGCAAAGAAGTCGTCTTTACACATATGATTGCATTTTTGTCTTTTTTTTTTTTTTCAATTATCAACAATATTTACCTGGCATTCAATCAAGTGAAAAGTTCGACTGTACACATACAATGGGACTCTTACCCACCGACCAGCCAATCACTCCCTCATGTTGCACCTCTATTGTCATTCATGTCAGTTTGCACCAAAAACTGGGAAAAGCCCATTGCATGTTCACAAGTAAACAATAGGGGACAACAAACTCCATATTGAGTAATGCAAACTCAAACACTGTTTCTACTATACTAAGGTGTTTAATTCAGAGCTTCACTTGCTCAATCTGGGTTAGTGAATAGATGACACTTGGGACAGTTTTGGCCATATCAGTCTAACAGGTCAGCTCTTGCCTCCTACCATTCCCCCGCCCATATACACATCACAACATCTGGATGACAATATGATCGGCTGGCATCGGAACTACCTGAGAGACAGTTTATCCCCTGTCAAGAGCTCTTCCTTGATCCCAACTGAGCTGTTAGGCTGACATTGCTTAAGTTATCCCAAGTGTCACCTACCCACTCACCCAGATTGAACAAGTGAAGCCCTGAATAAAACAGTGTTCGAGTTCACATTTCTTGACATGGTGTTTGCTCTCACCTATTGTTTCCGTGTGACAATAACAACAAAGATGAGGATATTAGGTTGTTTTTTTTTATTTGGAAATTACAAATAGGAAAAGAAGTGTACTAGATGATATAAACCACATCATTTGAGGACATTCTACAGCAGCAACAACTAAACTGGATAGCACATTTTACTCAAAGACAAAATAATGACATAATCAAGATGTTGATGTTCCCCACTGCTTCAAGCAAAAGGTTAGGAAGGAAACCCCTATCATTATTGGAAAAATAAAAGTTAGTGGACTTGAGAAACCTCTTATCCAGAAAAATTTCTATAGAAAAATTTTACAAATTTCAACTGATAATGGCACTGGATATTTGGTCAATGGATCCTGAATATTGCCATTATTAAAGACCGTCTGGAATGATAAGATAATCTATCTGAAATCAGTTTGTTGTGTGTATTATCCTTCTCAGTTTTTCTATTTGCCTGTGACTCTTGGACATTAACAGCAGAATTAAAGCAAAGAATCCCAGGCCTCTCCTATGTAGACCATATCATAAATGACTCAGTACAAGACACCATCAGATAAATACAGGCCTGTTGGAAGACATTGTATACATCATCAAGAAGAGAAGTTGAAATGCTATGTCCATGTCATTTGAGCCAACAATCTTTCGAACTAGGTATTTATGCTAATAACACAACTATTTATCCCTGTCTTAGTAGTAAGTCCGATCGGTCTGACGAAGTAAAACTGGCAGCTGCTCTCAGAAAATTACCTTCAATCAGTGGTTAACTGGGGCAGTGGTTAACTGGGGCAAAGTATGGCGTGTAAATTTTAGTACCTTCAAAACAAGACTGTTATCATTTAATCACCATAGAGAATCTTTTCTGCCTGCCATCAGCATGGCTGATGCTAAACTCCAGGAGAGTAACTCACTGCACCGTCTTGAACTCACGTATTCTACTGACATGAAGTGGAATGATTATATTTAATCAGTTGATAGGTCTGTTGCTGAGAAGATTGGTCCACTCTGTCGTGCCAGACAACTTTTCTTGTTAGAATCCATCTTGCACATTTATAAATTTACTATTCATCTGTGTGTTGAATATTGTTGCCATATTTGGTCTGGGTCCCAACTATATATCTCAAGATCCTCGACAAAACCCAAAGAATGATCTGTGATGTTATCGGTCCTGGTCTGGCATTTTGACTTTGGTCATTTTTCTACCACCGTGGCGTGGTTTCCCTGTGTCTTTTCTATAAATATTTTCATGGCAAATGTTCAAATCAGCTTTCATCCCTGGTACCTCAACCACATGAATTGAAGCATACTACTAGATTGGCAATTTTTTTAGTGTTGAATTTTCTTTAGATGTAATCGTAAGCTTTATTCTAATAGTTTCTTTTCTCAAACTTCTCACCTCTGGAATTCTCTTCTCACTTCTTGTTTCCCCGCTGCCTATGATCTTCAAAAATTTAAAGATTGTCTAAGAACAAACTTTCAATCTTTTTTCTCTGACTTCCTGAATCATGTTTTTTTATTGTCCTTTCTACTCACTAAAGACTCTTTCGCTCCCAGTAAATCCTTGCGTTTTAGTGGCTATATTGCCTTGCTTGAGCTAAAATGATTTTTAAAAAAAGGAGAGGTAGACGGAGGAAAAAATGCGCTGCTAATGTGACTGAGTGAATGAGAAGACCATTCACTGAGATTCAGACACTGACACGCAATCCTGATGTCGGAAGAGAGCTGATTAGGTACAGTGGCTCTATGATGATTAAATAATTTAAATGTTTAAATTAAAATATGAGTGTCTAGGGAAGTTATAACCCCCTAACATTTATATATACAAAAATACTTGTAAAAAAAATGAGAAACAGCAAGATGTGGAAACAAAAAAATGAGTATTATTTATTATCTGGTTGTTATGGGGTGTTGGAGAAATGAGAGACAGTAATACTGAGTAAAATTGTGAGTTTGGGATCAAATGTAGATTAAATATGGATTGGAATCTGACAGAAGAATAAGTGTCCAGATAATTTATTTGGAAAATATATCTGGGGATTTCTTACCTCAAATTTTTGTTGGGTGCTAAGAGATAAATGTTACTATTATGACCTGATTAGAGAAAAAGAGCTGAAATTTTTGTTGATGCATGTGTTGACGGCCTGTCCATGTTGACTGCTTGTCCAATAGTGATAAAGTCATGTATTTGTGTGTGTGCGTGGAGGAGAAAAGTAGGGCTAATTCTCATTGGTTTAGAAAGGGTGAATTAATTATAATTATTTTATTATAATTATTTTTGACACTATAATTGATTTTTATTTATTTATCTTTTTATGGACATGACACAGTGAGAGTATAATAAATTTTTTATTTATGTATTTCTTTCTGGATACGACAAGTGGGTGCTAAAAGGTTCTTGGCCAGACAAGAAATCTACCTCTACAAAAGACTTTCTAATGTTAATTGTCTTGACATTTGGTCAGATTTGCGGAAGAGGGTTGGGTCGAGAAATAATCAGCACCAGTTTGTATTAAATTAAAAATGTGAATTGTGTCAAATTAAGTGTTTAGGTGTACATTAATATAAATGAGATTTTTTACTTTTGATGCATGTTTAAAGTAGGATTTCATTTTTGTAAAATATTTAAAGCAGATTCAAGAAACTTATGGAAACTTTGTTTTTTTTTTTTTTTTAAATACAACTGAGATGATTCTCTTAACATAAGATATGCAGATGACACAATGTTGATAACAGGCATAGAAACGAAACTACAAGAACTCTTACAGAAGGTCGTGAAGGAAAGTGCAAAGAAAGGACTAAACATCAATAGTACGAAAACATAATGTATTTGTTCTGGTCAACTCTAAAATAAAAATAAAAAATAATTAAATGGTTGATAATTCCAAATGCAACATGAATTATGTCCCTTAGTGGGTTTCTAATCTCTAAGAGGTTTTGCTTTTGCTCTTTTTAGAACATGTCGAATTGGAATGCGTGGTTGTTAGCAAAATGGACAGTTCAACATGCAATTTACAAATAAGAGATAATGAAAACAAATAAGTCCAACAATTTTAATATCTGGGAAGTGTAGGGTTTGGGAGAGATAGCAAAAAGACAAAATTTATTAAGTGCTACAAAGGACAAGAAATTGTGGAGAGCCATGAATGTCAGCATCCTGAAGGGACATTGTAAATAGAAGAAGGAAATAATAAAAATACCTGTTTCGTAACTTCATTTCTTAGTCTGTGCATTTCCCATTGGTATTATTGTGCAGTGTAAGGTTGGAATGTAAACGTGTTCTGTTCAAAACCCTTTTTTTACTTCTCTGAAAATGTAGGGTTTGTGTAAAATCACCAAAGTTAAGCAATGTCGAGCCTAGTCAGTACCTAGATGGGTGACCGCTAGTGAATATAAAGTGCTGTAAGCTTTGTTGTGTAGGTGGTGTACTGGATAATGATTCAGAATTGTTAATTGGAGAGCCAAGTTCCAATTCCTCTTTGGGTTAGTTATATTCATTTATGTGCAAGTACCCCTGGGAAAGGCATGAATCCACTTCTCCCTCCAGCTATGTGTTAAGTAGTAGAACTTATATCAGTAAATATTTTCTGGCTTTAAATAATCTGCAACTAAGAGTTGATAAGTCGTAATCAGAAAATTAGCGCTATGTATTTCCTTTTTCTCTTTTTTTCTCACCACTATAATTTTTAAATCATTGTATTTTCTTGAGCCATAAAATCATTGAGAGAATTACCTTCATTTCGCGCTTATGGGGTTTCTAGAGTAAAAAAAAAAATGAAAATATATAATAATGACGATAATTTTTATTTGTAAATTCAGAAAAATTACCACTATCAGAAATTGGAAATTTAAAAATGTATTAATTTATCCTGAAATTGGTTGGGTGTGTGTGTGTGGGGGGATAAATAACAAAGACGAATAACGTAATTTAAAAAGGCATTTTAAAATTGATGATAAAATTAAGAAAAAAAGAAAAGAAAAAAGATTCACAAAGAAGAGAGCTTCGCCCAAAATGCGTAAAACTAAAACAACAATCATTCTCATTAAAAAAAAACAAAAACAAAACTTCCCGATGTTAAATATCGCGATCTTTAAAACATTAAAAAAAAAAAACAATATCAAGAAAAAACAGAATGTTACATATAACAACAAAAAAGTATTTTACTTTTCTTTTTTGCTGAAAAAACAGCATAGCATGAGAAAAAAAAGTCCCAAACTTAAAAAAAACACAAAGTCAAAATGTTTATATTCAATAAAAGTATTTTTTTTATTATTTTATTTTTAAAATCTTTTCTGGCACGTTCAAAATTTTGGTTAAAAAATCCCGTTTTATTTTTTTTTTTTGCATCAGCGGCCGACGTAAATACGATTAATAGTGTTTTTGCGCTTTTTTCCGGTGAAAAACACATTGGGGATTCTCGCAAAAATCAAATAATTGTCTGCGTTTAAAATAACTTTCAGGACTTATTTATAAATGAATGAAATCATTTTTGAATTTTTTTTAGACAATCTTGGTAAAATTATTTTTGTTTTACATATGTTATCCCTACCGCACCCCACTTACTTAATTTCATGAAATTTCGAAATTAAATTTTCATAAAAAAAAAAAAAATATAGTTAAAAGGAGGACTCCTTGGAGAATGTAAATCATCACTTTTATTTTTCAAACTACTACTCATTCCCCGAAAACCTGTTCCAAATCGTAAAATCAAAAATGTAATAAAACTGACATTATTTGAAGCTTTTAAAATTGCTTTTATAAATAAGATTTATTAAGGACATTATTGTCTTAAGAAAAAGAAATTCGATAAATAATGAATTTTTTACAAGAATTGTTTTCATTTTTTAAAATTTTAATTATAACTGATAAAATTTTCTGCCTTTTAGATGATATTATTATTAAGTGAAAACTATATTTACTAATCAAAAATTGAAAAGTTTAATAGAAATCATTTTGCACCAAGATTTTTAAAACAATTTTTAATTTTTTTATGCATAGGTAACGTGCCCGTTTGAAAGTATGGTTCGCTATACACATTATCAGAAAATAAAAGTGATGACTATAGTAAATTTAAAGTCAACATTCCTAAAATTAGATTATCGAGAATATTTTCGAACATTTTTATTACTGAATACTTAAAAATTATATAAAAAAGGCGCTTACCAGTCATGTTCTTAAATTATGAACCGTCAACACCTAAGTTAAACTTTAAATGACTGACAAGCGATGAAAAGCACATAAATCACTGTTATTTTTTGTTTAAAAATCCATTTCTGTGTTATTTTCAACTTAAAGTTTTAAAAAGTAAATAATATTTGTTTCAAATCAGATTAATTATACTATTCCTCAAATGAATTTTCAAAAAAGTATATTTTGGAAGATTTTTAAAACCGAGAATTAACATTTGTTTCAGTTTACTGTTTACAAATGTGTCCAAAAAGACCGATTTTTAATGATTTTGCTGAAAGCGAGTTGAGATTCCAGTCATAATTTTTATTTGAAATACACCAGCGTATTTTGCTTACAAGAAATAGTAAATTTACATAATCATTTAGCTTTAAAGGTTTTAATTGAAAGCTGAAAAGAATGCTTTTTCATTTGTAAAAATTCATTTTGAAACTTACGTATCGAAAATTAGTGGAGGTGCCTAGATGTCATGCCATATCACTTCATGACCTGGGCTATCATTTGTAGCTAATGTTTGTCTTTCTATACGATCCATCCCAGGCCTTGTTGCTGTTCAGTGTTCTGCTATTCTTACCAGAAAGAAAAATGTCATTATTGGAGAAATTGTGTTTTTAGTTTTATCTTTTTATGACATTTGACAATACCATGCGAAAAAGGAAACCACTCTAAGAAGTGGTCTGAATCAGTCAGCCCGGTTGAGAGTAAATGCAACAAATAATTGAAGTTATTTCAAAAAAATACCATTGCGCTTTGGTTTCGCGCGGACAAGTCAAAAAGTGGAAGAAGACGAGGAGGAGGAGGAGTTTTAGAGGACGTAGTAGGAGGGAACATGAGTTTATCAGGAAAATCGTGATGCTGACTCTAATGAGGAGGGAAGCCAAAAAAAACCAAAAAACAAAACAAACTTTCTAATGTCCCCTAACCCTGTTTAACGAATTCTAAACTCTTCCCTCTCTACTAGTTTTCTCTCTTTTTTCCCTTCTAGTGTTGTATTGATTCTCTTTCAAGAGACAAACAGTGGCGGCCGGGATTGTAAGGTTGAACAGAGGAGGCTGACAGAATATATATTTTGAGGGGAAAGAAAAAAAAGATAACTTTTTCTTTTTTTTTTTTTTTGCTTTTTTACTACTGATATTAATTTATTTTTATAAGACTACGATTCTGCATCATATGTAAGTATTTTTTTTTATTTAGAACTTTCAAATTCTTTTGACAACCATACTTTTTAAATCCCAACTTTGTTTTTAGTTTCATCACAAAACTTTTAATTAAAATTTAAAAATAAAATGCTTTTTTAGAAATAAGTTTTATTTTTTTTATTTATAAAAACACAGCATCATAAAACAAAGTGTTTTTTTATCAACTTTCAAATCGTTGTCTTTAAATTTAATCATTTTCTTATTCGTTTTTTGTAGACTGAAAATTAAAAAGACTAACTAAAAGAAAAAGTCCAAGTTTTAAAAAGATTCTTCATCAATTTCTTTCATTTTTTTTATTGAATTGCATTACGTAACAAATTATCACTATTGTAAATTTGCCAAGATTGTAATTTTTCCCTTTGTGTTTATATAAATAAAAGAAAGATAATGTCAAAAATGTCTACTTTTTAGTTTTTAGTAACTGATGACAATATCACGATTTCATTTCTTTTAAATACGGATGTCAAACATTGCTATATAAAAATTCTAGCATTATTTCAATATCAAGCAAGCTGTTTTCAAAACTGGTTATTAAAAAAAATTATATTATTTATTATTAGCTAATTAAATAACCAAACAAAGGATAGAAAAAACTTGTTTTTGAATTATTTATAATTAAGAAGAAAAAATTACGAGTGTACTGTCTAAACTTCCCGATTGTTTTTTTTTTTTTTTTTACTAAGCCAACTTGAAATAAACAAATAATTATTTAATTATAAAACTAAAAAGGTACCGTAAAAGTTAATAATATTTTGGTTTGGAATTTTGAAATAACAATATGAACAATCATTATTTTTGTTTGATTTCTAATTTATGAAATGTTACTAATTAAAAACGGCAATTTTAAGCGAAACACTATTTCAGTTCCAACTTAAATAAAAATTATTGATATTTTTAATTTTTTGTTATTTCGATGTAAAATTAAATCATCGTCATCAAAAAATAAAAACGAAACGACATTTTAAAATTAAGTTTTTATAGTGATACAAAGAATTCTTTTTCTTTGTATATAATTGGCCATAGATAGCAACAAATAAATGTATTTTCATGAAATCACATCAGTTCGAACGGCAACTCTCCGGACATCATTGGGTAGAATTAATTAATATAAATAAAGATTTTTCTTCTATTTGTTTTTGACACTTTTTCATGTAACAAATGCCGAGGGTTTCGTTTATATTTTGAGTTTTGAACATCAAATAGTAAATATTTCCCTGCCTTTTTTATTTCGTGGTCAAAAAAGAAAACATGTCAATGGAAAATTGAAAAACAAACAATAAAAATATAATTAATGAATGAGTTTTTGTTTGTTTAAAGTGAAATAATTTTTAAAATGTCGTTTACATTTGGAAATGAATTATTAGAGAAGCATTTTCGCAATTTTAGTTCCTCAAAATTTCTTAACTGTTTTGTTTTTTTTTTTTTTAAATTTATTTTTGTCGGGATGTTTCATTTCTGAAAATAAGTGCAACATAATAGCACTTCTGATCATTCGTAGATTTTTAAAAAATCGACCATTTTTTTTTCTCAGACTTGTTCAGATTTCTAAATGTTAAAATGAAAATGTTTGTTATTCTTTGAAATGTCAATTATTTTGCTTTAAGTTCTCTAAATGAAAGAAAACTTGGAAAATTGAACCACTTAAACATTAAGTCTTAAAAAGCAATGTTCTTTAAAAGTATTATTATTGGATTTTAATTTTTAATTAAAATTAAATTTTTATTTTTAATTTTTCAGCAATGTTATTTTTTTTATCCCTGTGGAAATTAGTTTCCGAAACCACTTTATTCGCTAGTTTTTTCCCCCAGCACTGACCGACTTAGGAAGATCATTTTTAAATTAATTTAAAAGTCCTTTTTTAAAAAATGAAAATGGTCTAAAAAAGTTGTTTTTTATCCACGACAAGGAACTTTAGTTACTCTGAAACAATTTTAAATAAAAAAAAGTGAATTAGAGAGAAAATAAAGTTTGTTAAAATAAAAAAAATCTCTCAAAATCTGGGAGTGATATTTTTTTCAGTAAGAACAATAAAAATTGTTTTTTAGTATTTATCTGGAATTCATCCTAAACACGAGAAAAATTAATGAAAATTGAAAAGAATAGATTGTTAGGTCCGTCAATATATCGTAATTAGGTCTGTAAAGAAAGATGCTGGATTTTAATTTTTAATACTTGAAAAATTGAACGAACATTTTATTTTCTCATCGTCAAAAATAAATAGAAAAATTAAAAATGTATAAAGTGAAAGTCTGTTTAATTTTTACCATTCATTACCAGATATTCATTAAGGAATTAAATAAATAAGCAAGTAAAAAAAAAAAAAAAAAAAAATCTGATGCCAACAATTACAAATGAATATGGTAACTTTATACGGGAAAAATATGATTTCATTTTATTTTAGACAACTTCAGAGTTCAGACTAATAACATTTGATATTTATTTATTTACTTCTTTCAGACCATTCTTAAGATGATTAAATTTATTATTACAAATATTTTTTTTTTGTAACCAAATAAATAAATAAAGAATAAGAAAAAAAGACACCGGCTTAACTTGAAATTTCGCTTTTAGAATTCATACGAACTTTATTTTGCATACTAATTAATTTCTTCAGACAATTCTTCGCATTTTGTGTTGTTACGTGCCTCCATACGATTTTACAAACATTTTTCTCTTCAGTTCGTACACATGTTTTTGTTTTTAGTTAAATATTGATTTTTTTGTGAAATGTTTATTGTATTAATTTTAAGAGCATTTAACTTGTGATGTTTTAAAATGTCACTTTTCTTTTATACAATAATATCATTTACAATAATTTATTTTAATAATATAACAATAAGATTGAAATAAAAAAACAACTTGTATATAGGTCAACAAATATCAAACTTCTTAAAAATTGATTTTTTAAAAAATGAGATCTTTTAAATCGTTTGTTTTGAAGTAACTATATTTTTATTTTAACGTTTCATATTTTTTTATCAAAAAGTAAAGCAATAAGTTAAAATAGAATAATAATTGGGGGATAGTGAAAGATGTCTTCCAAAAGCTAAGCAAAAATATTAAGAAACAGGAAAATCTCGTTAGAAAAAAAAGAAAAGAGTACTGAACTCTTATGAACTATCAATCCTCCTATATAGGAGTGAATGATGAACAATCTCTTCACGGATTAAAAGGAGACTTCAGGCAGCAGAAATGTGGTTCTACAGAAGGATGCTGAGAATACCATGAACTGAACATGTGTGTATTGACAAAGTTTTAGAGAAAATGGAAACAAAAGGACACTTATATTGTTAGGGGTTGCTTATTTCCCCTTATAAAGGATGATAACTCAAAATACAAATCAGTTACGGCCCTTGTCCACTAGTTGGACCGCAGCACTTCTGTATTCAATATAGTGATAAACTGACATGCATTTAGTGATAAATGCAATATTTGTCACTGAATCGGACATAAAGAAGGATTTTGCAATCTAAATTCACACAAAAATTCAACCCGAAAAAATTAAAAAAATCCAAATAAATTCTTGCTGTTCTCAGGCAGTAAAAGAATAAAAGTTATTTTATTGTATATTAAAATACACTTGTTTTTTTTAATTTTTATTTTCATTCATTTTTGTTCATCCCAACAACCTGGGATATAACAAGTTTTTGGCAATGAGGACAAATCAACATGGCAATTTCGCTATAGATTCTTACAGAGATTTTACACCAACAGCAAGAACAGTTTCAGAAGTCACAACAACAATTATTAGTATCAATGACTGCATGATTCCAGAATCAACTTGGAATTTTCTACACTGGAACAAACCAAAATACCAGTTCAATGGATATCTTGGCCAACAACTCAAGGATTCCACTATGACCCAGCTAGCGGAAAAGCATTCTCTTTGTGTTTTGAACATTAGATGGGTACCTTTCATGTTGACTTTTTTCACAAAAGATGAAAAATGGAAAATTAGTCTCCTAATTCTTAAACTGGGCACTAAGGAACATGACCTTTATATGAATTATATTTTACCAAAGCAGGAAATGGATTTCACCTTCACTGAAACAAGTCTAAGAAGTATTTGGAGAAAAACATTCTTTGTTTAATATTTGATTCAATTGTTTAAAGCCAACCAAAGATGGCGCTGAAGATCTTGTGAGATTTGCTAGTCACGTGAGTTGGAAATGCAAAAAAATTAAATTAAATTCCCTCACAGAGGAACAGTTTAAATGTTTGATTTTTATCACAGGGTTAAAATCTTCTACTCGGGCTGATGTTTGCATGTGATTTCTTTCAAAACTGGAACAAGTCAAAAACATTAAATTAAAAGCCTTCACCACTGAATGTAATAATTTATTCAGCATAAAAAGAGACACCATGCTGATTAAAAAGAAAATGATGATTTATCAATGACCAGTAACATCCATGCAAGGAAACAACCCCATGATGAAAAGGAACTTCCTTCAAAATGTTGGCATTGTGGTGAATGGCATTATGTACACTTTTGTCCGTTCAGAAAACATAAATGCAATATTTGTCACTGAATCGGACATAAATGTTATAGGCAAGCGTATGGTTGCAAGACAAATACAACAACAGCAGAAATAGATTTACGTGATTTATTTCAATAGGAACGTGTGGTTTTGGGACAGCTACCTTGTGGTAGAGTTCATAAGCCGGCTGCCGATCTGGGTTGATCTTTCATAGTAGTTCTCACTGGTTGGCGTGGCGCTCCTCCTGCTGACTGCTGCTGACTGCCCAGACTGACTGTGACAGATCAGTTCCCTGGCCTCCCGTTGACTGCTTTGAACTTCCCCGTGTGACCCTTTTTATGGCGTTTTTTATGGCTTAACAGGCTCGAAAAACGACGCGAGTATAATTAGGAGGGAAGCATTTTTTATTGGTCGAAAAATAGAAGCACTTTGAAATATTATTTTATTTTTTGACCAGAACTCGTGCGTCGAGCCAATGCGTAAACGACGATAATGGTCATTTTGTGACAGGGCATTGTCCCGTTCACATCCGGCTCTCGCTCTTGAGTATGTTCGTTTATTCGCCTGCAAATCAGCCGAGATATGTCTTATTTTATTTTATAACAGAAGGATTTTGCAATCTAAATTCACACAAAAATTCAACCCGAAAAAATTAAAAAAAACGAAACAGGAAAATGTCTGTAACAAACACAGTGTCTGCGATATTCAAAGTTGATTATTAATCCCATAGAAAATATATTGTTGTTTCTGGAAACAGCAGACCAGTTTATTTCCAGTTTGATAGAGCATTGGACATAACGTTAATATTGCATTTGACTTGGGAACAAATTGAAAAGGTATGTGTGTCTGAAACAAATCATATAACAATGAGTGTGTCTGGAAGTCCAGTTCATTTAACTGGTTAGTTAACTTGTGATGTTTCCTTTTGAAATAGAATATTTTCTGATATTTGTTATGTCACAGATAATTCAAAATTAAATTTAATTGATCTTGACTGGATAGAACAACTTAACCTTTTTTGAAATTCCTCTCAAATCTGTGTTCACTATATTTAGCCTCATGTCGGTTTCTGATATTGAAAATCGTTTCACATACAAACTTAAAAATAAGTTTAGTGATGTTTTTCAGGATGGACTTGGGTGCTGTACAAACATTAAAGCTACTCTGAAATTAAAACCAGATTCTAAACTTATTCTTAGATAAAAAAAGGCCAGTACCCTATGTTGTTCTGAATATGGTTGAAAAAGAACTGCAATGTCTTCAGTCAGAAGGTGTACTAGAGTCTCTGGTAATTACTCTGCATTGGCAGCTCTTATTGTAGTTGTTAAAAAGGCAAATGAAAAAGTCTGATTACTCAACCAGTTTGAATGATTCTTTGGATGCACATCAGTATCCATTTCCAGTGCCGGAGGATCTTTTCACAAATCTCAGTGGCAGAATTTGCTTTGTAAAGGTTGATCTTTCTGTTGCTTTTCTTCAGCTGGAAGTTGACGAGGAATCCAAAGAGCTCCTTACTATCATAAGGGATTATTCAGATTTAACCGTCTTAGCTTCGGTCTCAAACCAGCACCGGCCATTTTCCAACAGACAATGGACGTCATGCTGACCAGATTGTCAGAAGTTGCAATATTTATTGATGACATCATTGTTGCAGAAACTTGTGCAATGTTTATTTTCTGTTTTCAGTTGAATTCAACAATACGGATTCCGTGTATCAAGCTGAAAAGTGAATTTTTCTGAGAAGAAATCAAATATCTTGAGTTTATTTTTGATAAAAATGGTAAACAACCAGACCTGGAAAATATCTCAACAATAAAAAACATGCTAGCACCGATAAATGTAACAAAATTGCATTCTTTCCTCGGCTTGGTTAACCACTACAGTGCTTTTTTGCCCAAACTTCATTATGTTCATGTACCCCTCAACAATCTTTTGAAAAAAGATATTGCATGGGAGTGGTCTGACATGTATAAGGTCACCTTTATAAAGGTAAAATCCTTACTTTCTTCCAATCACTACACACTACAACCCGTCCATGGATATTGTGATGATCTCTGATGCTTCCAATTATGGTACTGGAATTGTCATTTCTCACATTTTTCCTGATGGCAGCCAAAAGACAATAGCTCACGCATCCAGATCACTGACACCAGCAGAGTGTAATTATAGCCAAATTGGAAAAGAAGCATTAGTCTTTGTTTTTAAAAAGTTCCACAAAATGCTATATGGACATCATTTCGCTTTGATCCCAGATCACAAGCCTCTCGTTAGTATTTTTGGATCTAAAAAAGGCATCCCAGTGTATACAGCAAACTGCCTGCAAAGATGGGCTACTATGCTGTTAGATTTTAATTTTTCTATAAAATATAATTCAATAAATACAATTGGTCATACCGATGCATTATCTAGGCTCACGACTACACAAAATAAATTACCAGAAGACTCGGTAATCGCAGCGTTATCTCTAGGGCCAGAAGTCACCTCAGTGCTTGCATCCACCGTATGAGCATTATGAATCATTTCTAAAATGATCCATGAAGCCACAGCTCTTGATCTAGTGTTAAAAAGAGTGATATACTTTCATTGTAGAAAATAGCCAGAAGTATTCACTGACAACAGAATTTAGCCATTCTTTCAGTGTTGATCTTCATTGTCAGAAGTTGACGGCTGTTTTTTGTTTTTTGCAGAATGCGTGACTATCCTATTTCCATTACATGAAAAAGTGATAAAGCAATTCCATTATTGTCATCAAGGTATTAGCCGTATGAAATCTGTAGCACACGGCTATGTTTATTGGCCAAACATGGACAAGCAGTTGCAGGAATTTGTACGCACATTTTTCAATTGCCAACTGGCATCAAAATCTCCCAGGAAAACCACACTCAGTTCCTGGCCTATCCCTAAATCACTTTGGTCACGCCTTCACATTGACTTTGTTGGACCCAGCAGTATTATTTTATCCACATTGATGCCTACAGCAAATGGCCAGAAATTTTTCAGATGAATCTCATCACCTCAAATGAAAGAATTCTTTAGTTAAAACAAATCTTTAGTCGATTTGGAGTCCCACTGATACTAGTTTCTGGTAATGGCACTGTATTCACTTCAGCTGCATTTTCATCTTTCTGCGCACAGAATGATTTTCAACATATGAGGATACCACCTTTTTATATACAATCAAATGGACAAGTGGAGCATTTTGTAGATACCTGTAAGACGGCACTCCTCACACTCGAAGAGGAGGGAAGCACAAGAAATATTAGAAATATTTCTCTGAAGTTACAGAGCTACACCTAATCCAAACGCACCTAATGGAAATTCACCAACAGAAACACTGATGAATTGTAAAGTTCATTTATACATAGATATCATCCACACACCTACAAACCATTCCCTAAAAAGAAACACAGTGATGAAAGAACAATTTAACCGTCATCATGGAGCAGTGAAATGCAAATATGTACCAGGGCAACCTGTACTTGCAAAAGATTACCACAATATGGTAAAGCAAAATGATTCCAAGGATGCATTAACCATCACTTTGGAAATGTTACATGTGACGTGGATATACAGTATGGGTTTGACATGCAAATCAATTACGACCGTCAAACCTTCCAGGGACCAAATAAAATTCCACTTTACCGCTGGACATTCTACTGCACACCTTTGAACTACCTCAACAAAGTTACCAAATAATGCCAAGGAACAAAGATAGGACTCCAGCAAAAAGTGCACCATAGCAAAAAAGTAAGCCATATGCATTGCAATTAAATCCCTGGCAAAAGTCTTATGAGCACAAGGCTAAAAAGGGGAGGTGTTAGAAGGTGCTTACTTACTTTCCCCTATAAAGGAAAATAACTCAAAATTCAATTGAATTATGGCTCTTGTCTGCTAGTTGGACCATGGCACTTCTGAATTCAACATGGTGATAAACTGACACGAACGCTGAATTCATGGTTTAAATCCAACAAGTCCTTGCTGTTCTCAGGCAGAAAATGTATAGAAGTTATTTTATTATATGTTAAAATACACTTGTCTTTTATTTTCATTCGTTTTTGTTCATCCCAACAGCCTGGGAGATAACATCTACTTAACATCAGAAAGATAGAGTTGATATTCTTAGATCATATAGTGAGGAAAGAAGGCTTGAAAAATTTGATACTCACAAGACAGATTGAAGGCAAGATGGACAGAGGAAAACGATGCATAAATTACTTAGAATATGGATGGTGGATAAGATTTAGGAGAGATAACAAAAAGACAAAATTTATTAAGAGCTACAAAGTAGAGGAAATTGTGGAGAGCCACCAACATCCTGAAGGAACATGGCACATAGAAAAAGAAGAAAGCAATAACTATTCCTTAAGCTTCTTAAGAATTGTATAAGACTTAATATTTCATTCTTCACACCCGATCAAGACACTTTTTTTGTTTTAATCATTTCACTCCAAGCAAGGTAATAAAGCCACTAAGATGTGATGGGTTACTGAGTGTTAGAGAATATGAGTAAAATATACTATTAAGGAGAGAATACAATAAAAGAACGATAATTAAGAAGACAGAAGATAAAGATTGTGTGTCGTAAGACATGACTTACCTCAGAATTCAAAACGAGTGTGAACGTGTCATGCCTGCAAAGAGATGATAAAAAGAAATATGACTGCTGTTGAAGACGCAATTTATGTGTGCCTATCTTGTCCAAAACGAGACGATATTTGCACACATGCAAATTTTGGTCGTATTGGAATAGCATAAAAAGCGGCGTGCCAGCAGAATGAGTAAAGCGATGTCATTGCATGCAAAAGAGCTGGACATACGGATTGACAGACAGACAAAGAGGAAGTTGAAGTAGGCGTGGCTGAGCTGGTGTCTGTTTCACAACTGCCCAGTGTAACGGCTGAGAAAGGGAGCCACATAATCCATTTCCTTGAGGTGACCGAAGAAAAAGAAAAAATAGCTGGCCTGTCGGTGAGCACCGCACTGCACTGCACTTTTTGAGCCCCCCCCCGTCACCATTTTCTTTTCTACAGATTGACATTGCATTTAAATTTTTGAAGATCAAAGTTGATTGGGAAGCAAGAAACCAGAAGAGAGTTCCACAAGCAAGAAGTGCGATAGAAGAAATTGTTAGCATAAAACTTATGGTTACATTTAGCCATTTCAACTGTGAAACTTTGTCGCCAATCTTGTACTGCGCTGAGATTCATAAAGTCTAGGTACCATAGAGGAAAGCTCATCAGAACAATTGCCAGGAAAGTATTTATATAAATGGATAACAGAACAGAGACTAGGAGGAATAGTAAGGAATCAAGCATTACTCAGAGCTATAGGATAGAAAGTTGTCGAGGGCCATGATCACTAACATCCTGAAGGGGACACAGTGCATAAAAGCAGAATCAAATGAAATCCTTGTGAACTATTTTATTTTTTTTTATCATTTCACCCCAAGCAAGGCAATAAAGTTGCTAGGATGCAAGAGGTTACTGAGTTTTAAAGAACATGAAGAAAAACTACTATTAAGGAGAGAGGACAATAAAAGAATAAGAATCAAGAAAACACAAGCTAACGATTGACATTGAATTTAAATTTTTTGAAGGTCAATGTTGCCTGGGAAGCAAGAAATCAAAAGAGAGTTCCACATGTGAGAAGTGTGATAGAAGAAACTGTTAGCATAGAATTACAGTTGCATTTAGATATTTCAGCTGTAAAATGATGAGACCTTACTGCCAATCTAGTACTGCACTTAAATTCATAGAGTCTAGGTATTATAGAGGAAAGTTCATCAGAACAATTACCAGGAAAGTATTTCTAGAAAAATCACAGGGAAGCAAAGTTATGTCAATGAGAAAGTGATTGAAGCTGAGATGCCAGGTCAGGACCAACAACATTGCAGATTCTTTGAGTTTTATCAAGAATCTCTAAATATATAGCAATAGCACCAGAGACCAGATGTGGCAGTAATATTCAAAGCAAGTATGAATGGTAGACTTATAAATATCTACGATAGATTCAGGTGAGAAAAATTGTCTAGCTCGATATAGTGAACCAACTTTTCTAGCTGAAGACTTAGTAATTGATTCAAGATAAATCAACACTTCAATAATACTTGATCAGTTTAGAGTGAAAAGGCAGGAATAAAATATAAAATTTCTCTTTCAGTGAGGAAGCCTCTCTGAAAAGGTATATGGGATTAGCCTGTTCATTATGTGAATTCTAAAATAACAATTTGTCTCTAGTCTATTCATAATCACAAGCATAAAGATTTACTTCACTTGATACTCATTTAAAAAAATCCTTTATCAGAGCTGTAGGCCAGTGTCAGCAGATTCGTCTCCTATTTTAATCATGTATGTGATGTCTTGGATCAAAATTTAAATAATATTCCACTGTTCATGATCTTATTTATATAAAATAGTGACACATTTAAATTACCCTGCAATTCATCAGACCTACAAATTCAAAAAGAAATTGGAAGATATACCCGGAGTTATATTTTCCGATTTCTTTTTGAATTTGTTGATCTGATGAATTGGATTGTGATTACGATTCCAATGTAATAAATTATAACCATGGAATATTAGTGTTTGAGCCTTTTATATTATATTATATTCTTGCTCTGTCCTGGACATTGAGCTCTACCTGGATTCTATCCTCTTGGAAATATATATATATATATATATATATATATATATATATATATATATGTATTACTATTATTTTCTGCTAAGCATTCACTCAATACAAGGCCCAAGAACTGTCCAAGGTAGATGGTTACCATGGTGTATTTTACTAAAGGGCAAGTTATAGTGCAACTCTTGCCCTGAACTAAAGGCCTATCTCAAATTTCATTGTTCCATTGGGAGTAAAGATATTTAGTTTTGGTTTGTGGTAATTTGCTACTGGAATTAGCTTAAGAAATCCAAAGGAAAAAAAATTAGGAGATTAAGACCATAATTTGGCTTGAAAATCTTCTTTATCTTTCTATATTTTTTTTTTTTTACTAAGGTTTTATTACAATTAATGTATATTTTGGTAGGGATTTGGATCCATCATCTCCCATCCCATTAACAAGGATGGATAAAATGTTATATGTATTTTAATCTTTTAATTAATTATCCACATTAAAACAATTTTTTGAAACACTGAATTCTGGGACAAAAATAAGACACAAAACAAAATAAACATGAAAGAAATTTTATTTATGTCATCGTTTAGAAGTAAAGTAACTATTATGCCAAATTATTTTGTCATAAATATATATTTTTATGATTATAGAAGTAGAAAAGTAGATTGGAAAAAATCGACTATTAAAAAATGCCTTCTTAGCAGCAGGGTTAATATTTTGTACATCTCGTTTACAAGATCAAAAAATATCAGATTGAATTTAATTATGACATGAACTTTGCATAACAATGTCCTTAATAAATGACGTGTTCATTAATTTTGTATTGTAAAACATCATATTTGCTCCTATTCGGTTTTCTAATAGTAAGCTAAAATTCAAGATACCAAAAGAAAAACAAACTACCCATAAAATATTAAATTTTATCATCAATATATCTGTCATTATGAATAACAATATCACAGAAAAAAATATTAAATTAACTTCATGTAACAAATAGCATTTTTAAATAAATTTTGCAGTATGAAAAGAGAATCAAAGGAAAGTCTTCAGAAAAGTTTATTAAAAATTAAACATAAAACATTAAAATGAACTTTCTTGGGGGCGACTGTTAACATTTGTAATAAGAAAACTAGAAAAAGTAGAATTAATAAATCATTTCTTTAAATCAAGTAAAATTAAAATATTACATTTTAGTATAAGAAGCATGGTAAGAATTCAACTTTTCTTTCTTTTTTTTTTTCATTTGTTAGAAACAGAAATACAGATTATGCAAAAATAAAGATGGCCATTAATGTATTTGATCTTATGAATAGAAATTTCATAAATAATGTTAAATTAACTTCCAAGTAAGTAATAAGACCAAGTTTTCTAAATTACATTTTGTTTTAGTGAATTTCACACAAAAAATGCTTGTTTTTGCCATGAAAACATGAAATTAATATAGCAAGCTCGAAGGAAATAAAATAAATTTGTATTTACTTCAGTAAAGCTAAAGTTATTCCAAATGTAAAAGGAAAATATTTCTTAAGCCAGAAATACAGATTATGCAAAAATAAATAAAGTTGATCATCAATGTATATTGTTTTTTTTATGAATAAAAATGACACCGAGAAGAATATTAACTGTCAACTATGCTGACTCTTGTGGCCCTACCTGGGATTGAACTCGCCATCCTTGGCTAACAAATTTCTAGACTCTTCAGCTTAATGGATATATTCTAAGCAGGGGTAGTAGAAGGCTTGTCTCCCTTTCTGCCAAAAATGATTTAACCTTTATTTTAATGATTTATATTTCATATAATGGCCTCTTCATTTTAATAAAAGTATCTTTAATTTGAATAGAAATATCTGACTTTGTGGATGACACTGTAAAGAAACTGTGCCTCCCAATAGGAATTGAACTTGTCTCCACTTTTTAATCTTTTTTCCCCCCCTTTTTAATCTGAGAAACCAGTTTCAATCCAAGTGCACTTTACCAGTAAACCATGGGATGCCATAACAGCAAAGCAGAAGTCACTTATCATATTTATTAAATGTGTATCTCTCATTGAGACATTTCAAAGTCTATAACTTTTAACTTTATTTTTGTACCTGAAACATAAACAAAGCAGTTTATGGATTTTTTAATCTGATAATATTTCTTATTACTAATACAACATGGATGTGCGGGTGGTGTAATAGCGGTTTGGAATGAGAAAATCAGTGCTGAGATCAAATTCAAGTTGAGTTTGTTAAATTCACTTACACACAAATACCTGTGAGAAAGGTATGAATCCATTTCCTCCTTAAGCTATGGGTTAAATAGTATGACTTGTACTAGGAAAAAATCATTGTTATCTCCTAGAAACTGTTAATACAATATTCATTTGCTGAAAAAAAAAGTTCTTAGAATCTAAAATATGCTTCAGTGTTACATAACTCACAAAGGGTTGGTAAACTGTAAAATACATTAATCAATCAGTGCTATAAATGCTATTTTTTGTGGGATTTGAGTAGACATCCCTGTTTTTATTTTTTAAAATGGTGAAACTTTTTTTTTTAACTAGGAAATTAATTATTTACACTAGGTATTTACACTGACTCCCCTCTAAAACAAGTTGAGACACAAGGTCTATTTTTAAGGTGGGTATCCGAGCACGTACACCTAGGCTAGAAACAAAAATTGCCCGCAGCCCCTGCAACCATCGGTTGTGCTGGCATTGGTGCGAGCACCGATCCCTGTCTCTAGTGCAATGAAAGGGTGTGGCCTCGGGCAGCCGGTACCCAGGGCTAGGCACCTCTAAGTATAATTTTCCTCAGTTGCGACTCTGTCCTTTGACAGAAGCGCCCCTGAGAGATGATAAATAATGTGTTATAGACCATTTCAAGAGTGGTTTACACTAATTATTTATTTACACTATTGTCCTTGTCCTTGTTATCACCTGGGATTCTGTATAGAATTTGGAATTCCCAGTAGGTTACCTGGATTGACATACACCTGATGGATGCTGGAGGGTACAGTGGTTGAAACGTTGTGATAACAGCAACAAATATAAGGGCAATAGTGTGCATGTAAATCGTGTAACTCTTCATCTGAGAAATTCAGACAGAAATCTTCCCAGAATATTTTTGTATTAAATTTTGTTTTCCGATGTTTCATTAATAGTGCCAATGAAATTAATGTCTGCTGACCTAGAGATTGAAAATCTTACTAAAGAAAATGTACTTCTCAAAAGAAATCAAACCATTATTCCTTTTTTAATTTGGTAAAAACTGCATTCAAGCCAAGTGTGATTTACCATTAAGCCATAGAAAACCATCCTAGACGCAAATGGATTTTATTGAAATCGACTGGCAAGATCTGGTCCTTGAGTTTTTATGGTATTTTTCCAGTTTGAATATAAATTTTAGCTTGGAGAGGGTTGGGCTTTGTTGGGCTGTCTTATTCAGGAAACTCCATTGTTATCACAGCTGCAGTACATGTGGTGCGCCTACGACCTTAATAGGTTATGGGACTCATGATTGTGATGTAAGTTTTTCCTCATCTGGATTCAATTCATGGAGAAACTTTTCAAGGTTCATGAAATTTTTCTTTAAGTACTTTTGACCATCTTGAGTTATTATGGGGGAACAATAATGTTTTCAGTTCAATGAGAAAAAAATTATATTAGCTTCATTACTGAAATGGACAAAGAAGGTCTGTGTGTTTAATTTTTTTTATTGCAGTTTTCCAGTTTGTGCCTAAGTTGTTGCACATTTGGATGAAATTTATGGAGGAACTAAAAATAAATTTTCATATAAGCCGAAAGCATTGAGTTCATAATGCTTTTGGCTTATATGTAGATTTTTTTTTGCACTGATGGCATTAGCATTTCTGGGAATGAATAGAAAGGCTTAGAGAATTTGAACAACTGGTTGTCTTTCCTTATCTCTCCAGTCCTCAATATGCCCTGTGAGGGTTGTGTTTTCAACCCTTCTTTCTTGTTATGCATCCAAGGAATTTCATCTATCTTTTCCCGATTTTTAGTATGTGTTCTTTTTGGATGCCATTTTCTTTAGGACTTCTACGTTGCTTACTCCGTCCATGGGATTTTCAATATCCTTCTGTAGAACCACATTTCTGTTACTTTTACTTTTTGTCCTTATCCTTAAGGAAGTTGTCCAACATTCACTGCCATGGTGAATACCACATAGCAAACCAGCACTCTTTACTTTCTTTCTAACAAAATTGTTTTCGTTTCTTATCACCTTGCTTTGCTTTTGGAATGCCTCTTTTGCTAGTCCAATGCCTACTTCGGATCTCAGTGTCACATTTTCCATCCTCTGTTAAAATTCTTCTCAGATATTTGAACTTTTGCACTTGCTTGATGTTTATATCTCAAATTCATAACTTGTATCTTGGGTTTTTTCTCTTCCTGGTGATCATACTTTTTATCTTGCACCTGATGGTTAGTCTTTTTTTTTTCACTTTCTTGTACTACCCTGTTTAGGAGGACCTGTAGCTTTCTTTCCGAGTCAACCATTAACACAGTGTCAGCTGCATGTCTTATATTGTTAAGATTACGTCCACCAATAATAAATCTTGGTAGGGTTTCCAGTTACTTTAGGAAAGTATTGCTGTAGTGGTTGAATAAATCTGGAGAGAAAAAGCATCCTTGTTTCCCAC
>OZ038498.1:15054496-15064496 GCA_964036315.1 Acanthosepion esculentum | reverse complement strand
CACTAAGTATGCGTGTTGATGTAGATAGGAAAATGAAAGTGCCCTGTGGAAAAAGCAATTATAAATCATATCTAAGTTCCGCTTCAGTGGTTTTCCAGATGATAGTCGTTATGTTATTTACAAGATTGGGGTTGAAAGCTAAAAAGAGGAGGAAGGAGTAACATAAGAATAAGAGAAGAGAGGCAGGAATAAGAAAAGAGGGGAAGGAATAAGGAAAGAGAAGATAGGGTAAGAAAAGAGAAGAAAGGAAAATAGGAGATTAAAGAATAGATTAAAAAAGAATGAGAGAAGTCAAAGGTGAAAGAAAAAGGAGGCTAAAGAAAAGAGAATGAAAAGGTGACAGAAAGTCTAAGGAGATAGGAGAAATGGTGAAAGAGAGAAAGTGTTTGAGGAAATGATAAAGAGAAGGAGAAAAAGAAGAAATAGAAAAAAAAGAGAGAGTTGAAAGAAAGAGACAAGATAATGACAGAATAAACAGAGAAATGGAAATTACTCACCGACAGATGTTTTTGTAGATGTTGTATTTTCTGGCGGAAATCGTATTGTTGTTAGCAAAACCTGATCTCTGTCTGATTCCTATTTTACATATTATATGAAGCACATGTGGACCCTTTTTTATAATTATATATATATATATATATATATATATATATATATATACATATATATTACATTTACCCTTGTGTATTGATTTGAATTCAATGATCATCATTATAAAGACTGAAATAAGAGGCTACAGTGGTTCTAAGTAAATGTAAAAACTGATTTAATGTATATTCCAAGATATATATCTATGGATGGAAGATTAGTTAATCCTGCAAACATTTCACCCTTTGTCTATATTACTGATTCAATAACGTTTTCTGTTGTACTCCCATGGTAATCTCTTTAGAGCATCTTTATATCATTGGGGAGTAACTATGTTCAGCCTAACAATCTCCCTCTTTCTCCATTGTTAATTAAACAAGTATACATCAGCAAATTGAAAAATTTAACTCAACAAAGGTTTTTTTTTTTTTTTTAAATGTGCTTTGTGAAGCGCCTTCAAAAGATTCATCCTCAATGAGCCGTCCTTTGTGAGTGCGTCTGCCAACTATTCAATACTCCATCGGAGCGTTACTCCCTCTTTGTTAATCATTTCTTGGACAATTGTCATTTTCATCCATAGTCTGATGTCACCAATTCTTTTTTATTATCTTTGCAGCTAATGGGTGTTAATAATAATACATCACGTTGGGAATATCACCAGTTAATGGGGGTTAAAATATATCATGTCATGTCAGGTACACCAGATTATGGAACCTTTCATATTTGCTTGCATGTTTGTGGTCACCAGTTCATGGATGCTTAATTATACATGACATTGGGGTCACCAGATAATAGGTGTGCTGTGGCAGAAAGCTTTATTCTCCCATTATAGGAATTAATATAATAACACCTTATTTCAATGACAGAATGGAATGGCTGAAAGGAAAAGGAATGACAAACATGCTTTGTTCTCAGGGACAGTTTTATAATGCTAAGTCATAAACAAAATTATATACACATATTTACATGTATCCCATGCAGAGAACATATAACATATATCTACACAACAATCAGAGTGAAATGGGGATGAAATAGAGAGCCTTACACATAATAATTCCTAATGGAAATTGTAGCTGCTGGAGATTCTTCTTTGTTTCTGGAGAAGCCATATTCAGGATTCCAGATTCAAGCAGGTTGGATTTTTTTCTGCTATTTTGCTAGCTAAAAACATTCTGCAAACTGGAAATGGTGAGTCATGGGTTTTTCCCAAATTGAAGACTATGAGATGGAGATAGTTTCTTTCTATATTTAATGAAGATATATTCTCAAAGGGAAATGGCATCATGGACTTGTAAGCTGCACCACATAAGAGCTAGATGGTCCTTTAGCCTCCATCCAGGCATTGCCTGGATGGAAGCTAAAGGACCAAATGAACAAACTGTTCAGTTTGACTCCTGGAAGCTGACTGACTGACCACTTTCATCACACTCTGAAGTGACATCACTAAACGCTTGTCATATGAATATCTCGGTCAAAGGGAGATAATCGCCTTTTGTATCCCTACAACAAACTTTTATTGTCTGCTTTAGAGTGAACATGTAAGGTGACATTCCTGTTATTGTAGACAATTTCTGCAATTATTTTAGCGATAAACGCCCTTCAATGAATGATAAGGTCTCTGCTGCTAGCGTGGATTTGACCACTCTCTTGATCTTAGTGAATTTCTATGTTAGCGGACAGGCTGTCATTTTTTTCATCAGTAAAAATAAAAGACAATTTATCCTATTTGACTACCCCCACTAAAAGATTAACATAACTTGCATCGGTATTATATGTTACAATCTTTAAATCTTTGAGATTTTTAACTTGTGCAAATTGGATGGCACTAGGTGTGACTTTCACCTGCCTTAAGATCTTATTAGCCTAGGCTAACATTAGTATTTATTAGTGCTGAGCTCAAATGGCAAACAGCAAAACCTATATCAGGATGTGCCATGCCAGCAATCGAATTCATTTGTCCAATTAGGCACTTACCTAATTTGTAATTAATTCTGCAACACCTTTCACTCTTCCTCTATATTTCCGATTCAATAACTTTTTCTCTCATTCCCTCATCGTAATCTCATTTATAGCATCTTCATATCAGGGGGAGTAACTCTGCTCACTCTGAGGGGAATAAAAAATAAAAAAAGCTTAAAAAGAATAAGACAAGAAAGAATGTAAACAAAGAATGCACACCGTTAATGGCATTAAGTTTGGAAACAGGAAATAGTCAAATTAAGCAAGACCTGGTGAGTAAGGTGAAAGGTCTATGCACTAAAAGCCCCAAATTATTCAAGACATCCTATTGTCTTACCAGCTTGTTAGCCGTGGACATGTCCTGCCAAGATTGAATATCTTTTTGCAGCTTCCTTTGTCATTGTTCTTTCAGTGCTTCCTTTTAATTAGCATAGACAATTAGAGTAATGTTCTTTAATCTCTTTAGCCATGGAGAATCTGAGTGCCAGCATGGTGTAGAATAAGCATGGGTAAACTTTTCTGACCAGTGGACCACATGAGATATATCTCATCAGGAGGCAGCCTGCTCTACTAAAATTTATGGGTCTTGAATTTCTTTAGCCATGGAGAATCTGAGTGCCACCACTGTATAGGCCAGGCATGGGCAGCCTTTTCTGACTAGTGGGCTGCATGATATATGGCTTATCATCGGGTGGGAACACACTACTAAAAGATATTTAACATGATTTTTCCTTGAAGGTTCGTCAGCCATTTTAACTACAGAAGACCGCATGCAGAAGCAACTGCCTTAGAAATGGAGAAAAGTTGATTTTTTTTTTTTTTGTTGGAGAAAAGATTTTTTTTCCAAGGCTGGGTGTAATATTATCACTGTTCGACTGTGTGATTAACACACTCTTTTGCATGGGATTTTAAAAAAATTTATTCATTTAAAAAGACAAAAATTATTTTGGTATCTGTCTATATTTCTGAGATGAGGTATTATGTACATTATTTACATTATTCGGACTATTGTCCTCATCTTTGTCACCATATTTATTACAACGTTTTGGCACATGTTACAGTGATTAAAGGCGTTAGTTAGATCCAGTGACAGGACCCAAAGAGTGTGAGTTCAATACCCGGCTAAGGCAGTGGAGAACTTTCAGAGGTAAATTTGACAGGAGATAACTGATAACTGACATCCATTAAACATGGCATGTGGAACTAGAACAGTCTATCCCAGTGAGTGAAATAAAGGGTTCAGTTCGACATTCCAACCACCTGAAGAAGGCCGGAGTGTACAACGGCTGAAACGTTGTAATAAATATGGCGACAAAGATGAGGACAATAGTCCGAATAATGTAAATAATGTAAAAAATTATTTTAAAAATATATATTTCTTCTCTAGAGGGAAAAAAATTATGAATGTTTCCTGTTTGTTGGTTCCAAATTCTCAAAAAAAAAAAAAAAACTTCCTCCACTTTAAATTTATAGAATTATAAATTTATACCGATGTCTGCGGGGATTTCTTCCTTACCAGAAGACATACCACTTCTTGGTCTCATCCGACTCAGTTCCGATCTTCCTGCTGTAGTTGCTTATCTATATTCACTTTTGTGTATTGACACCATTCTTAGTTTGTGAACATTTTGCCTTCTTGCTGTTGCTTTGCCTTCTTGCTGTTGCTTTGCCTTATTGCTGTTGCTTTGCCTTATCACTGTTGCTTTGCCTTATTGTTGCTTTCCCTTATCACTGTTGCTTTGCCTTAAGTCTGTTTTGCTTTATTGCTTTGCCTTATTATTGTTGCTTTGCCTTATTATTTTTGCTTTGCCATATTGCTGTTGCTTTGCCTTATGGCTGTTTTGCTTTATTGCTGTTGCTTTGCCTTATTGTTGCTTTCCCTTATTACTGTTGCTTTGCCTTATGGCTGTTTTGCTTTATTGCTATTGCTTTGCCTTATTCTTTTTGCTTTGCCTTATTGTTGCTTTGCCTTATTACTGTTGCTTTGCCTTATAGCTGTTGCTTTGCCTTATTGCTGTTGCTTTGCCTTATTGCTGTTGCTTTGCCTTATTGTTGCTTTCCCTTATCACTGTTGCTTTGCCTTATTGTTGCTTTCCCTTATCACTGTTGCTTTGCCTTAAGTCTGTTTTGCTTTATTGCTTTGCCTTATTATTGTTGCTTTGCCTTATTATTTTTGCTTTGCCATATTGCTGTTGCTTTGCCTTATGGCTGTTTTGCTTTATTGCTGTTGCTTTGCCTTATTGTTGCTTTCCCTTATTACTGTTGCTTTGCCTTATGGCTGTTTTGCTTTATTGCTATTGCTTTGCCTTATTCTTTTTGCTTTGCCTTATTGTTGCTTTGCCTTATTACTGTTGCTTTGCCTTATAGCTGTTACTTTGCTTTATTGCTGTTGCTTTGCCTTATTGCTGTTGCTTTGCCTTATTGCTGTTGCTTTGCCTTATTGTTGCTTTCCCTTATCACTGTTGCTTTGCCTTATTGTTGCTTTCCCTTATCACTGTTGCTTTGCCTTAAGTCTGTTTTGCTTTATTGCTTTGCCTTATTATTGTTGCTTTGCCTTATTATTTTTGCTTTGCCATATTGCTGTTGCTTTGCCTTATGGCTGTTTTGCTTTATTGCTGTTGCTTTGCCTTATTGTTGCTTTCCCTTATTACTGTTGCTTTGCCTTATGGCTGTTTTGCTTTATTGCTATTGCTTTGCCTTATTCTTTTTGCTTTGCCTTATTGTTGCTTTGCCTTATTACTGTTGCTTTGCCTTATAGCTGTTACTTTGCCTTATTGCTGTTGCTTTGCCTTATTGCTGTTGCTTTGCCTTGCATATATTGTTTACTTGATTAATATCTTTACCCTGTTTTTTTCTTTTCTTTCTCGTGTTATTGTTTATTGCAAACTTTGTCAATTCTCTTTGTTGGATGCTTCTGCCAATTACATTTCACCATAGCCAATTACCCTAAACTGGTTCCAAAAGCAAATGATATTTAGATGTACAATCTTCTTTAGTGAAAATTGCCAATGGTTTAAAATACTGAAAAGACTATCTTACAAAATTTCAAGAAGTATTGAACTTAATCATTTTTCCTGTAGGTGATTATTTATGAAAGCGTTTGAGTGAATAAGTGAGAATGAAATGAAACAAATATACGTACTGTTTAAATAAACAGTATGTTCCTCATGAAATTATGTGTGCCATTCAGAAAGCCAATCCAGCCGCAATTTGTCAGACTGTTGTTTGGTCTCTGGATCCTGGTTTAACCAGATTTCATCAAAACTGATATTCCTAAAACTTATCACTAGATTATTGAAAATACTGAAAAATCAGTGTGTCTGTTCATAAACCATTGCATGGTATTGCCATTAAACCCACTTTAAACCTTGACCTTGTGTCACATTTGTTAGCGATGTGATCACACTGAAAAATAAATACTTGATGAACAGTTTCTGTGTGTCCAACACCTCTTACACAATTCAGCAGAACTCATTTTTATGTTTTTGATATTTTTCTTGTCAAAAGTTTAAAATATTAAAATTAAATCTAATTATTTTCTCTTTTAAAATTTAATTCCAAAGAAGAGACAGCAATGCTATTGGTTCTAACCTGGCATCTTGGCTTCAATCACCTTTTCACCAATTAAACATATTTTCTTGTAATTGTTCTGATGAGCTTTCCTCTTTGGTACTTCAACTTTACAAATATAAGTGCAGTACTAGATTGGCAGTTAGGTCTCATCATTTTGAAGTTGAAATTGCTAGATATAACTGTAAGTTCTATGCTAACAGTTTTTTTTTGCATTTTCTCACTTGTGGAACTCTCTTTCGGCTTCTTGCTTTCCAGTTAGATTTGATCTTCAAAATTTTAAATGCAATATCAATCATTATCTTTTGTCTTAATTCCTGATTTTTTTCAATTGTTCTCTCACCTTAATGTTTTCATTATATTCTTTCACACTCAGTAACCCCTTGTGTCTTAGTGGCTTTATTGCATTTGTTTGGAATGAGATAATTAAAATAGGTCCATGTAACACCACTAAGATTACTATCATGGCCAGTGGAACGTTGTTGACAACACAATGAGAGTAGTAGAGGTGTGTGTGTGTGTGTGTGTGTGTGTGTTGTAACAGCATAATTGTCCATTCTACAAAATGTTTAATAGCTAAAAAAAAAATACTAAACCAATTGAGTTTCTTTTTTCCAGGTTTTCAGATAAGACGTTTAGCCATCTTGGCACCATTTATCATAAGAATCACTGGAAACCCCTTTGAGTTATTCAGCTAGATTGAGGACAGGTTAAAATCATTTTGTGTCAGCCCCACTATGTTTCCCAAATGAGTAATGGTGAGAGGAAAAAGATTATTCAGGCCTTCAATAATGGTACCAAATTTCATACTCTGGCTTCCATCTTCAAAGTCCATTGAACAACCATCAAGAAGAACAGTGAATAAATTTAAAAAAAGGGAACAGTAGAGAGGAAAACTGCATCAGAAAGTCACAACAGGAAGAGGGATCATCATTTCAATTTAGAGCTAAAGAGATCAATTAGAAAAGATCCAACTCAATTCATAAGACGTTTGGCATGTGTGAAAGGAGTTTCATCTATGACAGTCCAAAGAGCAGTGAAAAAAACTTAAAATGAATCGTACATGAAACGTGTGAGGTACCTTATTACTTCTAGACAGAAAGTTAGAAGGTTAGAGAGGGCAAAGATCATCTTGAATAAGTTCAAAAATGATCCTGAAATAATATATATATATTTGAATATAATTTCAATCCTTCATGAGCTTCTGATCCTTAGCTATGATTAATTAATGATGAACATGTCATTTTCATTTTTGATCAATTTCATCACGATTTTTCTGTTAAACTTGGAAATTAATTATACATTCTTATTGCTCAAAATAGAATTCCAGTAAGAGACCTTTAATCATTTCTAAGAAAAAAAGGCTCAAAGCTTAATCTAACAAATGGACAATTTTGCTTTTACATGATTTGGACAATTTTGCTGTTACACCTGGCATATAATTTCTAAGAAATCAGTGAATTATTTGTCTGTTATTTCCTCTGACTTCAAATGTTATTTTTATGGTTACACATTGTTTGAGTAAAAATCCTGTTTTTTGAAACATTGTGAATTAATTATGTCTACCAGTCTGTGCACGTGAGAAAACTCAACAAAAAAAATGTACTTTCTGGCATGATTTGAACCTGCATCTTCCTTTGTTGGAGAAACCTGCATCTGGTTTGGTGTACTTTATGTACTGGAGAACACATTTTCTTCTGGCTTCTTACAAATATCAGTCATCATCTTGTCTTCTTAATTCCTCTTTTTTTATTGGCTTCTCTCTCTAATAATATTTTTTCGCACTCAGTAACCCCTTGTGTCATAGTGACTTTATTGCCTTGTTTGGGGTGAAATGATTAAAAGAAAAAAAATGTTTATATTCTATTTTTACAAAATATTTTTTTTTATATATTTCTAGGAATTCGCTTGCTGGCAGGAAGAAGACGACCCCTCCCAGCAACCGGTATCTGAATCAACACAACTCTTTTAAAAATTATTTAATTTTTTTTGGACCTTGATAAACAAAATTGACTCAGGAAAAAAAAAAAAAAATCTTGCTCCACACCATGAAGCATTCGGTTAGATTGTCTGTATTTTTGTGGCTATTGGCAGGGTCAACATTATCGTTAATTGGAACTCTTAATGCAACATGCTTGCATGACAACATTCAACCAATTGAAGTTTCACAAAAACATTTGCACTATGCAACAGATGCCCGGGGGCATCAGGGAATGTCCGCCCGGGTTCAAAGGTCAGCTGATGATTTTGAACCAATCAGAATTTCACCGTTTTTCATGGAGTTTGAGAACGTGGAGAAAAACGTTCAGTCTCTTTTGAAAAAGGTGGTTGGTCGTGCCATCAACAAAATCAGTCAGCTTCTTGCTGGTGAGTCTTTATTTTATTACTTCACAGTGATTTATTTTTGATATATAAATTTACAGTGTTGTATTTCTTGTATCTTTGGAAATAGTAGTCGTTTATTGCTTTTGGCTTAAAATTCTGTTCTTACATACATACAAATTTGTATATGGATTTTTTTTAAAATTAATTATTGTTTCTTATTACTATAAACATTACATTCAGAGGGTGCATGTGTTTAAGAAAACATCCCTGTTTTCTAAACAGCAAAGTTAATCTCTACCTGCATAGCGATTGAAAGTCTTATTAAAAGTCAAGAGGAATATTTTCTTTAATAAGACTTTCAATGTCTATGGCGATAGATGTTAATTTTACTGTTTAAAAAATGGGACGTCTTCTCAAACACATGTACCCACGAAATATAACATTTGTAGTAACAAGAAATATATATAAGGTAAGGGACGATTTCTTTCACCCTGTTCGGAGATTTATGATTCTTGATTTTTTTTTTTTAAATTTTTTCCTTGGATGCCAATTTGTTTGATAATTGTGCTATCCAGGTTTTTTTCACCCACCAAATTTAAATAGATTTACATTTTTTTTATATATATATATATATATATATATACATATATATATATTTCATATAATAATTATAATATTATGCGCTACTGTTGTTAAAAATAAATTCTAAAGAACTCTGAATTATGAATCTGACTGTTCTTTCTTTTTATTTTGATATATATATATATATATATATATATATATATATATATATATATAGTGTAACCCGGATATAAGAGAGTTGTCGGGACCGGAGAAGAAGTATCTTATATCCGGGTTTGGCCTATTTTGTTTTATTAACACAGGCTCTAATTTGGGACCAGATAAAATCTCTCTTATATCCGGGTTTATCTTATATCCGGGTTACACTGTATATATATTTCATATATGGTCGAGTCATTAGAACATTCACATTCTGGGCATGGGACTCAACATGGTCGATTTGTCAGGAAGGACTTCCTGTTGTTAGCAGACTGGAGGTGTCATTCCCATTGTGTGTCACCTTTGAAAAGTCTCTGAAAACCATACCAAGGATTGACTGAAGCCTTGTGAGTGAAATTGGGTAGACAGAAAATTCTGCTGACCCAGAGTTGGGTGAGATGTGTTGATAACAACCCGCCTCCAAGATGTTGAGATAATGTTTCTCATTTGTACCATGTGCAGTACAAACATGATCTCTGCTGAACATATATACATGCAAGTTTTGTCAAAGATGACTGACAGGGCACTGCGATTAAGAGTTTTGTTTAACTTTTTTTGTTCATACAAGTGTTTTCTTTTCTGGACATGAAGTGTATAGAAACTGTCCAAATGATTTGCATATCTGACGGCTTTTGGCTATTTTTTTAGTCATTATCAAGAATGATTTTATTTTTTATTTTTAACTGTGTGAGTTTTTTAATGTATGTATCCAAAATTATAAGACTGTTTTATTTTTCAAACACAGCATGTTGTGACCGTGCTCATAGTTCATATTATT
>OZ038498.1:15004496-15051996 GCA_964036315.1 Acanthosepion esculentum | reverse complement strand
AATCTTCCATTTTTATTTTTAAGTTAATCTGATATAATTTCATTTTTATTTTATTTTTTTTTTTTTGAGCATTTCCTTTATTTGTGTTTAGGTTTATTTATTTTATTTTGCTTTTTAGTTTTCTTTAATAAATATTTACATTAGAACAGTAATTTCTTGAAATTTTAAATTTATTTCAAATTTATGCCAAAAAATTAAGAGAATATTAAATTTAATATCTGTTGTTTCAAATGAGTTTAATTTATCAGTTTTATTTTGAAAATGAAAACGATGTGACTCATTAAAATAACGGCAAACTAAAAGAAAAGAAAAATCTTAAATTAGTGTTGCAATGCTAATTTTACCTGAATATTTCAGCACTGATATGCCGGCATATTAGTATGTTGTTTACCTGCTTATCTCTAGGTTGGGGTTTCTAATTGCTGCAAGGGTTGCTTGTCTCTTTTTTTTTTATATATCTGTTTACTTAACATGACAAATATAACAAATAAAAAAATGAAATTGATTTTTATGTAAGTCAATAATTTTTAATTTTGATTAATTGTGTCAAATTTAATTTTACCAGTTGTGCCAGCATTGAATCCATTGCTTTTGGCTCGGACAGCTTGTCAGACCAAATGGAGTGATGGTCCAAATAAACACAAGTGAGTAGTATATATAAAGTTTTTTTTTATTATTATTAAAAAAAATAAAAATGATATAATTCATTCATCCATGCACCGAGTATTGCTACCATATTTGGTTTGGTGCTCCTACTATTTATCTCAAGATACTTGACAAAATTCAAAAAAGGGTCTGTGATATAATCAATCCTTACCTGGCATCTTGACTTCAGTCACTTTCTCACTGACATGACATAGCCTCCTTTTTTCTTTTCTACAAGTATCTTCATGACAGTTGTTCTGATGAGCTTTCCTCTTTGGTGCCTTGACTGCATGAATTTAAGCACGCTACTAGATTGGCAATTAGGTCTCACTGTTTTACTGTTGAATTACCTAGTTGTAACCATATGTTCTATTCTAATAGTTTCTTTTCTTGCAATTCTCACTTGTTGAACTCCTTTATGATTTCTTGCTTCCCTGTCGCTTAAAATCTTTAAGAAAATTAAATTCAGTGCCAGTCGCCATCATCTGTCTTCCTGAATCCTGTTCTTCTTTTGTCCTTTCTGCTCACTTCTCACTAAAGTCTTCTCATTCTCTTTCACTCCCAGTAACCTCATGTGTCCTAGTGGCATTGTCACCTTTTTTGGGATGAAATGGAAATACCAGAGAATCAAATTTAATGTCCCTCAGAAACCTCTGACCTAAGACGTTTTGATTTGTGGAAACCCCAATATATCCTGGGTTCAACCTAAGAGATACCAAAGTAAGTTTCATACTTGGTATCATCTCAGAACATCAAAAGAGCTAGGTGCCTCAAGAATTGACTTAGAATGTAACCTCATGGGCTACAATTGATGTTGGTAGTTTTACTAATAAACAGGAAGTTATAATTTCCATATAAAAAGACTGTATTCACTGGTACTTGTGTAACATATTTACCAATAAGATACATTCCAACTCAAAAATGACCTACATTCTGTTGTTAACTGGAGCAAGGAATGGCTTGTTAATTTTAATGCTTCCAAAATGAAACTGCTATCTTTTAATTGTCTGAGAGAACCCTTTCTGCCTTACATCAGCATGGCTGATGCTAACCTCCAGGAGAGTGACTCATTGCACCTTCTTGAGCTAATGTTTTCCGCTGATATGAAGTAGAAAGATTATATTGAATCAATTATTAGGACTGATGCTAAGAAAGTTGGTTCACTGTGTCATACAAGACACTTTTTCTCTCCAGAATCTATCTTACATATTTATAAGTCTACCATTCATCTATGCTTTGAATATTGCTGCCACATCTGGTCTGGTGCTTTGGCTATATATTTATAGATCCTTGATAAAATCTAAATAGTCTGCAATGTCATTGTATCTAACCTGGCATCTCAGCTTCAATCACTTTCCCACCACCAAATATAGCTTTCCTGTGTCTTTTTCATAAATATTTTCATGGTAATTGTTCTGATGAATTTTCCTCTATGGTACCTAGACATTTTGAATTTAAGTGTACTACTAGAGTTGTTGCAAGGTCTTGTAAATGCTGGTTGTGTTGAAAAGATTGATGTGGCTGCGTGTTGAATAGCATTTAACAATTATACATTTTTGAATTAAGGAAAAACAATGGAAAACTTATTTTTGTTTCAACGATAAAATATATATTAAAATCAACAAATACAAAACATTTTTTGTAATGTGTGAAACAATAAGAAAGAAAAAGTAGTTTCCCTTTATCTGTTAGCTGAAAGATTAAATGTAATAAAACAAATTTTCTGAAAAAGAATGTTCAAAGTTCTGTATTAGATAGGATGATGTTTTCAGAAGAACATGTAGTAATTCAGTTGTGGATTATATATAACTAACAGAGCTGTTGCAACTTGGCTTGTTACATAGAAATGATGATGAATGATATTAAAGTTCTGTATGTGTGTGTGCAGTGAGTAGAATGAATAGTCTGTGTAGACGCGTGTGAGTTGCTGAGTTCTACTGAGTTCTGCTTCTACTGTCTATTTTTGGAACGAATCCTGGTTTATATTACTATCGGTAGGCTCCCAGGACAACGGCGGGAGAAATTTCGAGAGAACACAAAAAATATCTGATTGGATGAAAAATTACCCAATCGGTGATTTTATAACAAAAGCATGTTTGTGAATTAACAGTAGGAAAAATTCAGTGTGGTGAATGCGATCAGTAAATTGTCCTGTGATAGTTAGTATTTATTATTTGACCAATCACAGTTGAGAAAAATGTAGGCGTGGCAAACATAGTAGTAATCACTACAATCTCATCATTTTACAGTTGAAATGGATAGATGTCAGCATATTCCATGCTAACAGTTTCTTTTCTCACACTTCTTGCTTGTGGAACTTTCTTTTGGCTTCTTGCTTTCAAGTCAAGTTTGATTTTTAAAAATTTAAATCCATTATCAATTGTTATCTTCTATCTTCTTTGTTCCTGTTCTTTTCTCTCGCTCCTTAATAATGTTTCTCGTTTTCTTATTCTTTCACACTCAGTAACCTCCTGTCTTAGTGGCTTTATTGCTTTGCATCAGGTGAAATGATTGAAAAATGATAAATGTCCTATTCATATGATCATGAAACTCATGTTTTTTTTTTTCATTTCGTCGTGAAATAATGTTGGCTTAAAGAAATAAGGTTCATCAATTCCTTTTAAATTACTGTGTTTTTCATTTTGGATACAAAAATAAAAAGTCAGCAAATATGGACTTTGAAGTAGATAAAGAGGATTTGCATTCCTTAAAGGGGTTGACGGGGGCTGTGTGCACCTCTGCGGCTTAGTGGGCTAAAGCATGTTTAATCAGATGACGGTTTCCTCTATAAAAGTGAACGCAGTGTTCAAACCTAGAGAGTACACTTTCTTTATTAAGTTTCTTAAACGTACAGGCCCGTCAACATAATTCACACGGCTTATAACCAGCAGGGTGTCTAGTCAAACATGTGTATCCATTAAAATATTTAGAGTAATAAGGAAATAAATCCTCATTTCCAAAAGTATATTTCATTTATTTCTTTTTAATCATCTCACCCCAAGCAAGGCAGTAAAGCCACTAAGCACAAAGTGTGAAAGAATGAGAAAAAGAGAAACATTATTAAAAGGCGCGAGGACAATAAAAGAAGATGAATCAAGAAGACAGAAGATAACGATTGACATTCAATTTAAATTTTTGAAGGTCAAAGTTGACTGGAAAGTAAGATGCTGGGAGAGTTTCACAAGTAAGAAGTGTGAAAGCAGAATCTGTTAGCATAGAAGTTAAGGTTGCATCTAGCCATTTCAATTGTAGCCAATCTAGAACTGCACTTAAATATTAACCCTTTGAGCCCTGTGTTCCTGAACAATTTTAATCCTTCTGCCTGAGCTCCTGAGTCAAAGTTTGCAAATAATTGGTACATAATGTTTCGCGGTAGATATAAAAATAGTTACAAGTGTTTACCTACCGGTGGCTGGGCATTAAGTCATTTTTCTCTACTACTGGTAGAGTAGTGGTCAGGGCTCAAAGGGTTAACAATATTAAAACATTGCTATTTTTTTTTTTAAATATATATATATATATATTTCTTTTCAGATGCAGTGGGTCTGAGCGTAATTATGTTGGTGAATTTTGTTTAGAAACTGTTAAGGTGAGATTTAATTTATTTTAAATAAGTTGTTGCAACCAATTATTTCCTTGTTCAGAAAGTGTTCACTTTAAAATCTAATTCAAAACTTTTTGACTAATCAAATAATTTCTTAGCAGCAAACAAGAAATGTGATTGGATCTTGATCGAATGAAATAAGAATCCCAATAGCTAGCAAAATCTCCATCAAAAGTTTTGACTCAGACCTTTATAAATACTCAGCCAGCAGCTTTTGCTTATTAGGCCATATTTCATAGTTTCATTGGCAGATTTCTTTTGTGTTAAAGCTTGGATGTGTGGGTGGTGTAATGGATAGCGGCTCAGAATGAGAAATTGGAGAGCAGAGTTCATATTCCAATTGCATTTATTACATTGATTTACATGCAAATATCCTTGGGAGAAGTATGAATTCATTGCCTCTCCCCAGTTATGGGTTAAATAGTAGGACTTCTATCTAGAAAATTAAATTAATTCAATATTAACTTGCTGAAAAAAAGATGTATATTCTAATAGTCCCAAATATGTTTTGGGTTTAAATAACTCACAAAGGTTTGGTAATCTGTAAGAAAACAAATCAACTAATTGTGGTAAAGCTCATCTAGTTTTCTTGAATATGGGAGTTCAATCCCTGGGTCAGATTTTGTAAACACACTGACTCATTTGAGAAGCAGAACAAAAGAATTTAAAAAATGATGTAATTTAACATTTCATTTCTGAGATGAGTAATTGTCTGTATTCTTGTACTAATCTAAACTATTGTTATCATTTTGATTTATATAGATGTTATTAGACATTTCAACCAAGTACCTTCTGGTCATCATCAGGTGTCCATTGATTGGCTGATATAGGATATCTGTCAGTAATTGTGATATTTAGTCTCTGTGGTGTCAATTATTGCTTGTTTCTATTGAATTGGTGCATCACTACCAGATCCAAGGATTGAACTAATGACCACTAGATGACAATAATGCATACATAGCCAACTCCTATATCCACTATGCCACCATCCCGAAGACAACAGGAACAAACAGTAATTGACATCACAGGGACAAAATATCACAATAATTGATAGATATACCATATCGGCCAATCAATGTATAACTGATGATGGTCAAAGGGTACTTGATCAAAAAATTGTGTCTATAATAAATATATCAACAAAGATAGGAACAACAGTTCGAAACAATACAAGAATATTAACAATGTGTTCTAAAATTCTCTTAGACAGATGTGACGGATTGAGAAATGGAAACAATTTACTGCCTGGTTCACACTCCTTCTTTGTTTATTGAACAGGAGTAGAGGTTTATCCCTTGTTTCCAGTTTAAGATTGGGTTTGCAGTTTGTTCTAAAGTCTTCTCATTTTCGTTTTCTCCCAGTACCCCCTTGCATCTTAGTGGCATTATTACCTTGCTTGGGGTGAAATGATAAACCAAAAAATTATATTACAATAGTTTTATACAATTTGTGTTTGTTATTGTTCAGTATAAACTGTTTTTTCCATCTTCATTATCCCTGTATGTTGGCAGAATTTTATGAACAACTAGAATTTCTGAATAAAATTTAATGTCCATCAGGAATCTTTGACCTAAGAGGTGTTAATCTCTGGTGGTACCAATGTGTACTGGGTTACCTCCCCACACCCAAAAAACTTGTGCCAAAGTCTGTATTTGGAGTTTCAGGAAGGTTATCAGACAGATGCCCGAAGAAGACAAGAGGATATGGCAGTTGCTCAAATAATGTGATTAGCAAAGTCAATGGTACTGGTATTAATACATCATTTTCAAAATCTAGAGAAAAATTTCTAAGACACAGAGAATCAAACCTGTAAGCTGTTTTTGTGATTGATCTGTAATGTTACTTAATGTTTCAAAAATTTTAATCTATCTACCATATATACTTGTGTATAAACCAACTTCATGTATAGTGTGACCCTTTAATTTTTTTGCATGGATTTTAACCCCTCCAGAAAAATCTTTTCCTGTGTATAGTGCAACCAGTCACTGAAAATTCATGATTTTTAACCTCTTCAAAATAAAACTTGTGTATAGAGTGATCCCAATTGTTTTTTTTTTTGTTTTTTTTTTTGCATAAAAAACTTGCACTATACTTGAGTATATACGGTTCAGTATACTGAAGGAAGGTGCTGAAAAGTTCTCAGCCCGATTCACTTTCCAAAATCTGATCTAGTTTTATTTTATTGTGTGTCCTGGTTGGACACTTAACATCCTAATCATTCAATTAAAAACTAGGAAAAACAAAAAAGAAGTTCAATAATGGTTGACAATGAAAACATAGAACCTGGCCCTTGCCAAAGCTTTCTACCAACGGGCCAATGATTACTCCCACATTGCATTTCAATTTTCCATATTGTCAGTGTGCACCAATAACTGGGAAAGGGCCTGTTGAATGCTCACAAGCTAACAATAAGAAACACAAATGCCATAATGAGAAAGAAGAATGCAAAACCTTTTTCCTATATCATTTGTAGATGTTTTATTCAGAGTTTCACCTGCTCATCTGGGTAGGTAGGTAGGTGACATTTTGGATAACTTCTATGTCGAACTTATAGATCAGCTCTTCCCCCTACCAACTCCTCCTCCATTTACACTTCTTAGCATGTGGCTAGCAATATGAACCACACATTGGACACGTCCATCTCCTGCTAATGGTGGACCATAACTAACTCTCTGATCCCAAGCATGAATATTAATACGGGCCAGCTAACAGAAATAATCAATGTCTAGTTTGTTGTCACTGGTTTTCCAAAAAGCCCCTCATCCACTCCTTTACTTCCCCTGTTCCCCTTTGGTCAAAGTGGATGTTGCTTAGAAAACTAGACTCCAAAAGGAACCACCTGCTGTCTACAAAATAGAAACAGCTAGAGATTGAGATAGAGATAAAACCACATCTTCCTTTTCTTTGTAGGTTTTTTGTCATATTACAGACAAGGCTCATTTTATGATAATAAGAATTCAAGAAAAAAAAAGTAATAATCTCTTTTTTATTATTTTCTATTTTCTTTTCTTTTTCATTTGTTTTAGATTCCAGATGAGCACTTGGAAGGATTCTCACTATGGAGTCGGACTGATAAAGAACCAGTCAAAATATTCCATCAGCCTGGAGAAGGAATTAACAATACAGATTACCTACTCTACGTCTCGGTGAAAGACTCCAAAAACTGTTGGTTAAAAGTATGGATGTTCTACTCCAGATTTCTATCCCATTTTATCAATGCATCGTACATTGTAACAAAATGTCTTCCTATTAAACATACTGTTAGTGTAACTTGTAAAATCAGAGGTAGTGTTTAGTAAACAAATACGATTTTAGTGAATACACGTATATGAGTAGTCACTCCAATGTTTATACACTGTAATAATGCTGTATATAATAAAAAATCAGGGATAAATTTGTTCTCAACAGAATGTTAGGTCATGAAACATGATTTAACCCCTCACTACAAATAACTGCCTTTATCTAAGATGACACCCACCGTCTAATTCTTCTCTTTTTTTCCGCTCTATGTCCCTCTCTCTCTTTCTGTTTTATTTCCTACGTCTCTCTGTTTCTCTTTCTGCTTTCTCTCTCAGACGCTCGACACAGTCTGGGTTTAATAGGATTTTTGGTTAGAAGAACATCATCTATTTCTATCATATTACAAAATGATTATAATTATTAAGAAATATTTTTTATTTCAAAAGGTCACATGCAATTTAGGAGCAAATTTGACCCCAGCAAGTCATTAAGTCACGAAAGATGATTTAACCCCCCACTACAAATAACTGCCTTTATCTAAGATGACTCCCCCCATCTAATCCTTCTCTGAGTCGCACTCTGTTTTTGTTGCTCTACGCCCCTCTCTTTCTCTCTCTCTCTTTTTCTTTTTTACTCTCTATATCCATCTCTTTATCTGTTTCTCCTCTCGGACACTCAACACAGTCTGGGTTTAATAGGATTTTTACGAGAAGCACATTTTCTACTTTTATTATATCACACAATGATTATAATTATTAAAGTAAGATTTTAATTTCAAAAAGTCACTTGTAGTTCAGGGGGCGAATTTCACCTCAACAGGTTGTTAGGTCACGAAACATGATTTAACCCCTCACTACAAATAACTGCCTTTATCAAGAGATGACCTTCCTTCCAATCCCCCTCTCTGTTGCACTCTCTTTGGATAAACAGGTGCTGTTGTTATATTGTGAGCTTAATCCCAGGATCAGGTAGTGAAGCACTGATTCAGTTTGAATATACAATAACTGGCATCACAGGGACAAAAATAACACAATGATCAACAGATATCCCACATCAGCCAAACAATGGACACCTGATGATGACCAGAGGGTACTTAATTGAAATGTTGTCTATAATAACATCTATATCAGCCAAAATGAGAACAATAGTTCAAAATAATACAAGAATATGGCTACATTGTTGCTTAAACTGGAACTAAATTCATAGCAGGAACTGATGCAGTCATGGGAAAAACTGTGCCATGTGGGTCACGTCTCGCCCATTTGTTTTTCTGAATGACACATTTAATTTAATGTGGAAAATAACATTTACTAAAAATTTTTGTTTTGTTTCATTCTCACTTGTTCACTCACATTCTCTCACATGCAGAAAAAGGTTAAGAGATGTTGATGTTAAAGGGAGATAACTAATAAATGCCCTTACTTATGTGTAAGTAGCCTCTTGTGTTTTGGCTATAGTTCAACAAATCTGTACACGTAACAATGATTAAGCATAATGTTTCTTGAATATTGTAACTTTTCTTTGAAGGTAACTTTCTCAGCATTTTATACCATCGGCGATTTTCACTAAGGAAGATCATACGTATAAACATCTTTTGCTTTTGAAATGAAAAATGTTCATATCGATCTTTTTCTCTGGAGAAGAAATATATTTTTCTTTTTAAAAATATATTTAAATTAATAAATTAAAAACAAATCACACACAGCAAACGTGTCAATCACAATATCGTCGTCGTGGATAATATTACTGTATATAATCGCGCATAGGTAGCGATTTTTTTCACCAAAAGTTTGATTAAAAATCAGGGGTGCGACCTATCCACTTGACATCATAGAGAATCTGAAATAGAATGTGGTATATCAGTAGTCCAGGCGAGTACCCTAGGCTCAAGCGTAAGCGAGAGCAAGGGAGAAAATGAATTGGAAATCAAAACTGTTACAGTAAAACCTACAGGGCATGAATAACAACATTTTATTGTAGTGCTAGCCTGTCAAGATGATGGGGGGAAAAGCTTCGTCCATGGTTATCTTCAAAAGGAAGAATATGGTTGATGTAATGGAATAGCCCGGCACCCCCATGAATGATTACACTATAGGTAGTAAGTACCTATGTGGCAGACGTGATGAGGCAGAACCTGGGACGAGCACAACTGGTTGCGACTTGCCTTGTCCCCGCCAAAAAAGAGCCCGTATTTGCTTAGCATGTAAGGCTACTGCAGTTGAAATGAAGGAGAAAAAAAGCACTTACCGCTCTGCTGTAATCCGTCCTCGGCCAGATAACGTAAAAGAATAAGGGGGGACTTGCATTGCATTTTTATGCAATGAAGACGCAATGAATTATGGGATCGCATGAAGACGCAAGGGATTATGGGTATATGGACAAATATAAAAGCAAGTAATTTTTCCCAGTGCTGTGTTCTTGGAGTGACGTTCACGGTTGGCGGCTGGAAAAGTCTGTTAGTGCGATTTTGTGACAGAACTCAAGAAGGAACGACTCGAGGTTGGAATACGAGTTGGGAGTGCTTGAATTTACTTGCTGGTTGCTGTTTTCTTTTTATTTCACCACAACCTATAAAGTCAACTGTCTATGAGAGACGGGGTAGACGTGAGAAGAATTAGAGGGACGACGCAAGCACGTCTGACCTTGTAATTAGTGGCACTCACTACTAGATTGACCTGTGTGTATAACTGTACTGTACAGTTAAACCTTTCTTCTCTTATCCACCTGGTGTTAAGTGTTTATTCCCTTAGCACTGAATATAACAATGCTGTAAGGATTCCTTTCCACCAGATGTTATTGTGAAAGTACATCTGGTGGGATGGATGGATGAAAACTTAACACATGTTTGGTTGAATGAAAAGACCTTGCTCAAAGCCAGAAGTCTTCTAGTATGGGACATGTTTAAGTCATTGCTAGTGAGTCCTTGAAGGCTATGTTGCAGGAATACCAAACAAGGCAAGCAGTCATTTCTAGTGGTGGTTGCACCTCTTGTTAGCAGTCACTTGATGTTTCAGCCTTTTAAAGCTTATATTTGAAAATTGTGGACATCTTGGATGATATCTGGTGAAAAGGAATTTACTAAAGGTGGGTCATTGAAAAGGCCTAGATTGTGCTTAGTAGTAGAATGGGTGAAGGAAGCCTGTAGCAGTATCTTTGAGGAACTAATTATCAAGTCCTTCAAAAAATGCGGCATCTCTAATGCCATAGATGGCACTGAAGATGATGTGATGTATGAGGATTTGGTTGGTTAAGCATGAAAAAAGAGAGAATGAGGATGGAGATGAACATACCATAACTGATGATGAACTGAATGATAAAATGGAAAGAATATTTGACAGCAATGATGACGAAGAATAATTTTTGGGTTTCAGTCCTGATGAAGTTTACTAACTATATCTAAATGAATAAACACTTTTCTTATGTTTTAATATATGTGTTGTGGCCTGTTTAGGGGCCAGAAAGAAAGACACGGAAGATGAAGGTAGGTTGAACAAAAGTATTGAAATAACAGATATATACAAGCAAGAATGTTAGTAATAAGCAGATAGAGGTGTACGTCCGGTAGGTTAACATTGCGTCTATGCTCCCCAGCCGACTCTCGCAGTTAGTATTTATGAGAGGAGGAAGAGTTCATTTTACTGTAGGTGGGTTTACCACAACAATATGTAAGCAAAGTTCCGAAATAAAGGTGAATATTTGAAAATATTTAAATATTAGTTATATTTACGTTAAAAAAGGGTCATGTAGCTCCCCAGATTATAGTATGACCTATCAGTGAGTCAGCCACAAATACCCACTTTGACAACCCCAAACTAAGGGTGTAACCTATTTTCTGGCGTGATCTAGCCATGAATATAAATGGCATATGAAATCTTAAATTTTTAAATTGTAGAAAAAATCTTTTCACCAAATAAAAAAAAATATCAACTTTTTCTTCATTTTTAAGGCACATGCTTTTACACGGATGATCTGTAGTGAAAATAATTTCTTTACTTTCAGTGAAAAATTACTTTTAATTTTTTTTTATTAGTGCCGGCCATTTTATGAAGAGCCATATCACATGTCACCCACTGGTCAAAAAATGTTGCCCATGCTTGCTCTAATCCATTGGTTGTTACATTGTTGTTTAAGCAAAAACTGTTCAACTTGCATGTCAGTTTTCAGTTATCGCCCTCATATGCATCTCTGACTTTTTTTTTTATTCTGACAGGACAAACACGTAATTGCATTTGCAGGCTACTGCCAAACAGACCAGCATGGCCGGCCAATCTCTGGTGTCATCAACTTCTGCCCAAACCAGTTGGATGTTGGCAGGGATAGCATGTTCATGGTGAGTGCCATAGTTGTTTTCCTTTTTCATTTTCTACTTTTAATTTGTCTTCCATGAAAACTTTAAATTGACTTTTTAATAACAATTTATTAAAATGATATTTGCAGAACAAATGTAAAAGAACAAACTAAACATATGCACCAGAAATATTCTTTTAACACTAGAATAGTTGTAAAATTAATGCCCCCAGCTATGGGTTAAATAACAGAGAAAGATTGGGCTGACTTGTCTAAGAGAAAGAAAATTCTGAATTTATAAAACCAGGCATCAAGAAACCTGACTCCATTATATCCACTGTGCCATGTGTCCTCAAGGACACATGGCACAGTGGATAAAGGCGTTGGTTAGATCCAGTGACAGACCCAAAGAGTGTGAGTTCAATATCCGGTTAAGGCAGTGGAGAACTTTCAGAGGGAAAATTAGCAGGAGATAACTGATAACTGACATCCATCAAACATGGCACGTGGAACTAGAACAGTCTACCCCAGTGATCGAAATAAAGGGTTCAGTTCGAAATTCCAACCACCTGAAGAAGCCCTGAGCATACAACAGCCGAAACGTTGTGACAAATATGGCAACAAAGATGAGGACAATAGTCCGACTAATGTAAATACTGTACATAATACCTCATCTCAGAAATATAGACAGGCTCCATTATATTTTTCAAGAATACATGGCAATTCAGAAATAATGAAGAAACGGAATCTGGAGAGACATGATCACTTCCATCCTGAAGGGACATGGCAATTAATTAAAGGCTAAATATATTAAATAACAGTGTAGACTGAGCTCTTTAGCCTTGGTTGGAAATCAGTTTAACTGAAGGAGAATTCTGAATTCAAAGCCATGGAGAAGGTAACAGGAAAACGGTCCACTGTCTTTGCCAAGATGATATGACAATTCAACAATAATAAAGGAAAGGGATCTGTGGAGAGACATGATTGCCTATATCCTGGATGGACATGGCATTCAATTAAAGCTGGAATATATTAAATAGCAGTGTAAACAGAGCTCTTTAGCCTTGGTTGGAAACCAGTTTAGCAGAAGGAAAAGTTTGAATTCAAAACCATGGAGATGGTAACGGGAAACCATTCCACTCTCTTTCCCAAGAATGCATGGCAATTCACAAATAATAAAGAAAAGGAAGCTGTGGAGAGCCATTATCAACTACATCCTGAAGAGACATGGCATGAAAAAAAAAGAAGGAAAGTGATAGAAACGTCTTTGCAACAAATTGGCTGAGTAAAATCTGTGAAAATGTCGCATTTGGATAAACATTTTTATTGTTACACCCAAAGTAGTTACTTTCAGCGAGGGGTGGGGATGATGAAAAGTTTTTGACACAACCCACTTCCCAGAATCTGACCAAGCAGATATTTTTTTTTATCTTTTCCTGGTTCGGCTGAGAACTTTTCAGGAGAGAAAGGATTGTCATTGGTCAAGAATTAAAGCAACATGAAAAAATAGAGTTATTAAAGTTATAATGTTGATCTATTGTTAATTATCTCATGATAGTAAAGCCTTCCAAGGTAATTTATTATAGAAATGTAAATTATTTTACTAGAAAAATCTTTTGTTCACCCAAGAGCTACTCAAGGTAGAAGGCTCCTTAAACAGTTTGTTATAAGGCCATACAAGGAGGGAGTAAGAGTTGCATATTATAAGAATATTGTAGTTTAAATGAGTCTCTATTACTTGGGCATAGTTCGTACAATGCTGGTTCAATCTGCCATTCTTGCCTTCCACACACTTTAAAATGTAAACCCGTTCTCCCCTTCTCACTGCATCAGCCCTCTTTTATCAGGCCAACACCGCGGCTGGCCAACCAATCAGCGTTCTTTGCTTTTATTCTTAGTTACCCAGGCAAATAGCTTCCTCCAGTCTGACCAATCAGCACACGACTTGCTATTGGTCGAGGCATGCTAAACTGTACAAAAAACACTCGTTACCACACATACTACTGGAATAGCTAGACGGGAGAGTAATGTCATTTTCAAGGAGCAAAACTGCCGATGCCACGTGCTGCACGTTGAGATAAGACTCTTATTTTCCTTTGCACCAGATGCAAGCCACTCTGGCTCTCTTGCTTCTACGTGACTGTTCACCACAGATATGTAGGACAGATAATGGTTCACACGAGACTTGAAAAGGTTAAGATTGTAGCGATCTGGGAAGCATCCTATTGTTCAAGAGTCACAAGGTAGAGGGTTACTGGAAGCGGAAGTAAGCGGTGAATATTAGTATATGTAGGATAGATAATTTTTACACTAGACTTGAAGATGTTAAGATTGTAGCAAACTGGGAAGCATCCTCTTGGGAGTCTGTTCTGGGGAAGAAGCTGAATGGAACTTCCTCCTCACCAATGGAATATGAAGGGAATAAGGAAGAGTCGATTCAGTGTACATGGCATGGTGGGTCCTAGCTGTGGGGGTCCTCAACTGGTGGAACTAAGGATTGTAGCTTACTTGAACACCTGCCTTGAAAATAGCAATAATAGTGATAGGCTAGCAACATTTTGTCTATGGGGAAATGGGTTGTAGTGTGTAAAATAATTAATTACCCACAAAGCTGTAGAAAGGCTGGACAGTGAGGATTGGGCAGATTTAGCCTAGATATGGTAACAGGATTCCATTTTTGGTCTGATTTGGCTCTTGTAAAAGACAGAGCATGGCAGATGGAGTCACATACTTTCTGGAGTAGTACAAAACTGTTGGATCCTAACAATGTAATCTTTAAAAATAAACAAGAATAAATCTATTTTTAACACTTACTATTTACAAAAAATGAAATCAAAGTTAATGACTAAAGTACAGCTGTTGTTTTGAGGTTCAATGCTTTTCAAAGTCTGTCATGCTTGATTTAACCTGTAGTCTCATATGATTCTCTGCTTTTAGAATATTTCTGTACATGCATTTTGGTGATACCTATGGAAATTCATACACAAAATATTATATAAAATGCATTTGTTAATCATTTCCTTACACAAAAGTATAAGAACTTCAGCAATTTCTCTGTGTTGCACCAGAAGGTTTTTCCATTCTTCAAATCTACAAATCTACTATTTGTCATTGCATTGAACACCATATATGGTCTGGTGCCCCCATTGTTCATCTTGTGGTCCTAGACAAAATCCAGAGACAGATATGCAATGTGATAGGCCCTGATTGGTATCTCATCTACAGTCACTTTCTCACAGATGTGATGTGGCTTCCCTCTGTCTTTTCTACAAATATTTTCATGGCAACTGCTCTGATGAGCTACTTTCACTGGTACCCCAGCTGCATTTTCTTCTTTTCTCTTTTCTTCTCCTGGCTCGGTAGCGAAATTTCAGGGTGCTACTAGGTTGGCATCTCGGTCGCACCGTTTCATTGTCAAAATGGTTAAATGTAACCACCTCTTCTACTCCAACAGCTTCTTCTCTCACATTTCCCACCCGTGGAACTCCCTTTTTCCTACTTGCTTCCCTGATAGATATAATCTTCAAATATTCAAATGTAATGTCAATTGATATCTTCTGATGCCTTGATCCTGATCACCTTCCTTCTCTTTATCCTTTCCCCAAACACCCCTCTTTACTCTTGCTCTCACTCTCTGTAACACCTTGCGTGCTGGTGGCACTCCCGAATTGCTTGGAGTAAAATGCTTAAAAAGAAAATGTTTTCTCTCCTCTTTCAATTTAATCTGATTATTAAAGTAGCCATTCTTCTATATTATTCTACCTCTGTCCCATAATGATTGTTCCATTTAGTCTATGAAATTTGTACGTAAATGGAACAATCATTATGGGACAGAGATGGGAACTCCCTTCCTCCTACTTGCTTCCCTGATAGCTATAATCTTCAAATATTCAAATGTAATGTCAATCGACATTTTATGATGCCTTGATCCTGATCACCTTCCTTCTGTTTATCCTTTCCTCAAACAACCCTCTTTACTCTTGCTCTCACTCTCTGTAATCCTTTGAGTGCTAGTGGCACTCCCACCTTGTCTGGGGTGAAATGCTTAAAAAAAAAAAATAAGTAGGTACACTTATCACCCAGTTCACACTCCTTCACTGTCTTTTGAACAGGAGTAGAGGTTTATCCCTTGTTTCCATTTTAGTATTGGGTTTCTGGTTCCTTATCCTAAAGTCTTCTGTTTCCTTTCAACCTCAGTAATCCTTTTGTGTCTTAGTGGCATTATCACCTTGCTTGGGGTGAAATGATTAAAAAAAAAAGAAAAATCTGTGGATCGAGAAAAAAAAGTTTGTATTTGGAGTGGAGGGCAATCTTATTATGTTGCACCTTTGGAAAGTTCCTGAAAACTATATCACAGATTGACCCAAGCCTTGTTAGTGAAATTGGGTAGATGGAACTATTTGGAAGTTGTCAATGGTTGTGTTAGCATGAATCCACAAGTCACCGTGACCGAGGGTTTGAGTGTACTGGTATTGGTCTGATTTGGCTCTTGTAAAGATAGAGCATGACAGATGGAGTCATGCACTTTCTGGAGTGGTAGAAAGAACTGGCCATTTTACCAGAATCTTTTGTGATTGATTGTATATACAAGTTCCACTTGGACTCTGGGAATGACCTTGAGTCTCAATAGATGTTAAAGGCAAAGAACCACGTTGAAAGTACACTTGTTCATCATGACGAGAAGACTCATGGTCTGCTCTGTGATGATGAAACATTACTACCTTGTTAAATATTGTTTTACTAGCTGCTAAAATCAGGAAAGAAAAGATTGTCAGCTGTCAGGAATTATGGTAAACATTGCTGAGAGAATAGTGCTTAGTATTTATTTAGATATTACATTTTTCAAGGCCTAAATTTTTATTGTTTTAACGCTTAATGTTTCATTAAATTATCATTGTTTTAATGTTTATTGAAATTTCATTGTTTCAAGTTTCATTGAATTTTCATTGTTTTAATGCTTAATGTTTCATTAAATTATCATTGTTTTAATGTTTATTGAAATTTCATTGTTTCAAGTTTCATTGAATTTTCATTGTTTTAATGCTTAAAGTTTCATTAAATTTTTATTTTTTGAGGTGACTTATTTACATATGAACCCACAAAGACTATCGGTAGCTACAGCTATTACCTATGAGGAAGTGATTACTTCCAGTGAGTCAGTAACACTACACTCCAATGACGTTGACGATATCTAATGAACCAAACAAACAATTATCACTTGATAATTATGAATATGCACAAGCATGGCTTAAGATACTAGCAGCTAAAGTTAGAATGAAAAAGCTACAGAATTTAAAATCATTCGGAAGAGAAAACCAAATATCTGATCTCTTGTTGGCAACTGCTGGTTGTGAGGCCATTATAAAATTATCAGCAATTGCACACCCAAGACAGTTGGAGGAAATGACGTTTGACGATATAAATCAACTAATAGTGAAAAACATAACACCCAAGAAAAAACTAGTGAATGCAGAGAGAACTAAAATCATGAATATTTCTCAAATGTGAATGAACCAGTTATTTTAAACAGACTAAAATTAGTGACTTTGAGAAACCGGGATTGGAAAACCAGTCAATTGAAGAGGATTTGATCAAAATGAAATTGTTAAACGGCTTTCAAAAGGAGTATCAGCAAATGTCTCTCATGCATTTACAACAAGGAAAGTTGTCACTAGAACAGTTTGTTGAATTTGTTTAGCAACAAGAATTAATTGGAAAATTTAACAGAACAAAAGTTACGGATCTGGACACATATGCAATAAAGAAAAAAGATAAATTAATGTGTACTTTTTGTGGATATCAACATCAAAGAGATAAACAAAAATGTCCAGCATATAAATAAATATAAAATCTGTTTCAAAATGAATCATTTTAAATGTATGTGTAAATCCAAAAAGAAAAATGTAGAGATGGTTCAACAAAATGAAGAGGAAATAAGTATGGACATCTTTAAAAAAAAAAAAATGGAAAAGGTTATTAAAAATTGTAATCAGTAATGTTTTATTGAACATGCAACTAAAAGTGATGTGACATTGATACCCAGAAATTTATGGAAGAAATTAGGAAAACAAAGATTAAAAAAGTTTTGTCCAATTAAATCAGTTTGATGGATCTGTGATAAAAATGTTAGGTTATTTTGAAGCCTATGTGAAACTAAAAAATATGTTTGACCTATTACCAGTTATTGTGGCAAACTGTGAAAAGAAACCTGGTCTAATGATGGAAATGATGGTTGAACAAAAATGGATGCAAACCATTTAAAACACCCCTGTACCATCTGCAATCAAATGGATTAGCAGAGAGGATCATGCAAAATATAAAAAATGGATTGGAAAATATGTGTACAATGGAAAGAAGAGATAGAAACATTTCTTCCTAAATGGTTGCTAAGTTATAGGACAATACCACATGCTGGAAAATTGAAAAGCCCATCCGTCCTCATAGGTAGGCAAATTAGAGAGAGCCCTATTGACCATGTCTTATGCTACTAATGAAAAACTATGGTATAAAAAGAGAATAGTGAATCTAATCTACAAGGGGCGAGATTCATGAGGCAAAGTGGACAGAACACTATGATAATAGAAAAAAATTGGAAATGGGATATTAGCGCATGCAGACCAAGTTAAATTGCAACACGAGAGCGATGAAGAAATATACAGTGTGTGTGAAAGTAATGAAGGCAAAAGTGTCACGTCAAGGTAAGACAAACTAGACGATGAAATTGAGAGTAATATAGACTCTGAAGATGAACAAGGACAATCATTTGAGGAACACTCCTATGAAAAAAAGATGGCCGAGATCTTCCATATCTAGACAATCTCTTAAGGAGGAAGATAGTGAGGAGACAAAAACTCCCAGAAGTACCAGATAAAATAAGTGGATAAAACTTTTTTGGTACAAGGATATGAAGTGACTCATTTACATATGAAGTCACAAAGACTAACAGCTATTACCCATGAGGTAGTTGAGTGCATACTACTTTGTGTGAGTCAGTAACACTATACTACAAGTTTGAATATTAAAAACTTTAATATTTAAAGTTTATTAAAATTTCATTGTTTTAATGCTTAAAGTTTCATTGTATTTTCATTGTTTTAATGCTTAAAGTTTCATTGTATTTTCATTGTTTTAATGCTTAAAGTTTCATTGTATTTTCATTGTTTTAAAGGTGGCTATCCATGAACTTCTTCATGCCATGGGTTTCTCGAAACGATTGCTAAAAAAGTTTGAAACCTGTAGACCAAGTAAGTATGATTTGTTTTGCTTTTTTTTGTGTACAACACAATGTGTACTCCACTTGACTGTCTTAGGGCAGGCTTTCCCAAATTTCTTTGTGCCATGGAGCCCTTGAACTGGATAAAGTTTATTTTGTTGGACACCAAGAATGTAATCTTAAAAAATAGCCATGAAAAAAGAATGAATTTATTTTTAACACTATTTAAAAAAAAATGAAATCAATGTTCTTGTTTTGAGGTTCAAAGCTTTTCAAAGTTGGGTATGCTTGATTTAATGGCTGGGTAGCAAAATGTTTTTGTGTCCAGAGATAAGACATCAAAGATAATTTTACTTAGCTATTTTATTAACGTTGACGTATACATCACTAACTATCCAGTGGGGACACTCCTTCCATTGAGAAGCTGTTTCCAGACACAGAAGTAACCAAGTCTACATTATTTGATGTGTAAGAACCAACTCCCTGAAAACCTTTCTCTATCTATTGTTCTGATGCTGACTCAGCCAATCAAAATCAACTTCCTTGTTTTGTCTTACCTCTGACCTCAAAGGTCAACCCCAGGTAGTCGGAGCAGAGATACACTTCTCTAAAAATTAATTGTCTGCTAAACTATTATTTAACACTGGATCGGGAAGAAGGATCATCATTTCAACTTAGAGCTAAAGAGATCAATTAGAAAAGATCCAACTCAATCGATAAGACGTTTGGCATGCGAAAGTGGAGTTTCAGCTATGCAGGCCAAAGAGCAGTAAAAAAAGACTTGAAAATGAAATTGTATGTGAAACATGTGAGGCACTTTGTTACTCCAGGACAGAAAGTTAGAGGGTGAAGATCATCTTGAATAAGTTGTAAAATGATCCTGGTAGAGTATATATATATATATATATATATATATATTTGAACTATTTCAATACTTCATGAGCTTCTGATCTTTAGCTGTGATTAATTAATGATGAACATTTTTGTTTATGATCAATTTCATCATGACTCTTCTGTTAAACTTAGAGAGTAATTATACATTCTTATTGCTCAAAGTAAAATCCACTAGTGTTATAAAAACTTGGGGAATTCCAGTAAGATATCTTTAATCATTTCTAAGATACAATGGTTCAAAGTTTAATCTAACAATTGGACAATTTTGCTGTTGTATATATATATGTGTGTGTGTATATGTATATTAATTTGGAGAATTATATGTGTATGTATATTAATTTAAAGAATTTTCTTTTCCAGCTGTTGAGGACAGTGAACTTCCTTGTGTTTTTATAACTGATACAACCATTAAAAGCAGTCCTCAAAAATTGATTCTGCCTTCAGTTGTGAAAAAAGCCCGGCAGCATTTTGGTTGTAACAGCAGCATCAACTACGGGGTGCTGATGGAAACCAAGGTAGGGAAGAAAAGAACATTTCTCTTTTAATTTTATTCTCATTAACTCTCTTTTTGAGTTTTAGTCGTTTTTTTTCTTTGACCTTTGACCATGAAATGTTATGATTAGGTATTTGTCATTCCACACCAGCATCCAAATATCACGCATAACCCGACGAGAAAATAATGGCACAAACAAAATGTTGACATTCCACATTACTGCGAACAAAAAAAAAATGGCTTATAGCCACATCACATTGAAGCACTGGTTCCCGTACGATCTCTAAAGTTAAGCAATGTCAGGCATGGACAGCACCTAGTTGGGTGACTGTTTGGGAATACAAGCTACTGTAAGCTTGGATGTACAGGTGGTGTAATGGATAATGGCTCAGAATTGTTAATCGGAGAGCCAAGTTCCAATTCCCCTTCGGGTTAGTTATAATATATATATTATATTTATGTGAAAATACCCCTGGGAAAGGTATGAATCCACTTATTTTCCCTCTAGCTATGGGTTAAGTAGTAAAACTTATATCAGTAACTCATTTATTATCTATTTATTTATAGCTGAGTTCCAATTGCAGTCGGGTCTATTCTCGGTCTTTCCAAATTAATGTGGGTGTACCCCAGGGCTCTATTGTTGGACCTACCTTGTTCCTTATCTTATCTCAGTTCCTATCTCGGTATTTATGCTGATGGCATGACTATTTTATCCTGTCCTACTAGTAAGTCCGATAGGTCCGATAAAGTAAAACTGACAGCCAATCAGCTGGCAAATGATCTCCAATCTGTTGTTAGCTGGGGCAAAAATTATCTTGTTAATTTTAATACCTTCAAAATTAAACTGCTGTCTTTTAATTAGAGAACCATTTCTGCTCTCCAACAGGATGGCTGATGTCATTCTCCAGGAGAGCAACTCATTCTGCCATCTTGTCCTCTATTTTTCAACTGACATGAAGTGGAAAGTTTATATTGAATTAATTGCTAGGTCTGCTGCCAGGAAAGCTTCACTGTGCTGTGCTAGATAATTTTTAATGCCAGAATCGATCTTGCATATTTATAAATCTACCATTCATCCAGGCTTTGAATAATGCTGGCATATTTGGTATGATGCTTCTGCTATATATCTCAAAATACTTGATAAAATCCAAAGAAATGTCTGTAATGTTACTGGTGGTGACCTGTCATCTCAACTTCAGTCACTTTCCCATTGCCATGGTGTGACTTCCTTGTGTCTTTTGTATAAATATTTTCATGATAATTGTTCTAGAGATCTCCTACTTCATGCCTCGACCACATAATTTTAGACTTAGTACTAGGCTGGTAACTATGTCACATTGTTTTACTGTTGAAATAACAAGGTGTAACCGTGTGTTCTGTTCTAATAGTGTTTTTTATCTTTCACGTCTCATTTGTGGAAATCCCTTCTGGATTCTTATTTTCTTGTCACCTATGATTTTCAAAAGTTTAAATGTAGTGTCAGTTGTCATATTCTGTCTCCCTGAGTCCTGTTTTTATTTTTATTAGTTTGTTTTTTTCTCCTCACAAATGTCTTCTCTTCTTTCACACTCAGTAACCCCTTGCATCTCGGTGGCATTATCACTTTCGTTGGGGATAAAAAAGAAAGAAAAAGAACACTGACAATGTTACCATTAGAAATGTGGAGAAGAGATACAACACATTTGGTATTTACCTTACCCCCCCCCCCCCACATGCACTAAGGCAGTGCTTCTCAAAGTGGTGGTCTGTGAACTGGTGCCGGTATGCAAACCATCAGTTACCAGTACGCAGCCAGTGTCCAGGCCATGCTAAGGAATCATTTGTAAGGATTAAGGTTATATAATTTTTGTTTTCGTATTAATAAACTGCTTATTTTTTTATTACTTTTTATGTTTTGATATTGAATTATTTTTTTGTAAAATAAATGGAAGATAAAAAAATAGTCAATTTTTGTTATATTCATAATATATATCGTCTCCGGTATCAATTAATATTACCTCGAAATATTACAGGTATGTGACACATTGAGAAAATAAAAATGCCGAGCTGCAATATCATGTATAGTTTGAGAAGCATTGCTTTAAGGCAAGATGTGAGGGTGCTCATACACATATGCACATGGGGTAAGGACAAAAATTAACCAGTCTCTGTAATCAGTCATGCTGGCTTAATATTACACTGACCACACCTTTCTTAATGCAATGAGGAGTTGCTGCTAAAAATTTGGATGCCATGCATTAACGTGTTTAGTTTCAGCATCCAAGTTTAGTAGAAGTTAATTAAACCAAAGGAGACTGATTATTAAATCTCGAGGGTGGTGACAAACTTTTGGCCTATAGTGTTAATATTATTCTTTTTGGGTTTTTTTTCCGTTTCACCCAATGTAATGCGGTAAAGTCACTAAACAGGAGGACAGTAGATAGTGATTGACATTGCATTTAAATTTTGGGCTGGAAAGCATGGAGCCAGAAGGGAGTTCTACAAGTGAGAAGTGTGAGAAAAGAAACTGTTAGCATAGAACTTATGGCTACATCTAGCCAGTTCAACTGTAAATTGATGAAACCTTGCTGCCAGTCTAGTACTGCATTTAAATTCATAAAGTCTAGTTACCATAGTGAAGAGTGATATTTATTTCTGCTATGTACAGAAAATGTGGCACAAGGCCAAAATGGGGAAAAGGACAGTCTTCTGTCTTAACATTAAATTTAGCTAGCCACAAACACTGACCCAAACATATAACAATATTTCTTACACCAAAACAACACATTCTTACTTACCTTTCTTACTACATTCACCATAATACCTCATTGTCTCCATGAAAGTCCTAACTAAACCCCATATGTACAATTCATTGTCTGTGCTAGGAGAGGAATAAAACAACAATTTAAAAACTAACCCCAATGAGAATTTACAATATGAATACAAATCTATAGTTGAAGAGCTCATTCAAATAATTACCATGATAGGATTTATAGAAAAGACACAGAGAGGCGGCCTTATGGCAGTGGGAAAGTGACTGAAGCCAAGCTGCCAGATCAGGACCAATAATATTGCTGGTTCTTTAGATCTTATCAAGGAGCTTGAGGTAAATAGCAGGAGCACTGTACTATATGTGGCAGCAATATTCTAAGCATGGACGAATGGTAGACATAGATATGTAAGATAGATTCAGGAAAGAAAAATTGTCTAGCACAACACTGAACATACTTTTTTAGCAGCTGACCTCAGCAATGGATTCAATATGGTCTTTCCACTTCATGTCAGCTGAGAATATTAGCCTTATTATTTATTTTATTTTTATAATTATTTTTGTTTTTTTTAAATTGATTTTTTTTTTTATTGCAGGATGGAGAGATACAGTCTCACTGGGACCCTCGAATGATGGAGAGTTCTATTATGGTTCCTACTGTTGGCTTGGTATGTAACTATTTCTAAGTAACTGTAAAAATGTTTTAGGCTGACTTGATTGTTGTTTGTTGCAATGTATTGACTCTTCTACATTCTAGTCTTCATAGAGTAAATTGTTATCATCAAACTAAGAACAGGAATTTTGATTTTATGAGGTTGATAAAAAAGTTCTCAGCACAGTTTTAGAAAAATATAAGAAGTGTCTTTCAAGTTCACTCAACATGTGCACTTAAGAATTGTTTGCAGGAAGAGGATAATTTTCTTTGGACAAACAGTATCAGTGAATATAAAATGTCCAATAAACCTTCCTTACTCTTCATTTATAACTGGTTCTCAACCATTTTTTGCTCAATGCATCCTTTTCATCATAAATCATAATCTTGTCCCCCACTTTCCAATATTGTCCGACTCAGAAGATGCATTCCAAATATATATATATTATTGAAAATCTTCATTCTTTTTCTATATTTGTATATATACATTTACATGGATTATTTTTATAAAGAAGTTTTTCTTTTTTTACACTCATGATGATTTCCAATTTTTGTAAATTAAAACAAGACCCCTGCCCCTGAAACTATGTCCCCTCACCGTGGGGAGGGCAAGCCCCCCCTTCTCAAACACACACAACCTGGTTGAGAACCCCAGATTTACGATCTGCATAAAAGTGTGGCAGAAACTAGACAATTGATTTGGTGTAGCTGATAAAAGATTTGACACAAATACATGTCGCTCTAGATATATATTTATAGTTTGAAAGGTTTAAAAAAAAAAAAAAAAACAGACTTCTCATGAAGATCTCAGAACTTGAACACTGATGGAGGCAATTTGAAGAAAGATGCAGCTTAAAATCTGTGAAATTTCAAAATGGCTTTCACATGAACTTACAGAATAAAACATTAGTCAAAAATTAAAATTTGTCTTTTTATCTTCTTGATAGAAATGGAAAAATTCATATTTTAATGAGATAGTAACTAGCGATGAAAAATTAATTTATGAGAAATAAATACATTGGTTACACAATCACTACATTATCTCATTAGTTAATGTGTCCTGCATCCAATTAAAGATTTACTAAATTGCATATCACCAACAAAATACAACTGTTTAACAAATGCTATTGATAATACAGCAATACTATACCGTAAATTATAAAAAAAACAGATGACTACAAATATTAGTATTTTTGACCATAAAAACAATCATCATTGAAATTTAATTCATATTGCACATGGAAATATGGTTTCGGCAGGTTTGGGGTTTTTTGCTTATGTGGTAACCACACATCAAAGTGATTAACATAACCAAGCTGTGACAAATAATTTTCAGTGCTTGATTTTAATAGTTTGAATATGTTGGCTTGCTCTTCTACTGTACAATGTTAATTATTCTTGATTTGATAGTCTGTGGAGCATCATTTAGCAAGTCATCTCTTGCAAGAATCTTTGCAAGCCACTTTCGACATGCTTGATTATTGACAGACCTTTTTTCATAAACTGAATAAATCTTTCACATTTCAGTTGCATTTTTTCCCTTTTCAAGATAAAGAAAAACAAAAATCCTTATATACTGAAAAAGTGCTTACTTCTTCCATTTTTCAATGTTAGAATCGCTAAACACTGATACAACAATTTTGACGATTCTTTTAAAAAATGCAATCTTGATAAAATGTAAAGCAATCTCTTTGAGGATGTGCAGTTACTGGTGCAGAAAGTGGAACTGGTGAGAGGAGTTCAAATTCCTTCAAAGTTTGTCTTAACTTTTGCACAAATGCTCTTGGGAAAGGTATGAATCCATTTCTTCTCACCTAAAAGAAGAAAAAAAAAACTGGTTGGGTGTGGGTCTGTCAATTCCACCCCTGTAAAAACCTACTTGCTACAGAAACTATAGCAACAACATCTTGTGTAGTGAATCTATAGCTTTATTCTTCAGGTGTGTTTAATGACACTTAGGAGAGGAATTTGTTTTGAATGAAGTGAAAATAAAACACTACAAATACAGAATAAATTTTAGGACCAAAATAATATATTTTACTCTAAGAATTTGAATCTTTCTGGGGTATTCTAAATGGACTGAGCACCATCTGGAAGTCCTTCCTCTCTGACAATCTTATGAGGGACATTTTTAAGGCCACAGTAAAATCTGTCTTGCTCGACGGCTCAACAATATGGACACTGATGAAACACCAAGAAGCATCACTTGACGGAACATACACAACGATGTTACAAATTGCATTGGACATCAGCTGGAAGAAACACCTGTATGGTCATATTCCTCCTATCTAAGTTTCGCTGGTCACTCCTGGAGAAGTAAGTCAGAACTTGTGAGTAACACCTTCCTATGGAACCCATTGCGTGGCAAAAGATTAGTTGGAAGACCTCGTCACATGTACATTGACCAACTTGTAGATGACTCTGGATGCCATCTGGACGACCTGCCGACAGCGATGTCTGACAGAGATGGTTGGAGGGAGCACGTTAGGAGAATCCAAGAAGAATTCTCGACCTGATTATGATGACTTTAAGAATTGTATATAAAATGTGTAAGAATAATATATATGGAAACAGTTATGGCATCCTTCAAAATAACCAATTGAATAGTTCGTCTGCTAATTTTAAAAAGGTTCTATCTGTAAATTTTCATTTATTTTTATATTTTTAGTTCTGGCCCATGGCCCGTTCTCTCTGTAATGGCCAATATGGCCACTTAAGTTTTGTACAAAAATCTTCTTTTAATCCTGATTAAATTATATATACAGTGCTGTTTGATAAAAGTGACTCACCTGATTTTTTTTACTTATAAATTTTTTCGCCTATTGTTTTTGGGGTCAAACTAATTTTTAATCTTACTAACATAAAGATCCCTTCCCGATCACCTAGTAAAAAAGTTTACTCACCCTAAGGTATTCTATTGATAATTATAATTTTGGATATAAATGAGATTTAGGGAAAAACTCTGTGCAAAAAAAGTGACTCACTTATTTCCTGCAACTAGTAATCAATAGAAACATAACCGAACAGCTTTAAATAAAGAATAATAGAGGTATAATTTATTTATAATAGGTAATATAGTTTGAAAATATTTAATAATCTATGGGTCCTCCTTTATTTTGAATAACCTTTTCAACCCTTTTTGACATTGACTTGATTAGGTTTGGGCAAATCTCATCTCCAAGCATTGAATTCCATTCGGATATGAAATTTACAATCAAATCCTCTTTGTTGCTCAACTGATTTCTCGAGAGCCTGTACTTTATAATGCTCCATAAGTTTTCTATGGGGTTGAGGTCAGGAGATTGGGGCGGCCATGTCATAACACTCACCTGCTTCTCATCAAAGTATTCCTTCATCAAATTTGATTTGTGACAGGGAGCATTATCCTGCATAAAAATGAGCTTGGTGGGGTTGATTTGCACCCTTTCAGCAGAAGGGAGCAGACAAGACTCTAAAATTCATTGTACTGCTTGCTCCTGAGGGTCTTTTCAATAGGTTTTAAGAAACCAGTTCCATGAAAAGAAAAGCATCCCCAGAACATTATACTGAATGGATGCTTGACAGTACTTACTGCTAAATTCAAAGAGCTTTCAAAGCTTCTTCTTCGGATTTTAGATCGCTTATCCTTTGAATTTTGCTCAACTTTCGTTTCATCGGAGAAGAGAACATTTAGTAAAAAAAAATCAGGTGAGTCACTTTTATCGAACAGCACTGTACTTTGTGAAGACATGTTTCTGTTAAGAAAAACGTTATGGTTACCCAAACTTTGAAGTGAAATATTTCAAAACTACAAAAAAGTGTAGATAGAACCTTTGGCAAACATGGACCTTCATGCCCGCAAAAAAATAAATGGTGTTTCAGAAGGACGGTTTCTTCATTGATCTCGTTATTATTTTAACTACTTTCACTTCCTTGGCAATGTTTATTTACAAGATTATGAAAAGTTATTTACCTTTTTATAAAGATTTATTATTTATCATTTTATAAAGAAATGTAAAAAGAAATCTTTTTGTTCAAAATTTTTTTTAAAAAATGGCGAAGTTATCAAAATATGTAAAACAATCTACAATGCAATAAATTTTAAAACATCGAATAATTGACACTTTTACCTACCTTCACTTCCTTGGTAATATTTGTTATTTTAAAAAGTGATGAGTAGAATTTTAATAAAAACCCAAACATATGAAATTGAATTTATATATTTTCTTTGTTCTTTGAGAATTTACAACAAAAATTTAAACACCATTTATTTATTAGATTGTTTATTTACAAAAATAATTTTATATTTACAACATTCTTAAAATGCGAACCAAAATGCGCTGTTTATCATTTATAAAGAAATAAATATGAAAATAATTTTTTTTAGTGATAAATTTATAAAAAACATCTATGAACAAGAAAATTTAAATAAACAGATAATGATGAGTAACTAATTATAGATTTTGAAAAAAAAATTAATTGCTATCTACAGTCCTCTTGATTGCTCTTTTCTCTTTCTCCTCTCAATACTAATGTTTCTGTTCCTAATTTGTCCACACCCTGTAACCCCTTGTATGCTAGTGCCTGTACTGCCTTCCTTGGGGTGATTCTTCTTTTATGGGCTGTGTCCCTTCAGTACGTAGGCGATCATGGTTCTCCATTTCTTTCCTGTCCCTTGTAGCTCTCAATAAGTTTTGTCATTTTGTTATTTCTCCCAGACCCCATTCTGCCATCCACTTGCTTATGTCTGTTAAGTATGTCACGCGTTGCTTTCCCTTGTCCCTCTTTCCCTCTATCCACCCTGTGAGTATCAGGTTTTCCAAGCTCTCCTTTCTCATTACATGTCCCAGAAATTTCAGCTGCCCTCTTCCTGATGTTAAGTATAAGCTTCCTCTTTGTTTCCATCCTCTCCAAAACCTCATCGTTGCTCACATGTTTTGGTCCATGGTATCCTCAGCATCCTTTTGTAGAACCAAACCTCTGTTGCCTTGAGTCTCTTCTTCATCTTTGAGGAGACCGTCCAACATTCGCTGTCATAAAGGAGGACAGATATCAGATCGCAGTTCAGTACTCAATTTAAAAAAAAAAAAAAAGGTTTGTGAATTTATTCAGGAACAAAATGCAGGGAGTAAACGTAGTTAAAATAATAGCAATTTGAATGGTAAAATCACCCTTTTGAAAGACCGTTTTGTTTTTTTTGTGGGCAAAAACGTCCATGTTATTGGAACCCTTTTTTAAAAATTTCGGGTGATGAGTTATTGATTTGAAATGGAACAAAATAAAAGTTAATTTGACGTTATAAACAAAACTCTCTTTCTTACGAATGAAATGTTAATCTCTATTTTTGGTTAGTTATTGTGTTGTTATCATGTGCATTTTGTCTCTTATCTGCTTTCAGCCACACCAAACCGTTGTGGATCCAATTACGTTAGCTGTGTTCGAGGATAGTGGTTGGTACAGAGTGAACTATTCAGCCACTGATAAATTCTTATGGGGCAAAGGTAATAACGGTTGTCTCCCTTTGATTATGCGTAGCTAAGACATTGGGACGGCATGGACTAGTCGCCTGCTGTAGAGTAACGTTCAGCAAGGAATTTTTTTTATTTTTGTCTGATGTAAGATTAAGTGAAAACTCGTAAATTTTAACATTCTCTTTTTTCATTGTTTCTTTTCTTCCTCATTGTGCATACACCTCTCTCTCACACACTTACACATCAATCTATTGATATTTGCAAATAATATAACCATTATTGTGTGATGACTGTAATGCAGAGGTTAGTAAGACTGTCTTACAGTGAACAATATGGAAGAACTTTTGGTTCTTGGCCCATTGTGGAAGGTCTTGCTCGGTGAGGTTAGAGCAAGTTTCATTTTATATATATGATAAAAATATATTTCCAAGGTATGCTATATTAAAAATAAAAGTGCTCAATATCAGGGATAGAGCATATATAAATATAAAAGTGGACATTGAAGTCAACACCCAGCGGTAACAGTCACTTTCATGCTTCTTTGCAATCTTCAGGCCATATATATATATTATATGGAAAAACTAAATAAAAAATGAATAAAATTTTCCTTATCTGCCATATTTAATAAAAGATGTTTAAAAGAAAGGTTGCTGCTCAAATACACACGCACACACACACTCACACGCATGCGCGCACACACACGCACACACGAATAAAAACAAAAGGAAAACCATTCTTTACTGACTTACGTAAGGATTTTATTTTGTATTATGTATTTTTAAACAGAATTAAAAAAAATATTGTTAGGTTTTCAAAATTTTTAAATTTAAGAATTCTCATGAATATTCTTCAGGCTAACTTTGAAAGTCAAGGTAAACTATGTATGATGCTAAGTGATGTAATTTAATGCCTAATAAATGCTGAATTACATCAGAGGACGATATGTGTTGGTAAAGAAAAGTTTTTCTTTTGTCTTTATTCATATTGTTTTTTAGATATATATTTTTTATTCATATCTGAATTTTACACACACACACACACACACACACACACACATATATACAGTCTCACTGTTTGTGTTTGTGTGTATAATATATAATGTACAGGATGAGGCAAAAGTCACACACCTTAGGGATCAATTAATTATGTTTTAAATGTCTAATTTGTTTTGATAGGTCCTGTTGAGTGACCACCAAGGTCACCAGACCTCACATCCTTGGATTTTTTTTTCTGTGGGGCCATTTGAAATCAGTTGTTTATCAGACATATCCAAGTAATATTGAGGAACTTAAAGAAAGAATTAAATATGAATGCCATAAAATGACAGAAGAAAATCTCTGACATGTTAATAAATCATGCAGGCAAAGAATTGAAATGTGTTGTGAAAAGCAAGAAGGACATTTTGAACAGCACATATTAAATAACTAGTAAATAATATTTTCATGGTTAATTATACTTTTAATAAGTTAATGGTGTGCAACTTTTGCTTCACCCTATTGAAATAGACTGATTAACTAGTAGAAAAATAGGTCAAAATTGGGTGGGGCAATACTTTTTGTAAATTAGCATCCTTTAGATCTTCCTTAGGTCAATTGAAAAATATTGATTTTTTTTTTTTTTATTATTTTAGAAGCTGGAGTTCTGTTCATAATATTAATACAGTATAAAATCAATCCCTAACTTTTACATTGTTATTAGACCAAGCTGTTTTACATTGGAAAACAGACACTTTTTTTTACAAAAATATTTCTTTTAAATAAAGAACAAATGGATATATTTTAATTAAAGTACAAAAAATTCTATTAATGAAAGTATATGTCCACTTCTACTTCATTTAAGATAAATAATTATTATCTCTCGTGTTCAATGTCTAGTATAAAGGAACCCAAAATGGGTAACTAATCGAGGTTTGCCTTTTGATCATAGTCATCTAATAATCTGTTCTTTTTGGCAACTCAGGATTTCTGATTATTTTATATATACACATGTGTGCGATGGGTAAATTGTCTATGAAAATAAGACTGGCATCTCATTTTAACAGATATATTTACCAAAAAAATATCTTGAAATACTAAATAGTAAATTTATTCAATAAAATTGCCATTGGCTTCAACCACAGTCTCCAGATGACTTCAGAATCTTCTGCAACTCATCTGGACAATCTCCTTGTTTAAGTTGGTGGTTACTGCCATAATCCTTGCCTTCAGTTCAGTGCTTGTGTGTCATGGTACAGAGTCCTGTTGCCAGACATAGGGTCTTCCAGCAGCCACCTTCTTGAAACAGGACAGCACTACCTCCTCAAGGCACTTGATGTAGCCCTTCATGTTGAGTCTAAGGCCCTCACCAACAAATTCAGGAGTTCTCTTCTTATCAAAATGATCAGTGAGCTTTCCGAGCTGCCATATCTATGTAATCACCATCCAACTCTTTCCGAATCTTCTACACTGTCTTTGGCCAATAAAGGTTTCCTCAGGTAGTGAAAAAAGCTTTTCACTGCCTGAGAAAGTCTTCATTGTTAGAAACTGCTGTTAGTGTTTGTAATTTTTTAGATCTTAACTAGCTCAGGACTTTTGATTTTTTTTTTTTAATTGTGTATTGAGTACTTTTTAATTGTAACCTTTTCCTGGACATGGTAAACTTTGTCTGTAAAAAGAGTTTTATTATATATATATATATATATGCACACACATACCCATACACCCCCACAAACACCTGTATATAGACAGAATGGGCATAAAAATCAACACTGCATAGTGACTGTCGGTTTTAAAATGTATATTTTGAATATAAGGTCAGTAAATATAATGTAAAATCTTTTGAGGTTTGTACATTATTCCATTATTTATTTACTTATTTATATTTATTGTTTATTTTTTGTGCAGGCGAGGGTTGTTCTTTTGGCCAACTCGATATGTGTATTAATGACACCAAATACTTCTGTTCAGGAAGGTAAGGAAAAAAAATTAACCATACCGATTTACTTAATAATTTCATTGTATTTTGTAATGTAGTAATGACTCTACTTTTGTTCGGGAAGAGAAGAAAAAAGGGCGATAGATTATAGCAATTAGATGAGGTCAAATATCTTTCAAGGATCACATATGAAAATTTAATAATACGAAAGACTTAAGAAAATTATCTATTTGTCTATCTATCTCTGTCTGTTTACATCTATCTCAGTCTGTTCATATTATTCTATCTATCTATCTCAGTCTGTTCATATTATTCTATCTATCTATCTCAGTCTGTTCATATTATTCTATCTATCTATCTCAGTCTGTTCATATTATTCTATCTATCTATCTAAGTCTGTTCATATTATTCTATCTATCTATCTCAGTCTGTTCATATTATTCTATCTATCTATCTCAGTCTGTTCATATCTATCTATCTATCTATCTCAGTCTGTTCATATCTATCTATCTATCTATCTCAGTCTGTTCATATCTATCTATCTATCTCAGTCTGTTCATATCTATCTATCTATCTCAGTCTGTTCATATCTATCTATCTATCTCTGTCTGTTCATATCTATCTATCCATCTACTCCTGTCTGTCTGTTCATATCTATCTATCCATCTACTCCTGTCTGTCTGTTTATATCTATCCATCTACTCCTGTCTGTCTGTTTATATCTATCCATCTACTCCTGTCTGTCTGTTTATATCTATCCATCTACTCCTGTCTGTCTGTTTATATCTATCCATCTACTCCTGTCTGTCTGTTTATATCTATCCATCTACTCCTGTCTGCCTGTTTATATCTATCCATCTACTCCTGTCAGTCTGTTTATATCTATCCATCTATCTGTTTATATCTATCCATCTATCTGTTTATATCTATACATCTATCTGTTTATATCTATCTGTTTATATCTATCCATCTATCTGTTTATATCTATCCATCTATCTATCTATCTGTTTATATCTATCCATCTATCTATCTGTTTATATCTATCCATCTGTTTATATCTATCCATCTATCTATCTATCTGTTTATATCTATCTATCTGTTTATATCTATCTATCTGTTTATATCTATCTATCTATTTATATCTATCTATCTATCTGTTTATATCTATCTATTTATCTGTTTATATCTATCTATCTATCTATCTGTTTATATCTATCTATCTATCTATCTGTTTATATCTATCTATCTGTTTATATCTATCTATCTGTTTATATCTATCTATCTATCTGTCTATCTATCTATGTCTGTCTGTTTATATCTATCTATCTACGTCTGTCTGTTTATATCTATCTATCTACGTCTGTCTGTTTATATCTATCTATCTACGTCTGTCTGTTTATATCTATCTCAACATCAACAAAGCCCAGTCCAATGAAATCCTACTGGAGGAAATGCATCACATAAAATTTTTCTTAATTTGTTATACTATTTTTCTAAATACTGTTTATATATATATATATATATATATATATGTAAAATTTAAAAAAAATCTTATTTGGAGGCAAAATGAGTAAAACAAAAACAAACAAAATTAAGATGATTGTTTAAAACAAGATAGATTACTGAATTCAGCTGTACACTTTGGAAAGAGTGGAACGTTCCATGCGCCAATATGTTGTGATTCAAACCATAAAAAATGAGGATATTTGTTTATTTAGTTCATTAAAATGTTTTTTTTTTCTGTAAGTTTTTAGTAATGAACCTCACCAGTTTGGAGTTTGCAAAATAGCATCAGCTCAGTCCATTACTAGTCTATAGTCTCTTGGTCTTTCTTTCACTTCTTTCTTTCTCTTAACTTATCCCTCTTTCTTTCTTTTCAATTTATTATTCTGTCTTTCTCTCACTTCTCTTTCTCTCTTTACTGGAATTAAGAAATGTTGATCCTGGTCAGTACCTAAATGGGTAACCACTTGGAAATACCAATTTCTCTTTTAATTTTATCCTCATTTTCTCTTTTCTTCATTTTTTTCTTTGACCTTTGGCCATGAAATGTCATGGTTAGGTATTTGTCATTCCACACCAGTGTCCAAATATCACGCATAACTCAAAGAGAAAATAATGATATAATCAAAATGTTGACATTCCACATTACTTCAAATAAAAAAAAAAAGGCTTACAGTCACATCATGTTGATCAGTAAAGTTAAGCAACATCAAATTGGGTCAGTATCTAAATGGGTGACTGCTTGGGAATATCAGCTACTGTAAGCTTGGATGTGCAGGTGGTGTAATGGATAATGGCTCAGAATTGTTAATTGGAGAGCCAAGATCCAATTCCCATTGGGTACATTATATTCACTTACGCACAAATACCCTTGACGAATGGTATGACTCCACCTCTTCTATCTCATCTATGGGTTAATTAGTAAGATTTGTATCATTAAAACCATTATTATCTCAAAACAAATTGTTACAACCTAAAAAGTATTTTCTGGCTTTAAATAACCCATATAGGATTTGATATATTGTAGGAAACAAATTAATCTCTCGCTTTCTTTTAATCTCTGTCTCTATTTCTAAGATGAGGTATTGTAATTATTTACATTTTTCGGATGAGGTATTGTAATTATTTACATTGTTCGGATGAGGTATTGTAATTATTCACATTGTTCGGATGAGGTATTGTAATTATTTACATTGTTCGGATGAGGTATTGTAATTATTTACATTGTTCGGATGAGGTATTGTAATTATTTACATTGTTCGGATGAGGTATTGTAATTATTTACATTGTTCGGATGAGGTATTGTAATTATTTACATTGTTCGGATGAGGTATTGTAATTATTTACATTGTTCGGATGAGGTATTGTAATTATTTACATTGTTCGGATGAGGTATTGTAATTATTTACATTGTTCGGATGAGGTATTGTAATTATTTACATTGTTCGGATGAGGTATTGTAATTATTTACATTGTTCGGATGAGGTATTGTAATTATTTACATTGTTCGGATTCTTGTCCGTATCTTTATTGTCATGTTCACAACGTTTTGGCCGTTGTATGCTCCTGCCTTCTTCAAGTGATTGGAATTTTGAACTGAACCCTTTATTTCGTCCTCCTCTTCCAGATGTCTCAGTTATTTTCATATTTTCCAGTGATGTTCTCTGTCTATTATTTCAACCACAAGGGGCAGTTATCTCCCTTTTCCCTCCATAACATCACTGGAAAATACGATAACTGAAGGAATCAGCAGATATGCTAGACCACAACAATCTCCTTATCCAGCCAGGCATAGAAATGAATACAATATGAGAACTAGTAATATGGAGTGCTAGAGAAAAGCAATATTAACAACAAAATTGCAATATGAACTCTGGTAAAAAATGTTTACTGAGACATTAAGTTTATATGTCTCCAAAAATTCATACTCTGATGTTCTCAAGGGCACATGGCCCAGTGGATAAAAGCATTGGTTGGATCCAATGATGTTAGTTCAATACCTGGCTATGGCAGTGGTGTTCACTTGGAGAATTGAGTTAAAAGGGAGATAACTGAGACATCCATGCATGGACGAAATAAAGGGTTCAGTTTGGAATTCCAGTCATCTGAAGAAGGCAGGAGCGTACAATGGCTGAAATGTTGTGAACATGACAATAAAGATGAGGACAACAGTCCGAACAATGTAAATACTGTAAATAATTACAATACCTGTTCTCAGAAATAGAGACAGAGATTAAAAGAAAGCAAGAAATATTGAGTGATTTATTTTCTACAACTAAGATACCCTTATATAAAAGATACCCTTATATAGATATTAATATTTTTATTTTACTCTTTGTTCATTTTTATATATATTTTTTTATTTTGTAGTCAGGAAGGATGCCATTTTTTGCATCGTGACAAAGCTACTTGTCAAAGTGGAATCTTTCTGGAACCTTGTGGAATATTTCAGAGTAAAGCAGAAGTAAGTAAGCCTGAATATACATTTAAAATGTCTAAAGTTTTGCCTAGTTTTACATGTTTTCCCCACCCAGTTATTTCCCTTGATTTCTCTTTTTTTTTTAATTTTTTTTTTTGATTTCATTCCTTTTGTGGGAAACACCACTTTTGTTGTGAGGTGTGGACATTTTTCAGTAAATATTTACTGGTTCCAAGTACATTTGTCCCACAAACAATATTTGGTGAATTCATGTGAGTCCGGGCAAAAATAATTCATAAAAAAAGGAATTTAACAAACAAGTATTAATAAATATATTGAATGGACAGGTTTAAAAAAATGATAAAATGAAATTACAGTTGTGAAGAGTTCAAAGTAACCTTCAGTATATGTCTCTGAGGTACTTACATGTCAACAGCAACAAGAAGAGAATGTTTTGTCATTATCAAACTCAAAAGGGAAAGAAGAAGAAGAAGAAGCTTTCAAATCTTGTGCCACTTATGATTATCGTCAGGGGGTGATGATTCAATATCTTGCCTCCTGTGATTATCATCAGGGGGCAGTAATTCACTATCTCGCCACCAGTGATTATAGTGAAGAGTCAGTAATTCAATATCTCATTGCCTGTGATTATTGTGAGATGGCAGTAATTCAGTATCTCACCACTTGCATTTTTTGTGAAGGAGCGGTAATTCAATATCTTGCCACCTGTGATTATTGTCAGGGGGCAGAAATTGAATATCTTGCCACCTGTAATTATTTTCAGAGGGTGGCAATCCAACATTTCTCAGTATCAAAGGACTGCTCTATCAGTCTGGTGTCCGTGTCCAAACTGATAGTGGCATGCTTTGGCTAAAAGAAGATCTGTTTCCCTGATGGAAAAAGGGGATACAAGTTAGATTCCTGTTGGAAGTACAGTTTTTCATTAGTAGGTCTTCTCGATCTAGGTTGGTTGTTATCTTCACTGCTTATGAAAATAAAAAGAAAACAGGGATAACAACTCAAATATATATATATATATATATCAAGTATGTGGTGCAGTTCAATTTATATTACATGAATCATTCATACAAAAAGCAGATAGTGAAGTTAATGATATAAATGGCTAGAATACATCTTTGCGAACAAATTTATTAAGATACATTAACCTACGAACCTGTAGATGAATGTTATGATCCCTGTTTTTAATAAATTCCAGTTGCATAAGGTCTTTTTATACGAGTACTTTCGTCTGTTCATACAGACATCATCAGGTATGGAAATAGATTTGTTTTCTACATCCTGGTAATAACGGGATAATGATACCTGATGATGTCTGTATGAACAGACAAAAGTACTCGTATAAATTGAACTGCACCGCATACTTGATATTCAAAGAACTGATCCAACGTGCAACTTTCAAATAATAACTGCAACATTCCTCTATTTATTGAACAATTTAGTTCATGCCATATCGACTGAAAAAACCTACTACTACAAAAGAATTTTCCTATTACCATATTAGTATAAAAACGCACATTCTTAAATTTAAAAAAAAAAAAAAAAAAATCAACCTCAGTGTTGCGACCACACGCTCCAAAATTTCTTAATGTTAACAATAACACATTTCTAAAAAACATATTTCGGATCACATCTAATCTTTCGTTGTCCCGTTATTTCCTGGATGTAAAAAACAAATCTATTTCCATACCTGATGATGTCTGTATGAACAGACGAAAGTACTCGTATAAAAAGACCTTATGCAACTGGAATTTATTAAAAACAGGGATCATAACATTCATCTACAGGTTCGTAGGTTAATGTATCTTAATAAATTTGTTCATAAAGATGTATTCTAGCCAAATTTGACTCTCAAGAACACCCAAGATGTGTCATAAAAGCACACATACAAAAGCTATATATGCGTGTATATCTTTTGATGAGGATAAAATGATGATAAGATACGGATATCTTTCCTGAGGTGTTTTAAATTGTACACTATTCAATTATTAACGTTAACAACTGACTATTTTAAATTATGAAATTATACATGGATTAAACAAAAATTACTTGCAATATAATACATATTACTTATCATACATTCCTTCTTGCTGTCAATTTTGATGACACAGGTACACTAGTAAAAGATAGCAATATCTGTTGTATATATAAAATGATATAATTTCTGTCCCATTAAAAGCAATCTAATTTATATTCCATATAAGAGAAAAGGTAACGTTTAATCTTTGTGCACCCCCCCCCCCCAAGAAAATGGTGTGTTAAAAGGACGGTTATTCCCTTGACACCGCTATTACTGTATACACCTTTGAACATACATCCAGCCTTTCCTAGTTTTTAACTGCACCAACACAAATGGAAATCAAGACACCCTGTGGGGTGAAGCTGTACAACTGATGAGATTACAAGATAAGAAATTGATCTGATGTCATATCGTCAAAAATATTTTGTCAGCTTCTCCAGGATAAAAGAAATTTCACACCTGATTTTACGTCAGCAATATCCAGGGAAATGTTCGTAATATATTATGTTTGGGTTGGTGGTCTTTACAACATATCAGCCCTTGTGTGTTTATTTAATATCAAAATCTGTTTCTTCTTTTATACTTGAATTTGAGTCAAAAATTGTTTTGTTTTATACTTGAGTCAAAAAGTAAACATTGGTCTGTTTTATACTGGAGTCAAAAGTTAAACATTTGTTGGATTTATACTTGAATCAAATGACATTATATGGTTTTGTACATAATATTCAAATCTAAAATGTATTAAAAAATACTGTAAACTGACTTTTTTCTAAATTTCAATATCACAAAAAATAACTTTCCAAAAAACAAAGATGTTTAATTATCTCTCATATTTTTGTTGAATATAATTATTGTAGAACCGCTGTTCAATACCAGTGAAAAATTCTCCTAAAGATGGAGGAGAACTGTTCTCACACAGGAGCAGGTGTTTTATGGCTAATATCACCAAAGATGTAAGTATATTTTTTTCTTAAACATATGTATGTGTGTATTTGGACCAAGTGTGCTTCAGACCACTCAGCCAGAAAAAACTTCACAGGAAAGCAAGGTTCAGTTACCTTCTTAACAAATACACATTTCTCATTACGACTTTTGCATGGCTGGGTTATAACCCCTAGGCTAATGAAATTATGCCCCCCGCCCCCTCAGATAGAGCCAACTTCTAACTTGCCTGCACCAGTATTGAATATTTTTTACTCAGAAATATAGACAGATATAGATTTTCGTCATATTAAATGTTTTTTTTTCAGTGGATATCCATATTTGAATAGATGCTCTGTTTATTTGAAACAGTATATTTATTTTTGTCTATCAGCCTGAATATTCAAGAAATCTTATTTAAGAAAATTATATGCTCTCTAGCAAGATACGGACATGTGTCATAGGAGAAACCATTGTTAGATCTGACGTAGTATAAATATACTGTTTAAAATTAAACAGAGTAGCTACTCAAATAAGGGTATCCACTAAAAATAAAATGTGTTTGTGTAAAAATTCATGTATAAATCATCATCATCCTTCGACCTCCCTATGGTTGGTCGGAACTCCATTGACAATCTCTTTCTAGGATGACAGATGAAATTCTTGACATGATGAAGAGGGGACAACAAACAATGCCAAGATATGGCACAGAATATAGGGCATTGCACAAAGAAAATAGAAACAAATGCAGACAGGCAAAAAAGGAATGGCTCAACAAAAAGTGCACAGAAATAGAAAGAATGATTATAGATAAAAACTGATGTGGATAAAAAATAAGAGAACTCACAGGACAAAAGACCTGCTCATCAAGAGAATACATAAAAATCAATGACAAGATATTAAGGAAGGAAAAATGCCTCAAAGATGGAGTGAATACATCAGGGAATTCTTTCATGATGAAAGAGGACAATCAGCAATGTAGAGGAATATCGATAGGCCTGAAATATTAAAGTTCTGAAGTGAAACCAGCGCTGGACAAATTGAAAAAGAACTAACAAGACCAGATGGAATGGTAATAGAGATGCTGAAAGTTTTAGATGATTTCAGCATTGACAAAATTATAGACATAATAAATGAAATTTATGACAATTATGTTATACCTTAAAACTTAAATAGATCCATTCTCATAGAAGTGACTAAAAAGCCAGGGTCAATTAAATTCGAGCTCTATTTGACAATCAACCTAATGAGCCACATAACAATACTCATCATCTCAATTCTGATGAATAAAGTATGTAGCAAAATTAGTCCAGAAATAGAACAAGAAAAGTATTGTTAAAGATACTCGAACAATGAATGCAATATTTATTATCAGAGCGATATCAGAAAGAGCAATACAAATACAAAAGGATATCTATGTTTTATAGATTATGCAAAAGTGTTTGATAAGGTATGTCACAAAGAACTATTTGAACTGCTCGGTAAGCTTTATGCATTTGTGAAGGAACATTAGAATAATCCAGAACTTATATTGGGTGCAAACCGTCTGCATGAGGATAGAAAATGAATTCAGTAAATATACAAAAATAGAAAGGGGTGTAAGACAAGGGTGTGTCTTCTCACCAGACTTATTCAACCTTTGCAGTGAGACAAACCTGAGAGAATTTGAAGTCCTAGCAGGATTTATTATTGTCAGCAACACTCTTAATATTAGATATTCAGATTACAGTGTTGATAGCAGACATAAAGAAGAAACTACAAGAACTCCTACTGAAGGTAGGAAAAGAAAGTGAGAAGAAAGGACTAATCATCAACTGTAAGAAGATAGAATGTATGGTTGTTAGCAAAAGAAACAGCCCGACATGCTAATTACAAATTGGACATACCAAAATTAAATGTGCAAAAATTTAAATATCTAGGAAGTATTTTAACAGAGGATGGTAAATATGACACTGAAGTCTGAAGGAGCATTTGGATAGTGAAAGATGCCTTCTAAAAGTTAAGCAAGTATTAAGAAACTGGAAAATTTCATTGGAATCAAAAAAAAGTACTGAATTGTTATATAATATTGGTCCTCTTATATGACAATGTGTTAGACTGTACCTATGGACTATAATGGGTGTGTCCCAATCCTCATAAATACAGTGGAATATACTGTCTGAGAGGGATTCACCACTAGCATTGGATTACTTACTACACACCGCTGTCGAGTCTTGTATGTTGTTAATGTTATAAAGATTACCGTTCCATTTCCAACCTTTTAGTTATTCTTATTCAGTAACCTTTTCTAGGTTACAAAACAATGAATGCTTGGCAATCTCATCACAGATAAAGAAGAGACTTGAGGCAACAAATATGGTTCTACAGAAGGATGCTGAGAATTCAATGAATTGAACACGTGAGCAATGACAAAATTTTCAAGTAAATGGAAACAAAAAGGACACGTATACATAGCATCAGAAAGAGACAGTTGATATTTCTAGAGCACATGATGAGGAAAGAGGGCTTGGAAAATTTGACACTCAAGACATACTGAAGGCAAGAGGAACAAAGGATAACCTGCCTAATGAGCTTGTGTAAATGGATGGCAGAACAGAGTTTAGGAGATATAGCCAAAAGACAAAATTTATTAAGAGCTACAAAGGACAGGAAGTTGTGGAGAGCCATGGTTGCCAACGTTCTGAATGGGCACAACTCATAGAAGAATATATCCAATTTTTTAATATGCACTTAAATTATGCTAACATTTCTAGAATGAACTATACACAGATAGTATGAAGTAAACATAAACACAGCAAAATTGATACTTATATGCGTAATCCTCTTATAACAATCGTATATCACATTACTAAATAAGGGAGGTCAGGATAAATATATTGTCACATTAGTTTTTATTTGTTGCATAAACTAAAGAAAGTCATTACATTTTTTGACTGAATTAAATAAGTTTTCTTTAGGGCATTTTTTTCCGTATGATTGTATGATTGCCTGATTGTATTTTTAATAAGTCTAAATTCCTTTCAATAATTAAAAGAACTAATTTGCATAAAATCTATTTTACCTCCCTTACAGAGTTTCTCATAGTGAAAAAAATAAAAATCTGGAGCATTAATTTTCCTAATCAAGGCATTAGAGTAATTTTATCCAATCAAAATATTAACCAATGAAATAAATACATTTTTTTTTTATTTTTTGTCTTTTTTAGGCATCTGCTTCCTATGAAACCCAAGGAAACTGTTATGAATTTCGTTGCCGTGGAAAGCGTATCTATGACATTCGAGTTAAATCTTCTCGATGGATATCTTGTCCTATGGGCAAAAGCATTTCAGTACGTATAAATGTAAATTTTGAAATTTTGGGTGATTTTTAAAAACACAGATTTTGAAATATTGGGCGATTCTGAAAAATTATAAAGATTTTAAAATTTTGGGTAATTTTTTTTTTTAAATAAAAATGTAGATTTTGAAATATTGGGTGATTCTGAAAAATTATAACGTAGATTTTAAAATTTTGGGTGATTTTTTTTTTTTAAATAAAAATATAGATTTTGAAATATTGGGTGATTCTGAAAGATTGTAATGTAGATTTTAAAATTTTGGGTGATTTTTTTTTTTTTTTTAGATTCTGAAAAATAAAAAAAATAGATTTTGAAATTTTAAATGATTCTGAAAAGCAAAATATAGATTTTGAAATTTTGGGTGATTCCGAAACATAAAAATATAGATTTTCATCGAGTTTGTTACATGCAAAAATGATTTGCATATGCAATTCAGCTGCACAAGAATGTCAAAACACTGCCTAAAAAAAACTGAATATTTACTGCAAGTGAAGCAAACTTTAAGAGAATTCTTCTGGATGAAATAGTTGTTGAGCATCAGATTTGCCAGAATCTTAATTTTTAACAATTTTGGTCATCACTCCAGGCATTAAAAATTGATGAGATTGAAAAAGAAAGACATTAAAGATGTACGTTTTGTTAATGGCTGAAAAAGACAAAAAGCCTTATTGAAAATTGGCATTTCTTTAGAACTCAGAATATTTGGATGAAATGTTATAAAACAAAAGACCGTGGCACTTGTCTTCATTCTTTTCACTTTATTCTGAATACAATTACCATGAAAATCACTGACTGTTTCATGCCTGCAATAAAATAGTGTCTGAAGGATGTTTTTCCCTTGACACCGCTATTATTTTAACTCCATTCACTCCTTGGCAATGTTTGTTGTTTTAAAAAGTCATAATTAGAATTTTAATAAAACCCAAACATTTATATGTTTTTGTTCTTTGAGAATTTACAATAAAAATATTAAACAATATTTATTAGATTGTTTATTTACAAGAATAATTTTATATTTAAAGCATTCTTAACCCTAGAACACTAACCATCAATTAAAGTTACACCACTACTAACCATGGGTATATTATACCCGATTTTGAAAATATCATAAGAAATATTAAATATAAATCTTTATTTGAAATATTTTACACGCAGACACTTCAAACTTTGTACTTTGAGTTAACATTAATAGGAACATATTATTTAGGTAAGAAAATCAGGTACTGAAAATTGTAATTAAAAATAGGAAAATTTGTGCTGGGTACTATATACCCATGGTTAGTGTTCTAGGGTTAAAATGTGAACCAAGTAATACTATACAATGTTTATCATTTAACAATTTATAAAGGAATAGATATGAAAATAATTTTTTTATTCATAAATTTATGAAAATGTCTGAACAAGAAAATTTAAACAAAGAGATAACAACTAACTGTATTTATATATTTTGAAAAAACATTTTTCGGGAATTTTTGATTCATTGATATTTTTATAAAATTATGAATACAAAACTTGTTTTCATAGTTATTTATAAAATAGTAAATAATAAATATAGATGGTCTACATATTTTGACAATTAAAAATTTTTTTGAATGAAATGATTTCTTTTTCAAATTTATTTCTTTATAAAATGGTAAATAATAAAATTTTATAAAAATTAAATTACCAGGTATGAGATAAGAACAAATGGAGTATAATTCCACTGTCTGTAGCATTTAATTTTTAAAAAAGGGCTCAATGCAGAGTAGAGCTTAATATTATTTATCATATAAGATTAAAACAAAAACATGTTAAAAATCACTACACAATAGCAACCATGTTTCAGCACTAAAGTTGTGCCTCTTCAGGCGATGGTAAATAACTGGTGAATAAATAATTATTTTTAAATTTTAAATTTCAAAAGCAGGACACCCCCTTTCAAAAGCAGAATACCTGCCCCCTATTTTCAAAAGAGAAGTGAAGACAAGATAAACAACAAATCAAAATTAAAATGAAGCTTGTGGGTTTAACCTTATTAACCAATTAGGTGTCAGACCTACGCTAAATTCAAAATTAACCTAAAACAAAAAAAAAACAAAAAAATGGGGTATTCTGCTTTTGAAATTTAAAAATAATTATTTATTCACCAGTTATTTACCATCGACTGAAGAGGCACATGAAAGCTATTGTGTAGCGATTTTTAAAATGTTTTTGTTTTAATCTCATATAATAAATAATAAAAATTAAATAATAAATATCGCATTGTACTTGGTTCACATATTTTTATAATCTTGTAAATAAACATTGCTGCAGGAGTGAAGATAGTACAAAATAATAGTGGTGTCAAGGGAAAAGACTTTTTTTTTTTTGTGGGCATGAAAGTTAAAGTTTGCCATAAATTCTTTTTAGCAATCCTGACACAGGGAATAAAGTCTTGGCTAATGTCCGGGTACATTTGATGATCCTTCACTGTCTCTGTGGTACGGGGGCAGGGTGGAGCACAACATTATATTTGCTTGTTTAACTCTTTAAATGGCTATTGTCCTGCAGCTATTTCAAAGTTCTTAAAATGTATTTCTATTGTAAAGAAATATCCCCCCCCCAAAAAAGGATGAAACAACTTTTGTGTCTATTGAAGTCGCTAAAAAGGAGTGTATGTCTCGGCTGAAGTAGTTGTATATTTGCCTTTCATACAAATAGTCAGGGTTTATATTTAGGGAAAAACTAAAATCTTGCATAGTGTTTCTTAAGCCATTCCCATTTTGAAGATTTGAGCTACATAATCTTCTTATCTCTTTGTCATTAGATGAAACTAAGCATGGAAAATATCTAGAAGTAGCTATAAATTGTTACATGAAATTATTTTTTAGTTGTTCAAAATAGCATTTTTTTTTTCTCCAAACCTAACTCTTCAGATGAAAGCTTACATTACTTGTAGGCCATTATTTTTTCTTTCTGTTCAAAAATTATTTTTTTAAAACCTATTATCCTTAGAATTAAGAAAAAAAACTTCCTTAAACAAAACATGTGGGTGGGGATTTAAGTGAAACATGTGGGAGGGGATTTAAACAAAACATTTGGGAGAAGATTTAAATAAGTTAGTAAAAAATGTGGTTCTACAGAGAATACCATGGCCTGGACATTCAGTTGTGAAAGCAGAACAACATATATCATATTCTTATTACTTCAAAGCACCAACGAAAATGAAATTTTAGCATTAAATGACCCATAAGGAGTTGATATGCCGTTAAATAAACAAATCATTCAATCAACCTGTGGATTTTTTGGTTGGTTTGGTTTGTTTTACGGTATATCAACCTCAATAAGTTATTTAATGCCAACAAAATTTTTATTTCTGGTAATATTTTTTCTTCAAAAATGTATTGCTGGCAATAATTTTTTTTTTTTTACAAAGTATTTCTGGTATTAAAACCTATGTTTACACTTACATTTTGGGGCTAACTATTTACCCATAATGGGGACCCTAAAATGTGCTACCACCCCAGGTCAGAGTGGATCTGGGAACACCAGCAATTAAGAGGTGGTTCCACACGGCTCAAAACCCCCTGATCGGAGGCCTTGCTATCGGATGTAGTTTATTGTCATACCCAGGATGGGATCAAGCAGTGGAAGATGACTCTCTTTCCTAATATTAACATAAAAATACAGTCATTTATTACATGTTTTCATTTGAATTAGCAAACCTCATTGGGGAATATCCTGACTTAAAATCATGGGTGAGGGATCTATCCTGAATTAAAATCATGGGTGAGGGATCTATCCCGAATTAAAATCTTGGGTGAGGGATCTATCCCGAATTAAAATCTTGGGTGAGGGATCTATCCCGAATTAAAATCTTGGGTGAGGGATCTATCCCAAATTAAAATCATGGGTGAGGGATCTATCCTGAATTAAAATCATGGGTGTGGGATCTATCCTGGATTAAAATCATGGGTGAGGGATCTATCCCGAATTAAGATCTTGGGTGAGGGATCTATCCCGAATTAAAATCATGGGTGAGGGATCTATCCTGAATTAAAATCATGGGTGTGGGATCTATCCTGGATTAAAATCATGGGTGAGGGATCTATCCCAAATTAAAATCTTGGGTGAGGGATCTATCCCGAATTAAAATCATGGGTGAAGGATCTATCCCGAATTAAAATCATGGGTGAGGGATCTATCCCGAATTAAAATCTTGGGTGAGGGATCTATCCCGAATTAAAATCATGGGTGAGGGATCTATCCTGAATTAAAATCATGGGTGAGGGATCTATCCCGAATTAAAATCATGGGTGAGGGATCTATCCCGAATTAAAATCTTGGGTGAGGGATCTATCCCGAATTAAAATCATGGGTGAGGGATCTATCCCGAATTAAAATCATGGGTGAGGGATCTATCCCGAATTAAAATCTTGGGTGAGGGATCTATCCCGAATTAAAATCATGGGTGAGGGATATACCGTGAAAAAACAGCACAATAATGAAAGATTTTAAAATTTATGTGACAATTGTACAATTAACTTGCTTTTAATAATGACTAAATTTAAAAAAAATTTTCTTTTTATTTGCAGATTCCCGGTTATCATGGCGTTGTACATTGTCCAAAAATACTGGGTCTTTTGTGTACAAAATCTAACCGAGAATCAAGTACAAAGCAGCCAGCTAGTTCACAAGACATGTATAGTATGTCCACAGGTGAGTTAAAAGCATGAAGCATCTGTAAGAAGGATGCAATATGGTAATTGTGATGTTAGCCATTTCCTTATAAGGAAACATTTTGCATTCATTGACTGAGCAGCCAGTATCACGTCTGTTGAAATTTATAAAATCTTTTGGCAAACATGGATAAACATGATCTCAGTAAGTTGGAGTGTCAAAAGGGCAATTTTTCTCATGACTGCTTTTTTAACTACTTTTGCTCCTTGGCAATGTTTATTATTTTAAAAAGTGATGATTAGAATTGTAATAAAACCTAAACATATGAAAGTGAATTTATAGATTTTATTTGTTCTTGAGAATTGAAAACAAAAATAATAAACACTATTAGATTGTTTACTGGAATGGTTAATAAAACGTCAACTAATTGCCAATTAATTCGAACTTTATAAAATGTTAAATAATATGGATTTCCTTATAGATGATTCATATATTTTATTAATT
>OZ038498.1:14926996-15001996 GCA_964036315.1 Acanthosepion esculentum | reverse complement strand
AATTTTTCAGCAATGATATGATATACATTTTTTTCTATAATTTTTCAGCAATGGTATATCCACTACCTTTTTTAATAAACATAGTATTTGGAGATCTAGACTATCATTACTTACGTAAAAATAGTCAAATGGACAACTTTCGCAGGATCATAATAAACAGAGTGCTGGAACTTCAGCCACTTGATCGCCGGAGATTGACAAGTTTCCGAGTCCGACGTGGAACAATTGTGAGCTTCCAGCTTTTGCCTCCAGGTCCTTCAAGAAGTGGTTAGTATGATCTTCTGTAGTCCTTTAATTTTCTCTTTTAAAGTCAAATTTTTTTTACCTAGTTTTATATTGTCTATATAGAATTTTTGAATCTTTTTAACATACTTTTCAAGATTTGGAGTTAGCAGTGCTGAAAAAGTTATTCTTAGTTTCAGAGTAAGAATAGAAATCTAAAAAGATCAGTTTTAAAAAACTTCAAGTGTTATATATTGCTCCAATCCTCACTTTGAGTTCAAAATCTTTTACCTGACCTTGTGCAGGGGAAGCAGTTACTTATTTTACACCTGACTTCTCCTTTCCTACTGACACAATGCAGCAAGCCTGTTGCTACTCTATTGCTACTTTCATGGCATCTTCAGTGCCTTAATAAAATCCAAAGAACAATCAGCAATATTATCAGTCCTGATCTGGTTGCTCAGCTTCAGTCACTTTGCTGTTATCGTAAGGTTGCCTCTGTGCTTTTTCTATAAATATATTCATGTTAATTTGATGTAATGGAATAACCTGCCACCCCCATGAGTGGCGGCACTATAGGTAGTAACCACCTATAAGTATCCGTGAGGACAGCGGACAGAAGAGTCGAGCTAGGACCTACGAGAACTAGCAGCCTTCCGATATCAGCATGCACACAACTGTACTGACTTGTGACGACCGTGTGCATAACTATTACTTCTTTGCTTGTTTGTACTAGTTTCTAGAATAAACCTGTTACTATTTATCCACCGTGTTTGTCCATATTCCTATTAGCACGGAATATAACATAATTGCTCTTTGATATGGTGCCTATGAATCCAATCGCAGTACTAGACTGGCGTCAAGATCTCATCAATTTACAGTTGAGTTGGTTAGTTGTAGCTGTAACTTCTATGCTGATGGTTTCTTTTCCCACACTTCTCACATGTGAAACTCCCTTCCGGCTCCATGCTTTCCAGCCAACTTTAATCTGCAAAAATTTAAATGCAATGTCAATCACTATCTACTGTCCTCCTGATTACTCTTTTCTCCTCCCACTCATTATTAATGTTTCTGTTCCTAATTCTTCTGCACCCTGTAACCCCATGTGTCTTAGTGGCTTTAATGCCTTGCTTGGAGGGAAACTGATTAAAAAAAGATATATCATGTTGAAACACTAATTCTTGTATGATCACTAAAGTTAAGCAACTTCAAGTCTAGCCCATACCTAGATGGGTGACCACTCGGGTATTCCAGTTGCTGTAAGCTTGAATGTGCGGGTGGTGTAATGGATAACAGGTTGGAATTGTAAATTGGAGATCTTTGTTCCAATTCTAGTTGGGTTTGTTACATTTAGTTAAGCAAATACTCTTCAGCGATCATCACTTGAAAAGAGACATGATCACCCAAGTGTTTCATATCTGCCCCTTCCCTCCCCTAACTGCGAATGGAGGGTACTGGATAACGGGTCAGAATTGGAAATTTGAGAATCTGAATTTCCAAAATATTCTTACAATCTAAAAATAGTTGATAAAATAAGAAATCAGTCAATCAACTAAGGGTTAATTTTGACTTGTATCAGTAAATCATTATTATTCCCCAAATCCAAAAATTGCAAAAGGTTGATAAACCATAAAAAACAAATCAATCAATTCATGGCAAATGTTCAGATGAGTTACATTCTTTAGTCACACCAGCTAAGTGAGTGAGTGTCCCTCAGGGCTTTATCCTTGGATTTAACTTGCTCCTAATTTTTATCAATAACCTTCCCAATATCATCAGCTCTCAACTCTGTATCCATGTTGATGACAAAACTATTTACTCCTGTCTTAATGCTAAGTCTGATTTGTCCGATAAGATCACATTAGCAGTTAATCTAAAAAAATATGACCTACAATCTGTTGTTAAATGGGGCAAGGCATGGCTTGTTAATTTTAACACTTCCAAAACGAAACTGCTCTCATTTAATTGTTTTAGAGAACTATTCCTGCCATCTATCAGCATAACTGATGCTAATCTTCAGGAGAATGATTCATTGTACCTATTAGGGCTAATGATTTCTGCTTACATGAAGTGGAAAGATTATATTGAATCAATTGAGATGTACAGTTGGTTCACTGTGTAATGCTAGACAATTTTTCTTGCCATACACTATCTTACACATTTATAAGTCTAGCATTTGTCCATGTATTAAACATTGCTGCCATATCTGGTCCAGTACTTCTGCTTAGAGTTTAGAGGTTCTTGATAAAATCCAAAGAATCTGCAATGTTTTCAGTTCTAACCTGGCATCTCAGTTTCAGTTACTTTCTCACTGCCCTAATGTAGTTTCCTTATGCCTTTTCTATAAATATTTTCATTGTTATGATAAGCTTGCCTCCTATGTACCCTGATTTGAGGAATTTAACCACAATTCTAGATTGGCAGCTAGATCTCATCATTTTACAGTTGAAATGGTCAGATGGAACTGTAACGTTCTATGCTAACATTTCTTTTCTCACACTTCTCACTTATAGAAATCTCTTCCAGGCTCTTGCTTCCCATTCAACTATGATCTTCAAAAATTTAAATTGTTATCTTCTGTCTTCTTAATTCTTGTTCTTTTATTGTTCTCTCTCCTTAATAGTGTTTTTTTTCTTCTCATATTCTCTCACAATCAGAAATCCCTTGTGTCTTCGTGGTTTTATAGTGAAATTATAAAAAAAAAATTAGTATTTTTTTTAATCCACTTTGAGGAAATTTCTAATGCTAAAATTTTGCTGGCTTCATAAGAATGATCCTAAACAATTGTCTACACAAAGCCTTTCTTGGTGCCTTACATTTCAGGTCCTGATGGCAAACGAGTTTATTCTTTGCTTCATGAATCTGTTTTTGCTGGAAACTTCTCTATCATTATGCCAGACACAGGCAGAAAACATACAGCTACCTACATCAGGTAAGTTTTTCCATTTCAGTAAGTCTAGCAATTACTGAACAATTTCACATGTGAACTTATTTTTGTTAAAAATATTAAAGGCTTCTATATTTATTTATTTTTTTTACCACGACACAAATCAAAAATAAATGGAAAACTTGGACTTTTGTGTCTGGAAAGGATGTTTTTTTTTCCTTGACACTGATATTATTTTAACTATCTTCACTCCTCAGACAATGTTTATGGTTTTAAAAATGATTAGAATTGTAATAAAACCTAAACATATGATGAAAAGTGAATTTATACATTTTTCTGTTCTTGAGAATTTACAACAAAAATATTAAACACTAATTTATATTAATTAGATTGTTTATTTTCAAAAATAATTGCATATATTTACAACATTCTAAAAACTAATACAATGACATATTTGTCATTTATAAAGAAATAAATGTGAGAACAATTTTTTATTCATAAATTTATAAACATTTACTACATTATAAAAATATGTGAATTAACTATAAGGAAATCCTTATTATTTACCATTTTATAAGGTTTGAATCAGTTGGCAATTAGCCAATGTTTTGCCAACCATTTTAATAAACAATCTAATAAATAAATAGTGTTTATTATTTTTGTTGTCAATTCTCAAGAAAATGTATAAATTTACTTTCATATATTTAGATTTTATTGCAATTCTGATCACTTTTTAAATCAATAAACATTACTGAGGATTGAAGGTAGTTAAAATAATAGTGGTGTCAAGGGAAAAACTATCCTTTTGACACGTTTTTTTTTTTTTTGTGGCATGAAGGTCCAAGTTTGCCAAATAAGCCTCTGGCAAGAGTTGAAACCTCTTCCCTTACTTTTGGAGGCTGTCTTAAAGCTTCAGTTACATTCTTCTTCACTCTCCACGTCCCTTCATGCTCTCCACAACTGTTTATCCTTTGTAGATCTAAACAACGTTTGCCTTTTCACTATCCTTTCCACTCCCTGTTCTGCCATCCATTTACATAAAGCATGTTAGGTAGGTCGATCATGGCTCTCCACAGCATCTTAGCCTTTGTAGCTCTTAGCAATATTTGTCTTTTTATTATCTTCCCTCTCCCTGCCCTACCATCCATTTACACAAGCTCATTAGATAAGTTACTGTTTTCCTCTGTCCTTCTTGCCATTGACATGCCCTGTGAGTGTCAAGTTTACCAAACCTTCTTTCCTCATGTGTCCCAGAAATTTTTACTGTTTCTTGTTGATTCTAAGTCTAAGTAAATTTTGATGGAAACAAAAATGGAAAACTCTTCACTACATGACCAAATTTTTATTGATGTTATTACATGAGTGGTATTTAATATCACATGAGTGGTATTTAATATCACATGAGTGGTATTTAATATCACATGAGTGGTATTTAATATCACATGAGTGGTATTTAATATTACATGAGTGGTATTGATATAATGGTATCACTGATAGGAAGCATTATAGATTACTAGAAGTAAACCATGGAAATTTCATGGATTCCCTATTTGAAATTTCTGATGAATCCTAATTCTTAAGTTAATGATTGAATAAGCTCATGGCGAGTTCCACAACAATAAAATATCCGTAGAAATTCCCCTATCGCATCGTTAAATATTTGTGCTTAACAACTTTAACAAAAATATTGCAATAACAATCATAAATATGAATGCTGGGTGTTATTTTAAGAAGTAAGGGGGTACAAATGAAAAGATTTGAAATTTCAGCCATTAAACATTTCTATCTTTCCTTCTTTCTTTCTTTCATTTTCTTACTGAAACCAAGTAGTGTCTCTGAGATGTTTTTGTCATTCTATATGATCAAAATGGAATCATCCATCATTTATGAGCTATTGGAAGGAGACGTCTGATATGCCTTTTCTGTATATCTATTGGCTCAAAATGGAATAGTGTATTTATGAGCTATTGGCAGGAAACTTTAAACACTTCTACCTTCCCTTCTTTCTTTCTTTTCTTTTCTCAGTGAAACCAAGAAGAGTTTCTGATATGTCTTTTCTGTCTTTCCACAAGAACAACATGGAATTTATGGGATTTTGTCAGGACGTAACGGTTGTGCTAAGGTAGGGGTGGAGGTGGGGGAGTAAGCAGAATTATAATAAGGTTATCAGTTTTTGACTTATTTTTTTTCATCTTATTTCTTTTGCTTTTTATTACATTTTTAGTACTATATTGTCTTTAAAATTCTTAGATGTAACATTGTCAATTATTATTCATTTTTTATTAGTATTTCTTTCATTTTATTTCTGTTGTTTATTATTGCTTTTATCTGGTTACTGTTTAAAGTCTGTTAACAAGATTTGCAAATGCATCGCTTATTTTGGGAACTAAGGGCTGCAAGTTCAAATTTATTATTACCTGAAATTCCAAGTACTCATGGAATTATTGGAACTACTATCTTCATTCTAGTTTTAATACAATATTATGCTTGATATTATTTTTTGGTTTTCCTCTAGAACCTGCTAGTTCCAGTGATGTTTGTGTGTTTCCTATATTTTCTTTATTCCTTTCCCACTGAATAGGAAACCCAGTTCACAGGTCACACTGTAAAAATTGGAGTTATAAGGAAAGAAAAAATATATTGCATATCTGAATCCAGATCCAGAACTATGATAAAAACTCTCCTTCTTTTAGATGGTTTATGAACCTGATGAAGGCCAAAGAATGCAATGGTTGAAAAGTGGTAATTAGATAAAAATGTGGATATTATTGCAAAGAACCTCTGGAATAATGATGATGATTCTTGTCAGAATTTCAGGCAATATATTTGTTAAGGATGTTAGTGATCATGGCTCTTCACAACTTCCTGTACTTTTTTGCTTTTTGTAAATTTTGTCCTTTTGTTATCTATCCTAAACCCTGTTCTGCAATCCATTTACAAAATCTTGTTTGTTTTTTCTGTCCCTCTTGCCATCAATATGTCCTATGAGTGTCAAATTTTCCAAGCCCTCTTTCCTCATTATGTGCTCTAGAAATTTTAACTGCCTCTTTTTGGTGTTAAGTCTGCATCTTTTTTGTTTCCAATTTCTCTAAAACTTCCTTGTTGCTCACATGTTCAGTCCATGTATTCTCAGCCTCTTTCTATTTTCTATTGCCTCAAATCTCTTCTTCATCTTTGTGGGAATTGTCCAGCATTCACTGGAGAACTGATTTTACAAAAAAGTTCAATACTCTTTTCTTTGTTTCAAACAAAACTTTCCTGTTTCTGAATGCTTTGCTTAGCTTTTTGGAGGCATCTTTTCCTCTCCAAATGCACCTTTAGATTTCAGTGTTGCATTTTCTGTCCTCTCTTAAAATACTTTGTTAAATTTTTGTGCTTGCTTGATTTTGTTATCTCCAATTTGTAATTTGCATGTTGGGCTGTTTCTTTTAGCTGACGTCCATGCATTATGTCTTCTTGCAATTGATGTTTACTCCTTTCTTCTTATTTTCCTTCACTACCCTCTGTAGGAATTCTGGTAGTTTCCTTTCTATGTCTGCTATCAACACTGTGTCGGGCAGTGTACTTAAATAATTTGGTAAAACTATGTTTCCTTTTCTGTATTGTGTATATGTTTAATTTTCTTTGTTTTGCTTTTTCAGTAACACACCAATGTTTGAAGACAGTCTTCCAACTCCTCATGGTGAAGATGGTCTCTCTATGGGTGAGATGTTTGCCATGGGGACCGTGCTTGTTGTTGCATTTGTCCTCATTATTGTCGCTGCAATCTGCTTTCAAAACAGATGCTGTTCATGCAATAGTTAAGGGGGGGGATTAGAAGAGAAAATAAAAAAGGAAAGAGAGAGAAAGAAAGAGAGAGGAAATACATACATATATATATATATATATATATGATAAGATAAAGAAACTGTTATATGGAGAAAAAGAAGAAAGAAATTCTGGTATTTTTACTTTTGTGATTCATTTTCATTGGTTAATCATGTTTCGCATGGATTTGATTTGTTAAATAAGCATTAACATAATTTGTCATGTTCTGAATTCAAGGAGAGATGACTCATTTATTCAGAACACCACAAATTATACTAACGTTTGTTTAACAAGTCAAATGCACATGAAACATAATTAACAAAGGGAAAATAAACCACACAGAAGTAAAAATAGTAGAATTTCTTCTTTTTCTCCATATCTCAGTCTCTGATGAAGGTTTCATAAGAGTGAAACGTGATAAGTGAAAATTGATAAATGTTTCCTATTTGTTCTTTATCTTATCATTCTGTTGAATTATATATATATATATATATATATATATATATGTATGAGAGAGAGAGAAGGGGGAGTTAATCACAGTTCCATGGTTTAAGGCTATAGAAAAACTTCAAAATTGAATATTCCCTCATTCCAAGATTCATTTGGAGTTTTAAAGTCGCTCTTCATTTTGGTTTTGTCATTTGCATCATGTTTCAGCTGATCCATTCTAGGGCCTTCTTCAGATATGCAAATCTGGAAGAGGACTGTTTTTGTTTTTTCTCATTTGTGCAAACTAAAAAATGGTAGTGAACTGAAAAATATATTGCAAGCAATGCATACACTACAGACATCTTCCATATTTTCCTCATTAGCTTGCTCACCAATCTTTCCATTGCTAAGCAAAGAATTCTACACTAGCCTAACATAAATATTGATTCACAAAGCTAATAATATCTGCAGTTTCTTTCAATTTTCTCACTCTCCAGCAATTCTCCCAATCCATTACTTGGATCTCACCCTGAAGAATATTTCGGATAATTCCATATTTGACATTTTTTCTATTGGACACCATTTTCTGGTTTGCTTAACTGAAAACCATACAGATTGTACACCTGAAGAAGTCTGTAAAATGAATCAGCCGAAACTTTATCAAACATGAAACAGTCTCCTACCCAACAACGTTGGGAATCGACATATTTTGGGATTTGGAATAGTACCATACTGTGTATTCTGCAATGATTTATCTGCTATAAGTTTTGCCCGTGTAGATCTGTTTTCAAAATTCATCCAGATCCATTGATGAATTGCAAGACAAAATTTTCATTAGACCTGGAGGACAACCACAAATCCAGGAAACAGCCAGTACTAAAACCTGAGTTTTAAGATGCCAAGTGATGTTCTGGTGCAGTTAAAAAAAAAAAAAAGTCTCAAATATGTTAAATATTTCTTCAGTGAACGTTATGAATAGAATAAATAAGAAACACTATAAATAGTATAGCAGTTTATTTGTAATACAATGAAGTACTAAAGGGTAAAGGTTAAAAGTTGGTGATATTTGTTAGCAAATCATTCAGTAAAACATCCTACATAAATAGACTCAAACTAAGAAAAACCCTAATGCTTATGGCCATATCATGTCCAATGACTGGTTAAGCAATGTTGAAACTGGTCAGTACCTAGATGGGTGACAGCTTGGGAATACCAGGTTTTGTAAGCTTGTTTCTCAAGGTGGTATAATCGGATTACAGCAATATCACATTGAAACGCCAGTTCTTGTCCTTTCACTGAAGTTAAGCAATGTCGAGCTTGGTCAGTACTTAGACGAGTGACAGCTTGGGAATACCAAGTGCTGTAAGCTTGTTTCCCCAGGTGGGCTTATGACAATATCACATTAAAACATCAGTTCTTGTCTAATAACTGAAGTTAAGCAATGTTGAGCCTGGTCAGTACCTAGATAGGTAACTGCTTGGGAATACCAAGTGTTGTAGGCTTCTATGTGTGGGTGGTATATCTAACAACCATAGGTTGAAACACCAGTTCTCATCCGATTACCAAAGTTAAGCAACATTGAACCTTGTCAGTACCTAGATGGGTGACTGCTTGAGAATACCAGGTACTGTAAGCTTGGATGTGTAGGTAGTATAATGGTCTTATGGCCATATCACATTGAAACACAGTTTCTTGTACAATCACTGAATCTGCCCCTTCGACCCTCCAGCTATGGGTTGATTAGTGAGACTTGTATCACTAAATTGTTATCTCCCAAAATAATTCTTGCAATGTAAAAATATTTTCTGGCTTTAAATAACCTGGAAAGGGTTGATAAATTGTAGAATTTATCAATTTGGTGCGAAGACAACCTTTGTAAAAAAAAAATTTAGTTTTGAGAGATCTTTTCAGTTTTCATATGAGAAACTGTCTCTTCTTGTATGTGCCGTATACCTTAAGGACGTTGGTGATCATGGCTCTCCACAATTTTCTCTCCTTTTTGGCTCTTAATAAAAGAGAGATTATATACTGTACCAATAATAATAAACAAAAGCACTATTTAAATTAACTGGTCCACTCGTTAAGAATTTTTCTTTAGAAAGTTTTATCTAGATTAACATTCATTAGACTTTTCTCTCCTCACAACATTTGTCCAAATTAAAAAAAAATATTTATCATTTTAAAAAGGGTGAGATAATTTATTTTTTTTATTTTTTTAATCATTTCACCTCAAGCAAGGTAATAAAGCCACTAGAATGCAAAAAGTTACTGAGTGTTAGAGAATATGAAAAAAACTCCTATGAAGGCGAGTGGACGATAAAAGAAGAATTAAGACAACAAGATAATGATTGACATTGCATTTAAATTTTTGAATATGATGTCAAATCAATCCCTGACTTTTTAAAGTGTTATCTATGCTTTGTTTTTATTTACAAATAAGTTTCACACCTCTAGCATTCTTCTGATATGCAAATCTGGAAGAGGACTGTTTTTGTTTTTTCTCATTTGTGCAAACTAAAAAATGGTAGTGAACTGAAAAATATATTGCAAGCAATGCATACACTACAGACATCTTCCATATTTTCCTCATTAGCTTGCTCACCAATCTTTCCATTGCTAAGCAAAGAATTCTACACTAGCCTAACATAAATATTGATTCACAAAGCTAATAATATCTGCAGTTTCTTTCAATTTTCTCACTCTCCAGCAATTCTACTGAACTACTGATGTTGTCCTTTTTCCTAATTTGTAATAGGACACAGTCATCAATGACATAAGTTTTGAACTTGACATTTGTTAAATAAAAACAAAGTATAGATAACTCTTTAAAAAGTCAGGGATCGATTTAAGACTATTTTTTTTTTTTTAAATCAATTCACCCCAAGCAAAGCGATAATACTACTAAGACAGAAGGAGCTACTGGAAGTGAAAGAGAATGAAAAGACTTTAGAAGGAACTGGAAACCTAACCTTAAAAAGGAAACAAGAGATAAACCTCTACTCCTGTTCAAAAGACCGAGGAGGAGTTTGAACCGGACGATAGGCAAACCTATTTATATTATGAAGGGGACCTCCCTTCTAAAACAATAAAAACTTAATATTTTTTGATTCTTACAAACGTTGTGGGTAGAGAAACATCTTATAAATACTAAGTCTAAAAAATTGTCCAAAGAAAAATTATCCCCCCTTTTTTTCATGAGTGGACCACTTAATTTAAATAGTTCCAAATAAAGAATTAAAATAGTAGCCCAAATAACTTGGAATGATAATTACTCATTGCAAAATAAGTATTTGAACTGAATAGAACTTTGTTAAAAGTGAGAATATAGAGGACAAAAAATACAGGACAAAAAATACAGGACAAAAAAAAGATATAAAAGTATACATGTAAAAATACTTCTAACCAAATTTCATGCCCCAAAATAGTATGTAATACTTGAAGTTGTAAATGTTAGTATAAAGATATAGGCATGCTATAGATATTTATTAAGACTAGCTTAGTCTGGCACAAGGCCACAGTGATGAGGCACTTGTGATGATTGAACTTTGTTCTTTTATGAATTGGTCAGTGAGACAAGCTTCTTAAATATTGCACTACAGTAAGCACCCAATGTTTGTATGGCATATAGTGTATGTAGGGACGTCTGTATGAATGCAAATCTGTACCTTTGTAAGTGTATGCATGTATGTGTGTGTATATATATATATATATATATATATATATTTAAAGACATTTTTGATATGTTTAACGTTCTTTTTATACTTTTTAATACTGTTTATTATAAACAGAGCATTTACTTAAATACTTGTATCTATAAAAAGAACGTTAAACATATAAAAAATGTCTTTAAATAAATTGTTGGACTCTGTCCAATTCAAAAAAATATATATATATATATATATATATATATATAGTGTAAATTCATTATTGTATGCATGTGTATATTGGTAGTGTTGTGTGTGCCAAAGGCCTTGTATGTAAACATATATAAGAAAGCCAGCAATGCATATATGTGTGTCAAATGATGCTGAAAACGGGTTTGATTTGATTCTTGAAGTTAAACAGCATCAAGCTGAATCGCTTCTTAGATGAGGGGCTATTTGAAAATCTGGTGTACTGTAAGCAACCACAAATATAGTTATAAATAACTGACAAAGGGTTGATAAGTCATAAAAAACAAATCAATCAAACGATCTGTTTGTGTGTGTGTGTGTGTGTGTGTGTGTGTAATGTAGTGAAAAGTTCTCGGACCCAAACAAGAAGATTTACCTGACAAATTCAGATCTTTGGTTGTTCAGTTTTTTGCAAATGGGTGGTGGGTAAGAACATTTCAATAATACTTTATATATATATATATATATATATATATATATGAAACATGGGCTGAAGATTGCATTCAAGTATGAAACAGACTATTGTCCTTTGGTGTTGACCTCAGTGTATGCTTACTTTTACTGATAAATATAACACCTTAAAAATAAATTTTTATCATGTACAGAGGTTGAACAAAATAATTGAAACACTTGTTAAATTCAAAGAAAATTTATTCGATATGGAGTTGGTCCTCCTTTAGCCTCACATACAGCTTTAATATGTCTAGGAATGGAATCATACAGCTTCCTGACTTCATCCAAAGGAATTTTCAGCCATTCTTCAATTAACACCTGCTCCAGCTCTTTAAGACACGACGGTGGAGGATAGCGGCTCCTAACTTGTCGCTCCAAAATGCACCACAAATTCTCAATAATATTGCTATCTGGAGATTGATGAGGCCACTCCATATGTTCTAGCTTACTTTCATGCTCTTCATACCAATTCTTAACCACTCGAGCAGTATGTATTAGAGCATTATCGTCTTGGAAGATGCAGTTACCATCAGGGCTAAAGTCTGGACCATTGGATGAATATGATCTCCCAAAATATTCAGTTAATCATTGTTGTTGATTCTTCTATGCAGGGTAACTATTGGACTGAGATATTTCTATGATATGGCTGCCCAAACTATCACTGATCCACCTCCATGCTTCACTGTTGGAAGAAGGCAGTCAGGGTTGTAAGTTTCTTTGGGCTGCCTCCACACATAAACTCGCCCTGAAGTTGGGAAAAGAGAAAAATTGAACTCGTCTGGGAATATGACTTGCTTCCATTGGTCTGCACACCAAGCATTATGATCTCTGCACCACTTCAACCTCTTCTGAATGTTGGCTGCAGTAGTCCGATGATTTTTTGCCACATTGTGTTTCAATGCACGTCGGTCCCTGTCAGTAAGTTTGCAAGTCCAGCCCGAATTGCTTTGGTTACTCGAGGTTTTGCCCTGTTTCTAGTTCTTGATATGGTAGCTCTTGAAAAGCCAAATAGTTCAGCAACCTTAGTGATCGCGGCTCCTGCTATGTGAGTTCCAACAATTTGCCCTTTTTCGAACTCAGAGAGGTCACGCATTTAGCTTAAATTTTACTAAATTCTAAAAATAAATAAGACAAAGACAGTAAATTAGATAAATAAACGTATTTACAATAGATATAACCTGTAATTACGCAGTTCTAGTTAAAGTTCTTAATATAATAGGTCTTTGAAATATAGGAGTGGAATTTGCAGCTGTTCCAATTATATTGTCCAACACCTTGACAGTGTTGACAGTGATGTCAACACCTAGTGTCTACTGTCTGTTACATGCTTGAATGTAATCTTCAAGAGATTGCATTCAAGCTTGAAACAAATTGTAGCCACTCATTGTTGACCTCAGTGTCCGCAAATATATTTCTTATGAAAGAGAGAATAACAGAACTATAATTTATAATAAACATACCTTTTTTCTCACATGTAGCACAACTCTGAGTTTCATGCATGCAACAATCTTCAGGTAATGATTGAAAGCTCAAATAGTTTTCAATCTGCACCTGAAGATTGAAGATTTTGTTGAGCATGGAACTCAGAGTTGTGCTACCAATGAGGAATATATATATATATATATATATATACATACATATACATATATGTGTGTGTGTGTGTGTGTGTGTATATGCATGTTTCATTAAAATGACAGACAAGGTACTACGGTTAAGCTTTTTACTTAATTTTCCTTGTGTTCGCACAAGAGCTTTCTTTTTTGAGTGTGTAGAAACTGTCCAAATGTTCTATAGTTCTGAGCACTTTCGGCTATACTTTTAAAAGTTTCTAGACTCAATGTTCAAAAAAGAAAGCTCTTCTGTGAACACAAGAAAAATTTAAAAAGCTTAACCATAGTACCATGTCTGTTTTTAATGAAACATGCATAAATGAAGGATTGCTGCCTAAAGACTATATATATATATATATATATATATATATATATATATATATATATATATACACACATATATTAGGTGTTTAAAAGTTCTTCATGCTCTTTTTTTAAAATTAGACATTTAAAACACTTTTTTTTTGTTGGAAGTTTTTACACACAACTATTATATCTATCTCCAGGTAAAATGAAAACGAATGGAGTATGATTCCATTGTACATAACATTTAATTTAAAAGAGGGCTCAATACAGAGTAGAGCTAAATATTATTTATTTTGGGATATTAACAAATGTTAAAAATCACTACACATTTTACAATTATGTTTCAACACCATAAATGTGTCTCTTCAGGCAATGTTAAACTACTGGTGAGTGAAAAATTAATTTAATTTTAAAAAGCAGAATACTTTAAAAAAATAGACTTGTAGGCTTTGCTGTGATTAACCAATTGAATGTGACCCATGCTAAATACAAATTTGGAAATTCTTTTTTTTAATATAGGTCATGACACGAAGTTATCTACATATAAAATCTAGACAATTTCCTTATAGGCAGATACAGATTGTTACATTATTTAGTAAGATGTATTGAAGTCTAAAACTTCCCAAGAAGCAAAAGAGATGGGGAGGTAATTTAACAATGCTAACTAGTTATATGCTCATTCAGCTTCTTGCATAAAATTTTGTAGTTGATAAATAAAAGACCCCTTTAAGAAACTGGCAAACATTTAAAAAAACAAAAATAACATAAAAAATACAGAACTACTTTGGCAAATTAATATGCAACCGTTAAATGAAGAGGATCCATATAAGATGTTAATAATACCAAATAATCAATGTAAGATGTTAATAATATCAACCAAATACCTGTACATCCATATAAGATGTTAATAATACCTAAACCAAACTTCAATAAAAAGCAATATTAAATCAAAATGAAACATACAAATAGAATAGTAAGCCAGATAAGGTGCACAGCAGTTCATCTACTAATTATTACTGTAAGAAAAAGTATTATCAAATTCAAAGTTTAAAAATATTGTAAGGTAAAAAGTAGGCAATGCCTACAATTTACATTCAATTCACTTCTTTGTTTTAATAAGGAGTTTTTATCAAAAAATCTGATAATTTCTAATTTTTCATGTAACAAACCAAAGTACAGGTAGAACCAACACAAAACCTGACAGCACAATCACAAAGCTTGCCAGTATATCTTTTTATATATATATATATATATATATATATATATATATATTCTCAAGGTCATAACAGCACACCACATTGAAGTACAAATATATAGTTATGTATATAAGTGTGTGTGTTGATATGTTTGTAAACATATATTTACACATGTGTTTAAATATGTATATCTATGTTGATATGTATTTTATATGTATAATTGCATGCATATCTATAACGTATGTTGATGTGTGTGTCCTATATATGTGTATGTATATTGATATGTTTCTTTGTAGATAATATATATATATATATATATATATATATAATGAATGTATGAATTTATTTGTGTGCATATATAATGAATGTATCAAAATGTATGTGTGTATGTATATGTGTGCCTATCCAATATGCTTAACTGCAGTGCAATTTATGACACCGGGTCCATTATCACAAAAGCTAAACTTTCCCTCCATTTAATTTTTCAGTGTAAACAATTAATCGCACATATTTTTTTTACATCACCTTAACCTGTTCATTTTGAAAATTATGCTAGGCAATTTCATTGGTTGTAAAATTGAGAGAGAGAGCGAGAGAGAGACAGAGAAAGTGTGTGTGTGTGTGTGTGTGTTGATGCTTTTTTCTTTTCTTTTTTTGTCTGGTGTTCTAATTCTGGACTCATCTTGTAAATATTTTTTTTTTCTGGTTTCTGGAATTTGGTGTTAAAGATGATAAAATTTTCCTTTGTCATAGGAATGTATATTTTGTTGCTGGCAATAAAAATATATTATATAATTTTCATGTGCGCATATGCAAGCGAGGTGTTGAACAGTTTTAGTGACCACCATGACTGGATGCCTCCCTCCACCACAAATTTCAATCTTTTCAGGGAAGGGTTTCTTGGTTGGGCCCAGAACTTTTCAGACCTCCTCTCATAATTTTTATATATGTGAATGAATAAAGACAAAAGCAAAACTTTTTTTAGCCGACACATTTCGTCCTCTGACGGCCTTTATCAAGGCAACGGTAAGGATTTTATTTTGCAACCAGTATTTATAAACAAAATTAAAAATGTTGTTAGTGTCTTAAAATTTTTAGATTTAAGAGACGGTCATAAATATTCATCAGGTTAACTGAAAAGTCTTGGTAAATTATGGAAGATGCCAAGTGACATATCTAGTAAAACGAAAGTTTACATACATACATACATACATACATATATATATATATATATATATATATATATATATATATATTTTGAACAATAAAAAATATTAAAAAATTAAAATCTTCAGACACACTGGGTTTTATATATATATTCCTTTGTTTTTATTATTTCATTTAGATTTCTCAACTAGTTTCGGCCAACATATTGCACTTATCAGTCACAAACAAGCGACTTGTACAGACTCCCTCTTGATCTTTGTTTTGTGAAGCCAAGCCATAATATATATATATATATATATATATATATATAAGATTTCATTATTCATATTAGTTAGGTTCTAAGAGCCCTTGCAGATGGTGAATGACATGGTCATTATTGAATCATATTAAGGTATATCCAAACATTTTCACCAAGAAACGGAGAGTCTCTTTGAAAAACATTAGAATTGTTTGCACCACAATTCTTTTGCTTTTTTGCTTCCATTAATAAACGATGAAGCATCATGATAACACTAGCATTAAGATATCATAACAGATATTTTGGGCTGAGTGCTATTTTACTATACACTGGAAGTCCCTTTGATGACAGAGGGGACACAGCTCCCTATATTAAGAAATATATTTGACTTATGTGACAAGCCAACCGAAAAGATTAGGCAAAAAGGCTTTAGTAGTTAATGCAAGAACATTTTTTTTATTAATTAATAATTGATCTTTTGGCAAAGTTTAATATTTCTACCTGCAAAGAAATGGTCTGTCAAAAGGATCTTTTTTTCACTTGATGCCGCTAATATTGTATACTTGCTGGCAATTTCTATTGTTTAAAAAGCTATTTTTAGAATTATATTAAAACCTACACCCTTGTGCAAATTAATTGAAACAACTATTTTAATTTCCTTTCTTTCACCATATGATCAAATTTAGACCCACCGGAGTGGCAGGGTGTAATCAATTTCTATTTTTTCCTTAGATTAGGTCATTTGCAGTAGTGTGCAGTAATATGAATCTGTTTTGGGGATGTATGATGAAATTGGCCTTCAAAAATATTGTGTCATCAATGATTGCATCAGATTTTTATCACGCTTAGACACAATTGTTTCGACTGTCGATTAGTTGTCCTACAGCCATTGTCTGTGATGGACGTTACTCCAAGGAAGCATATGAAAATTGTAATGCTGCATGAACACACTGGCAAGCCTTACTAGTGAGCAAATCAAAATACTATTGACTAGTTTGGAAACTCTCCTGATTTAAATCCAATCAAGAATCTGTGGTCAATCTGCAAGGAACGACTTTGTGAAATGGACATATGAAGTACTAACATGTGCACTGGGACATATTTCATTGTAAAAATATGAGAAAAAAAAGTAAACAATAATGGAATTATTCATTTTGTTTCAATTAATTTACACAAGGGTGTAAACATGAAACTGGATTCATATATTCTCTTTTTTTTTCTCAAGAATTTACAACAAAAATATTAAGCCCTGTTTATTTATTAGCTTGTTTATTTCCAAGAATAATTTTGTATTTACAAGATTATCAAAATATGTGAACCAACTGTAATACAATATTTATTATTTACAATATTGCAAAGAAATAACTATGAAAATGATTTTTGTATTTATAAATTCATAAAAAAATTTGTATTTATAAATTTATAAAAATGTCTGAACAAGAGGTTCATCCCTTGATTCCTCTTTAGGATTGGGTTTCCAGTTCCTTCTAAAGTCTACTTCGACTCAATACTTTTAACGTCTCTGCCTGAACTCTGTCTAAATTTTATTTGCTAATTAAAGCTTGACCTCTTTAAGTCTAGAATTAGCTATCTTTCCTGTTATCTTGCCCCTTTCTTACGCAAATACAGATCCACACAGTAACACTCTACCTTGAGTGGCCCTTGGGCTTTGTATTGGGTGCACATTATTAAAAAACAAAAAACTAATTAACTAATTATAAATTTTGAATAAATGCATTTTCTGTGTATTTCTTTCATTTTCTCTCACAACATATATTACTAAATATAGTGTGTAAACATCTGGATTTATGCTTTTTTATTTTTGAGAACTGACAACAAAAATGTTAAACACTATTAGACTTTATATACAAGAATAATGTTTAAAACTTTTGTAGTTAATTCTCAAGGAAAATGTGAATGCATAAATCCGGTTTCATATCCAGTTTGAGTTTTTATTAAAATTCTAAATATAGCTTTTTTAAGACAATAAAAATTGCAGAGGGAGTCAAAAGTGTATACAGTAATAGCGTTGTGAAAAGAAAAACCGTCCTTTTGATACAGTGTTTCTTTTGAGTGCATGTTAAACTTTGCTAACCTTCTCCTGTCAAGGTACGAAGATTCAGATATTGGTTGTCTTTGAGAAAGTTTAAATCGATTAAATTTTTGTTTGTATTTTAAAAGTACTTATTAAAGATTTTATTTTCGACTAACTTGAGTAGACACTTTTGAAAGTTTAACTTAAATAGTTTTGACCCATCTCCTGTCTGAATCTTATAAATTTGTCCTGATCTGAATTTGCCCTCTGTCTTCAAATAGGTTAATTGCACTGATTGCCAGGTTTAATAACCTGGTTCACGCATATGCTAGTACCCACCTTGATTATTCTGAATTCAAATGACGATATGATCACTTTGATGTTGTTAAATCTTTACAGTGTAATAAAGTTTTGATTATTACTAATTCTGACAACGGTTGAGATGTAGTAGATTTGAGTTATTATGATTATGTGAATAAAAATTGTGGCTTATTTTGATGATGGGGTCAAATTTATAAAATTTAACAGGACTTATTAAAAAATTTCTTCTACGTCTATCGCTTTTTTTTTTTTTGTTTTGAATTTTCACTCATTTGAAATCGAGCTGACAAAGTAATTTTAATTTAATCATAGTTTTAAACATGAAAGTTTTGCTGACTGGACTAAGCACAGTTAAATGAAACTAAAGTTAGTAATTTCATGGATGGTGAGATCCTATTCTCTGTGTAATTCTCTCACTATATATATATATATATATATATATATATATATATATATATATATGTGTGTGTGTGTGTGTGTGTAATGGATTAAGTCTGACAATTATTTAATATATTTTCTGTTTATGCATTTACTGGCATGTATGTTCAAGAAATCTTTCATAGAAAATATTTGTTCAACAGGAATCAAACCTGTGTCCTATACAGAACTGTCATTTAATCTGATGTGCTGTACCACTTAGCTATAGAGAAGCGTCTGGTTAGCAAAGTCCAAATTAATGTTTTTAAACAACAAATCTTTGATGATCTTTCTTGAACGATCATATCTGTTCAAGAGACTTGTAAACAATGACAACATATTATGAAATCCAACACTCATTTAACATTCTGTTTATATGTTATTTTTTAATAGACCCAATTTATTTAAGTAAATGCTCTGTTTTTTAATTAAACAGTATTAAACGAAATTTCTTGAACTTCCAGGCCAGTAAATATAATTAATACTGTTTAAATAAAAAACAGAGCTTTTACTTAAATAAATTGTATCTATTAAAATGTATCAACAGAAAATATATGATTGTGTATTTGGTTAGCAAACTGTTTTATACATGTTTCATTAAAGATGACTGATAAGGCACTGTGATTAAGCTTTTTTTTATATATTTCTTGAATTTATGCAAGAGATTTCTTTTAGGGGCATGGAGTGTATAAGAATCGTCCAAATGATTTTGGGATCTGAGGAATTTTGACTAATCTATAATCAGTTAGCCATTATTGAGGATGTTTTTTGTTTGTCTGAATATGTAGATGTTTTTTTTTTTATAGTAATAGAAATGTTTTTCATCTTAAACACAAAAATAAAATACACATAAAATCTTATATATTCAAAGAAAAACATCCTTGATTGCTGTAATCTAGGGAAGGTTTCTGAATAGAATAATGAACCAAAGTTTGGTAATGAACAGTAATACATGGGACAAGAACAACACTTATAAGATTCGCTAGCAGTGCATAGAAGAAGTAGTCAACTGCTAGAAGTGAGTCAAGTGAATTCCACAATGAATCTTCAACTGCAGGATATCCACCAACTGCCCCACGTGGTCAGATGTGGCACAAGGCTGAATTTAATGTGAGGTATCAAAACCCATAGGCTCAGCCAAAAATTCCCTGTAGACCTTGTATAAAACAGGGTAGCTGTTTCCTGAGATGAGACTCTGCCCTTCAACATAGTGTCATCTGGGGATCCTCTCTGCCCGAAGCCAGAGAGTTTGTCCAGCACAGCTGTAGATGAATCTCCAATTACAGACCAACATGCAGCATTTACTACTGTATTTATGTGAATGGGGACATGCCCATTATCGCCCGTAGGTATGCTACAACATTGAAAATGGCGAATAGATTATATGAAAGCTCTTGAATCCTGATATCATTTGGTCAGTTCTTACAGAGTCCATGACTCAAAAAGAATATATATATGATAAAGAAAAAATATGAAATGTTTATCGTATCATCCAGTCTAATTCCAACCCATATTTGATCGGCATTTAACTCATATATATATATATATATATAACACCCAATTTTGTTTCATTTATATATATGTACGTATATATATATGTATATATATATATATGCATATATATGTACGTATATATATATATGTATATATATATATATGCATATATGTACGTATATATACGTATATATATATATGCATATATGTACGTATATATATATATGCATATATGTACGTATATATATATATGCATATATGTACGTATATATATATATATGCATATATGTACGTATATATATATATATGCATATATGTACGTATATATATATATGTATATATGCATATATGTACGTATATATATATATATGTATATATATCTATGTATATATAATTAATGTATATATATATATATGTATATACGAACACGTTCTTCTCTAAGCCATTTTTAAACACTACATGGGATGAAGTTCAATATTTGATTATTTGTTTTGAGAGCTAAAACAAAGTGCGGCTTATAGGCCAATAAGTATTGTATATGCGCATGTGTTTATATAATTTGTTTGACAATGGTGGGTATGTTTAAAAAAAATCAGTTCTTATTGAGAACGTTTTCATTCCTCCCTTGAAAAGCCACATGAAAACCTCACACATCATCCGTACCTGCCTCTTCACTTTACTTTCTGAGTTGCCTCCCTTGCTATAACAAAGGAGATAATCTTTTTGTACATTTTTCTCGGTCCGCGCACATCTGTCTGCTTTTCTTGCAATTGCATTTGTTAATCAGAAAGACCAAAACATATCAGTTTTAATAAAGGCCAGATTCATTTGTCATCAAACCCAAGAGACCAAACATTTCTGACGTTTTGTTTTTTCTTCAATAAAATGATTTAAAACAAACAAATCTTACTTGGTTTTAGTGGTTTTCTTTTCCTTTCTTTCTTTGATTTCTTGTTTTGTCCTTTCTTTTTTTCTTTATATTTAATCTTTTTTTTTTCCTTTGATTTCATGTTTTGTTCTTTCTTTCTTTCTTTTTTTCTTTATATTTAATCTTTTTCTTTCTTTCTTTGATTTCATGTTTTCTTTCTTTTTTCTTTATATTTAATCTTTTTTTCTTTCTTTGATTTCATGTTTTGTTCTTTCTTTCTTTTTTTCTTTTTTAATCTTTTTTTTCTTTCTTTGATTTCATGTTTTGTTCTTTCTTTCTTCCTTTCTTTTTTCATATTTAATCTTTTTTTCCTTTGATTTCATGTTTTGTTCTTTCTTTCTTTCTTTTTTTCTTTATATTTAATCTTTTTTTTTCTTTCTTTCTCTTGTTTATTCTTTTCTTCCTTTTCTCTCTTCCAGTTTATTCTTTTCTTTCTTTTTATGTCTATTCTTTTCTTTTTTTCTCTCTTTATGTTTATTCATTTTCTTTCTTTGTCTTTATGTTCTTTCTTTTTCTTGTCTTCATATTTATTCTTTTTCTTTCTTTCTCTTCCTGTTTATTCTTTTCTTTTCTTCTTTATTCTTTCTTTACTTCCTTCTTTCTTTCTTTGCACTTTCAATAAAATTTTGTTACAAATTAATTTTTACATTCTGAAGAACCTTTATACAAAGAAAATTCAAAATATTCAAGACAATTGTTATTGTTAATGCACATAATTCAGTCGGGATTATTAATCACTGTTTAAATATTGTGAAGGTTTCAAATGTACAATTGTTCCTCCTTGCTGCACACTGCTAGCGAAGCGGCCATGTTTATACTGACTGCACCAGTTTCTTGCTGCTGTTACAAACTCAAACTTTGATCACGTGACCGCAATAGTACCAAATATAAGCACACATTAGCAGTGTGACAAACCTCAAGATATCTTATGGTAAAAGTGCATATAATTTTCGACATACCCGTAAGACATTTTTTATGTTTATACGTTCTTTTTATATATACAAATATTTAAGTAAATGCTCTGTTTATAATAAACAGTATTAACAACATATACCAGCCTTAATGTCCGAGAAATTTTCATAGAAAATATGCGTCCTCCGATAGGAATCGAACCTGTATCCTGTATTCATATTTTGTATGTGTCTATCTTTGTTTTCATATTGAAAATGCACCTTCGCCTAAAATACACACACCCTTGCCAGCTGTTTAACTTCCATAGGTCTTCAGCACAAGGACAAAGAACGTTTTGGAAGATCACAGAATTTGAAAACCGATGATTTGGAGGAACTTTCAAAGGAAAGTGTAGAGGGCGCAATATGCAAACTTGCAGAAGAATTAAAGATCAATCAGTCAACAATAGTTTGTTTCAAAGACTTAGAAAAATAAATCATTATCTAGATTAGTGATTTTCGATTGGCTTGTCGCGGCACACTGGTGTGCCGTGAGAAGATCGTTGGTGTGCTGCGAAAATTTTTCATGGTTATTAAATTATCTTCGAAAGAATTCCAAAGAACAATAATGGAAAATATCGAATTTAAAACCTGTTTAAATTGATTATCTGAGTATGTCATTGTTATAAATTATAACAATGACATACTCGTATAATCAATTACAATTAACAATAAATAAACATACATAATATATATATATATATATATATGTATATATACATAAAGTGGGTAGGGTGAGCAAAATGAGGTTGTGCGACACGTCCATGAAGAGCACGATTTGACAAAGACTTTTTACCTCCCCCTCGTCTACATTTTTATCTCCCCCTCGTCCCAATTTTTATCTCCCCCTCCGTACACATTTTTATCTCCCCCCCTCGTCCAAATTTTTATCTCCTCGCCTCGTCCACATTTTTAACTCACCCCCGTCCAAATTTTTATTTCCGCCTCATACACATTTTTATCTACCCCCCCACGTTCAAATTTTTATCTCCCCGCCTCATCCACATTTTATCTCTCCTCCTAGTCCAAACTTTTATCTTTCCCACCACCGAACACTGATATATGTCGAAATCATCTGAAGTTCATTTCGGTAATGACTGAGCAATTCTTCTCTAGTGTCTCGAATACTGCTTCATCAGTAATCAAATTAAAAACAATTGTTTGTCGATATAATTAAATTGTTTATCATTCGGTTTCATATGCTGTGAAGCAAATCCTCCACGTCCCACATACGTTATTTGTCGCGAAAAATGAGCAAATGAAGCTACGGTTCCTCATGTTGCGGAGGCGAGAATGAGTAACAACCTAGAAGATAGAACCTTGCTGTTGTTGTTACTGTTGTGGAGGTTAATTCCTTCTCTATTTGCCAACCTTCCCACAAGACAAGATGTGACACAAGGCCAGTTTTTAACGTGGGGCGTTCCGGGCCCGTAGGCTCGGGCAAAAAATTGCCCGTAGACCCCGAATACACGAGGTCGGATTTGTCTACCGCCCAAAACGAGAATCTGCCATTCGGCGTAGCCTCGTCTGGTGTGCCCCTCAGAGAATCGTAGCTGTGTCGCAAAAATTCTTAAAAGTCATTAATTAAATTATTTTCGAAAAAAAGTCCAAATCACAATATAAATGTACTGTATATCAAAACCCGTTTAAATTGATTATCCGAGTATATAATAGTGATAAATTATAACAATGGTATACTCGTATAATCCATAATAAATAAACAGATACATATAATAAATAAAGTGGGTTGTGTCTGCGAAATGAGGTCGCGCGACACGTCCATAGATGGCGCGATTTGACAAAGACTTGCCGATGAACACCGATATATGTCGAAATGATCCGAAGTTGATTTCGGTAATGACTGAGCAATTCTTCTTTGTGTACGTATTGAATTTTGTCCGAAGTAGTGAGAACGTGTAGGTCAGAGTGAAGGTTTTTTTTTTTTATATATTTTTATCGCATAACGTTCAATTAGAAATAAAATGGACGAGTTTTTAATTATGAAACAAAAATTAAAAGACAACTCTCTAGTGTCTCGAATACTGCTTCATCCAGTACATCGGTAATCAAATTAAAAACAATTGTTTGTCAATATAATGAAATTGTTTATAATTCTGCTCTGACAGTAAAGGATTACTACAGAAGCTCTCTAGCTATGGAATCACTGGAAGATTTTTATCAATTATAAAGTGCTTCCAAACGAGTAGGTCCCTGAAGGTAGTTGTTAACGGTCAGTCCCCACCCCCAGGGATCGCTTTCCGGACCAACCCTCTTTCTACTTTATATAAATAATCTGCCTAAATGTATACAGCTATACCTCATCCTGTCGTTAATTTGTTCCAGAGGTCACGACTTAGGTGGAAACACGACTTAAGTCGGAATAACCACACTATAAACCGCAAATAAGTACTCCCCATTGCCTATTACAGTATTTATGATATGTACGTACAGTATTCCGAATAAAATACTTCATTTCAACTTTATCTTCCAGCGATATAGCCTTACGCTTAGAATTAGCACTTGCATTGTGACTTTTCTTCGGCGATATGGGGGAAAATGTATTCTAAATCACGATTGAAATGTAATTGAAAAAACGTCAACGGCAGAGCACAGATGTAAACAAATCTGAATTCAAAATCAGTGTTGGAGCGGAAAACAATGCATGAGTGCCGCTTCTCGGCAGGAAACTGAAATAAGAACATGTGCTGAACAGATTATTATGCTAATTTTTCTCTTTTTGATGATTTTATGATTGTGGATGCCGCCAATCTAGCACTGCGCGTAAATTCAAAAAGTCTAGGTGTGACGAAAGACATGACTTACCTCGGAGTGCAAAACGAGTGCGAACATGTCTTGCCTGCAGAGTACTCCTGAAAAAAAATATAGCCGCTATCGAAGACACAATTTATGTGCGCCAATCTCGTCCAAAACGAGACGATATCTGTACACATGCAAATTTCGGCCGTGTTGGGCTGGCATAAAAGCGAGGTGCCAGAGGCACGAATCAGTTCGAGTCATTCGGCGGACTACTAATGGGGGACTGGAATGCCGTCCTGGACCCCAAGTTAGACAGGGGGTGGGGCGCTAGAGGGAGAAGGGGCGATCGTTGCCTGGTCGATCTGATTGGCGATTATGGTCTCGTCGATAGATACCGGGTCGATCATCCCAGCGGGAAAATGTGGACGTGGGCTCTTAGCTGGCCGTCTGACAAGGTAGTTAGCTACATTGACAGAATGTTAGTTCGTAGAGCCGACATAGACTTGTTAGATTGTCCCACGTTCCACTGGGTAGGCTACACGGATCGTGTTTGTGCCCGTGTGGCGTTAGAACATAGGCCTAGAATGGCTGGTTACTGGAAGTTCAATCTGTCTTTACTGGACAGGCGGGACTTCCAGGAGCAGCTAATTAAATTAGTGCAGCGGGAGCTAGTGGGGGCGGTTATCGGGAATAGGTGGTGGGAGAAACTTAAGGATAGAATTAGGTCTTTCACCACTGATTTCAGCAAACGGCTCGCTCTAGATAAAGCTGACAAGGTGAAGACACTTAAGTCTAATTTTTCCCGGGCGGAGGCTGGGGGGGATCCCCTAGAGATAGCCCTAGCTAGGGAGGCCCTGCAGCGTTCGAATAGCGAGCGCTACATGGGTCAGGTAATTAGGCATAAGTTAAGTAAGATATCTAACGAAGCTGTGAACCTGGGCGCAGATCTGCGTCGGGAAGAAGTCCGTCGAGGTGGTGATCGTTGCATTCGTCAAGTCAAAACCCCGGAGGGGCGTACGCTGCGGTCGACTGACGACATGTGCGAGGCGTTTCGGCGGCATTTCGAGAGCCGCTTTACCAAGGAGCCTGGTCTCCGTGAGGAGGAGTTTCGCAGCTATTTGGCTGACTTTCCTCGGCTTGAGCCGACTGAAGCAGCTAGCTGCGAGGGAGAGATCACGGAGGGCGAAGTCTACGAGGCACTGAAGAAGGTCGGCAGAGGCAAGTCGCCCGGTCTGGATGGTTTGCCTTATGAATTGTACTTGAGGCTGTCGCACATCTTTGTTCCGATTTTGACAGCAGTGTTCAACAACTGGTTTCGGTCGGGGTCCATCCCCAATCGCATTTCCAGGGGTGTGATCACTCTGTTGAAAAAGGGCAAGGGTGTTGGGGGGAAACTAGATGATTATAGGCCCATAACTCTGCTAAACACAGAGTTAAAGATTATGGCCAATATCCTGCAGGAGCGTTTGCAGTCAGTTGCCGAGTCTCTGTTGGGACCTGAGCAGACTTGTTCTGTGAGGGGCCGAACAATTCAGAGCAACCTGCATTTGATCCGCACGATCCTAGAGGGCGTAAAAGACGACGAAGAAGCCGCGCTGATCAATTTGGATCAGTCCAAGGCATTTGATAGGGTCGACCATCGCTACCTTGCTACTGTCCTGCAGGCCGCCGGATTCGCACCCGACTTCTGCCGCTGGATTAGCCTCCTGTATCGCTCCCCCAGTGCTGTGGTACAGGTGAACGGAAAGTTGTCGGGCGCTTTTGTTCTGTCCAGGTCGGTTCGTCAGGGTTGTCCGCTGTCGCCTCTCCTTTATGCTTTGGCGTTGGAGCCTCTCCTGCGCCGGCTGAAGGACGAGGCGTGCAGTCCGGCCCTACGCGGGATCGCCGTTCCTGGAGGGTCTCGAGCCAGGGTTTCCGCGTACGCCGATGACGTATCCGCTTTCGTGTCGTCCCTTAACGATATTGAGGCGGTGCAGAATGCGCTTGATCGGTACGAGAAGGTGACAGGGGCCAAGATAAACCGCGACAAGTCTTCCGGCTTGCGGTTAGGTGCCTGGAAGGGGCGTGATCTTCCAGGCCGCTTCGGTTGGACGGACGGTCCTGTCCGCATTCTTGGAGTGTGGTTTGGACCCGACCTCCAGCTGAAGAAAAATTGGTCTGAAGTACTAGCAAAGGTCGTTTCTGCCGGTAAGACTTGGAATCGACGGAGGTTGTCCGTAAAGGGCAGGGCGGAGGTGTGTGTTACATACATTTTCCCCCTGATTCTTTATCGCTTGTCAGTACTTCCTCTCTGTAAGGCCCAGAAGAATGCGCTCGAGCAAGCGCTATCCTCCATTTTATGGAGGGGACGCGCGAACAGGGTCGACAGACGAGTCTGCACCAAACGTCCGTGTCATGGGGGGGCAGGGAATGCCACACTTGCAGAGTCACATCCGTGCCTCTCGGTTGGCTTTCCTACGCCGCGCATTGACTGGAGGAGATCCGATTCTGGAGGGGATTGTTAGGGACGCCTTCCCTAGCCTTACAATCAATCCCCCCATCTCGAAGGCCGAGCGCCATTGTAGGTCTCGAGATGAATCGCTTTTCCTCAGCGAGTGTCGGTCAGCCTTGAGGGCTATTCCGCGGTCCAGTGACCTTTCACGGCCTAGGAAGGTCTTCTATCGGGGATTAGTGGAGGGTCGCGCGAAGGATCCTCTACGTGATACGCTCGACTGTTCGGAGGAGGAGTATCGCTCCTACTGGTCTTGGGCGCCAGCGGCGGATTATCTCAGTAACCCTGAGTTTTCGCTTACCTGGCGATTGGCTCGGAATCGGCTGCCTCTCAACGACAAGGCTTTCATATGGGGCTTGGCGGACTTGCCAGACTGTGAACGGTGTGGCCTTGGATTAGAAGAAACGGCTTCGCACGCCTTCTACCATTGCCCCCGGGTCCGCCCCTTATGGGACCATGTCGGCGAGCTGACGGCTCGTCTCGCTCCCGAAGAACTCGTGTCCATTGATCGTGCATACGCGTGTGACAATGTGTCGCCCCCGTATTCCGGGGTGAAACGAATGGTGTTTCTGATGCTGCTAGCCACGGCCCGAATGGTGATATGGACGACGCGCAAGGAGGAAGTCTTGCGAGGCAATCAGCTTTCTTATCAGGATCTGATCCGATTCTTTGAGCACCAGCTCAAGATGAAGATTAGAACTGATAGAAAACGATTGCATTCGACAGTCTTTAGCGAAAGGTGGGTAAAAGCGGCGAGCTTGGTTCGTTTGAACGGGGCTAGCCTTGATTTTCTTTTCTAGGTCAACCAAAGTTACATCGGGGTGGTTTCCGGTGGAACCCTCCCCTTGGTTAGGTTAGACAAGCTTAAGTGTACCTAGTTAATGTGAGTAAGTGTTGTTCCCGGCCTGTTTCCCGGCTATCTTTTCAGTTATGATCCAAGTCGAGATTCCCAACCTCCCCAGTTTGTTTTTGCCCCCACTTTCATCTCGACTAGGTCAGCCTTTTATTTCCCCATGTCCGGGTTATTTTATCTCTTTCCCACTCCCTTAGCGAGAGTGCTTCTTGATTCTGTCCTCTGGGCAGAATACAGCGGCCTCTCTATTTTGAGGGTTGGACGGGCCCTACTAACACGAATTATGTTTAGTTTAAATATTTGTTGAATTTTTAGTTTGTTATTGGGTTCATCTCCCTCCCCACTTTCATCTTTTCATTATTAGAATTTTAATGTATTTTATTATCATCAAAATTTTTATGGTGTGGGGCGCGTTTTTTGTAGGTTCCCCTGGTGTGGATGTGGTATTATGGTGGATGAAGGTTTGAATGGCGACGGATGAGTTCTTGTGGTGAATGAGATAATTGTAATGTATGAATGGGTTGCGAATCTGATTAGCTAGGTATAGGATAGTAAGTAATGACCAGCCTTTACCCCTCCCCTTTTTTGGCCTTGTGCCACAATTTGTACTTTTTGTGCAAATAAATCATGTCATTCGGCGGACTTCGTGCAACAGAGTTGGACGTGCGAATTGACTGGCGGACGAAGTGGAATTTGAAGTAGGCGCGTCTGAGTTGGTGTCTGTTTCACGACTGCCCGGTGTAACGGCCGAGAAAGGGAGACTCGCAATCCATTTCCTCGAGGTGACCGACGACGAAAGTAGAACATCTGGTCTGCCGGCGAACGGCGCTCTGCACTCTCTAACCCCCCCTCTCGTCACTTTTTTCTTTTTGTTCACTACACTAGGTACTATAGGGAAGAGTGATATTTATTTGTAAATACTTACAAAATGTGGCACAAGGCCAAAATGGGGAATAGGGCGGTCTTCATCTGTCTTAACTTTAAACTTAGCTAGCCACAAACACTGACCCAAACATACCACAATATTCCTAACACTAAAAAATGCATTTTTACTTACATTCCTTACTACATCCACCGTAATACCTCATGTCTCTATGAAAATCCTAATTACTCCCATATGTACAATCCATTGTCATTGTACTATAGCAAAGAGTTTGTGGAGGTTGTGTTAATTGATTAAATTATATTGATCAACAATTGTTGAATAAATAGGCTGCGTGATGAAATTAACAATTTCCTCTCACATTAAATTTCAGTATTCAACAAACATAGAATAAGGACGACATGAGAAACAACAGTTTTTGCACATCAATGAATAAAATATTTATATAAACAAGAGATACAAATAACTGCAGTAAAGATGTGGTTTTAAAAAGTTCAAACGTCCTTTTATGTTAAGATTGAAATGTTGTCGAAGTTCTGGTTTGATAGATTATAAGTTGTTGAATGGTCTGTACAATAATGAGAAAGTGTGTTTTGGTATTATTGTAATTTAAGAAAAAAAATAAGCAGTTCCAGTTTGTTACTTAAAGTAGAGAAATATCATTTACGACTTACTTTAAGGTTTATGGAATTACCGCTCTTTGATTTGTTTTCACTTGTCGTTCGAAGAGAATATTCTAGTTGGGGTAAGTGGTTCTTAACAAGCTGTGTTTATGTTAATTGCAATAATTAACGTTGAGCTTGAAAGCGTATGAAAAAGATTCTTTTATTAAGTTGAATGCGGAAACCTTGAGTTGATTGTTCGTGATAAATTATTGCTGTGTGAGTGAGTGTTCTTTCAGGCTGGAATCATGTTAAGGAACTTTAACGTAAAGCCTGGAACTGTGTGACGAGTTCAAAGGATTCCGATCGGCTCAATGTCGAAGATGGAAGACGTTTCATATTTATTGCTAACTTTGTTCACGTGTTAGGCTCACAGAGGCTTGACAGATTTTGGCAGAATTATTATTTTTTGGTCAGGTCAAGAACTAGGTCGATGTTATTCGAACATGACTTAAATATTAAGTGACCAATTAGAAGTTGAGATTTTCTGAAAATATATATTAAACTGAATAAGCTCTGTGATCCACTTTTTGCACAGAAATCGACATTGATATTCGGGCATGATTTAAATATTAAGTGACCAATCAGAAGTTGAGGTTTTTTGAAAATATGTAATAAGCTGAATAAGCTCTGTGATCCACTTTTTGTACAAAAATTGATATTGATAAAAAAAAGGTGGTAGCGGGATGCTAAAAGTTCACCCTAACAATTACCATGAAAGTATTTATAGAAAAGGCAAAGGGAAGCTATATTACGATTGGAAAGTGACTGAAGCCGAGACGACAGGTCAGGATCAGTAATATTGCCGATTATTTAGAAAATTTCCAACACCGTCTTATGTATAATATTAGAGAAATCTTAGAACTGTCTTTGAAGTTGATTCATCTCTTTAAAACTAGTAGAATGGGTTCCAGATGAACTTGTAGAGAGGAAAATCAGTCGACGCTAAAAGATTTGTTTTTCTATTTTTCGCAAGAAAAATGTGGACTTATTATGAGAGACGGAAAATGAGGAAAACTGTGTAGCGTCCAGGGCGACCTTTGACAGTTTAAACTAAAATTGTCAGGAATGTTTTGTTTTATTTTTTAAGTAAGTAAAAAAGAACAAAAAACTTTATCTTCAGATCCTCAACACAAGGAAAAAGATCGTTCTAGAAGACTAAAAAACTTGAAAATTATTGATGAATTGGAGGGAGTTTTGGAGGAATATATACTAAGAACGACGGGGCTCGTTCAAAGGTCTCGTTCCCCACACAATCTATGATACCCACCTCCAAATCCATGATACGGGCCCCCGCACTGCTACATCTCAGTTGTCCTAAGGTAGTATTCATATAAGATACAAATTTTATTGTAACATAATGTGCAAAAATAGATCAAATGCAATATAGGTGAACAATTCAACTTGAAAAATTGATCATAAATCCAATGTATCTAAATTCAAATGAGACATGTCATAATAAATCATTCCATCTTAAATAAAAAAATGTTTTGTGGCAATGTTTAACATCAACTTGAAATTTTTGTTGTTAAAAAGTTGAATAATGTAACACATACAACATTATGGATAAAAATAGTGAATTTTATATCGTGTTTTCTCGAGACTTAACATAATTTCGAGGTAATGCTTTCTCCATCATAGCGGCTGGCAGAGGATAGAAAAAATTGTTTATAGTTACGTTTTTCTGGAATTGTCATCATTGGTCGACTGAACTTGCTTTGTTTCAATGACTTTTGTTTTGTTATTATTAGTTACTTAACATAAGTAAAACAAATTCACGGATTTGGACGAAAAAAAAGACCCCGGAATGACGTCACAATCCACGAAAATGTTTCATCTTTTAATAATCAGTTGTGCTTAGTTTAATTTGTAACGTATATAAATTTAGGTAGAAAAAAGAAAATGTTGATAAGATAGCGAGGGTTATCCACCGGGACTCCCAATCAGTTTTCCTCGCCGTTCGGGGGTATCACACATCGGTCCTGGTGAACAATATATGTGAGCTAACAGGAAAATTAGAAGGGCAACGTCAATTGTCATATGACATTTAGAAATATCTAAATGTTTTTACTGTACATGAGCTTTTGGGAACAAACATTGGTCAGTGTATCAACAGTTGTCTTTCTCGACGTAGAAAAAATATTTTCTCACGTTTAAACACCGCTTCTCGTACGATCACCGAAGTTAAGCAACGTCAAGCTTGGTTAGTACCTAGATGGGTGAGCGCTTGTTGTAAAGCTTGGATGCACGGAGTGGGGTATGGCTGACGGGCATATGAAGTTGAAACACCGATTCACTGAGTTGTGTAGACATCAGGTCTTATAAGTTCAAGATATTGAAAGATACTCCGAATAATTAATTGAAAAAAAAAACAACAAAAAAAAACTGAATCGTTCATTTATACCAGAATACACAACTTGCCTGAAAGGTGGTATAAGGTCTTAGAAAAAAAAGTGAATGGTAGACTTTTAGTTATTAAAGACAGATTCTGGAGAGAGAAAATGTCTATCACGACACAGTGAATCAGTTTTCTTAGCAACTGACCTAGTAATGGATTCAATACAGTATTTCCACTTGATGTCAACCCTAGAATGTTAATCGACAATTCAGTCTCCTGGTGGTTACCATCAGCCATGCTGATGGAAGGCAGAAAGGGGTCTCCTAAGTGATTAATAGAGAGTAGTTCTGTTTTGGAGGCCTATAAATTAACAAGCCATTCTTTGCCCCAGTTAACAACGGACTGGGGGTCAGTTATGACACCAGCTGCCAATTTGACCGCATCGAACTGATCAGACATAATATCGAGCCAAGATGAAATGATTGCGCCATCAGCGTAGATAGCAAGTTGAGAGCCGATGCCATTGGGAATGTCATTAATGAAAATTAAAAACAAAGTAGGACCAAGAAGAGAGCTCTGGGAGAGACCAGCATTAGTAAAGACTGGATCAGTTCGAAAATTTGTCCGGAGACATTAATTTTCTTTTTTACACATTATTATTCTGAACTGCGAAACACAATTAGGATTAGAGCTCTGGAAGAGATCAGCATTAGTAAAAAAAAAAGATCTAGAAGATTTGCCGTTCAGGACAATTTTCATTTCACGACTTGATAAGAAAGACTGGATCAGTTCGAAAATTTGTCCGGAGACATTAATTTTCTTTTTTACACATTATTATTCTGAACTGCGAAACACAATTAGGATTAGAACTCTGGGAGACGTTAGTCACTCATTTACCAAACAGGTAACGTTACTGTCGGTTAAAATTTATAAAATCTTTCTCTTAAAATAATTGTTTTAGGAAAATAGGTTTCCTCAAATCTAGTCGCTGTTATTGCTCTTTATAGAATTTATGGGAGTTTCCTTTCTAACCTTCTGTTTGTGATAGTGTGGAATGTCAAGATTTTATCTTCATTTTTTTCCTTCTAGTTACATGTGCTACCCATTTATTTGTTATTGCTGTTGGAAGTCTTCAAGTAATGTGTAATCATTTTTGTTGGACCAATCTCTCTTAAAGTTAAACAAAAACGATGACAGTTTGCCGGCCACTGCCACCAGGCGGACAGGGAAGTCGTCTCATCCTTATTCCTATGGCATGCTTCTGAAAGTGTTTTCTCACGAAAATTGACTTTCCCAGACACTATAGCTAGGGACTCAGGTTTGAACGTTGAGGATCTGGAGACAGCAATACTGGACCGAACAGTGTGAAAAGGGATTGTCCCGATCAACCATAGGGAGGGCGAAAGATGATGATAAATGTGTTTTTTGCTACTTGGAAGAATGCTTTGTTTGTGATTCTACAGCGCCTTTCCATACGGTCTGATGAAGTATTGTCTTGTTTTACATCGAGAGGATTCATTTGCTTGCAGCCATTTTTAAAATTATTGATGACAAAGTAAACGGCCATATTTCAAATTTGGATTTAAAAAAAATAAAACAGGAGAAAATATAGGAAGTAGTATTTAATACAAGGGAGACAAATATTGGAAGTGGACAGGTTCTGCTGCTCATTTAACAAAACTCGATCAAGGATAAGAAAATAAATGCACGCGCCGACGAGAAAAGGAAAACACAAATGCATTGCATTAATAATATACTAACTGCGAATATTTACACGCAGATCATATTAAGTCCTAGCAGCCACACCTACTTTTTACACAGGGAAAGCTGGCTAGACTTAATGAAAATTGTATCTTTTTATATCGCTAGTAAAAGAAAAATAAACAGTCAACGGACAAAAGGACAAACGAAGGAGCAATTGTGTAAAGAATGTTTCAGATACCACACCACCTTGCTACAATAGCTGTAAAAAGCTTACGCCGATTTTCAACCTTATCAGAGGCCAATCACTATACATGATGCAATATATGTGTGTGTGTGTGTGTATTGTTTCCGAATTTATATATATATATATATATATATATATATATATATAAAAATAATTATTTCTAAATTTAACAGTTAAAATATAATCCTTGAAAATGGCTAAATGTATAGCCGAAAGCGCTCGGATAAAAAGAACATTCGGACAGTTTTTATATAATTTATCATCCGAAAAGAAAAAAAAATATTATATCGTATGAGAAATTGTATAAAAAACTAAATCAATGCACATTGTCAGTCTATTTTAATGAAATGTGCATGAAAGAAGGATTGCTGCCTAAATACACACACACACACACACACACACACACACACACACACACACACACACACACACATATATATATATATATATATATATATATATAAGTGAACATAGAAGTCAACATTTAGACGATTGCATCTAGCATGAAACAGACTGTCGCCTCTAAGTGTTGACTTCTATGTTCACTTTTATATTTACACACGCTCTATCTCTGATATTGAGTACTTTATCCCATAAATATAGCACATCTTAAGACTATATTTCTTCATATATATATATATATATATATATATATATATATATATATATATATATATTTAAGTTTATATATGTATATATATATGTTTAAGTTTATATATATGTATGTATATATATATATATATTAGTTCAGACACTGCTTTGAATATACGCTCTTTAGCGCTAGATGCAATCGTCTAAATGTTGACTTCTATGTTTCCAAGACCCGATTGCGTCCAGACCTAGTCCTCTTTTCGAATAAACTAAAGAAAATCATCATGTGGGAGCTAACAGTCTGCTATGAGGATAATGTAGAAGAAGCCAGTGAAAGAAAAAAATTAAAATACGATGAATTACTGGAAAACTGCAGGAATAATGGATGGAAGGCATGCTGCAAGCCAATTGAAGTAGGCACAAGAGGGTTTGTGGCAAAATCACTAGTCAGTGCCTTAACAGATATTGGGATAGTGGGAAATAAGAAACGTAAGGCCATCCAAACCATTACTGATACAGCAGAAAGAGCAGCTAAATGGTTGTGGCTAAAACGAGCAAGTGCATGGACGAGCAAACCAAGGAAAATCTAAGTTAAATGTTAATCCATTAATTTTATGCAAAGCCGTAGTCGGTTTGTAAATATGTATACTTATAATTGAAAACAGTTTTTTAGTTTTTTTTTTTTTTTTTTTTTTTTTTTATTTACACGTTTCGTTTAGTCAGCCTTTGTAAATAATATATACAAATCTTCAAAGGAAAGGTGGAAGGAAAGCGTGTTTTTTTTTTTTTTTTTTTTTTTATTCTACTTAGTTAATTTTTTATCCTATTTATTATCTCTTTTTCTTCAATTCTCGCGAATTCAGTTTGGCTCTTTATTTACACAAGTAACATACGCTATTTATTTCATGTTATTTACTTATTATTTACGTTCATTCAGCGTAAATGTTGAAGAATTATATCGCATAACCACTGTTTTTTTTTTTTACTTGCCAATATATTTTAAACGATTTTCATTATGATATTTATATGTACTATCGGTTTAACTCGCTGTAAGTTATTTATCTTAAACGTAAAAACTAGTAATTTAGTCTTTTAATGGCCGAATTTATTTTTATTTTTATTTTTTTTTTTTTTTTTTTGTAAATAGTAATATATTAGATGTAAAATGAAACTTGAGGGGAAGTGGTTAAAAACGGAAAACATATTTACCTTTTAAGTATCCGACGAATGGGTGTATTAAAATTACCCCTCGTCCCGTTTCGTAATTTTTTCTTTTTATAATCTAAATTTAAAATTTATTTTCGATAGATTAAAGGTTTTTTAACTTGTCAATATGTTTTAAACATTTTATTAATTATATCTATTTGTACTCTCGGTTTGACTCGTTGTAATTTATTTTATTCGTCAATAAGTTTTTAAAGTCCTTTTAAGGTCGAATTCCCTTTATTGTTGTAAAAAGCAAAATATTAGATGTACTAAGAATCTTACTGGGATGTGGGTAAAACGGGAAACATAATTACCTTCTAAGTATCCGATGGAAGGGTGTCCAAAAAAAAAAAAAAAAAAAAATTCCCCGCAAACAACTTAAATAGAGCACACACCATTGTGATTGGCTATTGATCAACTACCAATCAAATGCGCGATGACGGGGTATATTATAGAAGTTAGTGTCTGTAAGCATTTTTAGAGGGCGTATCAGAGTCCGATCAGCTCTGATGGGGTCGACTTGGTGAGGTCAGTATGATGTTTGAAAGACCCGAAACTGCCCAATGATCCATTTCAGAACATCACTGACGACGCCCTCTAGCGCTAAAGAGCGTATATTCAAAGCAGTTTTTCCTGTTAAAACAGTGACGTCCGGGAAAGACCGGATGACTACTAGGAATAGACTAGGTGACAAATTGGAAAGACAATTGACGGTGAGGAGAGACCACAAATTAAAGCATTCCTGGGTTAGCTACCCGGTATGCTGATCAAAAATTAGCTACAGACATACATAAGAATAAATACCCCCAAGGGATCCCGAGAGGGGGGGAGAATGAGATCCCTATTCGGATGGATCAACCGGAAACGAACCAAGCCTCACTCCCACGGACAATGATTATGACTTGCCCATGCGGGAAAAAATGCAAGAATAAACGCGGCCTAAAAATCCATCAAGCCAAAATGAAATGTCAGATGGAAGCTAGCCAGCTGCAGCGCACAGGAAATTCTCCTGATGAGACGCAGGAAATACAGGGCCGGGAAGCTCACCACAGAGCCCAGTCTTTCCAAGCAGAGGCACAAGTATCAACCGAACTACCTCCTGAGACATTTCGGAAGAAGATCAAATGGCCAGCCGCCGGCGAAAAAAATGCTTGGCACGACTTCGATTCAGACATCAGCGAAATATTAAAGACAATCTCAAAAGGCTCGGTGGATACCCGTCTAAGTACTATGGCGAAAATCATAGTCAGCTACGCTTCAGAGCGTTTCGGATATGAGGAAAGGAAGACAAAGGAAAAAACAGCAGAAAATCGAAGAGAAAATAAAATCAAACAATGTAGAGCGGAACTAAGAGCTATCCGAAAGCAATATAAGAAAGCAAAACCGGAAGAAAAGGGACCGTTGCAAGAACTCCGCGACATCATCCGTTCCAAAATGAAATCTTTACGGAGAGCAGAATGGCACAGGAATAGAAGGAAGGAAAGGGCGCGCAAACGATTAGCTTTCGTCACTAATCCATACGGTTTCACTAAGAAATTATTAGGCGATAAACGTAATGGAAGGTTAACATCTACCCCTGACGAAGTAAATGACTTCCTTAAAGAGACTTTGAGTGACCCAAATAAACACATACAGCTAGGAGAAAACTCTTCTCTAATCATACCTAATTTGCCTACATACCCTTTTGACTTAAAAGAACCAACGTTGAAAGAAATTCAAACAATATTAAAAACAGCCAGATCGGGATCAGCCCCTGGACCCAACGGAGTCCCTTACTTAGTTTATAAGCGTTGTCCACTGTTGCTTCGTATGTTATGGAGGTTGCTAAAAATTGTTTGGAGAAGAGGGAAGATAGCCGTACAATGGAGGTGCTCAGAAGGCATATGGATCCCTAAAGAGGAAGGAGCAAGTACAGTAAATCAATTTAGGTACATCTCCCTACTGAATGTCGAAGGGAAAATATTCTTCAGTATTATGAATCGACGCTTAACAGATTTCCTCTTAAGGAATAAGTATATCGACACCTCTGTTCAAAAAGGAGGCGTTCCAGGCATGCCGGGGTGCATGGAACATACAGGGGTCATCACGCAACTGCTTAAGGACGTAAAAGCACATAAGGGCGATATGGCTTTTCTGTGGCTGGATCTTAAGAATGCCTATGGCTCTATCCCACACAAATTAGTAGAAGAGTCGTTAAATCGCCACCATGTTCCTCCCCAAATAATAGAGACCATAACAGACTATTACAAAAATTTCAAAATGAGAACAGCAGCAGGAAATACAACATCTGCATGGCACATATTGGAAAAAGGTATTATAACAGGCTGCACTATTTCAGCTACCCTCTTTTCCCTTGCCATGAATATGCTCATAAAAGCGGCAGAAACAGAATGCAGGGGCCCTTTAACAAGATCTGGTCTACGGCAACCGCCAATAAGAGCATATATGGACGATATGTCCATAACTTCCTCGTCCGTGATTGGCGCCAGGTGGCTGTTAAAAGGTTTGGAGAAACTCATCTTATGGGCAAGGATGAGTTTCAATGCTGCCAAATCAAGGTCATTAGTGCTTAAAAAAGGAAAAACATCAGATAGGGATCGTTTCAAAGTGTCTGGCGAGTATATCCCAACTATAAAACAAAAGCCAATCAAGTACTTGGGTAAACGTTTTGACAATACCCTGAAGGACGCTGTCGCAATACAAGAAACGAAGGACATCCTAGAAACATGGTTAGATAAAGTAGACAAGTCTGGCTTACCCGGACGTTACAAGGCTTGGATTTATCAACATGTCATTCTTCCCAAAATATTGTGGCCTTTATCTATATATGAGTTCACCACCTCTACCGTAGTACATATTGAAAAAAAGATTAATTCCCGCTTACGGAGATGGCTGGGTCTGCCAAAGTGTCTAAGTAGCGCCGCCCTTTACGGAAACTCCAACATTCTTCAACTTCCTTTCAAAAGCCTTGTAGAAGAATATAAAGTCGCTAAGGTTCGTACAGTAATACAATACAAATTCTCCAAGGACCCAAATGTAGTAGGAGCAAATGTTGAGGTTCTAACTGGGAGGAAATGGAGCGCTGTAAAGGAGTTGAAATTGGCAGAAGAGCGTCTTCGTGAAAAAGTGGTGCTAGGCACTGTTGCCACGGGTCGTGCAGGGCTGGGTTTCTTTCCTACTGTTAGAATTGATAAGGCTGTAGGTAAGGAAAAACACCAACTCTTATTGAATGAAATTCGCGCAGGGGAAGAGGAAATGAGAGTAGCAAAGATGATCGGGTTTAAACAACAGGGTTCATGGACAAAATGGGAGACTATAATACCTAGGAAAATCGGATGGTCAGAATTATGGCGTAACGAATTGGGCACGAATTTTTTGATCCGATCTGTTTACGACCTTCTACCAAGCCCCGTTAACCTACAGTTATGGACTAAATCAGAATCGCCTTTATGCCCCCTATGCGGTCAAATAGGTTCTTTGAAACATATTCTTAGCAACTGCAAATCAGCCCTAGCTGATGGTAGGTACAGATGGCGCCATGATCAAATACTGAAAGAAATAGCAGAAGTCGTTAGTACAGCCGTCCGTACAAACAGACCGAATCCAAATAGGAACGTCATAAATTTTATTAAAGCTGGCGCGAAACCGAACCCAAAGAAAATGACCGCACCCAATTGTTTATCATGTGCAACAGACTGGGAACTTAGGGTGGATTTAGGTAAAAGGCTAAACTTCCCCGATCAAATTTCCAAGACCCGATTGCGTCCAGACCTAGTCCTCTTTTCGAATAAACTAAAGAAAATCATCATGTGGGAGCTAACAGTCTGCTATGAGGATAATGTAGAAGAAGCCAGTGAAAGAAAAAAATTAAAATACGATGAATTACTGGAAAACTGCAGGAATAATGGATGGAAGGCATGCTGCAAGCCAATTGAAGTAGGCACAAGAGGGTTTGTGGCAAAATCACTAGTCAGTGCCTTAACAGATATTGGGATAGTGGGAAATAAGAAACGTAAGGCCATCCAAACCATTACTGATACAGCAGAAAGAGCAGCTAAATGGTTGTGGCTAAAACGAGCAAGTGCATGGACGAGCAAACCAAGGAAAATCTAAGTTAAATGTTAATCCATTAATTTTATGCAAAGCCGTAGTCGGTTTGTAAATATGTATACTTATAATTGAAAACAGTTTTTTAGTTTTTTTTTTTTTTTTTGTTTTTTTTTTTTTATTTACACGTTTCGTTTAGTCAGCCTTTGTAAATAATATATACAAATCTTCAAAGGAAAGGTGGAAGGAAAGCGTGTTTTTTTTTTTTTTTTTTTTTTTTTTTTTATTCTACTTAGTTAATTTTTTATCCTATTTATTATCTCTTTTTCTTCAATTCTCGCGAATTCAGTTTGGCTCTTTATTTACACAAGTAACATACGCTATTTATTTCATGTTATTTACTTATTATTTACGTTCATTCAGCGTAAATGTTGAAGAATTATATCGCATAACCACTGTTTTTTTTTTTTTACTTGCCAATATATTTTAAACGATTTTCATTATGATATTTATATGTACTATCGGTTTAACTCGCTGTAAGTTATTTATCTTAAACGTAAAAACTAGTAATTTAGTCTTTTAATGGCCGAATTTATTTTTATTTTTATTTTTTTTTTTTTTTTTTTTGTAAATAGTAATATATTAGATGTAAAATGAAACTTGAGGGGAAGTGGTTAAAAACGGAAAACATATTTACCTTTTAAGTATCCGACGAATGGGTGTATTAAAATTACCCCTCGTCCCGTTTCGTAATTTTTTCTTTTTATAATCTAAATTTAAAATTTATTTTCGATAGATTAAAGGTTTTTTAACTTGTCAATATGTTTTAAACATTTTTATTAATTATATCTATTTGTACTCTCGGTTTGACTCGTTGTAATTTATTTTATTCGTCAATAAGTTTTTAAAGTCCTTTTAAGGTCGAATTCCCTTTTATTTTTGTAAAAAGCAATATATTAGATGTACTAGGTATCTTACTGGGATGTGGGTAAAACGGAAAACATAATTACCTTCTAAGTATCCGATGAAAGGGTGTCCACTTAAAAAAAAAAAAAAAAAAATTCCCCGCAAACAACTTAAATAGAGCACACACCATTGTGATTGGCTATTGATCAACTACCAATCAAATGCGCGATGACGGGGTATATTATAGAAGTTAGTGTCTGTAAGCATTTTTAGAGGGCGTATCAGAGTCCGATCAGCTCTGATGGGGTCGACTTGGTGAGGTCAGTATGATGTTTGAAAGACCCGAAACTGCCCAATGATCCATTTCAGAACATCACTGACAACGCCCTCTAGCGCTAAAGAGCGTATATTCAAAGCAAACAGACTGTCGCCTCTAAGTGTTGACTTCTATGTTCACTTTTATATTTACACACGCTCTATCTCTGATATTGAGTACTTTATCCCATAAATATAGCACATCTTAAGACTATATTTCTTCATATATATATATATATATATATATATATATATATATATATATTTAAGTTTATATATGTATATATATATGTTTAAGTTTATATATATGTATGTATATATATATATATATTAGTTCAGACATATATATATATATTTAAGTTTAGATATATATATTTAAGTTTAGATAGATATATATATATATTTAAGTTTATATATATATATATGTATATATATATATATGTTTACGTATATATATATATATATATATATATATATATATATATATATCGAGTCGGAAACCGATTTTTTTTGTCTCTAAACATTTTTCTAAGAAAACAATAATGGAAAGAAGCGTTGCAGATTACAACAATAAATAATTTGTTCAAAGTAAAAAATTCTTTCGCTGATGACGGTTTAAATTTCGGATTCATTTTCTTCCTTTTGTTTCAGGAGAGGCAAACCAATATCGGCTTCCTTGGAGTTGACAAGCAATGCGCCATTTCAAGAACAGTATTTTCTCTTTAAGCGCAAGATTTAACTCGCCTATTCCGATTACCAGCTTCTTTCTTTTCTATTCCATCGTTCTTGATTTCATCTTTCAAATTTACTTTATAACTTTCTTTCTTTCATTTTCTTTAGCTTTCTTTCTCTTCATGTTTATATCTTCTTTCTTTCTTTCTTTCTTTCTTGCTTTTGTTCATAAATTTTTTTAGCTTCATCTCTTTTTATTTATTTTGTTCGTATTCTTTCTTTCTTTTGTTCACATTTTTCTTTCTTTCTTTCTTATCATGTTCATATTTATTTTTATCTTCTTTCTTTCTTTCACATTTTTCTTTCTTTATTTCTTATGTTCATATTTATTTATCTTCTTTCTTTCTTTCTTTCTTATCATGTTCATATTTATTTTTTATCTTCTTTCTTTCTTTCTTTCTTTTGTTCACAATTTTTCTTTCTTTCTTTCTTATGTTCATATTTATTTTTTATCTTCTTTCTTTCTTTCTTTCTTTTGTTCACATTTTTTCTTTCTTTCTTTCTTATCATGTTCATATTTATTTTTTATCTTCTTTCTTTCTTTCTTTCTTATCATGTTCATATTCTTTTTTCCTAAATATTTTCTTTCTTTCTTTTGTTCACATTTTTCTTTCTTTCTTTCTTATCATGTTCATATTTATTTTTTATCTTCTTTCTTTCTTTCTTTCTTATCATGTTCATATTCTTTTTTATCTTCTTTCTTTCTTTCTTTCTTATCATGTTCATATTCTTTTTTCCTAAATATTTTCTTTCTTTCTTTCTTTTGTTCACATTTTTTCTTTCTTTCTTCCTTATCATGTTCATATTTATTTTTATCTTCTTTCTTTCACATTTTTTTCTTTCTTTCTTTCTTATCATGTTCATATTCTTTTTTCCTAAATATTTTCTTTCTTTCTTTCTTTTGTTCACATTTTTCTTTCTTTCTTTCTTATCATGCTCATATTTATTTTTTATCTTCTTTCTTTCTTTCTTTCTTTTCATGTTCATATTTACTTTTATCTTCTTTCTTTTGTTCACATTTTTCTTTCTTTCTTATCATGTTAATATTTTTGCCTTAATATTTTCTTTCTTTCTTTCTTTCTTTCTTTCTTTCTTATCATGTTCATATTTATTTTTATCTTCTTTCTTTCTTTCTTTTGTTCACATTTTTCTTTCTTTCTTTCTTATCATGTTCATATTTATTTTTTATCTTCTTTCTTTCTTTTGTTCACAATTTTTCTTTCTTTCTTATCATGTTCATATTTATTTTTTATCTTCTTTCTTTCTTTCAAATTTTTTCTTTCTTTCTTATCATGTTCATATTTATTTTTTATCTTCTTTCTTTCTTTCTTTCTTTCTTTCTTTTGTTCACAATTTTTCTTTCTTTCTTTCTTATCATGTTCATATTTATTTTTTATCTTCTTTCTTTCTTTCAAATTTTTTCTTTCTTTCTTATCATGTTCATATTTATTTTTTATCTTCTTTCTTTCTTTCTTTCTTTCTTTTGTTCACAATTTTTCTTTCTTTCTTTCTTATCATGTTCATATTTATTTTTTATCTTCTTTCTTTCTTTCTTTTGTTCACATTTTTTCTTTCTTTCTTTCTTATCATGTTCATATTTATTTTTTATCTTCTTTCTTTCTTTCAAATTTTTTCTTTCTTTCTTATCATGTTCATATTTATTTTTTATCTTCTTTCGTTCTTTCTTTCTTTCTTTCTTTTGTTCGCAATTTTTCTTTCTTTCTTTCTTATCATGTTCATATTTATTTTTTATCTTCTTTCTTTCTTTCTTTCTTTTGTTCACAATTTTTCTTTCTTTCTTTCTTATCATGTTCATATTTATTTTTTATCTTCTTTCTTTTGTTCACAATTTTTCTTTCTTTCTTATGTTCATATTTATTTTTTATCTTCTTTCTTTCTTTCTTTCTTTTGTTCACAATTTTTCTTTCTTTCTTTCTTATGTTCATATTTATTTTTTATCTTCTTTCTTTCTTTCTTTTGTTCACAATTTTTCTTTCTTTCTTTCTTATCATGTTCATATTTATTTTTTATCTTTCTTTCTTTCAAATTTTTTCTTTCTTTCTTATGTTCATATTTATTTTTTATCTTCTTTCTTTCTTTCTTTCTTTTGTTCACAATTTTTCTTTCTTTCTTATGTTCATATTTATTTTTTATCTTCTTTCTTTCTTTCTTTTGTTCACATTTTTTCTTTCTTTCTTTCTTATCATGTTCATATTTATTTTTTATCTTCTTTCTTTCTTTCTTTTGTTCACAATTTTTCTTTCTTTCTTTCTTATCATGTTCATATTTATTTTTTATCTTCTTTCTTTCTTTCTTTCTTTTGTTCACAATTTTTCTTTCTTTCTTTCTTATCATGTTCATATTTATTTTTTATCTTCTTTTTTTCTTTCTTTCTTTTGTTCACAATTTTTCTTTCTTTCTTTCTTATCATGTTCATATTTATTTTTTATCTTCTTTCTTTCTTTCTTTCTTTTGTTCACAATTTTTCTTTCTTTCTTTCTTATCATGTTCATATTTATTTTTTATCTTCTTTCTTTCTTTCTTTCTTTTGTTCACATTTTTTCTTTCTTTCTTTCTTATCATGTTCATATTTATTTTTTATCTTCAATCTTTCTTTCAAATTTTTTCTTTCTTTCTTATCATGTTCATATTTCTTTTTTATCTTCTTTCTTTCTTTCTTTCTTTCTTTTGTTCACAATTTTTCTTTCTTTCTTTCTTATCATGTTCATATTTATTTTTTATCTTTTTCTTTCTCTCTTTTACTTTTCTTATATAATATGATGAATCTTTAAATACATGTGCTCATTCCCTCAAAAGGAGCTTCTTTACCCCCTTCTCGGAATGTGCTTACCGTTGTAATGGGGCGTCGTTATTGGATAGGTGGATGAGGAAAGGTGTGATTTCAAATAGTTTTACACGGTCGTAATTTCGATATCAACCGATCAACGACTTCTCGTCAGGCTATCCCTGACCTACGCAACTCCTGGGCAGCCTCTCAAATTTGCCGTTGCCACGACAAGACAAAATAAAGTAGTTTTATTTTGTTTATTTTTCTTTCTAGAATTTCAAAGAGGCGTAGAAATCTTGCAAGAAACCTAATCTGTCAAAAATGTTATAAAGTTTAATGTACCTAGTTTTAAGTATAGCTAAAATAACTAATGTGATTTCAGGCATTACTGTAAATCAGTTGGCAAATGTTTTCCGTGAACTGCAAAATCGTATTACCCTTTGTATTGCTAATGATGTAGAACATGTGGAAACTTAAATACAATTTTAATAAAATCTTAAAAAATATAGATTTACTTCTTTCTAATCCTTTTTACAAATTATTTCTATCGCAAATACAAATAAAGTTATAAATTTTTTAAAGTGCACACGAACTTTATGGACACCCTGTATATTAAAGAAAAACATAAACTTTGGTGAAAGAACAGCTTGTCAAAACCTAAACTCTTATCCAGATACAGCCTCAAATAAAGACGTCAATACTGAAAAATGAAAGGGAAAAAAGGCCTGAAATGTTATGGGTTTTTCAACATTTTTGGTATAGGCATGCTCATGAATATTTATTAGGTTGGCGGAAAAAATCAAGCAAGTTCATGGATGTAAGGTGAATGTCAGTTCAATGTCTAATAAACAAAAGTAAGTTCTGGAAAAATCAATAACATTTTGGCTCTTTAACCCGTAAATTGCTGTTGAATAGGATAGTAAATAAAAAATAGGCCTCCTATTAAACCTTAAACTTACATCTTTTCCTCTTGGGAAAAAAAGAATAAGTTTCATTTAAAGCCTCGATCTTGCATTTCTTTCCATCCAGAAGTATGTATCGGAAAAAAAATTAAACCTCAAACTAACACTCCTTTCTCTCGGGAAGTCTGTCAAAATGCAACGGCTTTTTTACTGATTAGGCCAGGGAACTTTGCAGTTGCAGTCATTCAGATTTAACGAAGCAGCCACTCGTTTTCTTTAACCCTTTGATTGGAAGGAGATTGTGTATTCGGAGCAACTTTTGCAAAATTGAATTCAGACAAATTCGGCTTCTAGTTGGACCGATTAAAGGCAGCAATCGATGGAAAGTCTCAGGAATTGGCCAGTCGGTATAGCGTCATCGTTCATCAAATCAACGCTAGACTTCACGTCTCTTTGCAAACCTGGAAGAAATTAGTACTACTTGGCTAGGTTATCCGACTATACCCGCCGTGCCCCATCTAACGATAAAAAAGTGGTCTCAGCAGTATCCATATGGAACGTGGAGAATCGTTTTATTAGCAGATGGACTACTAGCGCGTATGTCACTAGCCAAAAGTCAACGCTAGACTTCACGTCTCCTTGAAATCCTGGAAGAAATTGGTACGACTTGACTAGGTTATCTTACTACACTCCCACTTTGAATCAAAAGCCAGTTTGCATTCGAAGAAAGTAATGCAGTGTATCTTGTGGGATTGGAAGGAGATTACGTATTAGGAGCTCCTTCCACAAAACCAGACATTGAATCCGGACAAGTACTGTGTCCCATTTGGACCGATCACAGGTAGCAATGCATGAAAAACGTTCAGAATTGGCCAATGAGTCGTATACAACCAGGAGAAGAGCACACCTCTCATCTCTTTGTAGACCCGACAGGAATCCGTACAGACCAGTTCCTCATTAAGCAAAATGCTAAATTCTGGGAGGAAGGAATCATGTAGCTGCTTCAAAGATAGCGAAAGATAGTGGGAAAATTGGCTAATATGTGGTTGAATAAATCTAAGTAAAATAGATATTGTATTATAAATTTACTGAAAAAAACAAAAACAAAAAACACTGGCTTACGGCAATATCACATTGAAACACCGGTTCCCGTACGATCACCGAAGTTAAGCAACGTGGAGTCTAGTCAATACTAGATGGGTGACCACTTGAGAATATCAGATGCTCTAAGCTTGGATGTGCGGGTGATGTAATGGATAATGGCTCGGAATTGTTAATCGGAAATCCCAGTTCCAAATTCAGTTGGGTTCGTTATATTCACTTACTCTTAAAAGCCCTTGGGAAAGGTATGAATCCATCTCTTCTCCCCCAGATATGGATTAATTAGTAAGACTTGTATCACTAAATCATTATTATGTACAAAAAATCATCTTAGAAATTAAAAATACTTTCTGAATTTAAATAACCTGTAATGGGTTGATATGCCGAAGAAAATGAATCAATTAATCTACTAAATAAATATACTGCTATCGATTTTGTTCCATTGTTATAGTCCTTTATGGCCAAGAATATTTAGTAAGTATCATTTCGTTATAGAGTAGAAATTTTCATATCTGAACGCCCTCATATCCGAACGTTCTTATATCCGAACGTTCTTATACCCGAACATTCGTATATTCGAATGTTCATATATCCGAACGTCCTCATATCCGAAAGTTCATATATCCGGACGTCATCATATCCAAACGTACTTATATCCGAACGTTCTTATATCCGCAGGTTCATATATCCGAACTTCCTCATATTCGAACGTTCTTATATCCGAACGTCCTCATATGCGAACGTTCTAATATCCGAACGTCATCATATCTGAACGTTCTTGTATCCGAACGTTTTTATATCCGAACGTCCTCATATCCGAACGTTCGTATATCCAAACGTTTTCATATCCGAACGTTCTTATATCCGAACGTCCTCATATCCGAACGTTCTTATATCCGAACGTTCTTATATCCGAACGTCATAATATCCGAATGTTTTCATATCCGAACATTCTTATATCAGAACGCTCTTATATCCGCAAGTTCATATAACCGAACGTCCTCATAATCCGAACGTACTAATATCCGAACGTTCTTATATCCGAACGTACTTAGATGCGCAGGTTCTTATATCTGAACGTCTTCATATCCGAACGTTCTTATATCCGAACGTTCTTATATCCGAACGTACTTAGATGCGCAGGTTCTTATATCTGAACGTCTTCATATCCGAACGTTCTTATATCCAAACGTTCTTATATCCGAACGTACTTAGATGCGCAGGTTCTTATATCTGAACGTCTTCATATCCGAACGTTCTTATATCCGAACGTTCTTATATCCGAACGTACTTAGATGCGCAGGTTCTTATATCTGAACGTCTTCATATCCGAACGTTCTTATATCCAAACGTTCTTATATCCGAACGTACTTAGATGCGCAGGTTCTTATATCTGAACGTCCTCATATCCGAACCTTCTTTTATGCGAACGTTCTTACAACCGAACGTTCTTATATCCGAACGTCCTCATATGCGAACGTCGTCATATCAGAATGTCCTCATTTCCGAACGTCCTCATATCCAAACGTTTTAATATCCGAAAGTTCTTATATCCGAACGTTCTTACATCCGAACGTTCTTATATCCCTACGTACTAATATTCGAACGTTCTTATATCCGAATGTTTTCATATCCGATAATCGAAAAACCGGACAAAGCTCATAATTCGTGAAATTTTCAATTTAACAAACAAGGACTGCAGACTATGAACGAAGCAGAATCTGAACGAAGAAGACTGAACGAGGCAGAATCTGAACGAAGCAGAATCAGAACGAAGCAGACTTAGAACGAAGCAGAATCTGAACGAAGAAGACTGAACGAGGAAGAATCTGAACGAAGCAGACAATGACAAAAGCAGAATCTGAACGAAGCAGAATCTGAACAAAGAAGAATCTGAACGAATCAGATACTGAAAGAATCAGAATCTGAATGAAGCAGAAATTGTACGAAACTGATTTTGAACGAAGTCGAATCTGAACGAAGAAGAATCTGAACGAAGCAGACAAAGAACGAAGTAGAATCTGAACGAAGCAGATACAGAACGAAGCAGAATCTGAATGAAGCAGAATGTGAACGAAGAAGAATCTGAACGAAGCAGAATCTGGATGAAATATTATCTGAACGAAGCAGACTCTGAACGAAGCAGAACCTGAAAGAAGTAAATTCGGAACGAAGCAGACTGTGAAAGAAGCAGATTCTGAACGAAACAGACTCTGAACGAAGCAGAATCTGAACGAAGGAGAATCTGAACGAAGCAGAACCTGAAAGATGCAGACTCGGAACGAAGCAAAATCTGAACGAAGAAGAATCTGAACGAAGCAGAATCTGGAGGAAGTAGAATCTGAACGAAGCACAATCTGAACAACGAAGACTCTGAACGAAACCGACTCTGAACGAAGCAGAATCTGAAGGAAGCAGAATCTGAACGAAGGAGAATCTGAACGAAGCTGAATCTGAACGAAGCAGACACTGAACGAAGTAGATTCTGAACGAAGCAGACTCTGAAAGAAGCAGAATGTGATCGAAGCAGACTCCGAACGAAGCAGAATCTGAACGAAGCAGACTCGTAACGAAGCAGAATCAGCACGAAGCAGACTTCGAACGAAGCAGAATCTGAACGAAGCAGACTCTGAAAGAAGCAGAATCTGAACGAAGGAGAATCTGAACGAAGCTGAATCTGAACGAAGCAGACACTGAACGAAGTAGATTCTGAACGAAGCAGACTCTGAAAGAAGCAGACACTGAACGAAACAGAATCTGAACAAAGCAGACTCTGAACGAAGCAGACTATGGGCGAAGCAGAATCTGAACGAAGCAGAATCTGAATGTGATCGAAGCAGACTCCGAACGTAGCAGAATCTGAACGAAGCAGACTCGGAACGAAGCAGAATCAGAATCTGAAAGAAGCAGACTCGGAACGAAGCAGACTCTGAACAAAGTAGAATCGTAAATTAACAGACTCTATGAAGGAAGCAGAATCTGAACGAAGCAGACTATGAACGAAGCAGACTCCGAACGAAGTAGAATCTGAACGAAGCACACTATGAACGAAGCAGAATCTGAACAAAGCAGACTATGAATGAAGCAGAATCTGAACGAGGCAGAATGTGAACGAAGCAGACAATGAACGAAGCAGAATATGAACGAAGCAGACTATTAACGAAGCAGAGTCTGAACGAAGCAGAATCTGAAAGAAGCAGACACGGAATGAAGCAGACTCTGAACGAAGCAGAATCTGAACGAAGCAGACTATGAACGAAGCAGACTATGGACGAAGCAGAATCTGAACGAAGCAGACTATGAACGAAGGAGACTCTGAACGAAGCAGAATCTTAACGAAGCAGACTATGAACGAAGCAGACTATGGACGAAGCAGAATCTGAACGAAGCAGAATCTGAACGAAGCAGAATCGGAATGAAGTAGACGCTGAATGAAGCAGACTCCGAACGAAGCAGAATCGGAACGAAGCAGACTCGGAACGAAGCAGAATCAGCACGAAGCAGACTTCGAACGAAGCAGAATCTGAACGATGCAGACTCTGAAACAAGCAGAATCTGAACGAAGGAGAATCTGAACGAAGCTGAATCTGAACGAAGCAGACACTGAACGAAGTAGATTCTGAACGAAGCAGACTCTGAAAGAAGCAGAATGTGATCGAAGCAGACTCCGAACGAAGCAGAATCTGAACGAAGCAGAATCTGAAAGGAGCAGACTCGGAATGAAGCAGATCCTGAAAGAAGCAGACTCTGAACGAAGCAGACTCTGAACGAAGCAGAATCTGAACGAAGCACACACTGAACGAAGCAGAATCTGAACGAAGCAGAATCAGACTATTAACGAAGCAGAATCTGAACGAAGCAGAATCTGGACGATGCAGACTATGAACGAAGCAGAATCTGAACGAAGCAGACTCTGAACGAAGCAGAATCTGAACGAAGCAGAATCTGAAAGAAGCAGACTCGGAATGAAGCAGAATCTGAACGAAGCAGAATCTGAATGAAGCAGAATCTGAACGAAGCAGAATCTGAACGAAGCAGACTATGAACGAAACAGAATCTGAACGAAGCAGACTCTGAACGAAGCAGACTATGGGCGAAGCAGAATCTGAACGAAGCAGAATCTGAACGAAGCAGACTATTAACGAAGCAGAATCTGAACGAAGCAGAATCTGAACGAAGCAGAATCTGAACGAAGCAGACTCGGAATGAAGCAGACTTTAAACGAAGCAGAGTCTGAACGACGCAGAGACTGAACGAAGCAGACTCTGAACGAAGCAGAATCTGAACAAAGAAGAATCTGAACGAAGCAGACTATGAATGAAGCAGAATCTGAACGAAGCAGAATCTGAACGAAGCAGACCATGAACGAAACAGACTCTGAACGAAGCAGAATCTGAAAGCAGTAGACTCGGAATGAAGCAGACTATGAACGAAGCAGACTCTGAACGAAGCAGACTCTGAACGAAGCAGAATCTGAACGAAGCAGAATCTGAACGAAGCAGACTCTGAACGAAGCAGAATCTGAACGAAACAGACTCTGGACAAAGCAGAATCTGAACGGAGCAGACTCTGAACGAAGCAGACTCTGAACGAAGCAGAGTCTGAACGAAGCAGAATCTGAAAGAAGCAGACTATGAACGAAGCAGAATTGGAACGAGCAGAGTCTCAACGAAGCAGAATCTTAACGAAGCAGACTATGGACGAAGCAAAATCTGAACGAAGCAGAATTTGAACGAAGCAGAATGTGAACGAAGCTGACTATGAACGAATCAGAATCTGAACGAAGCAGACTCTGAACGAAGCAGAATCTGAACGAAGCAGACCATGAACAAAGCAGAATCTGAACGAAGCAGAATCTGAACGAAGAAGACTCGGAATGAAGCACACTCTGAACGAAGCAGAGTCTGAACGAAGCAGAATCTGAAAGAAGCAGACTCGGAATGAAGCAGACTATGAACGAAGCAGAATCTGAACGAAGCAGAATCTGAACGAAGCAGAATCTGAAAGAAGCAGACTCGGAATGAAGCAGACTCTGAACGAAGCAGACTCAGAACGAAGCAGAATCTCAACGAAACAGAATCTGAACCAAGCAGACTCTGAACGAAGCAGACTATGGACGAAGCAGAATCTCAACGAAGCAGAATCTCAACGAAGCAGACTATGAACGAAGCAGAATCTGAACGAAGCAGACTCTGAACGACGGAGAGTCTGAACGAAGCAGAGTCTGAACGAAGCAGAATCTGAACGAAGCAGACTATGAATGAAGCAGAATCTGAGCGAAGCAGGATCTGAACGAAGCAGACTCTGAACGAAGCAGACTATGAGCGAAGCAGACTATGAACTAATCAGAATCTGAACGAAGCAGACTCCGAACGAAGCAGAATCTGAACGAAGCAGATTGAACGAAACAGAATCTGAACGAAGCAGAATCTGAACGAAACCCTAAACTCCCGCTTGAAGATGATCCACTGAATAATATCACTTCTGATGTATTAAAGGAATGGATAAATGAAGTCACTAAATGTAATCAACGATAGAATTGCTTCAAAATGATTGCTAAGAAATAGAGGAGGCATCAAATTCTTCCGATAATGGTGAAATTATGAACGATGAAGAAGTTTGCGACTCAGTGTCTATTAACGAAGTCATTTTGATCACTTCATTAATAGCGGAGAAAAAATCTTTGTTGAATCGCACAGAATGTAAAATTTGACGTAATTTGCAGAAATGCCTTACTTTAAAAAAGACAACGAAAATTAAACGAAATAAGAAAAGAACTAAGAGAGACAATTGAAAATAAAACTTATTAAGCATTAAACACTGCAAATTAATATTTACTTTCGTGAGACCCATAATTTTTCATTTTTAACGCGATAAGTTCTTGTGTTTTGTTAAGTTATACTTAGATTACACATGTCACATGATACCCGAAGCTGTCTTGATATCCGAACTACTCTGAAGTTCGGATATGAAGACTTCTACTGTATTTGGTGTTGCTAAAATTACAATATAAATTCACATGATATGTTATTTCAAGCCAGCGGAAAACTACGACCTCTTGTTCCGACACAATTGCCAATTTCTAGTCATCCATGCTTCAGGTATCTCTCGTAAATTTAAGCCTGCTTTCATCGCATATAGGCAATGAAAACTAAAAACATAGTGTGACGTGTTTTGTACGATGTTTTGCAACGCACACTAGTTTTTATAAAGAGCGTCTTTTTAGGAAGATAAAGAAATAATAAAAAAAAACAAGAATATGTTGAAATTAACAAACTTGAGCACGCAACAACTGTATTAAAGGGGAAAAAATCCGTTGAGAAGATGAGACAAGATAAAACGGAGTGAAGTGTAATCTTTACGACAGTAATTGAGGGAATTAATTTATCAAATTACATTTAAAGTCAAGACAGTCAGCGAATTCCGGAACGCAAGCCGAGTCATCTAACCAAACTGAAACGCTTGCAACAACAGCGCTTGGCCAGTTAATATTGCCACATTACTGCAGGCAAAAAGATACCTTACATATGTAGTCCGGAAACCAGCGTTCCGTTTTGTATACTGCTCTTGTCTATACTTGAGACCTTTTGTGATATCATCAAACCTCGGGCGACAGTAAATCAGCGCTGATTCGACATCTAGTACGTCAGTTCAGTCGAAGAAAAGTCCAGAGATTGAATTTATGACATGGAAGCGTCTACTTACATGTGATATGCTACTTTTTTTTGTACGCACGCGCGTACGCGTGTGTGCTTGCTTCTTCCTACTCCTTCATTTTCTTTCTTTCTTTCTTCTTTTTTTTAAAAAATTTTGCGGGCACATACGTTTCGAAGACGTCTACATAGGAGGTGGAGGTCGTGTTAGGTAGAATAATAGTGACATGGTTCCGTATTACTCACACAGCTTTATTTTTGTTCTTAAGTATTTTTTTTTTTACATCAATGTCGCTTGGTTTCTATTCAGTGATCAGTGCAAGTTTTTTTTATGGACTTTTCAATGAAAAAGAGAAAAGAGAAATAGTATTTCTTCGGAATTAAGATTTGTTGAATTATTACGTTTAGATGACTCTGATACAACGTCATAATAGGGGATCGCACAGTGAGAGACGCACTCACTCCATTAAGTCTTGAGGGAAAGTTCACGTTTAATTACCCCCCAATGAACTCTTCTGCTCACCGCTCCTGTGGAGCAAAGATAATTTTATCGTTTGATCAATTCATATCATGGCTGCGAGAGAATCAGATACACGGATTTCTATATATCAAGACAATGTTATTTATTAAGGAGAAAATGCATAGAAAGAGCACTGATTTCTGAATTCTCCACGGTAAATTTACGTCCAGGTTCTTACAACATTTCACCTTTCTTAAGAAATCTTATGTTGTAGCGTGGGGTATTTAAAAACAACATTCCCCCCCCCCCCAAAAAAAACGAAAAGAAAAGCATTGAAAAGCCGAATGAGATCGGCTGAGCCTTGAGACACGAAGGACGGCAGAAATTTTAAAATTTAGTCTTCCTATATCTTTCGCATTTCTTCTCGGTATATAATTATAACCGACATTTAAATTTATATCTCCCTTTAAACGCGCGCGCACACACACACACGTTTGTATATAAGAATATTACTTTAGCTTGACGCATTCGGCGAATGGTGGGGCTGCGGACAAGCCCACCTTAAATTCATAAGACAGACAATCCCAAACGAGCTGTATGTTTCCAGCCGCTTCTCGAGCTATGACTGATGTGTGTACGCAACGCACCTTCACTGACAATAACTCCATCCCACCCTACCCCATTGTGACGCTACCAGAAGGTTCATCCATCTTGTTTTGAATCCTGCTGGGTATCTATCCATCACCCTAACCAGAAAGAAGACTGGCGATGGAACCGTTTTAGCTTCCGATGATGGCAGATGAATCACATTTTAACACGTCTAAAACTCTTTGGTCCACTCAAATTGAATCGGCTTTATATATATATATATATATATATATATATATATATATATATATATATATATATATATATATATATATATATAGTTAAGTAATGGAAATCTTGGTAATCCGTATGGATAATCCCAAGGAGGATGAAATACAGAGAGCTCAATTTTAAATCAATTTATATATTTATATATATATATATATATATATATATATATATATATATATATATATATATATATATATATATATATATATATATATATATATATATATATATATATATATATATATATATATATATATATATATATATATATATACATTCCGAGCCTTTATCCCTTACATCATCCATATATCTAGGCATATCCATATATTACCTGGCGGTCACTCATTTTGGTACTGACCAGGTTCAACGTTGCTTAACTGGTGTCTCAATGTGATATCGCTGTAAGAAGTGACCTACGATGGTAGTGTATTTTACTACTACTTATTTAGAGAGAAAGACCTTTTAATTTGTTTTCTGATTAATTAAAACTTTTTAGTCTTTTGCAAGGACTGACTTATCTTTCATATACGTTGATTAGTTATTGACTGGCCCACGATATTAATTCATATTCTATGAGGTTTGTTTACGTTACGATGGCAGTCGGTACTAAAAGGAAACGTTTTAATATTGATTTAACCCAACAAAAAAAACTTGAAAGTTATAGGTTTATGACTTCATTATTTAGGTTCGATCAGATTGCTAAAACGCAAACAGCGTCCTGGGTATGACGATAAACTACATCTGCATCCTGGGTAAGACGATAAACGACATCCGGCCGCCAAGCCTTTGATTAGGAGGTTTTGAGGAGCGGGGAACCACCTCTTAATTGCTGGTGTTCCAAGGTTCACTCCAGCGAGACAAGTTTGCCAAATATTATACCACTGTACGCTATAGTGATTTACTAACTGTAGCTTAGTTCTGGCACAAAGCCGTAAGTATGGGGAAACCAGTGAGGCTCGAACTCGCTGCTCGATCGTAACCATTACTCCACGTCGAGGTGCCCTCCCTCTGACTGTTAAGTGTTCATTTTCTGCCATTTTCTTTCCGTTGATTACTCGCTCCGTCAACGGAATTCTCAGTATCCTTCTGTAGCAGACAGCTTTCTTGCTCGGTTTCTGTTGTAGTGTCCTCCCTCTAAAGAGCCTATGTTGGACTCTTCCGCCTACTATAAAATTAGTAGGAGAGAAGGCCTTGGGAACAGTCGAATAGATTGTTCATCTGTCGAACTCTCTGCCTTGAGCGGAGAGGAACCCGGACGAGGCTTTGCCGAAGGGCAAAGTTTCGTCCGAGTAGGTAGACAGGCATTGAACCCATTTATGCGGGTTCTAAGGGAATATTTTTGGCCGAACCTAGGGATCGGAGAATCCACGGTAAACTCGGCCTTGTGCCACATAAATCTCTCGTCGTGCGGGGCGTTAAGTATAACAGCCGAATAGATTGTTCATTATTGTTGAACTCTCTGCCTTGAGCAGAGAGGAACCCGGACGAGGCTTTGCTGAAGGGCAAATTTTCGTCCGGTGAGGTAGACAGACCCTGAACCCGCTTATACGGGTTCTAAGGCAATATTTTTGGCCGAGCCTTCGGTAAACTCGGCCTTGTGCCACATACATCTCTCATGGCGGGGGCTGTTAAGTATAACAGTCGAATAGATTGAACGCTGGGTCAACCGACACACACTCACTCGTCGTGTAATTCTCTTCTGTTGTACTTACTGTTTAATATATGATATATCTGCAACACTTGTTTTGTTATTTCTTTAACCATTTACTTGGTCACAACAGTTTCGTTTCATGAAAATTTGCAGTAAGAATATACGTCAAATTTTAATTATTACGGAACTTCAGTTCCGTTTACGTTGAATTCCATAATCGATGGCGTATAAGACGAGATACAACAAGCTCGGACGAATTTTCCAAATCTGACCAATTGACGAAATATCGGATTTTCTTTTTGAAAGGCTTGTTGGTCGGGCTGAGAATTTTTCAGCACGCATTCATATCTTGTTGGGATTTCGAAAATTTAGTTTTATGATAAAGAAACGATCTTCGACAGTTTGAGTTTGTTTGCTCAGCTGCTTTGGGACACTTTTTCACATATTCCCATCTCCATTTAGATTAGTAAGTCTCAACCGGGGTCCATATAGATCACGAAGGGTGCATGTGACATTACTAGGGGCCACGCAAAAAATAGAAAATTGGGAGTCCACGGTAATATTTTAGTGGTCCATAGTGCAATTTCACTTTGGAAGAAATGTTACAACTGAAAATTGGAATTTCTATACTAATCTACGCTATATTAGAATACTAAAAATGGAAAAACAACTCTAAAACTAGCAGAAAACAAGATCAAGTGATGTAAGTTTTAGCGTCCCTTTTACTCTACCAGATGTTTTGATTGTAAAAGTTGAATAAAAACTGAGATGTACATGTAAAGGAAGGATTATATATAAAGGGAAATTATATAAAGATTATAATTTATTATAATTAGTAATCTATCTACCCCAGTCTGTTCATATCTATCTATCTATCTATCTATCTATCTATCTATCTATCTATCTATCTATCTATCTATCTAAGTCTGTTCATATCTATCTATCTATCTATCTATCTATCTATCTATCTATCTATCTATCTCAGTCTGTTCATATCTATCTATCTATCTATCTATCTATCTATCTATCTATCTATCTATCTATCTCAGTCTGTTCATATCTATCTATCTATCTATCTATCTATCTATCTATCTATCTATCTATCTCAGTCTGTTCATATCTATCTATCTATCTATCTATCTCAGTCTGTTCATATCTATCTATCTATCTATCTATCTATCTATCTCAGTCTGTTCATATCTCTCTCTCTCTCTCTCTCTCTCTCTCTCTCTCTATATATATATATATATATATATAGAGAGAGAGAGAGAGAGAGAGAGGAAGGATTATATATATAAAGGGAAATTATATAAAGATTATAAATTATTATATAAATTATTTAATATATTAATAATAAATAATAATATAAATTTTAAATATTTATAAAATAAAATAAAATATTAATATATTAATATAAATTAATTAATATAGAAATAGACAGGGAATTATGAAAAGGAGTGATCTTCGATTATCATTGGTATCGATGGAGCAGAATATAAAAAAAACTCGCAGAGCAGCATCGACCACAGAGATCTCATGCAATAAATCGGCACTTTTTAAATTTATTAATTACTCACCTATTTTAAACTCTGGTTTATTATGAGTTATTGTGCATAAATGCTCCATTAAATTTAGTTGTTCAATGCAAGTTTATTTTCATTAAATTAGTTTTACTTCAAAATAAAGCACACAAACATTTAGTATTTCTAGTTCCGTTTTATCGTGGCATGAAAATATAACACCCCCACCTCCACCCTCTGACCTTACTTTTCTATTTAGCGTAGAACTGGCATTTAATTCATTCATCAAGACATATCCACAAGTCTGTTTTTAATTCTGACCATACGTACCCCCTTTCGGAAAAGATGTAACACTTTGTTTTTAAATTTCCTTAAAAAAATCATTTAATCACCAGTTACTTGCCATTGCCTGAAGATGTACTATCATAGTATTGAAACATGAAAGCTTTTGTGTAGCGATTCCAAAATGTTTATATTATAATCTTTTATAATAATAATAATGATAATAGTAATATATATATATATATATATATATATATATATATATATATATTGATTGATTGATTCATAGTTCTAATACACATAGAATTATTTTTTTTATAGTTTTTTTAGCACGTGATACGTGACTCACCAATGAGAACTGACCAAAACAAAATGGAAAATAATGAAAAGTGTCTATTTAGAACTATTGTCCGATGAATGAATGAATGAATCAATATATATATATATATATATATATATATATGTATGTATCTGTGTGTGTGTGTGTGTGTGTTTCAGAAAAATAGGTTTCTCAAGTCCAGTAACTGTTAGTGCTCTTTCTAGTACTGATGGAAGTTTCCTTCCTAACTTTTTGTTTGAAATTGTGTGGAAAGTCAAATATTTTGATTAAAACCTTATTTTCGCTTCGTGTTACATGAGTTATTCATTTTAGTTGTTGCTGTTATCGAAATTCCTCGAGTAATCTAGTTTCTGTTATTTGATACAGTTCTTTGTCATTTTGAAGCGTCAGTCCACGAGGTTCGAAGAAGGAGGGTCCTCTCTAAGACCTACAGGCTGCATTAGCTTGAAGACTTTTTTAATCATTGATCTGTGAAAGCGATTGTATACAGTTGACAATTTAAACATTTTTGAAAGAGTTTGGCGCCATATTAAAGCTTTCGATCTGACGAGGCTATTGAAGAGCATAACTGGAGTTCTTAGGTTAATGTTTTAGTTTTGTAGCAACTTGTGGTGTTGGGCGAAACTATCCCTAGCACAGCCTATACTATGTTTAATTTCCTTATCTTCTACACTAAATTTGTTATAACTAATCCATACACCGAGATATCTGAAGTGGCATCCTTGTCAGGTGATACTTTCGACTTTAAAAAGATTTATCTTAAGTCCTCCTATATAATAGAAATGATTCTGAAAATTTGATCATGCATCTTTACGATTTAGAAGTAAAACATTATAAGTGTTTTTAAAATATAGAGGAAGTTAAATTGATTTAAATCAAGATTTTATGAATATATTTGAGAAGATAAAACAATATCAAATGATAATAAAATCTTTATTCAAATATTCCACTTTTAAACTGTTGTCCTTTTTATCCTAAAATTTGGATAGTATGTGTTATATGAAATAACCTAAACATGACATAGAGGCAATTCCGGGAGAATTAGAAATCCTACAGGATTCATTATTAGCGGCCACAATCTTTACAGACGGCCTGATAGCAGACACGGAAAGGAAACTAAAAAAAAAAAAAAAACTCCGACAGAAGGCAGCGAAAAAAAAAAAAAAGCGAGAAAAAAAGGATTAAGTAAAAACTACAAAAAGACAAAATGCATGGTCATCAGCAAAAGGGACCAATCCAAAATGCAAATTACAAATCGGGGACACTAAAATCAAACAAGTACAAAAATGTAAATATCTGGGAAGTGTTCAGACGGTAAAGGCGTATTGGGATGGCCAAAGATGCCTTCCAAAAGCTAAGCAGGGTATTAAGAGACAGAATTTCGTTAGAAACAAAGTAAAAAGTTTTTCGAACTGTTACATGATATCTGTCCTTCAATAGGGCAGAGAATAATACTGGACAATCTCCTCAAAGATGAAGAAGAGACTTGAAGCAACAGAAATATAGCTCTACAGAAAGATGCTAAGGATTACATGGACCGAACACGTGAGCAACGACGAAGTTTTTGAGAAAATGGAAACACAAAAGGAACTTATACTTAACATCAGGATGAGGCAGTTGAATTTTCTGGGAAACGTAATGATATAGGAAGGCTTGGAAAACATGATACTCCCAAGATTGAAGGAAAGAGGGAATAGGAAAGGAACGTGGAACATATTTGATAAGCTTTAGCAAATGGATGGTAGAACAGGGTTTGGGAGAAATAACGAAAAAACAAAACATATTAAGACGCACAAGGCTTAGACGAGATATATTCCTTTGTTCTACCAACGAGAACTGAGTTCAAATTCAACTCGAGATTATTATATTTACTTGGGCGCGAATACAACTGGAAAAGGTATGAATCCCTCTCCCCCATCTATAGGTTAAATAGCTGGAATTGTACCTGGAAAAATACATTGTTGTTCTCCCAAAAATTCTTTATGCGTTTGTGAAAAATTATTCTTACAAATCCAAAATATATTTCGACTTCAAATAACAAAAGTGTTGATAAACCGTAAAAAACTGCATCAACCAATAAGTTCCACTAGTTCAGACTTTAACAGTTGTAACCTGCCATACCACGCAGATGGTATAACAACATCCGTATTTCATTTGTATAGCATTGGTAAAGAGGAAGTTCTGTTCAGTCAGCTTTTTATCTGAGCAACGTTGTGGAAGAGAGATTTTGAAAATGAGATCAATCGTCTACTTTGAGTGGCTCTTGGGCTTTGCATGGAATGAAAAATAGTAAAACAAAAAAATGATTTTTAAGAAAGTAATATTTAAGTTGCCGATAGCTATGATGCAAAATACAAATTTTAGACACCAAAATCAATTACAAAAATTTGAATATATAGGAAGTATTTTAACAGAATATACGACACCAAAACTCGAAGTGGATTGGAATGGCGAAAGTTGCCTTCTAAAAGATAAGTAGAATATTAAGAAACAGGAAAATTTCGTTAGAAAGAAAGAAATGAGTACTGAACTTCTATGTAATATCAGTCTTCATATATGAAAGTGAATGCTGGACTATCTCCTCACAATGGAATGAAAAACTTGAGGTAACAGAAAAGTTGATCTACAGAAGGATGCTGAGAATACTATGGACTGGACATGTGAGCAACGACGAAATTTTAGAGAAAATGAAAACAAAAAGTACACATACTTTGTATCAGGAAGAGACAGCTGATATTTCTTGGTGCAAAAAATCAGAAAAGAGGGCTTGGAGAATTTGACACTCAAAGAACTTATTGAAGACAAGAGCGAGAGAGTAACGCTGAAAATAACCTAACAAGTTTGGGTAAATTGTTGGCAGAACCGAACCACAAATGACAAGAAGTTGTGGAAACCATGATCGCCTATGTTCTGGATCGACACTTTACAATATATACTCTCATTTGGCCATTAAGAAGAAGCCAATAAATGAAAATTTAATGAAATCCTGTAATAAAACGTATGATGCTCGTGCTGGGGGATTTGTCATTTCTTCTGATTATTTTTTAAGAAGCTCGTTATCTCCGAGTTGCTTCAGTTAACACTTAATGGCATGAGCACGGCTGGCATTTGCATTTCCTGTCAGAGTGGAAACTGCAACCTTTATATTATACAATTCGTTAGAAAGAAGGAAAAGTCAATGAAAATTCTTAATAATAATAATAATAATAATAATATATATATATATATATATATATATATATATATATATATATATATATATACACGGCTGGCATTTGCATTTCCTGTCAGAGTGGAAACTGCAACCTTAATATACAATTCGTCAGAAAGAAGGAAAAGTCAATGAAAATTCTTAATAATATATATATATATATATATATATATATATATATATATATGAAGAAATGTAGTCTTAAAGTGTGCTATATTTATGGGATAAAGTGCTCAATATCAGAGATAGAGCGTGTGTAAATATAAACTGACGATTGCACTAGCATGAAACAGACTGTCGCCTCTAAGTGTTGACTTCCATGTCCACTTTTATATATATATATATATATATATATATATATATATATATACATATATATATATATATATATATGTATAAAATATAAAAGTGAACATAGAAGTCAACACTTAGAGGCGAGACAGTCTGTTTCATGCTAGATGTAATCGTCAGGCCACGAGTGCTGTTATTTTTCTCGGCTATTTATATATACTGGTGAGTGCTGCATTGTGGGTAGTCTATTTTGGCGGTTATTTTACCGGAAGTCTTTTATTTGTTTATTTATTTATTTGTGTCAAATTATTTAATTTTATTTTTATTTTTTATCTTATATATTTATTTATTTATTTTTTTTTGATTGGTGTTTTTATTAACGTTGTAAGAATTTGTTTATATAGCTTATTGTGGCTAGTCTATTTTGGCGGTTATTTTACCGGAAGTCGTTTGTTTGTTTTATTTGGGTCAAATTATTTTGCTTGTTTTTATTTATTTTTATTTTTAACTCATATATTTATTTATTTTTTATTTTTATTTTGATCGGTGTTTTTATTAACGTAATAAAAATATGTTTATATAGCTTATTTAATAGTTTTTTTTGGGGGGGAAGATAATTAAAGCTATTTGTTGAATATTGGGGTCGATTTTTGTAGTTTGTTCTGACTATTATTTTGGCGGAAACAGTTTTTAATTTATTTATTTGGATTATCTTTATTTGTTTTTTCTAAACGGCTAGTTTATCGGTATCGGTTGTTAGTTTATTTATATATTTGGATGTATTTAGATCAATTTATTAAATTTGTTATTTATTTGTTACACTGTATATTTTCTCTTTTTGGTTTTCGTATTTAAGTAACGCAGTATATTATATATATATATATATATATATATATATATATATATATATATATATATATATATATATATAATTAAAATTAAAAAGAAGATGCACCGCAAACATTTTTGGTTGGAATGTGGATTTTTTTATTTTAAAATATATATTATACTCTATTTTCCATAATTCTGCTACACCGGTTTCTGATTTCGTGAGCTTCTTCAAGCAAAGAGTAGATATTTCCACGCATTATAAAAATGAATTTTTTGCGTGGTAGTGATTCAAATGTCTTTCTTGAACAATATATATATATATATATATTGCATATTGTTCTCGTGTTAACATTTCGTTCTTTTTCGTGGTACGACGTCATAGAAATGCATTATGAATTTACAATTGCGTCTGATATTTCGCGACCTTTCTCGTCGCATAGCAATCTTCTATGTCAGCATAACAGAATCGACTACGGTATTTGGTCATTATGTGTTTATTCTGTGTATTTTTGCGTGTGTGTGTGTGTGGGGGGGGTTATAATCTATTTAGTGCTGGTTTAAATTTGATTATGAAGTTTTTTTCTTGTATTTGTAGGTAAGAATAATTTTCTGTTTCGTATATTGGCATTATTTAAAATTTACCTTGATTAAATTTGAGATGTGTTGTGATACAATGAGTTTTCTGTTGTCTGGTAATTTGATGTCGCTTTTGTGAAGGGAAACTCTGTGGTTTAGTGCTTGGCTGATACGTATATATGAACTCTTGCCTTTTGTGCATTTGAGTGCGTAAATCACATTTTTGGAGTTTAAATTTTTATTTATTATGAATGTTTTTGTGGGGTTTCCAAAAATATACACTTTTCTCTCGTTGGAACAACCGTAACCACTTCCCTATATATATATAAATATGTGTGTGTGTGTGTGTGAAAGTTCTCGGAATATATATATATATATATATATATATATATATATATATATATATATATATATATATGTAATTCTTTTATTAAGGCTTTTTTATGGAATTGTTTTATTGACTCTTGGGATTTTTATACACACACGTACACATATAACGAGTGTAACAGCAAAATTGTACAATTGTTAAATTAAGCTTTGAACCATTGTATCTTATAAATGATTAAAGATACCTTACTAGAATATCCCGAAGTTTATATAACACTATTGGACTCTTCTTTGAGCAATAAGAATGTATAATTACTCTCCAAGCTTAACAGAAAAATCGTGATGAAATCGATCATAGACGAAAATGACATGTTCGTCATTAATTAATCATAGGAAGCTCAGGAAGTATGGAAATAATGTTCAAATATATATATAATATATATTATTCCAGGATCGTTTTACAAGTTAATCAAGATGATCATCGCCCTCTCTAACCTTCTAACTTTCTGTCCTGAAGTAACAAGGTGCCTCACAATTTTCACGTACGATTTAATTTTGAAGTCTTTTTTCACTACTCTTTGGACTGTCATAGCTGAAACTCCTCTCTCACATGCCAAACGTCTTATGAATTGAGTTGACATCTTTTCGAATTGATCTCTTTAGCTTTAAGTTGAAATGATGATCCCTCTTCCTGTTGTGACCTCCTGATTCAGTTTTCCTCTCTACTGTTCCCTCTTTTTAAAAAATTATTCACCGTTCTCTTGGTGGTTCTTGAATGGGCTTTGATGATGGAAGTCAGATTATAAATGTTGGTACGATTATTGAAGGCCTGAATGATTTTTCTTCTCACCGTTCCTCAGTTGGGAAGACTGTGGGTCTGACACAAAACGATTTTAACAGGTTCTCTTTCTAGGAATTCAAAGGGGTTTTCAGTTATTGTTACGACAAATGGTATCAAGTTTGCTCAATGTCTTGTCTGAGAACCTGGAAAAAAGAAACTCAATTGGTTTAGTGGTTTTTTAGATATTAAACATTATGCGGGATGGACAATTATACTGTAACACGATTTGGACAATTTTGGTGTTACACCCGTTATATTGTGTAATAAAACAAATAAGGGCGCTGTAAGAATAATTCTCGGGTTACAATATAATAAAAAAATATAACATTATAAGAAATATATTAAAAAAAAAACATTACTCAAATATTCCTGTTTTTCCGCGACTTAATGTTTCATGTGGATATTTGAATGAATATCTTGTCCTTTGAGACGCCTGAAGATTTTGAAACTACCATATAACAAACTGAGCCTTCACATCGAACTTTACATTGCGGGGAAGTAGCAATATTTAACTATTATTTTTTTAATGTGTCTAGAAAACCGGAATCAATATGACTACAGTTGAACTGAAAGAGGAAAAGGAGACAAAGAAAATTTTAAGGAGTGAGTGTAAAGTGAAAAAAGCTACGAAAAGGACGAATAACAACGGCATTCTACGCGTAAGCATATACGCGTAGACAGCGCGCGATCGCACACACACTCACGCACATATACACTATGAAAAACATTTTCACCAATGAAAAGTTCATATAAAAAAGAAAAATCGAGTAGTATAAGCAGTCAATTGCTGATAACCTCTAACGGGTGAACGAAGTGATTCCCGGAGAAAATTAAAAAAAGAATGTGCAATATTATTGATCCTGATCTGGCATCTCGACTTCAATTACTTTCCCTTTTGACTTTTCTACAAATATTTTTGCGTCAATTTTTCTGATCAGTTTTCTTCCTTAGTACCTAGACTTCATAATTTTAAACGTACTAGATTGGCAATTATGTCCCATCATATTACTCTTGAAATTGCTTGAAATATAACCGTAATTCTAGTGATTTATACACTTACATATGGAACTCATTTCCAGCTTTTTGTTTTCCTGTAAACAAAATTTTCGTCTACCGACTTGAATGTTCGAGAAATCTTATTAAATAAAAATTTGCGCTCTCCGGCAAACTGAGAAACTCTGCACATATGAAAAAAATTCGCGAGTTTTGTGACGTACCATGGCCGTTAATAATTAAGTATAACTCAAGACTTCAATGTTAAATAAAACAGTATTTAATTACAACCGCAAATAAATACTTAACAAGAAGAAAGAAGTAAAAGTCAACCAAAGATAATTAACCATTTCAGTGAATACCTTATTAAAAGCGCGGCTTGGCTTAACGTCCGGTAAATACTAAAACAAAACCCAAATCATCGACGCACAATAATTCCCACTAATTCGTCTGGATAGTTCCACTCAATAGTCACTGCAGTTAGTAGCCTGACACCGCTATTTATATACCTGGCGGAAAACATATATTCGTAAGTCTAGAGGGTCACGTTCGAACCTCGGTGTCGGTAGTTACTCATTTTCTTTCTATATGACACTACGACGAGAAATTTTGCTTAAAGGCACAATTTTGGCCCTACTGCATAGATTGCTCTCTGTAGCTCAGTTGGTTAGAGCGTGATGGGTTGCTTCTTTTGACCGAAGAGATGCAGGTTCGTATCCTTGAGGTGAGTGCAGCCTTTTCTTTAATAAATAGAACATTCAGACCGGTAAACGAAAATAAATAAATATACAGTTTAATAAAAACAAAGATTTAAATGCAACGTCAGTCATCATCTTTTGTTTCGTTAAGTCTCTTCTTCATCTGTGAGGAGATTGTCTAACATTCATTGCCACATAGGAGATTAGGCATTACATAGCAGTTCAGAAATCTGTTTGTTTTGCTTTGTTTCTAAGTACATTTTCCTATTTCTTAATAGTTTTCTTGGCTTCAGAAAATCATTTTTTCTATTCCGATTTCGGTTTTCTATGTTACACTTTCCGTCGCAAAATCATAAAAGAGATTTCCGGGATGAACTAAATTTGAAATCAATCGTCATTCCAGGAAGGTCCATCATGTATAAGCCTTAATTATCATAACTAAGTAGTTCTACAATACCCAGAAATTCATACACAGATGTCCTCAAGGACACATGGCACAGTGGATAAAGGCGTTGGTTAGATCCAGTGACAGGACCCAAAGAGTGTGAGTTCAATACCCGGTTAAGGCAGTGGAGAACTTTCAGAGGGAAAAATTAACAGGAGATAACTGATAACTGACATCCATTAAAACATGGCACGTGGAACTAGAACAGTCTAGAACAGTAAGCGAAATAAAGGGTTCAGTTCGACATTCCAAACGCCTGAAGAAGGCCGGAGCGTACAACGACCGAAACGTTGTAATAAATATGGCGACAAAGATGAGGACAATAGTCCGAATAATGTAAATAATGTAAGTAGTTCTACGTGAACACTAGGGGTAAGTCGACATGTTATAAAATCTATACGCAAAAGCAGTTGACAAAGTATGGCGCAAGGATCTATTTGAACTGATAGGAAAACTTGATCTATTTAGTAAAGATGTTAGAATAATCCAAGAGTTTAGTAGAACTGGGAGCAAACCCTCTGCATACGGATAAATGAATTGAGTGGCTACACAAATATTAGAAAGAGGTGTGAGACAAGGATATGTTTTCTCCCTGATTTATTCAATCTCTATAGCGACCATGAGAGGCACGGTGGAGTAATGAATAGCGGTTCGGATAGAGGAATTGGAGAGCCGAGTTCGAATTCCAGTCGAACCCATTACATTCACTTACGTGCTATGGGTAAATTGCAGGGTAGACCGGGTTCTATATCCTTGGATGGCAACTGGTCTACTGCAGAAAAAATAGCAAACTATTGCGGAAAAAAATCTGCCACGTCGTTCGATCATGTATCGAAAGATACATGATCGCCTAAGCGTGTATCACGCATGACACATGACAGCGACCCTATCCTAAGGGAATTGGAGGATATATTATCGGTGGGCGTAATCTTAACAATATAAGATACACAGATAACACTGTGTTGATCGCCGACGTGGAAGGAAAACTATAAGACCTCCTAAACAGATTAGTAGCTAATTAAATTCACTGTCAGCAAATGACAGAATAAGAAAATTTAAATATGGAGTATTGCTGCCATATATGGTCTGGAGCCCCTTCTGTTTGTCTCAAAGTCCTTGATAAAATCCAGAGACGGATATGCAATGTAATTGGCCCTGATCTGGCATCTCATCTTCAGTCGCTCTTTCACAAACGTGCCGTCGCCTCCCTCTGTCTTTTTTACAAATACTTTCACGGTAACTGCTCCGATGAGCTGCTTTCGCTGGTTCCCAAACTTCATGAATTTAAGTGTTCAACTAGGCTGGCATCACGCTTTCACTGTCGAAAGTGTTAAATGTAGCCGTCTCTTCTACTCCAATAGCTTCATGTCTCGCACTTTTCACCTGTAGAACTGCCTCCCCTCTTCCTGTTTCGCTGATAGCTATAATCTCCAACTATTCAAATGTAATGTCAATTGACATCTCAGATGCCCTGATCTATCCCCTATCCTTCTCTTCATCCTTTCCTCTATCACTCCTCTTTGCTCTCACTCCAACTCCCTGTAACCCCTTGCGTGCTAGTGTCTTCCCGCCTTGCTTGGGGTGAAACGCTTAAAAAAATTGAGTAAAAAGACTAACTGTAAGAAGAGAGAAAGTAAAAAAAGAAAAAAAAGCCAAAGTATGTGAGTGACAAATTAATCATCAAGCAGGTGGAGAAGTTTCAATATCTGTGGAGCGTTTTAACAAAATGGAAAATGTGACACCGAGATCCGAACACGCATTTGACTAGAGAAAGAAGCCTTTCCAAAAGACAAGCAAAATGCCGAGAAATAGAAAAAATAGTCAGAAACAAAGAAAAAGGTGCTGGATTGCTATGTGATATTCATCCTTTTATATGACAGTGAATGTTGGAAAATCTCCCCACAGATGGGGAAACCATAGGAAGATCTCAGGATGATGATGATGATGATGATGATGCTGTTGGTGGTGGTTGTTGGTGGTGATGATGATAATGGTGGTGGTGGTGGTGGTGATGTTGATTATGATGATGATGATGATGATGATGGTGGTGATGGTGGTGATGATGATGATGATGGTGGTGGTGGTGGTGGTGGTGGTGATGATGATGATGATGATGATGGTGGTGGTGATGATCATGATGATGGTGGTGGTGATGGTGAATGTGGTGGTGGTAAAAATGAGGATGATGATTGGTCCCCTTTTTTTCCTTCGGGCTTCTTCGTAGCATTTTCCGTCGGCTGTTGTTAGTAGAGTTTCAAAATAGTTGATTTTGACGTTCCCAATGCAAAGCTCGCACGGTGGGTGATCTCTTTTGCTGACGTAATCGAAACGCAGATGTTTATTTTATATAAAAATGGGAATGCAATACGGGAAGATTCGTAATGTTTATAAAAAGAGAATTGTGAATTTCAAATATATGAGAAACGATTTAACAGAAAATGGAAAATGTGACACCGAGATCCGAAGACGAATTTGACTAGAGAATGAAGTTTTGCCAAAATATCTAGAAACGGAAAAAAATTTTTGCCAAAATGTCTAGAAACGGAAAAAAATTAGCTAGAAACAAAGAAAAGGCTGCTTTTAGTCAGAAACAAAGAAAAAGCAGTTATTCCCCAAAACTGAAAATATCGATACCTGTAATCTTGTTATCCCGCCATTGTATTTGTTGCAGAATTTTTTTTTTAAGCGTTTCACCCCAAGCAAGGCGGGAAGCCACTAGCACGCAAGGAGTTACAGGGGGTTGGAGCGAGAGCAAAGAGGAGTGATAGAGGAAAGGATGAAGAGAAGGATAGGGGATAGATCAGAGCATCTGGAGATGTCGATTGACATTACATTTGAATAGTTGAAGATTATAGCTATCAGGGAAACAGGAAGAGGGGAGGGAGTTCCACAGGCGAAAAGTGCGAGACATGAAGCTATTGGAGTAGAAGAGACGGCTACATTTAACACTTTCGACAGTGAAAGCGTGATGCCAGCCTAGTTGAACACTTAAATTCATGAAGTTTGGGAACCAGCGAAAGCAGCTCATCGGAGCAGTTACCGTGAAAGTATTTGTAAAAAAGACAGAGGGAGGCGACGGCACGTTTGTGAAAGAGCGACTGAAGATGAGATGCCAGATCAGGGCCAATTACATTGCATATCCGTCTCTGGATTTTATCAAGGACTTTGAGACAAACAGAAGGGGCTCCAGACCATATATGGCAGCAATACTCCATATTTAAATTTTCTTATTGTCATTTGCTGACAGTGAATTTAATTAGCTACTAATCTGTTTAGGAGGTTTTATAGTTTTCCTTCCACGTCGGCGATCAACACAGTGTGATCTGTGTATCTTATATTGTTAAGATTACGCCCACCGATAATAAATCCTCCAATTCCCTTAGGATAGGGTCGAATCCAGTGTATGAGTTTTTACGTCAAATACTTTTCTTTTCTGTAACCGGTTTCTTTTCTATACTATTCTTTCCTGCTATATAAAAGATATTAACAATTCAACCATCGAATAGTTGTTTGTTCGGCTTTCTGCAGATATTAATTCTTTTTTGGTGCATTCTAAATTTCTTAGCACAGACTCTCCAGCCGTGTCTACATCTTCAGTCGACCGTGAATGGATGAACATCACTTCTGCTTTCTGGATGAAACCAGACACAACGTGGGCAGGAAGCAGGATTAAACCAGTGGACCGGTCAAATTATTTACGGATGCTCAGGGGACCTACGGCCACTCATTGAAGTTCGGTTAAGACCGAGTAGACACCTTAACCCAGAGAGTAAGATGTCGGAGGTTGAGGGGCTGGGGCGAAAGTGGTTAGAGGGTAAAAGAGATAGGGAAAGGGAATGAGCCAGTTACCTAATGAATTTGTGTTAATGGATAGTTTAACAGATGGCGGGAGCCTTAGAAAAAGGAGAAAAAACTGCTAAAAGCCAGACGAGATAAGAAGTTGTGGAGAGCCATGGTCGTCTATGTCCTGAAGGGAAGCGTCACGTAGAAGAAGGGAAGTTATTCCCCAAAAACTGAAAATTTCCATACCAGTAATCTTGTCGTCCCGCCATTGTATTTGTTGTTCTTCGCAAAATAACTATTTTCTTTAATCATTTCATCCAAAGCAAGGCAATAAAGCCACTAAGACGCAAGAGGTTACTGAGTGCGAAAGAAACTCGCAGAAAGAATGAGGGAAACGCCATTTTTTAAGAAGAGCATTATTACAATCTGACCTCTTTAACCACTCTGTCGTCTGGTTGCTCCCATTGTCCGGTACGTTTTTTTTTAATCACTCGCCATTAGTTTGTTGAGCGAATGCGAGAGCAGCGCCACACGTTGTTTGCAACTCTCCGCGGTAGCCGACAGAAGCAGAGTGTTTTGGTGATACGATCTTTGCTTATTACTTATATGTAGCTGCATGTCGCATAGTATGTATATTATTTATTACTTTAAGGCCAAAAGCCTTAAAGTAAAAATCAATATACTTAGCCTTTGTATTTACATGAGACAATCGCCAAGCATCACATCTGCTGCTCTCTTAAATGCTGTTATTTTATTGTTCTCGACAATTAATGTTTACATTATATTCTTTCAGATTCAGTAACTCCCTGGTTTTATTTCTTCTACTTTTGATAACATTGCAACGCGCGCGCGCGCACACACACACACACACACACGCGCGCACAAACACACGCACAAACACACACACACAAACACACACACACAAACACACACAAACACTCACAAACACACACACACAAACACTCACAAACACACACACACAAACACACACACAAACACACACACACACACAAACACACGCACACACAAACACGCACAAACACACACACAAATACACACACACACATATTTATACGTTTTATTTATAGATACAAATATTTAAGTAAATGCTCTGTTCATAATAAACAGTATTAACAACATTTACCGGCCTATATCCTGTATCGAACCTGTATCCTATACGGAACCGTCAGGCTATATTACGTCCCGGCAATTGCCTGTTCCCAAGATGGAGGACTAGTTTCTACATATTTATCTTGTCTCTTCTTATCTGTCGTATATGTCTAAGTAAATATTACGAGATTACAAAATGTATGAAATGTCAATATCTAATCTCCTATTTGACAATGAATGCTACACAATATTCTCAAGGAAGAGTCTTGAAGCGGCAGAAACGTGGTTCGACCTACAACTGCTAAGAGTATCATGGAAATAACATGTGAGGAACGAGGAAGTTTCAAATAATGTAGGAATTACCATTCCTTTTTTTAATCAACCGCCATTAGTTCGTTGAGCGGCTTCGAGGTCAGCGCCACACGTACTTCACAACTTTCCACAGCAGCCGACAAAAGCAGAGTGTTTGGTAATACAGTCTTGCGCATTGCTTATCAATAGCTCCATACGGTATCGTAAGTATATAGTGATTTTCCAAGATGTGGCACAAGGCCGAAAGTATGGGGCACCCAGTGAGGATCGAACTCACTACTCAGTCGTAATTGTTCTAGCGAGACAACCTTGCTAACCATTACACCGCCTCGGGGTGCCCCGGTATCGTAAGTATATATATTATTTGTTGGTTTTAGTTTTTTAGCCTTTTTATTGCATGAAACTCGTTCCCTATGTGCGTGCATGCTGTAAGGCAAGGATGCGTCTTCTCACCGGACCTGTTCAACTTATACAGCAAGGCAATTCTTAGAGAACTGGATACTCTACCGGGATTTATCATTGGCAGCCACAATCTTAACAACGTAAGATACGCAGATGAAAAGTACTGATAGCAGACACGGAAATGAAATTACAAAATCTCCTTCAGAAGGTAGCGACGGAGAGTGTGAAGAAAGGACTAAACATTAACTACAAGACGACGGAATGCATGGTCATCATTAAGAGGATGAGCCCGAAGGATGAAGTTTAAATATCTGGGAAGCGTCTTAACAGAGGACTGTAAGTGCGACACTGAAATCCGTAGACGTATTGGGATGGCCAGGGACACATTCCAAAAGCTGGGCAGAGTACTGCGAGACAGGAGGATTTCTATGGTAACAAAGAAAAGAATACTGAGTTGTTCCGTGATATCTGTTGGAGGATTTCTTCAAAGATGAAGAAGAGACGTCGCCGACGACGCGATTGAATCCTAAATTCAGATTCGAATGGAGCATGTACAATTACGATATTTATTTCTGTGAAAAATACAGAAAATGTGGCACAAGGCCTAAAAAGGGGATGGGGAAAAGGACAGTCTTCAACTGTCTTAATTTTAAACTCAGTTAGTCACAAGCACTGACAAACAATATTCCTAACACCAAAACAACACATTCTTACTAACCTTTCTTACTACATCCACCATAATACCTCGTTGTCTCAATGGAAATCCTAAATAGTCCCCATATGTACACATGAGCATGTACAATTATACATAAATGTAAGTATTCTGAAAATTTTTAATGCAAACTGAATGCGGGTGTTACACTGCAAATTAACCATTAAATGTTATATTTGTTACTGGCTCGTATCTCGTCTTTCTATATTCGCATTCAGTGTTCGTGTATCAATGGCTACACTAATGTTAATATTAGTACTCGGTGTACTGGAAAGCTAAAGCAATATTCTTCCTAACACTAGCCGGTAAACTATGGCTGGCTGATAACCAATAATAACAATTCTTTTATTTCCTGTGTTAAGTTTTGTTCTACCTTTGATGACAGCAATCTATATATATTGTGGAATGAGCTGGCAATACTATGTTAACGTAGCTTTCTTGAGGATTCCTTTTGTCAGCCGGCATTCTCTATGATCCGGCAATAACCTGGTCATGATACGGATTAAAGAGGAATTAAATTCGAGTATATTCCTTCAGTAAAAAAATAAATATGGCGGCAATTCAGATCTCAATGCAACTTTTACGATGTTATTAAAACACAAATAAATAAATAAATAAGAAAATAGACCATATCATGTTTGAAAATTTATTCACAGAATGTTTTTTATAATTACAATACCATATATATATATTTATATATCTATACGTATAAATAGATATATATATATATTACGATACACTTTATATATATATATACATATATTGCAATTCTATATATTTTATGTGTTACATTTCTTTATGCATAACATATATATATACATATATATATATAGCAATTATAAGTAAAGAGCATCTTTGTCGTTTTCATCACCGTCACATCTCAGTCTTCTGGGTAATTGATGTAATAGTGAGTTGTTCCTTTCCCTCTCTCCCATTTTCTTCTTTTTTTTTTGTTTTTAGTCTTTGTTTGAAATATGTGGAAACTCCTGCAATTTTGCAGGAATTCTTTCAGTAATTTACGATCTATTTTACTTAATTTAGTATATTATTTTAAAATACTTTTTTTTTTGAGGGAACGGTTAGCCTATAGAGCGATTGCAGTACCCGTTTTTTTGTTTGTTTTTTTTTTTGCATTTTTTAAAAATCGATTTTCTTTTTGAAAATCATATTTTTTTTTGTTGTGGGGTTGGGGTAGAGAAAGTTTCTTTATCTTTTTTTTTCCAGTCGTTTTTGTTCTTTCAGTTCTTTTGCTTTGACATAGAAGGGCTTAATTTAATTTGGTTTGCCTAAAGACGGGCACCGTAATTTTCTAAAAGTAGGCGTCGCAGAATGGCCTCCGAATAATCTTCGGCGTTGGCATCGGCTCGCTTGTTCCAACTGCCGCGCTGGCTGATTTCAATGTCTTCGGCCCTCTTGTTCCAGCTACCTCGCTTTTCTTCGGCGGCGTCCCTCTTGTTCCAGCTACCTCGCTTGTCCCAGCTGCCGCGCTTATTCCAGCTGCCGCGCTTGTTCCAACTACCTCGTTTTCCCATACTGTCATCACACCTGGAAAAGAAAAGAAAAAAAAATGCAGTTAATGTGTATTTGTATCCGATAAGCACACGTGGAAAAGGTGTTCATCAAATATCACTGGTTAATTACTTTCACAGACTGTTGACAGTGATATGAAATCGATCTCCACTATTTGCTTGTTGTGGCTTTTTTGCTACAGCAGAACTCGACAAGACATTTAGGAAATGAGTTGTCACATTCACAATACATTTTGAATTTACAGGTCAAGATAAAGAAAACCGTGGATATATATATATAT
>OZ038498.1:14854496-14924496 GCA_964036315.1 Acanthosepion esculentum | reverse complement strand
TTAATACAATTAAAATGTGTCGCTTATATATATAATTTATCACTTAGCTTTAGAATTTCGAAGATGAACATTTTTGCAATTGTTCAGTCTACTCTTCGGAATATTTCTGCAATTGAGAGCCGTTTTTCGTATTATTCGTTATCTGTATACTAAGTTTGATGTAATTAATTTAGGCACTAGTTTGCATTCTCTTATATGCGAGATCTGATTAAAAAGTATCTAAATTGCGCAGAGTGAATCCGTTTGACACAGATTGACTTTGAAATCTATGGCTCCTACACACGAATCTATAATGTCCCCGCTCACTTCCATTGTTCATAGCAGTGATTGGAAGGAAGTGTGTAGAGTGTGGTCGTCTCATGGCAGCACAGAAGACCATTTGAAAGCAGTCATAACAGGTGACGAATCGTGGGCCTACGGTTATGACCACGAAAGCAAGGCTCAGTCTTCGTAGTGGAAAACCCAAACCTCTCCGAAACTGAAGATAGCAGGAATGGGTCGAAGCAACGTGAAGACAATGTTGGCATTTTCCTTCGAGTGCAAGGCATTGTTCATCTTGAGTGCGCTCCATCTGGATAGACAGTAAACAACAAGTACTACCGTGACAAAATAATTTGTTTCTAGTTAAAATCCTTTTCTATCCGACGGTGTTATTGTGCTCGCTGTACCTGTCGTAGTTCTCATGGAAGTAAATAGAAAACAGACTTAGTTTCTGTGTCATAGTGCTACAGATAAAGGAAAAAAGAGAATGTGGTCAAGGGTCAATCGTTATCTATCCTCCTTATACCCAACATTTTCTTTTTTACTACTTTTCTTTTCCATTCATATCATTCACTAGAAATGTAATACTTGAGTGGCCCTTGAGCATTTTATTGGGTGTAAGTTAAAAAAAAAAATTACGTTTATTTACACTATTTAGATTCGGACTATTATCCTCATCTTTGCTGGAGGACAATAATCTGAATGTAAATAACATGAATAATAACTGATCATTTAATTAAATTAAATCAGTTAGGACTAATCAAAATTAGGATTTAGTATTCTTCATTTTTTTAAAAAATGTCTTCTCACATTACTATTTTATCCTCAATGTTGAAAATGTCGGAGAAAACATTTTAAATATGAAAGGCATTTGTAAAAGCCAGCTAACTTTCCCACTGCAATTTCGGCCTGAATTTCTTGGATGAGGAGTTATCATAATTTACACTATTTAGATTCGGACTACTGTCTTCATTTTTGTTGTTATCACAACGTTTCGGCCGTTGTGCCCCCCGGCTTTCTTAAGATGTGTATCGATGTGGGAAACCTACAGAGAATTCTGAATTGAACCTTTTATTTAATATACAGAGTTATACTGTTCTCTTTTCACTGTTCATGTCTAGAGATGTTTCTTTCTTATTTAGTACTGTTTGGTTAACTCTTAAGGTGTGCGATATTTATGGGATAAAGTGTCCAATATCAGAGATAGAGTGTGTGTAAATACAAAAGTTAACGTCTATATTTCTGAGATGAGGTATTATGTACATTATTTACATAATTCGGACTATTGTCCTCATCTTTGTCGCCATATTTATTGCAACGTTTCGGCCGTTGTACCCTCCGGCCTTCTTCAGGTGGTTGGAATGTCGAACTGAACACTTTATTTTCGCTCACTTGGGTAAACTGTTCTAGTTCCACGTGCCATGTCTAATGAATGTCAGTTATCAGTTATATCCTGTTAATTCCCCTCTCCAAGTTCTCCACTGCCTTAACCGGGTATTAAAGTCACACTCTTTTGGGTCCCGTCGCTGGATCTAACTAACGCCTTTATCCACTGTGCCATGTGTCCTCATGTGGCCTGACGATTGCGTCTAGCATGAAACAGACTCTCGCCTCTAAGTGTTGACTTCAATGTTCACTTTTATATATATATATATATATATATATATATATATATATATATATATATATATATATTCATACATGTTTCATTAAATAATATAGATAAGTGTTGTCTATATATTTTATGTAAGTTCTTTTCATATCGTCTGATAAGCTTAATAACATTATCATTAAACAATGAAAGAAAATCACAATATTCACGACGCTTGACACTACATTTGAATGATAACTCTAACATTTTTAGGCATTTAAAACAACATGCCTGGCCGCATACACAATTCCGGAAAATCCTCGTCGAAAACACAACTATACTTAAACATGAAAACAATAAACAAAAACTAAAAATTCTTGAAGCTATATACATAAAACAGTTGAAACCTAACCTGAACAAAATAAACTATGAAATCTCCACAAAATCCTTAAATGCCTATAATTAGTAACAGAAGTCATTGGTTCATACCAACGGCTTTCCATACTCAATACTCATCGGATTCACTCTCGCGTGGTCATGTGTGACGTCATGAGCTGTGGTGCGATTTTCGCTTTCAGCGTCTTATATGCACGTGTTTATCGTTGCTTGGAAATCATCCATGTAAACAAAAACAGACTATCATCAATTTCTTGTTCGTGTATTGCTTAAAATATTGTGTAATTGTCATCTTCGATAATGGCTTATGCAAGCCGAAAGCTTAGATTGGATTAAAAAATATGTATCAATATTGTGATTTTCTTTCATTGTTTAATGATAATGTTATTAAGCTTATCAGACGATATGAAAAGAACTTACATAAAATATATAGACAACACTTATCTATATTATTTAATGAAACATGTATGAATGAAAAAATGCTGCCTAAATACACACAATATATATATATATGTGTGTGTGTGTGTGTGTGTGTATGTGTGTATGTGTGTGTGTGTGTGTGTGTGTGTGTGCATTTGATACATGATAATATTAAAGTAAAAAATATAATAAAATTTATGCAAAGCATATCCTATATTGTCTGTGGACCTAAAGAAATGTCACAACAAGGCTAATGAAATGTCATGGCGGGCAGGATTTGGCCCGCGAGCCATTGCTGTGCGAACTAAAGCTATGTTCGGTAAATATTTATCTAATAGCTGTTTATATTACCAAATGATATCACAGGTAGGACTTTTTGAACAAATACGTCAAAACTTTCAGTCATTCTGATAGCTGTTCTTCTTCCCTGTGCACGTCCCTTCAAGACATAGGCGATCGTGACTCTCCACAACTTCCTATTCCTTGTGGCCCTTATCAGTTTTTCTCAGCGCAAACATTCTGGCATCCATTTCCACAAATTTCATCAGGTAAGTGGCACATTGCTTTCCTCTGTCTCTCAAAATGTCCTGTGAGGGTTTAGTTTTCCAAGCCCTCCTTCCTCATTATGCGTCTAAGGAATTTCAGCTGTGTTTTCTTGATTCTCAGTAGAAGTCTCTCTGTTGTCATTTACTTTAAGTCTTTCTTGTTGATTACCCACTCCGTCATGGAATTCTCAGTATCCTTCTGTAGAACCACATTTCTGCTACCTCCAGGTTTCTTCTCACCCATGGGAAGATTTTCCAACGTTCACTGCCATATATGAAGATGGATAGCACATAGAAAGCCAACACTCTTTTCTTTGTTTCTAACTGTATTTTTGGTTTCTCGGCACCTTGCTTAGCTTTTGGTATGGATCTTTCACTTGTTCGGTGGGTGTTCGGATCTCGGTGTCGCATTTTCCATTCTCTGTTAAATGAACGGAGTTCATATGAACACTTGCTGAGGAAATATCAATATTCGCGACAGGTTTGCCATGTTGCATCGGTAGGAAAAACGCTTCAATGTGGTTTGGTTTGTTTTGGTTTATTTTGTTTTACGGCATATCAACCTCAACGGGTTATTTAATGCCGACAATATTTTTAGGATACATTCGTATGAATAGAATATGTATTCTTTGCTTTAGATTGGTTTGGTTTATTTTGTTTTACGGCATATCAACCTCAATAGGTTATTTAATACCGACAATATTTTTAGGATAGATTCGTATGAATAGAATATGTATTCTTTGCTTTAGATTGGTTTGGTTTATTTTGTTTTACGGCATATCAACCTCAATGGGTTACTTAATGCCGACAACATTTTTAGGATACATTCGTATGAATAGAATATGTATTCTTTGGTTTAGATTGGTTTGGTTTATTTTGTTTTACGGCCTATCAACCTCAACGGGTTATTTAATGCCGACAACATTTTTAGGATACATTCGTATGAATAGAATATGTATTCTTTGCTTTAGATTGGTTTGGTTTATTTTGTTTTACGGCATATCAACCTCAATGGGTTATTTAATGTCGACAACATTTTTGTTGCTGGTAATATTCTTTATCTATCTATCTATCTATCTATCTATCTATCTATCTATCTATCTATCTATCTATCTATCTATCTATCTATCTATCTCAGTATATATTGGTTTGGTTTGTTTTGTTTTACGGCATATCAACCTCAATCGGTTATTTAATGCCGACAAAATCTTTGTTGCTGGTAATATTTTTTATCTATCTATCTATCTATCTATCTATCTATCTATCTATCTATGTATCTATCTATCTATCTATCTATCTATCTATCTATCTATCTATCTATCTATCTATCTATCTCAATATATATTGGTTTTGTTTGTTTTGTTTTACGGCATATCAAACATAATGGGTTATTTAATCCCGACAAATTTTTTTCCCCGGTAATATTTTGTTTTGACAAAAATCTATTTCTGGTAATGTTTTTTTCCTCAAAAATGTATAGCTGGTAACATTATTTTAACACATGTATTGCTGGTAATATTTTTTTTTCAAAAACGTAATGCTGGTAATAGTTTTTTTTCTTTCAAAATTTATTTCTGGTAATATTTTTTTTACAAAGTATTTCTGGTATTAAAACCTATTTTTACACTTTCATAATGCCTTTTACCTCAGTTTCGGGGTTAACTATTTGCCCATAGCTAGGACCCTAACAGGTGCTACCACCCCGGGTCATGGTGGACCTGGGAACAACAGCAATTAAGAAGTAGTTCCACGCTCCTCAAAACCTCCTGATCAGAGGCATTGCTGTTGGACGTAGTTTATCGTCTTACCCGGGACGCGGATGCAGTTTATCGTCATACCCAGGACGAGCTTCAATGTGGAGAATAAGCTTTTCTCAACAAGACCACGTAAACGATTTTGAACTCTATCAGGGCTTGAAAGTGAGGATTGAGTAGCTCTAGCTTGGATAGGGCAGCAATATTCTATTTCTCTCTAATACTTGGGCAATAAAGAAATTATATAAAAGTTAAAAATGTTTCAGGAACTTTTGTCCGACCGTATTTTATTTTTTTTATTACTACTTAATTCGGTGTTGTTATTTGGTCTTTAAGAAAAAAAAATTCTTCTCTTTGTTTTTTTTTCTCAAAGAGTTATCTTCTCTTTAGCGCCAGAGGGCACGACCATGATACACCGCTGAAGTCACTGGTTCACGTGCAGAAACATCTTGTTTTCAAAATCTAATTAGCGGTGTCTCGGTGAGCCGTTTTCAGACATCAAAAATAAGTATTCTATCGAGAAAGATCTCGAACTCCATTTCTCTTGCGTTGTCGCAAAGATAAACAACACGCGATCTCTTTTCTTTTGTCGCACATAACTTTAAATACTCTACTGATTATCTCTGGTTCAAATATATTTTTTCTCGATAAAATTTTGATAAAAAATACCAATTGGAACTTCAGTTGAAGCTGAAATCTACATGTTTCTACAACGTCACTGGTAAAAATATAACGAACAAATAATGACGCCCGAACTCTCATTCACTCAAATGATTCTTCGCCCATTCTCTACTCTCCTCATCTTCCTATCATTTGTATCTCCAAGTAATGCTTGTCGCCTTACTATTCCTCTTGGCCCTTTTTCTGCCATCCACTTATACAAGCTCTTTAGGTCGGTTACGCACTGTTTTCCTTTTGACACTCTTACCTTTCGGGGGGGGGGGGTCAAATTCTCCAAGCCTTATTTCCTATGTACGTTGTACGCTCCGGCCTTCTTCAGGTGGTTTGAATGTCGAACTGAACCCTTTATTTTCGCTCACTGGGGTAGACTGTTCTCCTTCCACGTGCCATGTTTAATGGATGTCACTTATCAGTTATCTCCTGTTAATTCCCCTCTCCAAGTTCTCCACTCCTGTGACTGGATCTAACCAACGCCTTTATCAACTGTGCCATGTGTCCTAGTTGCTGAAATTCCTCATGTGATGTGGTTTCTGTTATTTGGGACAGTCCTTTGTGAATTTGTAGCGCCAGTCCAAAAGGTTCGAAGAAGTGTAGTTTTCGACAAGACACACACGCTTCATTCGCCATTCAAATTTCGCCAGAAACAAAGTTTAAACTAATTAACTGTTACATAATATCAGGTCTTCTATATGGTAGATGAAGAAGTGACTTGAAGCAATAGAAATTTGGTTCTACAGAAGGATGATGAGAATACCATGTACCGAACATGTGAGCAACGACGAAAATGGAAACAAAAGGACACTTATACATCAGAAAGAGAGAGTTGAAATTTCTATGGCACATAATAAGGAAAGAGGGCGTGGAAAATTTGATACTCTCAGGACAGATCGAAAGCAAGAGGGACGGAGGAAAACAACGCATAACCTACCTGGCGAGCTTGAGTAACTGGATGACAAAATTTATTAAGAGCTACAAAGGATAGAAACTTGTGGAGAGCCATGATCGCCAACGCCCCAAAGAATGTTCAGAAAGTGAAGAATACAAAGCATAACCTACTTAGCGAGCTTGAGTGAATGGATGACGAAACAAGGTTTAGGAGAGATAGCAAAATGACAAAATTTATTAAGAGCTTCAAAAGACAGGAAATTGTGGAGAGTCATGATCGCCAACCTCCAGAAGAATGTCCAGAAAGTGGTGAATACAAAGCATAACCTACTTAGCGAGCTTGAGTAAATGGATGTCGGAACAAGGTTTAGGAGAGATAACAAAAAGACAAAATTTATTAAGGGCTACAAGAGACAGGAAATTGTGGAGAGCCATGATAAGAGAAGAAGAACGCTTGAAAGTGAGTAGACGAAAATAAAAAGAAAAGCATGATAAGGATGTGTATACACACGGGATTTATTTAACCAGCTCAGAGATATGATTCCAAGAGGATTAGGAGACTTACCAGGATTCATTATCGACGGACATTATCTTAACAGCATGTTTCCCTGTTGTACACGGTAGATTTAGAAGAAAAGTTGAAAGAACTCTTTTCCATCGATGAAAACAATAACGTAAACCATGTTTTAACGGAGCGATCACAGTCGTGATTTTTGTGTAAATTCCATGATCCTTTCGTTTGCCAGTATTACCTACGGTTTTAAATTCAGGACTGTCCTTCGCCTAGACTGGTCGCCAACAACGGCTAAGTGGAGATGAGATGGATTTATACCTTTGCGTGAAAGTGAATGTAATGTAATGTAGGAGGCACGGTGGAGTAATGGATATCGGCTTGGATTGAGAAACGGAGAGCCGAGTTCGAATTCCAGTCTCATCCATTACATTCACTTACGTGCTAATACCCTTGGGAAAGGTGCGAATCCTCTTCTTCTCCCTCCAGCTATGGGTAAATAGCAGGACAGACTGTGTTCTATAGACTTGGATGACAATTGGTCTAGGAGAAGGACAACACTGAATTCAAATCCGGAGTAGATCCCCGAAGGCGGATGGACGGTACTTCGTGCTACCTTCCGGTAACTCCTGCAGCCGTGTTGGTACCAAACTGTATTGGTTTATCCTCTCCTTTGGACTCTGCTAGCAAGGCCGAGAGGGGGAACTAGACGTTTGGGCAGCCAAAGTTCTCCATATATCTCGCCCAGGCTCGTAGCGCACCGCGCTACTCCATCATCTCCCGTGACGGACGGATGCCGACGACGACGACGAATGTAATGGCTGATGTCTCGTTCCGTGCCGCTAACCATTGCGCCAACTGGACATCCTAATGTACTAACTATTAACTCAAAGAAAATATCTATTGTGCGCGTAAAACGTTATTATTACTAACAAAACGAACATATTAAAATTGTATATAAGCTAACCTTCATGGTTAACCTCCGCCACGCCATTGTAATGAACCACCCTCATTGCATTCGTATTTCATTGGTAAGATGTAAGTTCCATTCAAACAGCTTATTCTCACAAACTGCTACTTGTGGAACAGACTCCCAAGAGGATGCTTCCCCGACCACTACAATCTTAACCTCTCCTAAAGTTACATTGATTTTCTTTGGGATTTCTTTTAACTTTTCCTCTTGAGACTTATGGGTACCTAAGACTTAAAACATTGACAAGGAGGGATATAAAAAAGACAGAACTACAAAAGTCAGGTAGTTGTGGAGAACCGTAATCACACAGGTCCTGAAGACCCGCCATACAACATACACAGAGGTGAACCACGTTCATTTTTTTGTATTCCCTTAGTGAGAAATAAATTCCACTCAAACGATTTCTTCTCACAAACTGCTACTTTGTAGAACAGACTCCCAAGAGGATGCTTCCCCAACCACTACAGTGTTAACCTGTTCATGCCTAGGGTTAACTGTTATCTTTCTCACATATCGTCACAAACTCACAGTAAAAAAAGCAACCATACTCAAAACTACAAAAGAAAGGAAGTTGTGAAGAGCTATGATCATCCATGTCCTGAAGGGACATGACACATAGATTTTCTTTGGGATTTCTTTTAACTTTCTCTCTTGACATTCATGTGTACCTAAGACTTAGAACAGGGACTAGGATAGCAAAAAGACAAACGATACTCAAAACAACAAAAGACAGGAAGTTGTTAAGAGCCATGGCCACTCAGGTCCTGAAAACCCGCCATCCACCTTCATTTTCTTTGTATTCCCTTAGTGAGAAATAAGTTCCACTCAAAAAGTTTCTTCCCCAGATCTGTTACTTTGTGAAACAGACTCCCAAGAGGATGCTTCCCCAACCACTACAATCTACACTCGGTTCAAGTTTATAATTAACCGTTATCTTCCCAATGTATCCCTATAAACTGTGCCTCTTAGTCTGTTATATTCAACCTCGAGTGACTCTTGGGTCTTGTACAGGGGGAACATCATTATAAAGAAAAAGAAGCATACACGCACACGACAAATATTCCTTCTACTTACAGAGGGAAGGCTGCCTAGACTTAATATATAATGACGCCTATATTCTTAAATGGTAACTGGAGTGCGCTCTGGATTATGGCAATTATATATATATATATATATATATATATATATATATATATATTATTTTTATAAGAGATTATAATAAAAACCTTTTGAAATTGTTACTGTTGGGAAGATAACGGTTGATTTCAACTTGAACAGGTAAAGCTTGTAGTGATCCACTATTTTCCCAAGAAGACATGGCAGTTAACGAGTAATCAAAAAGGAAGCTGTGGAGAGTCGTAATCGCTTACGCCCCCAAGAGACAAGGTATTAAAAAATAAGCGAAAGAAATGGTGACAAGTATAATTAACATTTTTTTTTAATCTGGTTCAGATAATCTGCCGTCCTGATTACCGGCGTCCCACGAAACCAAAGCCGGCTGTAGATGCAAATGCTTCATGTAGGGTACGGAAACCTCTCTACCCCACACCGGGCAAAAACCGTCTTTCCCGGTGATAAGTAACAGCTACCCGGCTGTTCATATTTCTTTATAGGCTCATCAGATCTCTCAGCAATTAGATTATGTGGCCGTGAAGAGGCGGACGGAGACGGAAAGTGTCGCGTGAGAAGGCGAAATTGTGTGCATGCAATTGGGCTGCGCGGGGAGTAAGTTAGAATACTGGATATAATTAAACTTACCGTCCACGCCCCCATCATTTCTGTGCCAACGCTATATTCATGCATAAATCAACTTCGCGTCAAATCATCCTGGCGCTATCTGGCAATACAATGACGACATAGGCTGGCAACACATACTTGCAGCAATGCGAATCGGAAAAACCGATGAGAAGGCACGGGGTTAAATGACTGCTCCCTGTCAAGGTTGGAAATGAGTGCAACAGTTATTTATGTTACCGATGCTGTGTAGTTGCGGGAGAGTGGTTTCTCTGCCTGATTATTCAGCCTAACTCTTCTTCTTCAAACATGGCGAAGAAAAGACATTTTTGCAAAGATGTCCGGTTCCTTGTTTTTCTCAAGGGTCAGTGAACACAAGAATCTTTATTCTAAAATCGAACTTTAACGATTCCACTTTCTATTTTGAGGAATCGAAAAAATAACGGTCTTATCTTCTTTTTAAATGTCTTTGTCGAAGAACATATCAAAATATTGTGATAATAAGCAATAATATCTTCAATCAGCACGGCTGATGCTAACCTCCAGGAGAGTAAGTAATTCTGCCTTCTTGGTCTAACGTTTTTCACTGACATGGCGTGGAAGGATTATATTGAATCAAATGCGAGATAAACCACTAGAAAAATCGGTTCACTGTGTCGTGATAGACAATTTCCTTTCGCTAGAATTTGTCTTGCGCCTTTATAATTCTTTGATCCACCCGTGCATCGAATATTATTACGAGATCTGGACTGTTGCTTCTGCTGTGTATCTAAAGATTTTTCACAAAATTCAAAGAAGAATCTGCAATGTTATCGGTCCTGACCTGGCATCACGGCTTCAGTCACTTAACCACCGCAGTAACCGCCGTAATCTCCCTATGCATTTTCTATGAATATTTTCATGGTAATTGTTCCAATGAACTTTCCTCTTTGGTACCTCGACTTCATGAATTTAAGTGCAGTACTCGATTGGCAGCTCGGTCTCATAATTTTACTAGTGAAATTGCTAAATGTAACCGTAAGTTCTATTGTAATATTTTCTACTCTAGGAAAGAAAGCCTCCATCAATATTGGAAAGAGCGATAGCCGTTAGTGTACTTGAGAAACCTATTTTATTGAAAAAATGTTTTCATATAAAGATTTTATAAATTTCAACTGATAGTAGAACTAACTGTTCCGTCAATGGATGCCGAATGTTTCCATAGAAGGAAACGACAAATATTACTGTTAATTAATAAAACAAAAATAATACGAGATAAGAAGAGAAGGAACAGAATGATAGCTATTGATTTGGGCTTGAATTGATAATAGCAACTTCTTTGGCGGAAACGATTAAAGTGACATTCGAAAAAAATGCCAGCCGAGTGTATGAAGAATGTCCTAGCAGAAGCGTCTCCTTTATTTCCGGTCCTGCGCTGTTTGCTCTAGCGATCGAAGAGTCCATATATAAATATAGAAAATACACAAGAAATACAATTAACAATAAATTTATAACAGAGAAAATACTTCATCTAAAAAGAAACAATAATAAGATGGAATAAAACTCGTAATAAATAATAATAGTGAAATCGCTTCATCCAAAAAATAATTTATGTTCAGACGGAGAAATAAAATAATAGTGATAATGCTTCACTAAAGAAGCAAAAATAACGTGGTATAGCAAAACTTGTAATAAAATAAGAATAGAGAAAATGCCCCATCTAAAAAGCAATATTAATAACGTATAGTAAAATTAGTAATAAAATAATAATAGTCAAAATATTTAATCTAAAAAGGCATTAACAATAATGGGAACAAAACTAGTAACGTCATAATCGCTAGTCGTTCGTTTCCGAATAAGTCTGCTGGCAAGGGCGACTAGCCCGTCCCTGTTACACAGATGCACGCCGAGGCACATTTGTGTTTGTTCAACACCCACAGAGCCCATCTGGTGTTTATCCTGCAACTATGTTGAGCAGATCTTAGTTACAGTTTCTGGGAAAGAGCGCGTTATCAGGCGTGATCAAAAGTTTGAAGAAGACCAACACGTTCAAGCCCTCGGTCATGATGACTTGTTACTTCGCGCTAGCACAACTATCAACGAACAATTCCGTTTAGCCAATTTCACTCACAAGGCTTGGACCAACCCGTGCTATAGTTTTCAGACACTTTCCAAAGGTGCCGGACGCTGGTATAGACTCTCAAGCGTAGTAACATAATAATCGTGAAAATGCTACATCTAAATAGCAACAATAATAAGAAGGAATAAAACTTACACTATTTACATTATTTGGACTATTGTCCTCATCTTTGTCGCCATATTTATTACAACAACAGTAATAAGGAGTGCTAGAGAAAAGCGATAATAACAACAAAAATTGCAATATGAGCTCTGGTAAAAACATGTAATGATAACAGCAAAAAATTACAATATGAGCACGGGTAAAAAAAATGATTGCTGGAGACATTACATTTATAATACCCAGAAATTCATACACAGATGTCCTCAAGGCACAGTGGATAAAGGCGTTGGTTAGATCCAGTGACAGGACCCAAAGAGTTAAGGCAGTGGAGAACTTGGAGACGTGAATTAACAGGAGATAACTGATAACTGACATCCATTAAACATGGCACGTGGAACTAGAACAGTCTACACCAGTGAGCGAAATAAAGGGTTCAGTTCGACATTCCACCTGAAGAAGGCCGAAACGTTGTGATAAATATGGCGACAAAGATGAGGACAATAGTCCGAATAATGTAAATAGTGTACATAATACCTCATCTCAGAAATATAGACAGATAATGTAACAATAATAGTAAAAATGCTTGATCTAAAATTATTTAAAAAATTACTCTTGTCACGTAATAAAAAAAAGATGGCACCTATAATCGGAGATGAAAAGATGGCAGAATGTGTAAAGTTTGCAGACACACGATCGAAATTCAACAGAGTCGGATGTCATAAACATTTTCAGTTTTTAAGGAAACGTACGGAATGTAGATGGTGACTAATTTCTTTTAATATACGATAAAGGTCAAAGATGTTATGACACATGTCGCATAGTACTCGCACCGATCGTAATTTGTCAAAGGTCTACCAATATGTCTCTTCTCTTTTTGTGGCTAATGAGGTTTACATTGGAGAGGCATATTCTGCCACGTTCATCACAAGTAAATCGATTTATAGCTGGATCAATGGCTTCACCTTTACTAAATGCATGCTTGACATTTTCCCAAATCATTGTATAGAAGATCTTAGCGCCTTCATGAATTGTACACCTCTACTTAATTCGATCATAAGCAGCTGTTTACCTCTCAGGATCATCTGCATGGCACACTGCAAGAGAATCTTTTAAACAATAATTGAAATGTTTCCATGGTTAATGCTAGGGTCTGACGACAGCAGAATACCAAATAAATGCTCTACGGGTCGAATGCCGTAGAGTAACTCGCCGTAGAGCATTTTCTTTTAGTCCGTGGAGCAGGCGACGGGAAAACACTACAGTGTCTTTCCCAAGAGATCATGGCAATTCACAGATAATAAAGAAAAGGAATCTACGGAGAAGGCAACGGGAAACCACTCCAACATCTTTCGCAAGAAGTCATGGAAATTCATAGAAATCTATGTAGAAGTTAACAGGAAACCACTTCACTATATTTCACGAGAGATCATGGCAATTCACAGGTAGTAAAGAAAAAGAATTTATGAAGAGTCATGATTGACTCCGTCCAGAAGATAGATGGCATTAAAAACAGGTTATCAAAATAGAGATATGGCATTAAATAAGGTTATTAAAATATAGATATAGCATTAAAAAAAGGTTATTAAAATACAGATATGGCATTAAAAAAAGGCTATTAAAATATAGATATGGCTTTAAAAAAGGCTATTAAAATATAGATATGGCATTAAAAAGGCTGTTAAAATATAGATATGACATTAAAAAGTTATTAAAATATAGATATGGCATTAAAAAAGGCTATTAAAATATAGATATGGCATTAAAAAAGGCTATTAAAATATAGATATGGCATTGAAAAAGGGTATTATAAAGCAACCCCTCCCCAAAAAACTGGAAAAAATCTTGATTTCTTTAAAAAAAAAAAGCTAAAATTTCCTTTTTTCCTAAGTTTGATATTTGTACCATCCTACGTTTAAATAGCATTAAATTGTTTGAAGTTTTGAATATCTGAGAGGATATGTTGTTACTACTACTACTGCTGCTACTACTACTACTACTACTACTACTACTACTACTACTACAGCAACAACAACAACAAAAACAACTTCGTTTCTTCCAGACTGGTTTTCGTGTCATCCTGTTACGTATGCCTCTCCTTCTAACTGACAACCAATAATTCCGAAGTAATGTAAAACATTGCTGGATAAAAGAGAAGAAATGAAAACCAATGATGGCAAAACGTGAGAGTTTTCCAGTTCATCATCATCATCATCATCATCATCATCATCATCATCATCCAGATAGTAATAAATTTAGAGAATGGAACTCTCAACTTTTCATGTATATAAAAAACTTTTGACTCAATGATCAACCGGAAGCCAAAATTATTTTTCTTTGTTATTGAAATGACTTTTCGTTAAACGACTTTTCATCAAAATGATTAAAATTTTTTTTTTTATCAAAAAGTAAACAATTTTTTGTAATAAAGATTATTTTAAAATTTTATTTGATTATTATGTTTTTTTTTTTTACTCTTGTGTTTATCCGGGATAGCAGTTCCTTTATGAATTCCAAATCCAGTTTTTGTTCCATTTCAGTCGATACGAAATCTTGTGTGTGATTGTCGTCTGTTGATTGAAAACACATTGTTTTTGACGAGTCACATTTCCAATATCTAACATTGTTAACAGTCTTCTCTCTTACAAGATATTCTTTAAATCATTTCACCCCAAGCAAAACAATAAAGCCACAAAGACGCAAGGGGGGTTACTGAATGTGAGAGAATATGAGAAAAAAAATTTATTAAATAGTGAGACCAAAATATAAGAACAGGAGTTAAGAAGACAGAGATAACGATTGACATTGCATTTACATTTTTGATGGTCAAAATTGACCAGAGAGCCAGAAGCAAGAAAAGGGTGCCACAAGCGAGAAGTGCGATTGAAGAAACTATTAGCATAGAACTTACGGTTGCATCCAGCCATTTCAACTGTAAATTGATTAGATCTTACAGCGAATCTAGTTCTGCGCTTAAAAAGGCTGTGTTAAGATGGCAAGAGAAATACAGCCAACCGAAGGCGATATATAACCACAAGAAAAATTCAATTATCAATGAGTTCTCTGTACGAGGCCCGGGAGCTACTCAGGGTAAAGGGTTAAAGAGTAATAGGCACAGCTTATACGGATATGTGGGGAAGATAAATGTTAATCCTAGACTTGAGCAGGTTAAGATTGTAGTGATCGGGGAAGCATCATCGTGGGAGTCGGTTCCATTAATCCGGTAGAAGGTTGCAGAGTAAGAGGCACATTTTATGCGGATAGGAGGGGAAGATAAAGGTTAATTCTAGACTGAACAGGTTAAGATTGTAGTGATTGGGGAAACATCTTCTTGGGAGTCGGTTCCACAAAGCAGTGGTTCCTGGATTGAAGCTACTCGAGTGAAACTTACATCTCATTAATGGAATACGACAGGAATGAGGGTGTTTTGCTACAATGGGCGTGGTATAGCGGGTCTTAGCCGTGGTGGTTAGAACCATTACATTATCAACTAATAAGGAATGCAGTTCGTTTGAGAACTTTCCATGGAAATAGCGATAGAGCAGTGAGAGGCCTGAATCGTTTCATCTGTGGTGAAGTGGTTGTAGGGAAAATAATCCATCACCCACCTCCTGTCAATATATATACTCCATTTTATGCCGGATTTGGCCGCTGTAAAGCTTGAGGATTGCACGGGGAATCAGGTACTTACAGGAAGGAACCGAACATTTTTTTCTAGCATCTTTAGCGATGGATTGTAGGTGCAAGCTTCACTTGAGGTCTATGTTGATTTTAAGGGGGTAATAGGCTCTTAACGCCCTCCCTGGTGGGAAACATCCATTCGTCGTGATTGGTGTTTATTTTCACTGGTACCCAAACTGCATCTCGGCCTCACTCTTTCACTGTCGAAACGGTTAAATATAGCAGCCTCTTCTACTCCAACAGCTTCTTATCTCGCACTTCCCGACAGTGGAACTCCCTTCCTCTTACTTGCTTCCTTGATAGCTCTAATCTTCAAATATTCATATAAAATGTCTGATGCTATGATCTTGATCCCCCACCTTCTCTTTATCCTTTCCTCAAGCACCCCTCTTTACTCTTGCTCTCACTCTCTGTAACCCTTTGCGTGCTAGTGACACTCCAGCTTTGCTTGGGGTGATATGCTGAAAAAATTTTCCAGCTTCGATCGGCATATTATGAAATGTAACTGTTGTAGCATACCTATGAACGATAATGGGTATGTCGTCTCCGTTCACATAAATACAGTAGTAAATACTGTATGTTGGTCTTCAGTTGGATATTCATTGTGGAACTCACTTGACTCACTTCTAGTAGTTAACTACTTCTTCTACGTGCTTCTGGCGAATCTTATATGTGTTGTTCGTGTCCTAAGTATTATCGTTCATTACCAACCTTCGTATGATTATTCTATTCAGTAACGTTCCCTAGGTTACAACACTATCTATCTATCTATCTATCTATCTATCTATCTATCTATCTATCTATCTATCTCGGTATATTCATATTATTCTTTCTATATATCTATCCATTTATGTATACTTATATATCTATCAATCAATCAATCTATTTTTATATTCTATTTATCTCTCTTTCTTTCTCAGTCTATTATGATTGATCAATCTAACTCTCTATCTCTGTATCTATCTCTCTAACTCAATCTATTCATATTATTCTATTACAGTCTGTTTTATCTATCTGACACTATTCATATCTATCTATCTATCTATCTATCTATCTATCTATCTATCTATCTATCTATCTATCTGTTGTAGCATACCTACGGACAATAATGGATGTGTCCTCATTCATATAAATACAGTAGTAAATACTGTATGTTAGCCTGCAGTTGGATATTCATTGTGGAATACACTTGATTCACTTCTAGTAGTTGACTACTTATTCTACGCGCCTCTGGCGAATCTTATATATGTTGTTCTTGTCCTAACTATTATCATTCATTACCAAGCTTCGTTTGATTATTCTATTCAGTAACCTTCTGTAGGTTACAACAATAACTAGTTTTGTTTTGGAGGCATTGAATGTAACCTGTCAGTTATTTGAGTTGCAGACTAAGAAGTAGTTTTGTTCTTCAGTTTACCTTTGCCAGTAACCTATGGCTAACGTTGAGATAGACGGACGGAAAGTCAATCGTCTCAAGGAAAAATATTTACCTTTACCCAACGATATTATTCCTATCATTATTTTCCACAGTTTTCTTAGTCAAAGGCCACTCGATCTTTAAAGTAACATGAAACAGAGGGAGCTCAAATATATAGACCCATTGCCATGTTTCACTTCACGTCATATTGACTATAGCAACATTATTTCGACTATAAAAATTAATGTGAAAAAAAAAATGCAATCCTCTTCCCCTACAAAACAATTCATTATCAACCAATAAGGTGTTCGAACGCGAGACTGTTTTGATAAGCCTTCATACTGCACCTGATTATGGTGACACTATTTCTCGCTCATGATAATAAAAAAAGAATGTTCTGAAAAAATAAAAAAAAATGCTGTGAAGAAAATTCATCCCTTGGATTATTTTCCACCAATGATAAGAAAACAATTTAAAACCAACGTCTATTTTTAAAAATAGCTTCTGGAGCCTCCCGAAGTAAATATAAGTTAGGCCCGTCGATCGGTCCATTAAATCGCTATTCATTCAGTCATGGCAGAGTGGATAGTTATGGCAGCTGGGGGTCAAGCAGATCACTTCATTTCAGCATGAAGAGTAAAGGATATTTGACTCCTTGATACCAACTGACGACTCCGGATTGCAGACGAGACAGTTTGGGACATGTGAGAGAAACCAGTCAAGTTTTCATCGGTAATACAAGAGAATTCGTTCGCTGCTGCTAGCATAATCTTACAAAGCTGTACCACTTTCAACAAGTTTATCGCAAAGACTTTCATTCGGCATTCCTCGTTCAACAACAGACGGTTCTGTGACTACGTTGACCTATCGCCAAAACATTAACAATATCTCGTGAAATTTCGCTGTTTCCTTCTACCGATGTCATTTTTTAAAGAATTAATACCTAATGAAAGTCCTCACTTTCATATGAACATTTTTATCTACATAACTTAATTTTTATTAGACATACAAAATAATATTTTGACCAAACCGTTATCGCTTTTTTTCCTTTCCAATTAAATCTATTGTAAATAAGCAAATTTCTTTCTGTTCAATTTCACACCGAGAAAGAGTCCTTTTGTTATTTTGCGGCTAATGAGTTAACTAATTGATATGACCATACTAATTAATTTAATTTACTTTGAAGATTGGAGAGTATTCACGACTAAAAAGTTTCGAAAAGTCTATAATAAAATGAAGAAAAGGCCAGACTCTCCCAATTTTGATAATTTTATTCCTGTATTCTTAACTCTTGTAGAAAAAGTGTTATTTGGATAGGATGGGGGCACCGTAGAGTAATGGATAAGGGCTCGGACTGAGTCGAGTTCGACTTCCAGTTGAATCCATTACATTCACTTACGTGAAAAGGTATGAATCCTCTTCTTCTCTCCCCAGCTATGGGTAAGTAGCAGGACAGACCGGGTTCTATAGTCTTGGATGGCAACTGGTCTACCGCAGAAAGAAATGGCAACCTACTGCGGGAAAAAATCTGCCTCGTCAGTCATGTATCTAAAGAAGTATCACACATGGCACATAACTGACTGACTGATGTGCTCATATCCTTGGGAAAGGTATGAATCCTCATCTTCTCCTCCCACACTTAGCTATGGGTAAGTAGCAGGACAGACCGGGTTCTGTAGCCTTAGATGGGAACTGGTCTACTGCAGATGGAAACTTATCAATTGATGATATCTGTTGGTGGAAGTGTGGGTCGTTTAACACCTTCCCCGTCAATTATTTTCAGACGATTTTTAAAAATTTGTTTCTAATACTGTAACTAAGAAACAAAGGCCACCTTGAAGTACCCGATCGGTGGCTAACTGTTGTGGCCTTGTTAGGGTCAGAAATAAAGACAAAAGAGAGGAAATGAGTTAAACAAATATATTAACAGAAAAACAGTAATCCAAACGAGAGTGTTACAGCAAGAATATTCGGTGCGACTATCAGAGCTGACAGCTGAAAACGACACTCCTATAGCAGGGAGGGTCCATGCGTGCATGGATAAATTACCATAACACTTCTATCAGACGTATGAGTTGACAATTAGACTCGTTTCGAGCTCAGAAGGACATAAAAAGAATCAAGATCGACGTATAAACACGTCTGTAGCTGGGTTTTTTTTTAACAGTACGGACGTGTTTAATCGTCCTCATCCGAAAAGAAACAGTTTCGGTAAAAACGTATATACACGTCTACGCCGGAGAAGGGGTTAATGGATACTGCCACAGAATGTGAAATCGGAGAACGGAGTTTGAAATCCAGTCTGGTTCGTTACATTCACTTACGCTTACGCACAAATACCCTTGGCAAAGTTATGAATCCATCACCTCCCCCAGCTATCGATTAAATAGTAGGAATTGTATCTGTAAAAATCATTGTTATGCGCGAAAATTAAAACTTTTAATGCAATATTCACTCGCAAAAAAATTGATTCATTCATTTTCTACGGCTTATCAACCCATTACATGTTATTTAAAGTCATGTATATTTTTTTTAGATTTAAAGAACTTTTGGGGGATAATATTGATTTAGTGATACAAGTATTACTAATTAACCCATAACTGGGGGAGAAGAGGTGGATTCATGCATTTCTCAGGGGTATTTGCGCGTAAGTGAATATAACGAACCCAACTGGAATTGGAACTCGGATCTCCGATTAAGAATTCCGAGCCATTATCCATTACCCCACCCGCACATTTAAACTTACAGCACGTGGTATTCCAAAGCGGCCACCCATCTAGGTACTAACTAGGCTCGACCTTGTTTAACATCGGTGATCATACGGGAACCGGTGTTTCAACGCGATGTGTCCCCATAAATAAAGAACTATTCTTTCAATAAAATTATGTTTCGGTTTGAAATAACCCACAAAGAGTTGATAAGCTGTAATATTCAGCTACCCGCCCACGAGGGTTGCATATGGCAAAAGGCCGGGTTTAACGTGGGATCTCCGACCCCGTAGGCCCGGTCAAAAATATTCCCTATTCGAACGCGTATAAACGTGTTCAGTGTCAGTCTACCTCCCCGAACGAGACTCTGCCCTTCGGCCGAGCCTCGTCCGGGTTCCTCTCTGCTCGGAGGCAGAGAGTTCGACTGTCCAGCTGGAACAGGTCGCAGCTGCACTAGGGTTGGTAAGCTTTAATATTCAGCTAACCCCCCACGAGGGTTGCATGTGGCACAAGGCCGGGTTTAACATGGGTTTTCCGAGCCCGTAGGATCGGCCAAAAATATTCCCTATTGGAACCCGTAAAAACGGGTTCAGGGACAGTCCACCTCCCCGAACGAGACTCTGCCTTTCGGCGGAGCTTCGTCCGGTTTCCTCTCTGTCCGAAGGCAGAAAGTTCGACTATTTAGCTGGAACAGGTCGCAGCTGCACCAGGGTTGATAAGTTGTAAAAAAAACCCACTCAATCTTTGATAATTGATAATCTCCAGTGAAACATCAATTGAAGGTGTTTGTTTGAAGGTTAAAGAATAAAAGGAAATTATCATTTGGTTCGTAACAAAAATGGCGTGAAAAAAAAAGAAGGAAATAAAAGCAAATTTTCTTTTCCTTTACTTACTGGACAGTGGCCGAGCCACAGGATTCCTTCATGCAACCTCCATAGACAGAACAACAACCGTCGTTCTCTCCCCGAACACATTTAAAGAAATTGATAAGGCAAGGCTTGGCGCAGCTGGCGTCCGTCCAGCTGTCAAATAACACGACTAGTCCAATCAAGACACACAGACATACTGACGTCACTTTAACCTGAAATAAAGGGAAGTAAAAAAGAAAAGGGAAAAGTTAAAAAAAATAAGTATACAAAAAACACTAAGAGATTTTGAAAGATTTATAAAAGTTTTATCGAAAAGCAGACATAATGAAAGGTAAATTGGATGCTGTATGAAGAAACGAGTTTTTCGGATGCAGAACGAGAAATAACTTAGCCTTTTCTCAGCCTTTTTTTTTATTACTTAAGGGCGTACTTACAGAATAATTAAATTTTAAAGAAGAAAAATTAGTCATGAAATTTTAGAATATGAAATTTTGGTTTAGAATTTCCAAAGAATATTAGCGATATGGTTATAATTCAAAAGTATAGGATACAATGGGTAAATTGTCGCCATTTTATTTTTTTAAAATTTCGCGCATGCGCATTGTTTGTTTTTGATTTTGTTGATTGCACAGTATAGCAGGGTCAGTTGGGCACAGTTTTTGGGAAAAAGAGAACCATGACGCAATTTACTCTGCCAGAAATTTGGAAACTGCATGCTGTACTTCTTTGCATTAGCGCTAGAAGCTCCAATACGAACATTTCAGAGTGCTTGGGTGTCAATCAGAGGTAAATGCAGAGGATTCAGAAAGAGTTGGATGAGTCTAATGGTGATTACGAAGATACGGCACCCTGATCGTTCTGATAAGAAAAGAACTCCCGAATTTGTTGGTGAAGGCCTTAGACTCAACACGGAGGCCTACATCACACTCCTCCCCGGTCTTTTGTACAGGAGTAGAGGTTTATCCCTTGGCTACCTTTCGGTGCGTGTTAGTGTTCCCGGGCGCACTGGTCGAGAAACCTTACCTTAGACCAACGCCATTTGTTCAGTTATAAGCGAAAAGAAAAAAAATTAGGGAAATTCTTAGGAAAAAATTTGAGCGTGTCGTGTTGCTGAATTATATAGTTATATATATTTTCTAAGGAATTAATGGGTTTTATTTTTAAACCGTTATTATTTTTCATTACTCTAAACGTTATCTTTAGTGGATGCACTTTGTTTGAATAGACGACCTGTTCTTTTTATTTTTATTTTTTTCAAATTTGTGAACCTATCGGAGAGCACATTTATTTTTATCAAGTCTTTCAAATATGCAGGAAGGTGGATTAAGTGATATAGTTTTAAAAAAAAAAGAACAGAATGCCTACTCAAATACGTGTAACCACTAAAGATAATGTTTAGAATGTTATTTATGTATTCAATACTGCTGAAGCCTCGGTTTAAAATGAAGACTTCGTTTACTAACTTTAGAGTACAGAGGCGCTTTTCATTGACGTAACAATTTTCTTACGTACATTTGGCTTCTGCCATATTAAGCTTTCATTTTTAAAAATCATTCAACCCCCCCACCAAGCAAGGCAATAAAGCTACTAAGACGTAAGAGGTTACATAGTGTGAAAGAATATAAAAAGGAGAAAATATGAAGAAGAGAAAACAATAAAATAACAGGAATTAAGAAGACAAAAGATAACGATTGACATTGTATTTAAATTTTTGAAGATCAAAGTTGATTGGAAAGCAAGAAACTGGAAGAGAGTTTTACAAGCTCTGGGGACAATACATTCGGAAAGACTATCTATCTATCTATCTATCTATCTATCTATCTCAGCCTTTTTCATATCTATCTATCTATCTATCTATCTATCTATCTACAGTCTCCTCCAAAAGTATTGGAACGGCAAGGCCAATTCCTTTGTTATTGATGTTTACTGAAGACATTTGGGTTGAAGTTCAAAAGATGAATATAAAGCATGTTTCGACATTCCAGTGCACCTTTAGATTTCTGCGCCGCTTTCTCCTCACATGGAGAGAGCACTAATTCAAATCGTTCACCTGGACACGCCTCCGGATAGCTGGACTAGAGGGGATCGTCAACGCTCCAGCACTTAAGAGAAGACCGAACACACTACACTAGTGATTGGTTCAGGAGATGAACTGATTAACTCCCGACCCATTGCAGGCGTTTGAAATATTTACAAAGCTTAACCTAGTCTGGCACAAGGCAATGAAATTAGGGTGCGCAGTAAAGAGCCATATAATACAAAACTGTTCCGCCTGTTCAGCTTTAAATAAGTTTGATCTTTATTCCGTTTCAGGAATGCTGGACACTCTTCTCAAAGAGGAAGAAAAGATTTAGAGCAATATAAATGTTGTTTTACAGAAGCATAACGAGGATACCCTGGATGGTGAACAACGGCGATGTCATGTAATATCGATCCTCCTATATAGTAATTGTTGAGGGGTCTTCCCTTTTTACACAAATGGACTCACCAAGGGTATACATATACTACTGCCAGTGAATACCCGAACAGTCGAGTAGTAGTAAGAGTAGAGTCGGTCGGTAGAATAACGTAGCGGCAAGAGTCATAGTAACAAGCACTTAGACTCAGTAAGAAGTCATACAGCGATACGTCGATACCAAAGACTTTATATATATATTTGTCTACTAACCCCGCATTCCTGGAACTACTAACATGTATTACCAGTTTGTATTATTACGTTAATACATTTATTTCCTATATTCATTCTTGGCGTTTGTTATTATTTGATACCGGATTTCATCCCGGAATCCACAATAGTAGTGAATGCTGGACAATCTTCTCAAAGATGAAAAAAAGACTTGAGTCAACAGAACGGATGCTGAGAATATCATGGATCCTGAGAATACTATGGAAGTTTTAGAGAAAAAAGACACTTATATTTAACATCATGAAGCTACAAAGATTTATGGGGCACATGGTGAGGCAGGAGGGCTTGGAAAATCTGATACACACGTGACAAGAGGAACAGATGAAAACAACGTATAAGATTTGCTTGAGCAAATGAATGGTGGAATAGAATTTATGAGAAATAACAGTAAGACAAAGTTTATCAAGAGCTACAAGAGAGAGGGAGTTGTGGAGGGCCTATATCTTGAGGGGACACAGTGTTGATAACAGAAATAGTAAGCTACAAAGGTTCCTACAGGTAGTGAAGGAAAGCGAGAGCAAAGGATTAAAGATCAAATGCAAGGAGACACATAATGCACCAATGTTAGCAACAGGGTGAGAACCCAAAGTGCAAATTGCTAATCGGATACGAAAATGTGCAGGAATTTCAAAATCTGGGAATTTTTTAAAAAAGAGGCCGGAATGTGTGACACTGAAATCCGTGGGGCGTATTGGGATAGTCAAGAAGGCATTTCAAAAGTTATGTTGAGTACTAAGAAACAGGAAAACTTCGCGAGGAACAAGGAAAAGAGTTGTGAAATTTGGTTCTACAGAAGGATGCTGAGGATAACATGGACCGAACATGTGAGCAACAACGAAATTTTAGAGAAAATGAAAAAGGTGTGATATAAGGTCGTCACTGGACAATAAAAAAGCAAGAACAAAAGAGAGAGAGAGAGAGAGAGAGAGAGAGAGAGAGAGAGAGAGAGAGAGAGAGAGAGAGAAAGAGAAAGAGAAAGAGAGAGGCACAATGAAAAAAAAGAAAAACTGGAAATAGGTATGATGTAAGATCTGGAAAAGTGAAACATGAACAACATATATATATATATATATATATATATATATATATATATATATATATATATACCCAAGTTTAGGATTGGTATATACGGAGTGAAATCCAATAATCAACAATTAATATTCTTTAAAGAGTGCTCAATACAGAGTAGAGCAGATATAATTATTTATTTGAATATTCCAACATAAATATGTTATAAAATCACGACAAAAGTAGCCATTTTGTTTCAACACTTCTTGTGTCTTGTCAAGTGATAATATAGAATATAGAATAAATGGTTTTCAAAGTTTCATCTTATCAACACTGTTTCATCTGTATGCAGATGAAACAGTGTTGATAAGAGAACCAGACAGTAATCTGCAAAAGTGTCTAGAGAACGTAGTGAAGGAAAAAAGCGAATAGAAAGGATTAAACATCAAGTGTGAGAAGAGAGGGAATGAATGAGTGTTAGCTGGAGGAGAGACCCAAACTGCAAATTGCTAATCGGATATACCAAAATCAAACAATTAAATAAGGCCGGAATGCGTGACCCTGAAAGCCGAAGGTATATTGTTATAGTCAAGGGAGCATCGCAAATGTTATGCAGAGTACCAAGAAATAGAAAGACCTTCGCTAGAAACAAGGAAAAGAGTTGAGAACTATTAAGTGATATTTGTTCTTCTGTATGGCAATGAGTGCTAGTCAATTTCCTCAAAGATAAAGAAGAGACTTGAAGCAACAGAAATTTGCTTCTACAGAAGGATGCTGAGGATTATATGAACTGAACATATGAGCAACAACAAAATTTTAGAGAAAATGAAAACAAAAAGGACACTTATACTTAACATCATGAAGAGACAAAGATTTCTGGGGCTTATAATGAGGAAGGAGGGCTTGGAAAATCTGATACTCACGTGACAGAGAGCAAGAGAGACAGAGGAAAACAGCATATAACATACTTAGCTTCAGTAAATGGATAGTGGGGCAGGGTTTAGAGAGCGATTGTGGAGGGTCATGATCGCCTACGGCTTGAAGGGACACGGCATATAAAAAATAACAATTTCTGAAAGCGGAATATTAGCCATCGATTTTTGAGCGGCAAATTCTCTATATAGAAACATGGCTATAAGAAAGAGTTTCATTAAAAAACTAATCATTGTTCAGAATAGTTTAATAGCAACAGTCAAGAATAATTTAAAAATTAAAAAAATTATTTTATTCTATCACGCCTTCCTTAGATTCACCAGTTCAGACTATTACAGCTAAGTCCCATGGGCATCACGAGGCGGAGACAATTACGACTGAGTAGTGAGTTCGATCCTCAGTGGGTGACCCCCTACGTTCGGCCTTGTGCCACATTTAAGCTACGCTTGAAAAATCACTTTTGGGCACCCCGAGGCGGTGTAATGGTTAGCAAGCTTGTCTCGCTAGAACAATTATGACTGAGTAGTGAGTTCGATACTCACTGGGTGCCCCCATACTTTCGGCCTTGTGCCACATTTAAGCTATTCTTGGAAATCCTTATTACAGCTAAGTCCCATGGACATCTCGAGGCGGTGTAATGGTTAGCAAGCTTGTCTCGCTAAAACAATTACGACTGAGTAGTAAGTTCGATTCTCACTGGGTGTCCCATCCTTTCGGTCTTGTGCCACATCTACGCTACGCTAGGAAAATCTTTATTACAGCTAAGTCTCACCAGACACAGGGACGAATTATCCTCGTCCCAGTCGTCTTCCATAAGCAAAAAGGAAGTTTAGACGGCTTTTTCCAGAGAACTGCTTACGTCCATACAACAATCGAATGTTTGAACGTAAGCAGTTCTCATAAAAAGAATTGATAGTATTCTTTTTTAAGTTGTGCTTCCTTGTGATGCATTGACCAATATGTTCTGGAAAGTGTTTTAACAGAGGACCGAAAATGTGGCACTGAAATCCGAAGGATTATTGGGATAGCCAAAGAGGCATAGCAAAAGCTCAACAGTGTTTTTTTTTTAAAGGTTTTCACCCAAGCAAGGCTGGAAGCCACTAGCACGCAAGGGGTTACAGAAGATTTGGAGCGAGAATAGATAGGAGTGTTAGAGGAAAGGATGTGGAGAAGGATAGTGGATAGATCAAGGCTACTGGAGATGTCGATTGACATTACATTTGAATAGTTGGAGATTATAGTTGTCAGGGAAACAGGAATAAGGAAGGGAGTTCCACAGGCGAGAGGTGCGAGATACGAAGCTATTGGAGTAGAAGAGACGTCTACATTTAACAGTTTCAACAGTGAAAGGGTGGGAGCGGGATGCCAGCCTCGTAAGACGCTTGAATTCATGAAGCCTGGGAACTAGCGAAAGCAGCTCATTGGAGCAATTACCGTGCAAGTATTTGTAAAAAAGACAGAGCGAGGCGACGGCGCGTCTGTGAGAGAGCGACTGCAGACGAGATGACAGATCAGGGCCAATTACGTTGCATACCCGTTTCTGGATCTTATCAAGAACCCCGAGGCAAACAGAAGGGGCTCCAGACCATATATGGCAGCAATACTCCATGCAAGGGCGAATGGTTGATTTGTGTACTAAGAAATAGAAAAACTTCGTTAGAAACAAGGAAAAGAGTACTAAACGTTAAATGATATCTGGTCTCCTGAATGGCAGTGAATGCTGGACAATCTCCTCCGAGATGAAGAAGAGACTTGAAGCAACAGAAATGTGGTTCTACAGAAGGATGATGAGAATATTATGAACGGAAAATGTGAGCAACGACGAAGGTTTAAAGAAAATGGAAACAAAAAGGAGATTTATACGTAACACCAGGAAGAAACAGTTTAGGTTTCTAGGGCAAACAATGAGAAAAGAGGGTTTGGAAAATCTGATACTCACAAGACGGATTGAAGGCAAGGGAGACAGAGGCAAACAACGGATAACTTAGTGAACTTGAGCAAATGGATGGCGGAACAGAGTTTCGGAGAAATAACAGAAAGACAAACATTTATTAAAAACTACAAGGGATAGGAAGTTGTGGAGAGTCATGATCGCCTACGTCTAGAAGGAACACGGCACATAAAGAAGAAGAAGCGGCTTTGTGGGTAATTGATTATTTTTTCGCTCTTAATTTTTTTCCCCGAGGCGAAACATTGCTAGCCACTTGCTAATCTATTGCTGTTTTTTTTTAAATGTTCAGAGGAGCTACATTTCTTAGTTCCACCAATTCAGACTTTTACAGCTGAGACCAGCCATGTTACATACACAGGCTCGAATCATCCCCATTCCCTTTGTATTTCATTAGTAAGAAGGAAGTTCCATTCAGACAGCTTCTCCTCACTACAATCTTAACCTCTTGAAGTCAGCTGTTATCTACCCTACATATCCTCATAATCTGCACTTGTTAACTCCTCTTTTTATGTCTAAACCTTAAACCCGCTACTCGGAGTTGCTTTTGGTCCATCTTATTGGGTAAACAATACTGTAAAAAAGGATCTAACGTTGTTTTCTTCCTAAAACATATATGGTTAACCGTTTTGTAGACTGCCTCCTAGATAAGGTACACCCTTGTGCAAATTAATTATGCAGGAAGATGTGGAGAGCCAGGGTCACCTACATTCTTGTGCAAATTAATTGAAACAAAACGAATAATTCTGTTATTATTTCCTTTTTTGTATTTTTCCAATGAAACATGACCCACTGCACATGTTAGTACTTAGTATATCCATTTCACGAAGTCTTTCCTTGCAAATTGATCACAGATTCTCGATTGGGTTTAAGTCAGGAGAGTTTCCCGGCCAGTCTATAGTACATCGATTTGCTCACTGGTATGGCTTACCAGTGTGTTCGTGCAGCGTTACAATTTTCGTACGCTTCCTTGGAGTAAGTCCATCGCAGACAATGGCCCTAGGACAACTAATCGACAGTCGAAACAATAGTGTCTGGGCGTGATGAAAATCTAATGCAGTCACGGATGAGGCAATATTTTTCAAGGCCAAACAAATTTCATCATACATCCCGAAAACAGATTCATATTACTGCCTACCACTGCAAATGACATAATCTGAGGAAAAATAGAAATCAATTACACCCTGTCACTCCAGTGGGTCTAAAACTGACCGTATCGTGAAAGAAAGGAAACTAAAGCGGTTGTTTCGATTAATTTGTACAAGAGTGTAGTTGTATATTTCCTTTAGTATTAGTCGTCCATGACTGAATCCAAGTAAAAAAATAAATTAAGATTTCGAATGCTGATTTTCAAGGTAATGTCAAGCAGGCACTTTCTGGAGTAACATTCGTTTGTTACTCTTTATTTTCCGACATTTAACTTCAAAATGAAGAGAAACATACTTAGACAAGGTTGTTAGAGAAAGCAAGAAGAAGGGACTAAGGGTTAACTGTAAGAAGAAAGAATTATGGTCGTCTGCAAAAGAGGCAGTCTCAAGTGTGAGCTACATATTGGGGTCGTTAAAAGCAAACAGGTGTAGAAATGTAACTATCTAGGTTGTATGGTATTAGAAGACGAAAAAATGCGACACAAATCTGAAGTCACCTAAGAATAGCGTTAGCTGTCTTCCAGAAACTAAGTATTAAGAGATAGAAAATTTTGGTTAGAAGCAAATAAAAAAGGGGTGAACTATTCATTATGTAAGCTTTTTCCAGAGAACTGCTGACGTTCATACAACAATCGAATATTTGAACGTAAGCAGTTCTCATAAAAAGAATTAATAGTATTCTTTTTTAAGTTGTGCTTCCTTGTGATGCATTGACCAATATGTTCTGGGAAGTGTTTTAACAGAGGACCGAAAATGTGGCAATGAATACTGAACAATCTCTTCAAAAATTACTTGAATCGGCAGTGACGTAGCCATATCCGGCACATTGTAGTAAACGACCCCCATTCCCTTCATATTCCACTAGTAAGTTCCACTCGAGCAGATTCTACCCACGAACTGCTGCTTTTTGGAAGCTACTCGCAAAAAGATCACTACCATTTTGGCCTGTTCATGTCTAGGGTCGACCATAATCCACATATCTAAATAAACTGCATTTTATTCTGTATGTCTCTACCTCGTGTGATTCTTGGGTCCCGTAGAAACAAAAACAAAACATATCACATCAACTATCTATGGTGTTCTTATTTTTCATCGATATGACCACATCTCAGTGTCACCGTTTTGAACTAAATTCTTTGAAAATGCCAGGTGGATCAGACGAGAGACAGGTGGTTCTACAAAGGCTTCACGGATGTACTCATGGCCATGTTTCGAAATGGCTCTCGTTAGGCGATAGGGAATTATTGTAGGGAGGCAAATAAATACTATCTTTTTTAAAAAACACTTTCTTTCTTTTTATATATGTAAATGTGCATTTAAAGTTATACTCAAATTATCATTGTATACCACGCATGTCTAATTATAGTTTAGGAAACAATATCAAGAGTTGAAAGAAACCAATTTTTTATTTATTTCATAACAGTTTTTAAATATAAAGAAACTTTAGATTAAATAATGTTTATAATTATTCGTATTTTATTTCTTATGATAAGAAAATTGGCAAAATGTTTTGACAAGGTACTTACACTTGGAGAGCACGAAAACTGTAAAACCTTCTAAAAATATTGTAAACAAGAAAAATCAACATTAAAAACACACACACGCGCGCGCGCACACACACACACATATATATATAAATATATATAATAATGGTAAAATGACAGACACTACACAGAGATTAATTCTATGTCCACAATCTATCTATCTATCTATCTATCTATCTATCTATCTATCTATCTATCTATCTATCTATCTATCTATCAAGCTGTTCACATCTATCAATTTATCTATCTGTGAAGCTGCTCACATCTATCCATCGAAATATCTATCTCAAGATATTCGCATCTATCTATCTCAAGCTGTTCACGTCTATATTTCTGAGATGAGGTATTATGCACATTATTTACATTATTCGGGCTATTGTCCTCATCTTTGTCGCCATATTTATTACAACGTCTCGGCCGTTGTACGCTGGTTAGATCCAGTGACAGGACCCAAAAGAGCGTGAGTTCAATACCCGGTTAAGACAGTGGAGAACTTTCAGAGGGAAAAAATAACAGGAGATAACTGATAACTGACATCCATTAAACATGGCACGTGGAACTCGAACAGTCTACCCCAGTGAGCGAAATAAAGGGTTCAGTTCGACATTCCAACCACCTGAAGAAGGCCGGAGCGTACAACGACCGAAACGTTGTAATAAATATGGCGACAAAGATGAGGACAATAGTCCGAATAATGTAAATAATGTCACATGTATCTATCCATCTTAAGCTGTTCAATCCTTTCTATCTGAAGCTGTTCACACCTAACTATCCATATATCCATCTATTTATTTAAAGGTGTTCACATCTATCTATCTATCTATCTATCTATCTATCTATCTATCTATCTATCTATCTACATTCCAACCACCTGAAGAAGGCCGGAGCGTACAACGACCGAAGCGTTGTAATAAATATGGCGACAAAGATGAGGACAATAGTCCGAATAATGTAAATAATGTCACATGTATCTATCCATCTTAAGCTGTTCAATCCTTTCTATCTGAAGCTGTTCACATCTAAGTATCCATATATCCATCTATTTATTTAAAGGTGTTCACATTTATCTATCTATCTATCTATCTATCTATCTATCTATCTATCTATCTATCTATCTATCTATCTATCTATCTATCTATCTAACTATCTCAGTCTATTCATTATCTATCTATCTATCTATCTATCTATCTATCTATCTATCTATCTATCTATCTATCTATCTATCCCAGTCGGGTCCTATCTATCTATCTATCTATCTATCTATCTATCTATCTATCTATCTATCTATCTATCTATTTTTTAGTAAGTCAACATATATGTCCAGTGCATATGCCCATTTATGTTGTAAACGGCTCGAAGATTAAAATGAACGTGGATTCATGGTTAAAAATTTAGGAAGTCCTCTACATCACAGGACGGCAATTCTTTTCACTATAGTAGCACATGCTTTGAAGTTTTTTTTATATGCAAGTTCGTGACGCTAAAATCTATTCCAAAGTTTATATCATATGAACCTGATTTCATTTCAAACTTCTGACCGCGTCAAAAACAAGAATGGCACATTGGACATACATGTGTGTTATCAGGATATAGAACAGTATGTAAACATAAGCAGAGACAATGAGACAAAGTGGAAAAGCTATACAGACAACGGGTTTCGTCTCTTCATGGTTGGCATTTACAGGTCGGAATGAGAAAGATAAATTGTGCGTGTAAGGAAAGTGATTCGGAATTTTGCGGAACAGGTAATAAATATCCTTATCAGATGCTACAGCCAGAAAGTTTTTTGTTTTGCATTGAAGCCAGTTAACGTCTGGTGGATTTTAAATTAACCCATTCTGGATAGATTAACTTTTTTTTCTTGTTTTACTCTGTTATGCGAATGCTGTATACGAATTAATAAAGAGGCGAAACCCTTGGTCTGAATAGCTTTTGCATATTGTCTCCTCATCTGCACTGGGGGGGGGGGAGATAGATGCGTATACTCATATATATATATATGTATATATATATATATATATATATATATATATATATATATATATATATATATATATATATATATTAGGAATGGACTTTTCATTTATTAATCCGACATTTTGCTTGGGTTCGGGTTCTCTGTAGCCGAGAGGTCAAAAGAACGTCAGATTTAATGACGTTTTCCCCTAGGGCAATGATTCCCACCGGTGGGGCATAGTAATATTTTGGTGGGGCACGCGTAGGATATGCAACCTTTGGCTTACTAATACAACGTGAGCTCAAATTTCATTTTGCATTATTATTTCATGATTAAAATGATCAAAGTATATTACAGAATAAGCTTCCATTCAAATCTTTTATATTTCTGCCTTTCAGTTTTCTAATATATGTTTTGAAACTATATATCAGGTCATCCCATAAGTTCTGTCCGAATTTTGAATTTTGAAACAAGTGACCAAATGTTACATTTAATTACAGATTCAATCAACAATGTATTTTCCCTGATTATCTATGACTTCGTTCCATCTATTAACAAGCTTACTAATTCCATTACTGTAAAATTCTTTTGGCTTTGATTCGAAGAACTCACAAATGTCAGTTTTAACCTCTTCCTGTGTTACAAAAGCTGTTTCTTCTAAATGATTCTGTCAGCTACGAAACAAATGGTAGTCTGAAGGAGCAAGGTCGGAGAATAAGGTGGATGAGAAATTTTCTCCCCACTAAGTTCTTCGATCTTTTGTGACGTGATTCTTGCTGTGTGTGGTCGCACATTGTCCTGATGAAACATCACCTGTTTTCGATTCACTAGAGCAGGTCTTTTTTTCCTCAAAGCTTGGTTCAAACGCTCTAATTGCTGACAGTATATTTGAGAATTAATTGTTGCATTAGGTGGTAAGAATTCAAAGTGGATTATTCCTTGGCAATCCCACCAGATTGTAAGAAGAACCTTTTGCCCATGAAGTTCCCTTTTCGGCTGTGGCTGGGGTCCTTCCCCTTTACCAAGCCACTGTCTATGACGCTTAACATTTCGATAAAAGATCCATTTTTCGTCGCCAGTCACAAGTCTATCCAAAAAAGGTGAAACAAGTTGGCGAGAATGGAGAGAAGAGCAGATGTCAACTCGGGATTTGAGGTTGTTTTCTGACAATTCATGAGGCATACATTTTCCAAGTTTATGAACTTTTCCAAGTTGTTGAAGATGACGATGAACAGTTGTATGGTTTGAACTGAGAACCACTGCCAATTCCTCAACTGATAAAGCAGGATTTTCTTCAAGGGCTGCTTCAAGAAGCTTTTCATCAAACTCAACTGGACGTCCGATTCGATCTTCATCTTCAAGGGTGAAATCTCCACCTCTGAATTTTGCAAACCATCTTCTGCAAGTTCTTTCATTCACACATTCCTCTCCATAAACTGAGTGAATGTTTCTAGCCGCTTCGGATGCTGAGTTTCCTTTCTTGAACTCATAAAGCATTATGTGCCTCAAATGATTCTTGGATACTTCAATGTTAGCAGGGTTTTAATCAAACAAAATTTAATTTTATTGTTCTCTGAAATAAAATTTGATCAGTTTAAATGCATCTAAGCATAAAAATAATGTTCAGCTCCATTAGACATTATAAAATACTCTTTAAATTTCGTTCATTTTAATAAAAAGTTCAAATTCGGACAGAACTTATGGGATGACCTAATATATTTAACTGTCTTTTTGTATTTTTTTTATTTTTCTCTTTCATGGACGCCATGGTCTTTGGAGGTTTGTTTAGAGACCAAATTAATGGCCTTTTAAGCTTCGTTCACGTAGTTTGCATCTTTTTCTAATATGATTTCTCGAATATACAGATGATAATAAATAAATATTCTGTTTAATAAATAAACAGAGTGTTTACTCAGATATGAATATCCACTATAAAATAACGTTTCAGTAATAAAATATACATATGTAATGTTTATAAAACGGTGATGGTGTCAGTACATACATAATCATTCTAATATCGTACTTAATCGATTATCTGTAACTTGATTTTCCGGAATCCTGTTATCCCAATTCGATTTTCTGGAATTCGATTATCAGTAATTTAATTTTCCGGAATCCAGTTACCGCGAGTCGATTTTCCGGAATCCGGTTACCGCGACTCGATTTTCCGGAATCCGGTTATCATATTTCGATTATCCGGAGTTCAATTATCAGGACGTGAAATGAAGAGAAGAAAAAAAAAGAATTCTTAAATATGGTTACCATAACTCGAATTTCCGGAAAAGTTTTTACCATAAGCTAATTTTCCAGAATTAAATTATCCTTAACTCGATTACGCGGAATTCAATTACCCGGGCGGGAAATGAAGAAAGGATTTAAATCATTAGAATATTTTTCAATTTTTGTGCTAAAATCATTCTAATTTTTTTTTTATCCCAGATAACCATTTTGAAAATTTAGAAAACCATATTCAACGTTTGATAAAGTTGGCTACAATGTCCGCTCAATTATTTGTTAATTTCCTCGTTGTTTTCATATAAACAACATGCATTTGAATTATCACGGGCATCAGGAAGGAATTATAACCACGCCGGGAAATGTTGAAGAAATGGCGGCTAATGATATTGTTCACGTTGAACCTTAACAACCCCAATGCCTCATTTGAAACACCGAAGCCATGATGTGCCTTAATGTTTAAGTTGGGGGCTAGCCTTACAAATACTTTTGCTTTAAACCAGCTTCGGGAGTAAGCAGCAGTAAAACGTGTGAGCAGCAGGAGATAGACAAAAAATTGACACATTTTTTTTTATCGAAAATAAACTGGACAAAGTCTTAAAGAAAGCGTTTGAAAAATGTTATTTGATGATATAAATGCTAAATTTCTTTCAGAAAATAACTTTCTTTACTTGGTAATTTTTCGCTAAATTCTTTAGGCAATTAGTTTATCTGGTTAGGCCAGATATTGTGGCTTGCGCAATTCTCAGATGGCTATGAACACCTAAGTGAGCAAGGTGTCTTTGGACTCATAACCGCTGCACCAAATGTTGAAGAACAGGAAGAGGATGATAATGGTATTGGCGACATCGAAGTCCGAAATCTCCTATGTCCATTTTCAAAGCTCGTAGTAATGGTTACGCTTGAAAAATGTTTTATTTGATTGCACTTTCAACCCAAGGTTACCCTTAAAAATGCACTTACTTCAAACTAGTTTCGGAAGTTAGCGACAGAAAAACGCGAGACCATATAGAAACTGACAAAAATTGACGCATTTTTTCACATCAAAAAATAAACTGGACAAAGCCTTGAAGAAAGAATTTGAAAAATGTTATTTGATGATATAAATGCTAAATCTCTTTCAGAAAATGACTGTCTTTCTAATTTCGGTATTCAATTATCTGGAATTTGGAATTATCTGAACATATTTTTGAAACTCTCAACGTGTTAGGATAATCAGAGTAAGTACTGGTTACTCGTATGTGACTCCTCTCCTTCTGATTAAGTATTACCTTTATCGTGCTGTTAACGCAGCAGATTGCTGACGTAGGGGATATGTTACTTGTTTGTCTACTTCTTGGTCGGGAGTTCGAATCAGTGTAAGATTCACTTGTTAATTGATATATATATATATATATATATATATATATATATATATATATATATATATATATATATATATACGTACTTTCAAATTCTTACCGACGGAGTGAAGGATTAATGATGGAGTCTGGAACTACCAGTTTTTCGTTTCTAGTAAGTTTGGCCGATGGTGTCTGTCTCTGTGAGACGAATCAATAATTAGTAGCCAATTCCCTATTATAGATATCATTAGAAAGAGCGACAAATAAATCATGCTATTCATTTGTACAAAACTTGGTGGGTGATCCTGTAATATTACGAGCAGGAGAGGAGAGACGTATCGCTTGAGGCGCTTGGAGAAGAGAAGAAAAAAAATCATGGCGGCTATTAATATTTACAGTTCAGGTCTGTTTAAAGCCAATTACGGTGAAATCTGCAATAGTAAGGTTGTACATTAGTCTCCCGTTATCTGAGTGGGCTATTTTCCAAGACCTCGGCAGATACCTGAAACTGTTGATAATCTTCTTATACGGGCCATATTCCTTGAGGACATTAGCGATCATGGCTCTCCACAATTTCGTCTTTTTTGCCGCTTAATAAATTTTCCCCTGTCCCTCTTTCTTTCAATCTCTCCTGTGAGTATCAAATTTTCCAAGTTCTCTTTCCTCATTATGTGCCCTAGGAATTTCAACTGTTTATAATGTTTTGTTTCCATTTTATCTAAACCTTCATCATTGCTCACATGTTAAGTCCATGCTATTCTTAGCATCCTTTCTGTGGCTTCAAGTTTTTTCTTCATCTGTGAGGAGATTGTCCAGCATTCACTACCATATACGAGTAACGATAATGCATGACTAACGAAATTTTCCTGTTGCTTATTATTTTGCTTAGATTTTGGAAGGTAACTTTCCCTATCCCAATGCACATTCGGATGTCGGTGTTGTGCTTTCCATATCCTGTTAAAACACTTCCTATATATTTAAATAGTTGTACTTGCTTGATTTTGGTATCTACAATTTAAAGTTTGCATGTTGGACTGGTCCCTTCACTGACAACTATACATTCTGTCTTCGTACAATTGATATTGTGTGGCGAACGCGTGCGAGTACAGACGCAAAATAAGTTGCGTGCGGATGTTTGTCGAAGATGCTTACATCCAGGTTTTCTCCGTTAGCAGCAGAACAGCTTGGCATGTCCATATTCGGACCTCTCTGCAACTTGTTCAAATCCGGGTCTCTCTCAACTGCCTCATATCAAAATAAAAGCAACGGAAAAAAAACACCAGTCAGCAGTGGGCAATTGGCAAAATTCGGTATCATGTGAAAACTGTCCCTGGCTCATTTTGTGTCGGAAGTTTCGCGCCGCCCGCTGTACTGTGGTTTCTGAGGCAGCCATTACTCAGTTTTGTTTCCTCTCGTCTCGTATCCTTCTTTGTCCGTTAACCGATTGTTCTCTTAAGAGTTAAGAGGTAAATGTTTCCACAAACTCTTGCCTTATTTTACAAAATGTTGCTCGCATGTTCGATCCATGGTATTCGCAGTATTCTTTTGTAGACGCTCATTTCTGTTGCTTCAAGTCACTTCTACATCTGTGACAGGATTGTCCAGTATTCATTGCCATATAGGAGGACTGATATTACAAAACAGTTCAGTTTTCTTGTCTTTGTTTCTAACAAATCTTTTCTGTTTCATAAAACTGAACGCTATTGTTTATAATCACACAATCTTCGACGATTTTTCTCGATCGATCATATCTGCTCACGAAACGTATCTTAACGTAAAAAATGACAACATATAATGAAATGGACTAAGTCCGATAATTATAGGAATACATATTCGATTTCTGTCGCAGAGCGCATAGTTTTTACGAAATTTCTCGAACATTAAGGGTGATAAATGTAATTAATACTATTTAATTTAAAACAGAACATTTACTTAAATACATTGTATCGATAAAAAAATAACTTATAAACAGAAAATATATTAAAATAATTGTTGGACTTAATCCATTTCATTATATGTTGTCATTGTTTACGTTAAGATACGTTTCGTGAGCAGGGATGATCGATTGAGAAAAATCGTCGAAGATTGTGTATTTATAAACAGTAATTTGGATTTTTCTAACTTCTCTGTAGCTAAATAGTATAGCACGTCAGATCAAACAGAACGTTATATATATTATGTTTTATACGTATGTACCTATGATGGACTTTGATTCATACTCAATAATAGACTAACAACAACTTATAATAAAATAGAATGATTGTAAAAATCTACTGTAATAAATCTTCGATGATTTGCTCTTAACAATCCCAGCATGCATTGTTCCTTATTAAGTGAATACCTTTTCCTTTTCGTTTAAAGCAGGGGTTTCCAAACATTTTGGTGCCATCACTCACTTTCACATGGAACAGCTTTCCATTACCGATCTGTATAGTAAATATTCAAAAGCATACCAAAATTGTTTGGTAAAAGTTTGTTACTGGTTCATAAACTGACTTTATGATGTAGTAAAAAAATACCAAAAAGTGGTAACAAAGGAGGGGACATGCGGCGTATTAAAGAACAAACGAAAGCAAACTTGACCATTGAAAACTATATATATATATATCTTTTCGGGTAGCATATGTGAAAAATACATTTTAACAATCAAAATCCTATATCGCCCACCAAAATTTCCAGTCGCCCACCATTTTCTGTTCAGTCGCTCATCGTCCACCCAACAGTTGAAATCGCTCACGAAAGAAGCTTTTCTTATCAGTCAAAGCAAAGAATGAAAAAAAAAAAAAAATTGACACAGTCACTAATGAAAGTTTCTGAAAATTGATTGGACTGATTTTATTGACTTCCACGTGGACTGAATTTGAAAATGATGGTTATAAATAATTTAAAATAGCCAACGAAAATCCTTCTAATCCATTACAATCTCGTCACTCATTCTTCATGACATATTGATTAGATTGATGTGAAAAATTAGTTTGATGAAACTAACAATTCTTATTCCCGCGAGAGAAATTGCTCTTAATCTTTTAGCGTAAAGAGTACACCAACTTCAGTGATCAGTCTTTCTGAAGTCCTGTTTGTATTAGAAATTCTCTAATTCAAAACAGCAATCAATCTGCTACTAACAAATTCATCGATATTCGTAGTCACCAGTGAACTTAAGGGAATAGCTTAATTCTTTAAAATATTCGTTGTAATGACAAACGGTAGCTGGGGGGTGATGAAGCTTGAACAGATATGGACGCCTCTTCGCAACCACAAACAATATTCAGAGTACGCCAAAAAATGTATACGCACTTTAGGAAAGGAAAAAACTTGTATTTCGTAGTTTTAGCAAATTGCAATAACACTGTTTACTGTAGTACGATATTTTCTCAGCAGATATCATAACATCGGTGACCTATAGACAAGAAAGAAAATGCATGTGCAGCAATCCCACTGGAAACTTTGGTTAACATTGCCCAAGCAGAGGTTCGTGGTACTAATAAATATCTGGAAGCTAAAGGCCACCATTTTGGGCATCTCTTTTGGCTGTCGAGTTCAAAGGTTGCTTGTATTAATCTCGTGATGTCTGAATAAATTTAGTATTACAATATCTATGTAAGTTTTTCCTTTGCTGTATACATTTTTGGCGGACTTTGTATTTGAGGATCCAACTCCCAAAATGTAGGCTATAAGTTGATTCATGCAGTTAGAGGTTCGGGCGCTGCAAGCATCCAAGAAAATTTTGAAATTAGACCAATCACAGAGGGATTTTGAGGCCATATGAAATAGGTATTAATGCATAGTCTAAGGCCAATATCGAATACTTCAACCCATTGGCTTACGGTTTTATCACTAGTAGGTATCCGTTTATCTCGAGAGATATGATAGTGCCATGTTTAGTCAAAATTCAGTTATTTGGTGACCTCTCCAAGATAAGTCTAGGCGATGGTATATGGAGGTCGTGCGCTGTTCAGACTACATGAACCCCTTTTCGGCCGTACCGACAAGAACGAAAGGAATACAGGTCATTACATTCGGGAACGGCTTGGCTGCATGACCTGCCGGAAAGTTGTCAGTGTTGGCAGCTCCACTCCAGGTTTTTTGTCTGGATTTACTTCCATAGCCATTTCCGTATTTGGCAAAGCAACAGACGTTTAAAATCAGGTTTTTCTTCCTCTAGATGGACTGCCTTTTTGGGCTGTCGAGTTCTATCCACCTGAAATTCTATCTGTAAAATTGCCTTATTTTAATAACAAACACTTAAAAAAACCCATCGATTTTGTTGAAAAGGTCATTCATTAAAAAAAGTTGGTTCAGGAGCCCTTCTGGCAATAGGGCTCCTGAAGCTTAAGCTTCAGTAGTTTCCTAGTAATGATTAAAAATTAAGATTTCATATTTATTTACACCCAAGAAGATACCAGTAACAAGCGTATAAAAACCGACTTCTTAATCATCAATGGATTCAATAAACTCGCTATTTATTCAATTTGTACAGTTAGGCGATCCTAAGTGAATCAGAATTTATTAATGGTGGACACAATCTTAACAATATGACATACGCAGATGAGACTGTGTTGATAACAGACCCAGAAAGAAAACTGCAAGAAATCCAAGTTAGTAAAGGAAAGCGAGAAGAAAGGACTATCAATTGTTAGTAGACAGAATATATAGCCGTTAGCAAGAGAGACAGCCCGTGCATTGAGCTGGAGACGTTGAAAATCAAGCAAATACAGAAATTAGACTATCTATTACAACAGACGATAGAAAATGTGGAACAGGGATCCAAAGGCGTATTTGAATAGCGAAAAAAATGTTTTCCAAAAGCTAAACAATTTATTAAGAAACAGGAAATTTTCGTTTGAAAAAAGAACTGAACTGTTATCTAATATCAATATGGCAGATGAAGAGGAGACTTTAAGCAGCAGAGATGTGGTTCTACAGAAAGATGCTGAGAATACTTCGGACGAAGTATGCGTGCAAGGAGGAATTTTTAAGGGAAATGTGATCAAAAAGACAGTTGGCATTTCTGTGATATATAATGAGAAAAAAGAACTTGGATAATTTGACCCTCATTAAAACAAATTGATGGGAAGAAGGCGGAGGAAAGCATCGATTAACCTTGCTAACAGTTTTGTGAAAATGGGTGGCAGAACACGGACTGGAAGGAAGAGTAAGGGAAAAATATTACTTAGAGCTACAAAGGTTAGGAAGTTGTAGAGAGTCATGATCACCTTTGTTCTGAATTTTGAAGGGACATAATACATAAATGAAAATGAAAATCGCCTTTGCGGTGTCGTTTGATTTTTAAAAATTCGAATACGTTTCATCATTTAAAAAATTCAAATAAGTTTTAGTTATTTATATTGATTGGTTTTGTTAGTAATTAGTAAAGTAGCCATGAATCCCAAAATTCCTTATGGTAATATTTGAATCAAGATGCATACCGTATATACTGGTGCATAAGTCGACTTGATGTATAATACGAAGCCTGATTTTTGGCAAGAATTTTAACCACTGCAGAGAAAAATAGCTGCGTATATTGCGACCTCCTTAATTTTTACATTAAAGACTGATCATAAAAATATCCGACAGCAAGGCCTCTGATTGAAAGTTTTTGTGGAGCGTGGAGCCACCGCTTAATTGCTGTTGTTCCCAAGTCCACCCTTGGTAGCACCTTTTAGGGTCCTAGTTATGGGCAAATAGTGAACCCCAAAACTGGAGTCAATTCACTATGAAAATATAAGAATAACTTTTTATAGTAAATATTTCCACCAATAGATTTTAATAGTAAAAATAAATACCAAAGCTCCCAAGGAAATTAAATTTTGATATTAAATGACCCATAAGGTGTTGATATGCTGTTAACCTTTAGCATGTTGCAATATCATAAATATTTCGTTCTCATCCATTGTGTATAAGTGGCCAGACAACTACAGTAGCATCGTCTTCGATTATGAGTAGCCATTTTCCTGTTGCCATAGTAGGATATGACAACACTAGTGTAAAATTCCATGACCATATTATCTGATGATCAGAGTTACATGTAGTGGCTGTACAAACATTTTGCTTGACAAATGAAGTCACCTACATAGATTGAAGGTTAAAAAAGTTAAAAAGGATCGTCGATAAATTTAAAAGATTAAACAATTAGGCATACATCCGGACTATTGTCATCTATCTTTGTTGTTATCACAACGTTTCGACCGTTGTGCACTCCAGCCTTCCTCAGGTATTTGTCTATCCGGGTAACTTTCATGGAATTTTGAACAAGCCAAGTTTTTTTTCGTTAACTTGGTGATACAGGTCGAATACTACAGAGTAAGTCAGTGGAAACAGCGAGAAATATCTGAGTAGTACTAAATAAGAACAAGACGAAATATCTATAAACATGATCAGCGGAACGAGAACGATCGTTTTTTTGTTTTATTTTACAGCGAGGTTCACTCTGTACAAGACTCGGGTGCCACTCGAGCTAGAGGGTTACGTTAAGAGGCGATTTATACGAATCGAAGAGAAAGATAAAGATTAAGCCTAGAATTGAACAAGTGGTGATCGGAGAAACATCCTCTTGGGAATCGATTTTGCAGAGCAGAGATTCGCAGGAAGAAGCTGTTCGAGTGGAACTTATTTTCCCACCGATAGAATACGAAGAGAATTAGCGTGGTTTTCTACAATGTAAGTAGTATGGCAGGTCCTAGCCGTGAAGGCTAGAACTAGCAGAACCAAAACTAACCCCGTAAATTAAATAAATGATTCAGATCGAAATTCTCTGATGGTTACCCGGATCGGCAAACACCTGAAGAAGGCCGGAGGGCACGACAGTCGAAACATTGTGTCCGAATGCAAATAATGATAAATCCATGGCAGAAAATAAATTACGTAATTTCTTCGATTATTTAATGGACTACTGTTTTGCTTTTTCTTTTGTTGGCAATTTTCAAATTGTTTCTGCTTCTTTATTCTATAAATAACGAGTGTCTAACGTACTCATTATTTCATTTCACACCGTCTTACCAGAGAGCTATACAGGCAAATACACCAAGTTCTATTCTTTTGTTCTGGTGATAACGACAAAATATCTCTCGTAACCGTTGAAAGGATTCGCAAAAATGACGTGCACACGGCTCATGCGATTTGGTTGGGTAATCATTTTAGGAAGAAGCCATCAATGTGAACAGAGATATAAACTTCATAACAAGGCTCTGTATTTTAGGCGAAATTTATCGTGTGTGTATATGCACTACGCTAACAAAAACTGAGTTCGTGTGCAACTGCAAACGAACACGAATAAAATGCATGCGCAACATTGGATAGATTGTAAATATGATGTTTCATCCAAGATGTTTTTGTATTCTAAAGAACAGGTTTATTTTATAGCATCATTAAGCACTTTTCCCTTATACGACCACATATCATGCAAGTGAGGAGTGCTATTAAACCACTACGTAGATTATAATTTGTTCTAATAAATATTAATCTTAAAATAGTAATTATTCTATATTAACAGCTACAATCTTTCCATGGTCAATTTTCTACAGCTGGCTTCTATATGCGGCAATGAGTGAGATGCGATTGCGTTCTTATAACACAAAGGCATCATACACCAAATGAGAAATAAAAACACGGATTTATTTAAACAGATTTGACATGATATAAAACATCTCCTCAGTAATAAGTGGCTTATTTCTTGGTTGATGATGCTACTGCAGTTGTCTGGCCACTTATATACAATGGATGAGGATGAAATATTTATGATATTGCAACATGCTAAAGGTTAGCAGCATATCAACACCTTATGGGTCATTTAATGCCATAATTTAATTTCCTTGGGAGCTTTGGTATTTTATTTTGACTATTAGAACCTATTGCTAATTTATCTACTAATCTTTTTTTACATGTCAGAAAACATGACTTGTTTCGGAACTGTGATAATGGCATTGAAACTGTAGAACTCTGTAAATAGGTGACTTCATTTGTCAAAATGTTTGTATGCAACTCTGATCATCAGACAAGAGGGTCATTGAATTTTGCACTAGTGTTGTCATATCCTGCTATGGCAACAAGAAAATGGCTAACTAATAATCGAAGATGATGCTACCGCAGTTGTCAGGCCACTTATATAAAATGGATGAGGATGAAATACTGATGATATTGCAGTGGGCTAAAGGTTAAGTTTATTAGTTTTCTATTAATGTGTATAACTATGTTTTACTTTGGAAAACAAATTGAGTAAAAAGTAAGAAACAGATTGACTCATCTTGTAACCGTGTACAGTAGAGTAAAGCAAAAACTGAGCATATGAACCCTATATATATATGTGTGTGTGTGTGTGTGTGTGTGATAAAATGTATAGTGCGTATGTAAATATAAAAGTGGACACTGAAGTCAACACTGAGCGGCGCCAGGATTAGGCATTTCATGTTTTAACTATATATAAAATAAATCCCTACTGGAATGAGATCTAAAGGTTCATTTGCTGAATAATTACATTATCTATTTGCGCTGTTAGGATGAAATGTGGTTCATTCTGCGCAGATGTATATACGAATGACAGCCGTTGATATGAAATCTGAATTTCGAAGTCACAGTTTAATAGACATATGAGTTTGTGAATCTTCAGTATAGTTCGAAATTCTGATTTAACGGGAAAAGAGAAACATTTAATAGCTTCAGAAGCACGTAGCAAATTGTAAAAAGAAAGAAAGAAAAAAACCCCAACCCAAAACGATAATTTCATTCAATATTCTAGACGACTTCGATGCAGAACTAATAAGGGCAACTTGGTGACTTTAGCTGATTTGTGTCTTATGTATATATATAGAGAAATTTTTTGCGTTCTATGACGCCACTGGCTTCAGCCCTTCAGACAATAACGCCACTTCATAGAATGTATTAACGAAAGAATTGGTAGAATGAATTCTAAGTGGTAGCGAGAGGAAGGACTACAGGGGAATGCATGCTTAGTTAGCTTAGCATTCCATCACGTGAATTTGAATGGAGAAAGCGGGTCGAGGTTTCAAAATTCTCACGACCCTCTACTTCCCGCTGTTTTGGTCTGAGGCCCAAAATCTAGACAAAGACAGTTCACCACTGTCAGAATTCCACGCCCACACAGCATTCTGACCCGTCGCTAGACACGAGATTCCGCATTCAGTCACAAATTATTACAATCTCTCTTTGTCAAGGTATGAACTTCTTAGGCGTCGTAGCAACGGGGAAGTCCCCGTCCTGGGTAAGATGATAAACAACGTTCTCATCCTGGGTAAGACGATAAACTACGTCCGACAGCAAGGCCTCTGATCAGGGGGTTTTGAGGATTGTGTAACCACCTCTTAATTTTTGGTGTTCCCAGGTCCACCCTGACCCGGGGTGGTAGCACCTCTTAGCTATGGACAAATAAATAAACCCCCAAACTAGTCTCCAAAAATTTAAATGCAATGTCAATCGCTATCTACTGTCCTGATTACTCTTTTCTCTTCCCGTTCATTACTAATGTTTCTGTTCCTAATTCATCCTTGATCTGGGGTGGTAGCACCTGTTGGGGGGGTCCCAGCTATGGGCAAACAGTGAACCCCTGAACTGGGGTCAAAACACTATGAAAATATAAAAATAGATTTTTATGGTAAAGATATTACTAACATTACATTTTTGGAAAAAACTATTACCAGCAATAAATTTGACTCTCGACAAAATCACTTTACAAAATGTGTTAATGAAACCTGATGTACAAACTGATTTCTTACAAAGAATACATTCTATTCATACGAACATATACTAAAACATTTTGTCGGCATTAAATAACCCATTAACCTTTTGAGGCCTGACCACCGCTTAACCGGCGATAGAGAAAAATGACGTAATGCCTTTGTAAACTTTTAAGAAGGTAATATTCCGTATCAATAAAGATGTATCTCATTATACGTCTTATTATGTATCTCATTATACGTCTTATTATGTATCTCATTATACGTCTAAATAATAGAAAATTAAAAGACAATGTTAAAAAACATGAACAAGTAAGTATGACATCATTAAAACATTGGATTTTAAAGTAATTAAATTGTTCTACGTTACACTCACAAAGCTAGGTATTGTCTGGCTCCTGGAAGTTTCCAGTAAAATTCGACATTACTATGTATGACTATCGGAACCCGTATCTCCCTCGTATCAGTTTAAAGTGACGCCTTCTTTTTTCCATATATTTAAAATATTTTGGGGAAAGTTAATATTTTTTTAATCTCAGATGAAAACTTGAAAATTTCCCATCATATATTCAGTGAAATTTTAATTTATTTAGAAACTTTATTTACATCGTCTACAAAAGCCACAATTATTTATTGAAAAAAGTTGAATAAAGTAACTATAAACAAAATGTTTTTTTTTGCTATCCTCTGCCAGCTGCAATGATGGAGAAAGCATTACCTCGGACTATCGCCAGTGAGACACGCTGCAAGAGCCACTACGTTTCGCGAGGCTCGTCCCTTCATCGAGACGCCATCGCGCCAATCCTCCGAAGGAACTCCATCGAAAGAGGGCCAATAACCCCAGAAGTCTCCACTACCACAATTTTCACTTGAGAAAAATTTATTATATAATCGTAGTTTGACTTGCATTATTTACTGTTATGGACTGTTATCCTCACCTTCATTGCCGTCGTTTCGGACGTTATACGCAACGATCTTCTTCAGGTGATTGGAATTTCGAGCCGAGTCCTATTTTTCGATCACCTTAGATTGTTCTAATCCCACGTGCCATGACTCTTCCGGATGTCTCAGTTATTTCGTTTTAATTCAACTCTCCAAGTTTTTTAGATCACCACTGATGTGGCCTGGTATTGAACTCACAATTCTTTGGGTCTAGTCACTGGATCTAACCAACGTCTTTATCCACTGGGTCATATGTTCTTGAGGACGTTGTTAATATGACAATGAAGATGAGGATAACAGTTCGAAAAATGTAAATAATGCATGTAATCATGACACCACATCTCAAAGATATAGACAGAAATCATAGTTCAAATACACGGAAAAATGATGGCGTCATTTTAAGCAGACGTCAGGGGGATATGCATAATTTACTTTACAACAAGAGCTCAAAATGGCATGCTAGGTTAGTATAAGCATGTTCTAATATTGGGTGATAGGATAGTTATGTGAAAGTACTTTCTCCCCAGTTGTCAATCACAGTCATTATCGCAGCTATAGTAATATGGCGGCGACAAGACAATTTTTTAAGGATTATGGCGATGGGACAGAACGTAAGGATGTCGATTCATGCTTTTTGAAAATACATTAGTGCTTCTTCTTTTTTGTGTAGTTTCTCGTCAGGATGTGGGTGATCATGGCTCTCCACAATTTCCTGTCTTTTAGCTCTTAATAAAGTTTATCTTTTTGTTATCTCTCCTAATCCCTGTTCTGACACCCATTCACACAGGCTCGCTAGGTAGGTTATGCGTTGCTTTACGCTGCTCCCTTGTATTCAATATATACTGTGAGTGTCAAATTTTCCGAGCCCACTTTCCTCACTATGTGCCCTAGATATTTCAATAGTGTCTATATCATTCTAAGTATAAGTGTCCTTTTTGTTTCCATTTTCTCTAAAAAAGTACGTCGTTGCTCACATGTTTCGGTCCATAGTATCCTCAGTATCCTTCTATTACGTAACAGTTCAGTTCCCTTTTGTTTGTTGCTAATGAAATTTTCCAGTTTCTTAATACTTTGCTTAGCTTTTTTGAAGGATGTATGATGTTTTCCCAATCACTATAATCTTGACCTCTTCAAGTCTAGGGGTAACTGTTATATTTCCTTTACAGACCCATTAACTTCACTTATTGCCCTTAATATATAAAACAAATGCTATCCCATTATGCCTTTGGATTTAGGTGCCGCATTTTCTGTGTTCTGTTAAAACACTTCGTAGATATTTAAATTTTTCTACTTGCTTGATTTTGGCCTGTCCAATTTGTAATTCGAATGTTGGGCTGTTCATTTTGCTGGCAACCATAATTAAACATAAACACAAGGAACGTCAGCTGAAATTCGAACTCAGTTTGACTGTACCATTTTCCTACGCTGAAAAATGTTCATCTACTCTACGCTTCAACACAGTTCAAAATAGTCATTGACAATAAACGAACGGCACTGAAAACAACAGGAATAGAGGGAGCATAAATCATAGTAAAGAATAGAGATTATCATCGAGATTATAAGAATAGCACGAATAACAAGAAAATCGAAGTATGTTTAAAAAAAATACACTGAGAATTAGAATAGGAAAAAAGAGAATATAAACCATATTCAAGAATAGATGTTATGATAAAGATTAAAAGAATAGAACTAATTACCAGAACATAAAAAATATTAAAAAAGAGTAACTGAGAATAAGGTTAAGAATAGAAAACCGGATTAAATGAATAGAGTTAGAATAAAAGCTTTAATAAAAGGATACATTTAAGGAATAAGAACAGGAATAGAGAGGATATAAATCACATTCAAGAATAGATGTTATGATAAAGATTAAAAGAATAGAACTAATTACCAGAACATAAAAAATATTAAAAAAGAGTAACAGAGAATAACATTAAGAATAGAAAACCGGATTAAATGAATAGAGTTAGAATAAAAGCTTTAATAAAAGGATACATTTAAGGAATAAGAACAGGAATAGAGAGAATATAAATCACATTAAAAATAGAAATTGTGATCGATATTAAAAAAAAAATAGAATTAATAAGAAAAACATATAATTAAAAATCACTGATATTATTAGGAATCGATAACTGAACTGATTTTAAAAAATGATAAATTTATTGAATAAAAACGGGTATAGGGAGAATATAATTTAATACTAAAAATCATTAAAACTGCTTCATTGCGAATAAAAACAAGTCAATGAACACATCTAATGGATTATCACTGGAATTGAAAGTCGAAAGCTGTATTTAATATAAAGTATTTTTATAATATGTAATATAAAGTATTTTTAATTTTTATTGTATTTATATAAAGTGTTTTTAAATTTTAAAATTTCTAATCAAAAGTGTTGGAAACAAAAATAAAATTTAATCGACAGAAGAAAAGTTTCGACTGAAATAAAATGGATTATAGATTTTTATTATCAAGATTATATTAAAACGATTGGAAAGCGGCAAAACAGAATGCAAAACCCACCTTATACACTGATTATATGGTAAAACGCGGATAGTACCGATTATCATATATATGAAGGTATCCTGAAAAAGTCCCTGACCGTTCGATTTCCCTAAATCTGACCAAATGACCAAACATCAGTTTTTTAATCTTTTTTTAAAAAACTTTTCAGCACCTCCTATGATTTACCTATACTTGCATATAAATGATTACTTTTTAATTTATAATTTAGTCATAATAACTAATAATAACAATACAATTATAAAAAAAATAATATTAGTGCAATATATATATATATATATATATATAATTATGTGTATGTATGTATATAAATATAAATATATATAAATGCAATATATATATATATATATATATATATATATATATATATATATATATATATATATATATATATATATATATTATTTCTATATTATATATGCGCGGTACTTATTGGAAAGCGGTCAATATCAGTGATAGAGCTAACATATATAGTTGCATCAATACGAGTTTGTGACCCATAGTCATAGACTCACATCAACCAACTAAATATGTATGTATCTATCTATCTATCTATATATATATATATATATATATATTTCTCCAATAATATTTTTATACTTGTATCATTATCATGCCTAAATTATAAATTTAAATTTTATCATAGATATGCACTTATGCCAAGAACAGGAAACAATATATATATATATATATATATATATATATATATATATATATATATATAAATATAAATATTTATTTATTTACACAAGCTCTATCTCTGATATTGAGCACTTTATCCCATAAATATAGCACACTTTAAGACTATATTTCTTCATATATATATATATATATATATATATATATATATATATATATATATATATATATATATATATATACTCGTGTAACGTGCGATTTTGATTTTAAATATAGTTGTACATTTTGATTACATTTATTCTTGACGTAAATCTTATCAATTTCCCCATCTGATTTTACCCTATTAATTCACCTTTCACCTTTTCGCGCAATGGAATCATTTTATGGCCTTAATTTCCTGCGTGTGTGTGTGTGTATATATATATATATATATATATATATATATATATATATATATATATATATATATATATATATATATATATATATATATTGTCAGTTTCACTGTTCTTCCCTCTTTCGGACCATTATCAATTAAAACTTTTGAATTATAATCTCAGCGAAGTTGATTTTAAAATGTTCGCTCATTTCGATGTTTACATTTTTGAAGCTCGTACGTGAGCAACAAGGAAGTCCTAAAGGAAATTGGAACTAGGTTGACACTCATACTTAAAATCAGAAAGATTCATTTAAAATCTCTAGAACACATTATGAGCAAGAACGGCTTGGAAAATTGAATACTCACGGGATGTATTAAAGGAAAAAGAGGTAGCGGGAAACAGTGTGTAACACACTGAATGAGTTTGTGTCAATAGATTATAGAGCAGTGGTGATAAAGTGGTATGGTAAATAGTCAAATATTGCTTAGAGCTCCAAGAGACAGGAAGTTGTGGAGAGCTACGATCACCCACGTCCTGAAGGAACATGGCACAGAAATCATGAAGATCTTTCCAAAGAAGACATAACACTTCACAGATAATGAAGAAAATGGAATCTGTGGCGAGCCACGATCTCTTACGCCCTGAAGTATAAATTAACACGGGCATAAGTGTGGCGGAAGGAATGAGGATCGATCCCGGGACTAAGGATCTGAGAGATTAGAGTTTTAATCATAGTTTTTATCCCTCATTGCGTTGTCTTAAAGTAAGACAGAAAGATGCGAACATTCGACTGGGATGTATGTATGCTCGAACGCATGGGTGTGTATACTCTAGCAATACATACACTATAGCTATTTCCTGGAAAATTTATGAGGAAAGACAGTTTAGAGAATGTAATACTCACAGGGAAAGAATAGAAACAGAAAGAAATTTACCTAATAGGTTTGTGAGAATGGATGGAATAATAGGGGCAAGGAGGGGTGGTAAATATTCAAAGTTGTTTAGATCTCAAAGGGAGAGGAAACTGTGAATTTACCATGATTACCCATGTCCAGATGAGACACTATATAGCAATAATGATCGTTATTTTTAATATTTTGGTAGGTCACAACAGTGAAACACCCAGTGTAGCTTGTGCGACATGTTTTCTAAACATCGTGTTTACAGCAAGCGCTCAAAAGTATTTGCTTAGTTAAAACTACAGTTGTTGGGCTCCCAGTGAGAATCAAACTTATTCTACTAGCAAAAATAGTCTTCGTGAATGTTTTGCTATCGATTTCACTACGCCGACCTCCATTATTCGTACTAAGGCTATGTAGGATGAGAGAGCAATAAGTGGTCGTCTGACACAGTTATTCTGCGAATTTTGGTCTCCAACTTTCAATGTATAATGTTTCGATCTATTTCATTAATAATCACAACGGAATTAATCACAAAAAGGGGGAATATATTAAAAATGGATGTTTATTGTATTTCGAGCAAAATGAATGTTTTTTAATCATTAGACTACGTTAAAATTGATGTACTAAACATCTATATGCATGGATAAACCTTATCTGCTTTTATAATTGTCTTAAGAAAGTTTACTCGATAAACCACGTGACCAATTACGACGACAAAACCTCACCGCCAAAATATTGTTGAATAATGGACCTCAATGAAATAACTAATAGAAAAAAGCAGGAAGAAAGGAAAAAAGAAGAAAAAATGAGAAGGAGAGGGGGGTAAATCGAGATGAAAGAGTAAGATGGGGATAAGAAAGAAAGAAAGAAAGAAAGAAAGAAAGAAAGAAAGAAAGAAAGAAAGAAAGAAAGAAAGAAAATTGAAGGTGCAAAAAAAAGGATAGCAATATTGAAGAAGGAGAGAAAACAAAAATCAAGGTATGGAAATGAAGAAGAAGTAGAAGAAATAAAGGGTAAAAAAAAGAGAGAGAGAGAAAGAAAGAGAGAGAAAGAAGGAGAAACGCTAATAAAGAGAGAGAGAAAGAGCGAGAGAGAAAGAAAGAAAGAGAAATGGTAAAAAAGATAAATGGAACTAGAACAGTCTACCCCAGTGATCGAAATAAAGGGTTCAGTTCGACAGTCCAACCATCTGAAGAAGGCCGGAGCGTACAACGACCGAAATGTTGTAATAAATATGGCGACAAAGATGAGGACAATAGTCCGAATAATGTAAATAATGTCACATGTATCTATCCATCCTAAGCTGTTCAATCCTTTCTATCTGAAGCTGTTCACATCTAACTATCCATATATCCATCTATTTGTTTAAAGGTGTTCACATCTATCTATCTATCTATCTATCTATCTATCTATCTATCTATCTATATTCCAACCACCTGAAGAAGGCCGGAGCGTACAACGACCGAAACGTTGTAATAAATATGGCGACAAAGATGAGGACAATAGTCCGAATAATGTAAATAGAAATTGTAAGAATGTGTCATTTGAAGTCAACGACTATTCCAATAATATTGGCAGCACGAGGAATGATTTAAAAAAAAAGACTACTATGTAAAACTCAACACTATTTGAGATTACAAAAGATGACGCTCACGGACATCGTTCAGATGCTCAGCAAATCTCTCTCGATATAAACGTATGAAGTGGTTGTAATGATGTATAGGGGGAAATAAGTGATGCATATTATTAGGATAAGTAGGATAGATAATGTTTGACGCTCGATTTAAAAAAGTTAATATTATCGTTATCGAGGAAGTATCCTCTTGGGAGTCTGTTCCACAATGAAACGATTCCGAGGAAGAAGCTGTTTGAGTGGAACTTCCTCCTCACCATTTAAGGAATGTGAGTGAGTCGAACAGTTCATGAAAAATAGTGAAGAAACACTGCAATATAGACAACATAATTACTAAAATCAACTAAAAGAGGTTCTGGAATAGTAAGAGTAATGTCTTTCTAAGAAAAAAGAAATCCATCTTGGTTTTCAGGTTAAAAAATGGATTGTATCAAATGGCGATACAGCAAAATTGGAAATAATATTAATTACAATAAAGAAATTCTGGCAGACGTTGATTGTCACAGGGGGGGGGGGGCACACGGGTTCAAGATAGAAAAAAGAGAAGGATGAAAATATCAGAAACCACCGCCAGTTGACGCTTATAAAACTGTGAAGCACTCGTACAGTTGGAAATGTATCAGACACACACAATCGGAGTTGGATGATTTTAGAGGTTTAAGAATTAAAGAAGAATTATGACTATTCAGATCATGGCAATGATCGGGTCAGTGTAGATACTGGGGAAGGTTCTGGTTACTTGCCATAACCCGATCATAAGCCATAAGCACCATATATCTGTTTTTAATATGCATTAAATAATAATAACACCACCAACAATAATAAAATTATTATTATTATTATTATTATTATTATTATTATTATTTCCTTTGATATCTGGCGTTTACACATTTCTTTCCGGGTCCCGCCCAGGGACCTAAGGTTAGAAATGGCATCATGACACTTTCCACTGCAAAAAAAAATAATTACATAGATAAAGCCCTTCGTAAAGTGTGGGCTGTACTTGTCAGAACAATTTTTTGTATCTCTTTGAGGCATGGACTTCCAGGGATCCCTTCAATCAGCCTACTGGAATCTTTTTCATCCAGTCCAAGGGCTCCAACTACACCAGGGATCGTTGATGTTCCCATGTGCCACATTTTTGAGATTTCTATTTCAAGGTCCTTGTATTTTGACAGTTTTTCGAATATCTTCAAATTATTATTATTATTATTATTGTTATTATTATTATTATTATTATTATTATTATTATTATTATTATTATTATTGATTTCTGTTGTATACACATTTCCTTCCGGGTCCAAACCAGTGACCTAAGGTCAAAATTGTCTTCATCACTATTATTATTATTATTATTATTATTATTATTATTATTATTATTATTATTATACCACTGAAGAATTTAAGAAAAGGGAAAAAAGGTAAAGCAAAGACACAAGGTTTAATAATGTTTAACACTATTTCGGCAGTTATTCTGTCTTCTTCATGTTATATTTTAAAATTACATACAACTATAAAAAATATTAAGAAAATACAAGTTTTTGCACAAAGGTCGTTTGTTTTGAGAAAAAAAAGCGGTTATACTGATATCTTAAGTAATAATAATAATAATAATAATAATAATAATAATAATAATAATAATAATAATAATAATAATAATAATTATTATTATTATTAATAATAATAATAATAATACTGATAAGCAAATACAATGACAATGAGATAGAATGTAACATTACTTGGAGCTTTGGGAATGATATGAAAAGGTTTAAAACAACTATGTGGGTCAAATTCCTGCTAGCTTTAAAATATGGGAATTACCAAAATTATACTAATGGATACTTCTAACATCTCGCGTAGATTTCTCTCCATGCAATGACCGCAATTATATTATTTATGGCACCTCACCAGTTTGCATCTTCTGATGCCAATAAAACTTGTTGTCGCTTGAAGACACCGGTTTAAACTTGGGATCAACTCACGCAAAGCACAAGCAAAACATAATAATAATAATAATAATAATAATAATAATAATAATAATGAGAAGAAGAAGAAGAAGAAAGAGGAGGAGGTGGAAGAGGAGGAGGTGGAGGAAGATATTGAGAAGGAATAAAAAGGTATCAGTGAATGAAAGAAGCGCAGCATGAAGATATATGAAAAGCGGAGGCAAAATGATACGTTAGAAAAGAAAGAAGACGTGACTGAGAACGTATTCGAAACAAGAACGTCTGATTCAATAATTTTACTCACCATCGTTGATGGATATTTTGTGTGTGTGGTTTGCCGGTCTGCTGCTACTGGGGAATCCTAATGAAGGGGAAAAAAATTGATGTCGATGCGCGCTGTGTTTGTCAGCAAAAGGCCCGCGATGATGTTGCAGTGAATGTTTTGTCGTACGGAGTATCGGCTTTTTTATAGAGACCCGGCTTTCGATTTTGACGCTGAGTGAGTGGACAACGTGTGTGTGTGTGTGTGTGTGTGTGTGTACGTGTGTGTGTGTGTGTGTGTGTGTGTGTAGGGGAAGTGTTGGACGCGGCGTCGGGTGGCCCTTTAGCATCCAGAGACAGAGGTGGGCAGGAACGAACACGTGGCGCAGCATCTTTCGCTAGTGCACGCACTGAAGAATCGACCACGCCTATTTATCTCGCCCCAGACCACACCCATCTTCTTTGTTTGTTTCTTTTTCATTCTTTATTCAAACTGTTAACTTTTATTTCTTGATTCTCTTCACCTTTTTCTGTCTTCTTTCTTTCTTTCTTTTTTTCAACTGTTCATTTTTATTACTTCATTCCATTCACCCTTTTCTTTCTTTCTTTCTTTCTTTCTTTCTTTCTATCTTTCTTTCCTTCCTTCTTTCTTTCTTTCTTTCTTTCAACTTCTCATTTTTATTACTTCATTCCATTCACCCTTTTCTTTCTTTCTTTCTTTCTTTCTATCTTTCTTTCCTTCCTTCTTTCTTTCTTTCTTTCTTTCAACTGCTCATTTTTATTACTTCATTCCATTCACCCTTATTCATTTCTTTCTTTCTTTCTTTCTTTCTTTCTTTCTTTCTTTTTTTCAACTGTTCATTTTTATTACTTCATTCCATTCACCCTTTTCTTTCTTTCTTTCTTTCTTTCTTTCTATCTTTCTTTCCTTCCTTCTTTCTTTCTTTCTTTCTTTCAACTGCTCATTTTTATTACTTCATTCCATTCACCCTTATTCATTTCTTTCTTTCTTTCTTTCTTTCTTTCTTCAAACTGTTCATTTTTGTTATTTGATTCCATTCACCCTAATTCATTTTCTTCTTTCTGTCTCATTTATTGACTAATGTCTTTTTTCACAAACTTTTACTATAAACTTCCAGTTCCACGTTCTTTCTTTGCCAATTTTTCTTTTCCCGCCGACTTCTATCATTACATTGTAACGTTTTCACTTTTATTTTCCAATCATCTTGTCCTCACATTTCCTTTCTCTTTCTCTTTCTCTTTTTCCCTCCATCCCACGCGCTAAATATCAATGACAATTCCGACAACAACATCAGCATCAATAACATCAACAATAAAGACGCCGATGACGATGATCATCATCAACATGATATTGACCATGCAGTTGATAAGAAGAAATGACTAAAAGAAACTGAAACATGAGACAATACTGTCACTTGGTGGTGGATTCCACGCCACTTCCATTCAAAGATACAAATAATAACAACAGTAACAATAATAATAATAATAATAATAATAATAATAATAATAATAATAATAATAATACAGGTAACATCAACATACAAGCTGCCCAGATAATTGCCCTACTAGGAATATCCCATATACTAAGAAAAGTGCATCAACTAAATAACAATTCTCCTACAGGGCCTAAGGACCATATTTTGGACCGGGCTCTACAGAATACAAAGCAGGAAACATAGCATACACAAATAATAATAATAGTAATAATAATAATAATAATAATAATAATAATAATGATAATGGCACATGAGAACATCAACAATCCCAGTTGTAGTTGGAGCCTTCGGATTGATTGGAAAAGATTCCAGTAGACTCATTGAAGGGCTTCCTGAAAGCCCATGCCTTAAAGAAATACACAAAATTGTTCTCACGAGTACAGCCCACACCTTACGAAGGGCTTCATCTATGTAAAATATGTATTTTTTTTTTGCCTTTTTTTTTTTTATATTGGTCAGTGGAGAAATTCGTGATGCCATTTATGACCTTAGGTCTCTGGGCGGGACCCAGAAATGTGTAAACAAGAAATTAAAGGAAATAATACTAATAATAATAATAATAATAATAATAATAATAATAATAATAATAATAATAATGATGATGATGATGATGATGATGATGATAAGTATAATAATAAGTACTAGAAATAACTTTGAAAATTTCACGGTTTTCTTATCTGGACTTTTTGATGATTCCTAATTTTTAAGTTAATAATTGAATAAGTTAATGGCGAGTGACACGATTGGGAGATACACGTGGAAATTTCCATATTGCGTCGTTAGATATTTGAGCTTCACAAAATTAACAAAATATCGCAATAACAATCATAAATTCGAATTGTTTACAGAAGTACGGGGCTACAAATGAAAAGATTTGAAATTGACAAGTATTTCTCCATTTCACTGAAGCAGACGTTAAACATATGTTTGTATTATCATCAAATCTGTCTTTTTTTCTTTCTTTTTTCTCTCACTGAAACGTCATTCCTAGCAATCAAACCGGAATAGTCCATTATTTATGAGGGATTAACAGGGTGTAACTTACTGACTTATCAAATAAGGAACAAACAGAATTTTAATACGTAATATCAGTACTCCTATATGGTAATGAATGCTGAACAGGGAGAGACTTGAAGCAACAGAATGTGGTTCTACAGAAGGGTACAGAGAATACCATGTGCTGAACATGTTTTTAAAATCAATTCACATCAAGTAAGGCGATAATGCCACTAAGATGCAAGGGGCTACTGGAAGTGAAAGAGAATGAAAAGACTTTACAAGGAATCGGTCACCCAATCCTAAACCGAAAGAAAGGATAAACCTTTATTCTTGTTCAAAAAAGAGGGAAGAAGTTTGTACCAGATGAGAGGCGAACATATCTACACCTACAACGACGAAGATTTACAGTGAATAGAAACAAAAAGGATACTTATACTTAACATCAGAAAGGGAAATTTCCAAGACACATATTGAAGAAAGACGGGTTGGAAAATTTGATACACACAGGATAGATTTAAGCCAAGATTTAATCAATACATAACCTACCTGGCGAATTTGAGAGAATGGGATTGGTGGCGAAAAACAGGGTTTGGGATTGATGGCGAAAAACAGGGTTGGGGATTGACGGCGAAAAACAGGTTTTGGGGATTGACGGCGAAAAACAGGGTTTAGGAGTGAGGTCGAAAAACAGGGTTTGGGAGTGAGGTCAAAAAACAGGGTTTGGGATTGAGGGTGAAAAACAGGGTTTGGGATTGAGGGCGAAAAACAGGGTTTGGGAGTGATGACGAAAAACATGGTTTGGGATTGAGGGCGAAAAACGGTTTAGGAGTGAAGGCGAAAAACAGGGTTTGGGATTGTTGGCGAAAAACAGGGTTTGGGAGTGATGGGGAAAAACAGGGTTTGGGAGTGAAGGCGAAAAACAGGGTTTGGGATTGAGGGCGAAAAACATGTTTGGGATTGAGGGCGAAAAACAGGTTTTAGAAGTGATGGCGAAAAACAGGGTTTGGGATTGAGGGCGAAAAGCAGGGTTTGGGATTGAGGGTGAAAAAACAAAATTTATTGGGAGCTACAAAGGAGAGGAAGTCGTGGATCGCCCACGTCATGAAGAAAGACAGCCCATAGAAGAAATAGGAATTCTAGGAAGAATTAGGATCAACGCATTAAGAATAATGTCTGGAAATGCATATTTATCTGAAATTCGAAAGACTGTGTTAATAAAATTGTAATATTTATAAGGCTGTGTGTATTATCCTCATGAAGTGATATTAATGAAATGATAAACAAAGCTCCCGAAATCCTTCTCTTTATACTCCCCCACTCATTAGCCTATCATCATCCCCCTCTAACTACTTCCGGTGATAAACATAGCTGCTGACATCTTTTCCTCCCGATTTCATCTTCACTACCTACAGAACACGTAACCTCTGTCCGTACGGTGATAGTAATTCTCTAACAACTTTACTGGCTGATGGTGTGATATAAAAAAGCTCCCGAAATTCTCCCCTCTATACTTTTCGCACTCATTACACTATCACTCCCCTCTAACTACTTCCGGTGATAAACAAGGTTGCTGGTATCTTTTTCTATAGTAGAGTAGAACGGTCATTTTGACTTTACTCTTTCTTTCATTGCCAATTGTGATGATGGCTCTCCACAATTTCCTATAACTTCTTGATGTAAATAGTTACCGCTTCTTTCTTGTAGTGTTTTTGTTTTGTCATCGATTTCTACTTTAGAACGTAGGCGATCTTGGCTCTCCACAATTTCCTGTCTTTTCTAATTTCGTCTTTTTGTTATTCCTTCTAAACATTGCACTGCCATCCAAGCTCAACGTAACCGATCATGGCTCTCCACAATTTCCTGTCCTTTCAAGCTCTCTAATTCGTGCATTCTTTTCTTTTGTCCCTCTTGCCACCGATGTGGCCTGTAAATATGACATTTTCCAATCCCGCTTTCCACATTATATGCCATAGAAACCATCTTCCTGATAAGTTTTCTTTTTGTTTCCACTTTCTTTAAAACTTCGTCGTTGCTCACATGTTCGGTCCAAGGTATCCTCAGTATCCTTCTGTAGGACAAATATTTTTGTTGCCACTAACCTTACATTTATTCAAACTTAACTCAATATTTACTTCTCTTGCCTTGAGTGGTGGATGTGCAGATAGTGTGATAGTTGCTCGAAATGAGAAATCCGAAAGTCGAGTTCGAATTCCAGTCGGGTTATTTACATTCACTTACGCGCTATGAATCCATCTCCTCCCCACCAGCTAAGGGTTAAATAACAAAACTCTTATCTGAAAAAAAATCATTGTTATTCTCAAAAAGTTGTTTATTAAATCGCGAATAAAAAGAAGTATTTTGATAATCCTAAAGATGTTTAGTCTTTAAATTATCCACAAAGGGTTGATAATCCGTAAAAAACAAATCAATAAAGCTTGCCTTGAGATTGTCCTATGAATGATAAAATATTCAAACTTTACTTCCTTATTAATTGTCACAAACATTTTAGCCTTCTCTTGATAGCATCAGTTTCATTCTAGTTTCTGTTCTTCCTCGTTGTTCTCATGTGATGGCTATGTTATTCTCAACAATCGTCCAGCACTTCAATTTCTGTCTTTATCTGATTAAATTGTCCAGCATTCATTCCTATATTGGGAAATAGATATTATTTTACAGTTTAGCGCACGTTCCTTTCTTTCTTTCTTTCTTTCTTTGGTCTTTTTTCCCCAATTCCTTAGTATTTTCGATATGCGGGTGGTGTAACAGATAGCGCCCCAGGATGAGAAACTGAAGACATGATTTCGATTTCTAGTCGAGTTCGTTATATTCACTTATGCGCAAATACGCTTAGGAAAGGAATGAATTCATCTCTTCCTCCCCTACCCTTGCTGTGGGTTGAATAGCATGACATACTTGGCCTTAAAGCCTTGGTTGGCAACCAGTCTACCACAGAACAGCTTAAAGCGTGAAAATCTTCTGACCTGTCAGTCATGAATCGAAAGAAACATGATGACCCAAGCGTGTATCACGTATGACTCTTGACTTCTTTGTTTTAAATATTTTGCTCAGGTTTTAAGAGCCATCTTTCGTTATTCTTATGAGCTTTCAGATTTCTCTGTCATACTTTCTTTCGTCTGTTACTAAATTATAAAATCAATTCAATGTCATCACTGCACGCGGAAAAACTCAGTTGACGCAAATACAACCACGAAAAAACAACCCCGACCGAAAACAACTGCCCAATTATGCAAAGGTTCATAATCTCGTATTATAAACCAGGGGTCGGCAACCTATGTGCTGATTTAGGGTTTTAAAATGATTCAGTTTACCAATTTTTTTATACAAGTTAAGGTCAATATACCAGTTCTACAATATATTTTATTAGTAACATATAGTATATATACTTTAGTATTTTAAGACATTTTTTTATGTTTATACATTCTTTTTGTAGATACAAATATTTAAATAAATACTCTATTTTATAATAAACAGTATTAACAGCATTTACCGGCCTTAATGTTCGAGAAATTTTCATAGAAAAATATGCATCCTCCGACAGGAATCGAACCTGTATCCTATACGGAAGCGTCATATAGCCTGACGTGCTTTTACCGAGTGAGCCACAGAGGAGCGTTTCGCTTAGCAAGGTCGATTTTATTGTTTTTAAACTACACTTCTCCACGATTTTCTCTCGTACATTCATATCTGCTCGATGCGTATCCAAATGTAAATCCAAATGACGTCACACATTATGAAGTGGACAAAGTCCGACAATTATTATAAGATATTTTTTATGTTTATACTTTCTTTTAATAGATACAAATATTTAAGTAAATGCTCCGTTTATAATAAACAGTATTAATAACATTTACCGGCCTGAATGTCCGAGAAATTTTCATAGAAAATATTCGTCCTTCGACAGGAATTGAACCTGTATCCTATACGGAACCGTCATATAGCCTGACGTGCTTTTACCGACTGAGCCACAGAGCATTTACTTAAATATTTGTATCTATAAAAAGAACGTATAAACATAAAAATGTCTTAAAATAATTGTCGGACTTTGTCCATTTCATAATGTGATACTTTGGTATATATTAAAATTGAAATAGTTGAATATGCGTTGTAGTAGTTATTAGTTCGGATTTGGGCTGTCATTTGCGGTTGCGTGCCATTAGAAATTGCTTGGCGTGCCACGTGTGGCACGCGTGCCGTAGGTGGCCGACCCAGTTATAGACAACTACTGCAATGTTTGCTTCCCACTGGTTACTACACACTTATAACAGAGTACTTTTTATTACTTTTCTCATGTCATAATATAGCTCACTCTTGGCTGTGATGCATGTGCCTCGTATACACTTATTAGATTGGGTCTCATGATGGGTACACTGGAGTTCCTATAACCCCTGCATCACTTACTTGGCATGCAGCTGTCTCACTCAATAATAATATTAATATATCCTGATAGTACACCAAACATGGCTCTCATGGCTTTTGATCTTAACTGATTAAAGATATTAACAGGTAAATGTCTTCGTGAATTAAGATGACTTACAGTAAATATCCCGTTCAATTTCTTATATTTGTATGTCAGTTGCCTTACTATAAGTAGCTGGGCGTGACCTCTAGGAGAAGACGCATTGTGCACCTCTGTTCATGAGCGGGAGTAGTGGAGGGCATTACGGGTGGTGTTCGAGAGGGTTGTCTTTTTTTAAAAAGATAGATGAAGCTGCAAAGTCAATTTGGAAATCACATCTTGATGCTTGGGAACAACCTCAATTAAGCAGACTGGGTTACTTGACCTGAAGCTATTTTTAACTGGGTCTCTCCCTCGAAGTTATGCGCTGCTTGTATGAAAACCTCTCAGTATATAGTGCGCATTTAGCTGCGATACGAGTGCCTGATGCACCCTTATAAGACTGGGTGTGATGATGCATAAATTGAGTTTCGTAGATTTGTGCCCCAGCATCATTACTATACATGGCCAATATCCAGAAAGTGCCAATAAAGCCGATGTTGATAAAGTTAACACTCATCTGATTTAAAGGAAGAAACAGAAAGCTTTTAACTTGCAATGCAAGACCAGAGTCTTTTCACTAGAAACTTTTAAGCAAATATAATAAATAATAGTGTGGATCAAAAATGCTGGTTCTGTGACAAATATCAGGAAACTATAGACCATCCAATTTCAGGATGTTCTGTACTTACGCTAAATGAATATAAAAATCGTTCCGATAGAGTAGAACAATACTTATACTGGACAATGTGCAAACACTTTGGAATAGATTTTAATAAACACTGGTATGAACATCACCCAGCACCAGTTACAGAAATAGAAGACATCACAATTCTATGGCATTACACCATCTTTATAGACACGCAGATTGAAGCAAATAGGCCGGACATAATTGTCAAAAGCTGAAAAGAAAAGAAAAACTTGCCTACAAATGAATGTTTTGCCTAGCAGACTGTAACGTAGCAACCAAGAAATTTGAAAAAATATCGAAGTATAAAGACCTGGAAATCGAAATAGAAAAAAATGTGGAAATTAAAAACAAGAATAGTAACAGTCATAATAGGTGCGCTTGGAATGATAAAAAAAGGAACACAACAACACATTGAAAAAAAAATCAATGGAAATCCCAGCTTAAAAGAATTACAAAAAATGTACAGCCCACACAGTAAGAAGAAGTTTGTCCATGTAACGCTAGTGATGTTATGGAAGTTGGAAAAACAAATCATGAAATGTAGCCATAACAACACACCACTACCCGTCTTAGGTCTTCCCGCAGACTTGGTAGGTAGTGTGACCATAACAGAAATCGAAATATACTACTACTACTACTACTACTACTAAAAATAATAATAATAATAATAATAATAATAAACGAAATGATTGACGTAAGATTTTCAATATTTTCAACACTTAAAGAAGAGCGAGATTTAAGAAAAGATATAGTATTTTACAATGTCCAACAATATTTCGATAGTGTTTCTGTCTTCCTCAAGTCATGTTTAAAAATTGTATACAATTATAAAAATGTTAAAAAATCTATAAAAAATTACAATCTTTGTACAAAATCCCCTTGTCTTAAGAAAACGGCTGTACTGGTAATCAACGCGTCAAAACGGATGAAACGCAGCCAGCCTGAACGGCACGCAACTGAAACGTGCGAAATATGATGGTGATCTTACTAATCTTCGAATTTCCCGTCAGTTGATTAGTTACTAAGAGGAATTAATTAAACAGCTTAATATAAATCTTATGGAACTCTCTCCATAAGAATTCCATAAAATTTATCCATAACTTGAAGAATACAGATATACTGTTGAAATGTTATTGAACATTGTCGAACACTGTGCCTTTTCTTTTCTTTTGTCACGCTCTTCTTTAAGTGCTAATAATAATAATAATAATAATAATAATAATAATAATAATAATAATATGAACAACATATTGAGACAATTGTCCATCCATTCTCTGGTTGTCTAATCTTGTAAACAAATAATAATAATAATAATAATAATAATAATAATAATAATAATTACAACAACAACCGTTTTTGGTACCTCGACCGCAAGCGTATTACTAAAAGGAAAGAGGGATTGGAAAATTTTATACACACAGGACAAAAGGCAAGGAGGACAGCGGCAAACAATGCATAAGCCGCTTAGCGAGCTTGAATAAATGTTAGGTTGGAATAAGGTTTAAGGGAGATAGCAAAATGACAAAATTTATTAAGAGCTAGAAAGGACAGGTGGTTGGGGAGAGCCAACGTCCTGAAGGGATACGGCACATAGAAGAAGAAAACTAGATTGGCAACTAGGTCTCATTGTTTTACTGGTGAATTATCTAGATGTAACTGTCACTTTTGTTCTAATAGTTTATTTCCTGGAACACAGATTTCTTGCTTCACTGCCACCTGCAATCTAAAAAAAAGAAAGAAAAAAAAACTAAATGCAACGTCAATCGCCATCTTCTGTCTTACTAAGCTTGTTCTTTTATTGTCCTTTCTTTTCACTAAAATCTTCTCATTCATTTTACTACCAGTAACCCATTTCGTCTAAGTGGCATTATCGCCTTGATTGGAGTGAAATCATCATAAAAAGATTTTGGTCGGTGAGAAGGAAACGGATCGTCCAATACATGCAAGCATACTGGGAAAAGTAAACAAGAAGAAGAAAGCGTACTTGTTCGTCTCCTGGTAGAGTACATCATAGCATTTTGATAGAGTACATCAGTCTTCCGGTAGAGTACATCATAGTATTCTGCTAGAGTACATCATAGTCTTCTGGTAGAGTACATCATAGTATTCTGCTAGAGTACATCATAGTCTTCCGGTAGAGTACATCATAGTATTCTGGAAGAGTACATCATAGTCTTCCGGTAGAGTACATCATAGTATTCTGCTAGAATACATCATAGTATTCTACTAGAGTACATCATACTATTCTGCTAGAGTACATCATAGTATTCTGCTAGAGTACATCATACTATTCTGCTAGAGTACATCATAGTATTCTGCTAGAGTACATCATAGTATTCTGCTAGAGTACATCATAGTATTCTGCTAGAGTACATCATAGGATTCTGCTAGAGTACATCATAGTATTCTGCTAGAGTACATCATACTATTCTGCTAGAGTACATCATAGTCTTGCGGTAGAGTACATCAGAGAGAAAGCTAAAACATAAAGAAGTAACTTGATGCTACAAGAATTTGTGTAAGGTGTGAACTATGAATGATGGCTGTCATACTTGCAGTTATCGGAACACTGGGAATAGTTCCTAATAGTCTAAAACGCTAGAAGAACTGGAAATATCTAGAACTAGAAATAGAAAGAGTTTTACCCATCCAGACGAAAATGGCCGAAATACAATGAAGAATGGATATTTAGAAGACGTGTTGTTACATAAACTTTATTGACAATCTCCAGTTGTTACAGGCTTGAACATGCAATTAGGGAATAATAATAATAATAATAATAATAATAATAATGATAATAATAATAATAATGATAATAATAATGATAATAATAATAATAATTTGAAACTATTGAACAGTTACTGGCTACCTCTTCAATGTTGGCACCGACGTAATACAACCAACCATATGATAGGATTTACTGGAAGACATACTGAAAAATGGGTTGATCATCTCTCTGACACAGTCCGAGAAAGCCACGGTGGTCATTTTCTTTGGGGTTTTACCATTCATACTGACAGACATTTTTATTAATAATAGACGAGACATCGTGGTTAAAAAAAATGTCTGCTTTAGATATAGCAGTATCAACAAATAAAATAAACATCGGTTAAAATAAGTAATGTTGGATTTGTTTTATGGCTTATCAATAATAATAATAATAAAAATAATAATAATAAAATAATACTAATATTACTCCTACTACTACTACTAATAATAATAGTAAAATAATAGCAAAAATTAATACTAATAACAATAATAATAATAATAATAATAATAATACACTACTAATAATATACTACTACAATTAATAATAAAATACTACTACTATTATTACTACTAATAAAATACTACTAATAAAATACTACTAATAAAATAATAATACTGCTAATAATAACAATAGTAAAATACTACTACTAATAAAATAATAATAATAAAATACTATTACTACTACCACTAATAATAATAATAATAATAATAATAATAATGACAATGACTTTTATGGGATGGAAACTGCCAGAAATTGGTATGAATACCACCCAGACCTGGTTACAGACATAGTGCCTGTAACAGTTTTATGGGACTTTACACATAGTACAATCACAGCTAATCGCCCAGACATCATGATCAAAGACTGTAAAAACAGAATGTACTTTATCGTCGACATGGTAGTTCCTACAGACTGTAATGTCGCTTTGAAGATCTTCAAAAACAAATACAAGCACATTGAAGTGGAAACCTCAAATATGTGTCACAAAGACATTTATAATTCTAGTTGTTGTTGAGGCCCTGGATTTGATTGCAAAAGGTTCTGATAGTCAAACTGATGGGATCACTGGAAACCCATGCCTTAAAGAAATACAAAAAATGTTCTCGCACACACAACCCAAACCTTACGAAGGGATTTATCTATGCAAAGTGTGTGTGTGTGTGTGTGTGTGTGTGTGTGTGTGTGTGTGTGTGTGTGTTTGTTCAGTGGAAAATGTCATGATGCCATTTTTGAGCTGAGGTCTCTAGTTGGGACCCGGAACGAAATGAGTATACAACGGAAATCAAAAGAAATAATAATAATAATAATAATAATAATAATAATAATAATGTGAAATTTCCCAATCTTCACAGACATTGATTCAAATAGACCAGACGTAGTCATGAAAGATTTCAAAGAAGAATCTCGCCTACTAATTGATATGACTTGCCCGCGGGATATCAGTGTTTCTAAAAACGAAATTCAAATACTGTAAAATTATAAGGACGGGCAAATCGAAGGAACAAAAATGTGAAAACCTAAAACTACGATTATCCTTATTGTGATAAAGGCACTGGGTATAATAAAGAAGGGGTCCGAAAATCATGTGAGTAAAATTCCGGGGCACGTCAGCATCTCAGAGCTAGAAATGATGACTTTGTGTAGAAATGCAAAAATCCTCTCCATCGAAACGAAACGTCATAATTCTCCTACAACGCCTTTTTAACTCATAGACCCCAGAGGGGACCTGTTTATTAGGCACTTAAAATTACTCTCTCCAAGATGATACCTCACACAACAACAACAACAACAACAGCAATAATAATAATAATAATAATAATAATAATAATAATAATAATAATAATAATAATAATGATAATGATAATAATAATGTCATCATTGCGATAGAAATCGGTAGAATGTGGTTGCGAAAAACAACAAAATCACCTTTTGTTATTAGGACTTTGAGAATGATTGAGCGAAAAGCCAAACCTTACTAAGAGCCACAAAGGGGAGGAAGTTGCAGAGGACCATTATCATTCATGTCCTGGAGGAAAACGGCACTTAGAGAATGGATCATACTAAATAGAAAGCAAAAGAAGATAATAATAATAATAATAATAATAATAATAATAATAATTTTTGTGGTAGGATCCACCTAATTTGCATAGCGGAGTACCGACGATATAAATATGGTTGGTACCGGAAGACAAGGAGGCAAATCAAGAGATCCAACTAGAGACTCTGCCCGACTGCGACAATGATCTCATCTTCGTCGCCATTGTTGAAACTTGACTAATGCATGGAACAATAATGCAAACACAAAATGTAGTTAGAATAAAATGTATTGAAACAAGAAAGTGTACACAATATTTACATATAGTCTTTTGTATATTCCTGGGAAGACCGTTCCTGGAGAATGTGTTGACTAAGTCGCAGTCGGACAGAGTCTCTAGTTGGATCTCTTGATTTGCCTCCTTGTCTTCCGGTACCAACCATATTTATATCGTCGGTACTCCGCTATGCAAATTAGGTGGATCCTACCACAACAATAATAATAATAATAATAATAATAATAATAATAATAATAATAATAAACTTTCCGCTAGACTCATAGAAGGGGCCCCTGGTAGCTCATGCCTTAAAGAAATACAAAAATTGTACTTACAAGTACAACTCACACATTATGAAAAGCTTTATCTATATAAAATGTGTGCGATCATAGTTTTTTTTTTTAAATGATCAGTGGAAGATATCATGAAGCTATTTCTGATCTTCGGTCTCTGGTTGGGATCCGGAAGGAAATGTGTATACAGCAGAAACCCAAGTAAATAATAATAATAATAATAATAATAATAATAATAATAATAATAATAATAATAATAATAATAATAATAATAAATAAATAAATAAATAAATAATAAAAACAGAATACAGAGAATAATGCTGGACTAATGAGAAGAAATTCTGTCACTTGATCTCCTATGAAAGCTACCGGCTAGAACAGGAGTGAAAACTCAAACTCAGTGAGTACTTATAAAAGGAATAATAATGATGGCAATGAACAAACAGGAAGCTATTGGTGCTGCAGTCTGCGAAGATAATGAGAAAGGTGCCGGAAATATGAGAAGACATGTAGTTACTCTGTCTCCAGACAGTTGGTGGTGAACATGAAAAACTTGAAATAATAATAATAATAATAATAATAATAATAATAATAATAATAGACCACAATTACAGAATATGCTTTCTTATTGACGTGGCAGTTCCTACCGATTTTAATGTATCTTTGAAGATCTTAAAAAAACTAAAAATCTAAAAGGATTTTGAAGTGGAAATCTTAAAATGTGGCACATGAGGACATCAGCAATTCCATTTGTAGTTGGAGCCAACGTATTGATTGGAAATGGTTCCCATAGACTCAATGAAGAGTTTCCTGGCAGCCAATGCCTTAAAGAAATACAAAAAAAATGTACTCACAAGTACAGCTCACACACTGCGAAGAACTTTATCTACGTAAAATGCCTGTGATCAAGATTTCTTGTTTATTTTTACAAAAATGATCTGTGGAAAATGTCGTGAGGCTAATTCTCTGAAGCTAATTGTCGTGAAGCTAATTCTAGGTCTCTGGTTGGGACCCGGAAGGAAATGAAAAAATGAAGAAGAAGAAGAAGAAGAAGAAGAAGAAGAAGAAGAAGAAGAAGAAGAAGAAGAAGAAGAAGAAGAAGAAGAAGAAGAAGAAGAATCAATTACTGCCTAAAGTTTCCTTTAAATTTTACCTCTTTTTATCAAAACAATCCGACAAAAAGTACACAGCTTTCGAGACCAATGGTCAGTTTTTTTCAGATTACTAGGCTTTCTTTTTGGAGTAACCAATGGGATCCCTGCCTTTCAATGAGCAAGATCATAAAAGAAGAAATCCTTAAAGGTACTTTATCCTGTCTTGATAACGTTATCATTGGAACCGAAAGGGAGGATAAAAATGTCGAAGAATTTCTGAAAGTCGCAAAGAAAGAAAAGACCGTTAAATGTTGCTAAAACTATTCAGAAGGTAACAACACTGAATACTTTAGAACATCGTGTGGGAAATGGCATCATTAAACCTGGAGCGTCACCTCAAAGATATGAGAACACATAATAGGCTCCGGGGATTGTTTGCGTATTGCGTAAATTGGATAACTGAATTTTCAGAAAAGATACGTCCCCTAATTAAAGTCGATTTGTTCACACTGAATAAACAAACTCTCCACACTTTTGAATCCTTAAAATCCGAGCTATGTAAAGCAATTCTGTGGCCTATTGAAGAAAACTTACATTTCGAGATAGAGAGTGATGCTTCGGATAAAGCTATAACTGAGGTACTAAGTCAGAATGGGAGGCCTGTTGCATTTATGTCGAAAAATTTCCAAGGAAGCGCAAAAAGGGTATAATGTAGTCAAGAAAGAAAAATTGGCAATAATCACTGCAATGCATGAATGGAGGTCTCTTTTGTCCTGATGCCGCTTAAAGTACAAAGGCGTACAAAAGTAAAAAAAATGCCCTAATCAACGAATGGAAGTTTCGATCGCAAATATCGACCTGGGAAGTCTGACGTCGCTGCGGATGCTATTAGTCGTGTCTATTGTGCGTCTGTAAATTCTCATGTTTCGACTCTTGACGATTTACACAGGGAATTATGCTATCCTCGAGTATCAAGACTCCTGCATTTTGTAAGGTCAAGAAATCTCCCCCTTCCCTATCGAAGACGTTAAGAAATATGCGCGTCATGCAAAGTTCCGATGGTAGGTGTTAAAATCACAGTTCTATTGCCTTCTGGACGTACGCTGATAAAGTCACAGTCCTATAGCCTTCCTAAGTTACGCTGATAAAATCACAGTCGTATTGCCTTCCGATGGTAGGCTGATTAATTCATAGTCTTATTGCGTTCCGAAGGTACGCTGATGAAATCACAGTCCAATTGCGTTTCGGGGGTATGCTGATAAAATCACATTCCTATTGCCTTCTTAAGGTACGCTGATAAAGTCACAGCCCTATTGCCTTCTGAAGGTACGCTGATAAAATCACAGTCCTATTACCTTCCGACGGTACGCTGATAAAAACCCAGTCCTATTGCCTTCCGAAAGTACGCTGATAAAATCACAGTCCAATTGCCTTCCGAAGGTACGCT
>OZ038498.1:14779496-14846996 GCA_964036315.1 Acanthosepion esculentum | reverse complement strand
ATTTTGGATTGTAAGAAAAATTACCCCCACTTTTTTTTCTTATAAATATTGCATTGACAATTTTTGAGAATGACAAAGATTTTTCCCAGATACAAGTCTTACTATTTAATCCATATCTGGGGAGATGAATTCACACTTTTCTCAGGAAGGTTTGCGCGTAAGTGAATGCAAGAAATACGACTGGAATTTGAACTCGGTTCCCGGATTTCTCATTCCGCTATCTATTGCACCACCCCACATCTGATCCCCGCAAACCAACAGTGTGTGTATTAGCCAGAATAAAATGTGATCTCTGGGAAATGCTTCGCCCAATAGGGGCCAGAAAACTAGTTCCTGTTGTCGTAACCAAGAGCAAGAGCTCTTTGTCTCCTCAGTAGAACACAGTATCACATTGAAGAAACATGAAAATCAGCATAGTATTTGAAACTTGAACGATTCGAAACAGTCCACGTGACAACATTAATGAAAATAGCTGGAATATTAAGCGGGATTATTGAAAAAGCTTGCTGTCTTTTGGTTTGGTTTGGTTAGATCTGGTTCAGGAGCCTCAAATTTCAAAGACGCAAAAGAGTAGAGACTTCAACTAATTCGCGATGTCTATGATTTAAAATGAATTTTTAAAAAATGAAAAGGCTATCCTGAAGCTTTCATTTTAGCTTTAATTGAAAGTTAAAGGATTAAATTTACTATTTTCAGTAAGCAAAATATTCTGCTGTATTTAAAACAGAAATATATTGACTGGAATTGATTTTTCCTAAAATAGCTGATTTTTTGATCGTTTTTCATCGCAGTGTAATTCTCTTTATTACAGAAATCTTCCACAAATAAAATATACTTTTCTGAAACTTTATTTGAGGTGTATTAGCTGATTTAAAGTATAATTAATCTGATTTGAAACAAATATTATTTACTTTAAGTTTAAAATAACACAGAAATACACTTTTAAAACAAACGGCAGTTGTGTTTTAACCGACAGTAGCCATGTTTACGTGATTGATAAGTGATGAAAAGTTGATGACAGCTTTAGTGTTATTCTAAGGAGCCTTTATGTGTAAAACATAATTTAAGAAAATGGCGTGAGCACCATTTTTATATAATTTTTAAGTATACAGTAATCTTAAAAATGTTGGAAAATATTCTCCGTAATGCAATTTTAGGAATATTGATTTTAAATTTACTATAATCATCGCTTTTGTTTTCCGATAATGTCGTGTACGGTCGCCCATACATTCAAAATAGGCACGTTTATAAACATAAAAAACAAATTAAAGATTATTTTAAAAATCTTGGTACGTGATGATTTGTATTAAGCTTTTAAATTTTCGATTAGTAAATATAGTTTTCACTTAATAACAATATCACCTAACAGGATGCAGAATTTTAAAGGATTTATATATACATTTTTATAATAAATTCTTATAATTAAAATAAAAAAAAATTGTAAACAATTCTTTAAAAATTCATTATTCATCGAATAATTTTTTCTTAAGACAATAGTGTCGTTAATAAATCTTTTTAAAAAAGTAATTAAAAGATTTTCTAATTAAATAATGTCTTGTAGTCTTGTGGTGATTATCATCACCATCACACACATACATACATACAGATCATGCGACAAGCATTCATTGGCTAATTTCCTCAAAACTGGCACGCTGATTGGTCAATTCCGACCAATTAGATCGCTTGCACGCGAGGAATTATATTTCCCGCGCACTAAGCTGTGAACCGGTCACGTGATACATCACCTTATATAAACAAAACACGAGTGGGCCTTTTCTCTCCAGTCTCTCCCCGTTTCTCATTCCTTGCTGCCAAAATGTGACCTTCAGACGTTAAAGAACACTACCAATATTCACGCAAGTACGAACTCTTAAGTCTTCTGAACTCTTACCAACTTTTCCAACTCATATTTCCCAACATGCAACAGGAACTTTATTCTTCTAAAACTACAGTTTAATAATTAATTCAACTTCGTGAGCTCCGGTGCAAATATTTCCCAAATGTAAGAGACATAACTCTATCAAACCTTCAGCTTATGTGCATGTACATCAAAACACTAATAAATTCAATTGTTATGTTTTGAGCCATTACGTTCTGTCTTGTATTTTATGTTATGTGCTATTTTACGTCAAATATAAATTGCATGTGACCGCCACATTTGATGGTGACCTCCAGCGTCTTTGCTTCTCCTTTTCCACGTCATTCCTAATCAAAGTTAAATAATTGTGGTGGAGTCCGTTAAATCTGATTGGTCATCCTTCACATTCATATTGCTGACCCATCGTTCGTTGCGGACCCCGCTACAGTCTTATTGCATTTTTTAATTTTACAATTCGGAGCAGATTTTTAGGAAATGAGTAGAAATTTGAAAAAAAATTCTTCAAGGGGTTTTGCTTTTAACTAATAAAACAAACTTCGCAATTTAAAAATAAATTTCTCGAAATTTCATGAAATTAAGTTAAGTGGTGGTGGTGAGGGTAACATATCTAAAAAAAAATTCAAAAATTATTTCATTCATTTGTGAAAATTTCAGTAAAATCCGACAACCATTTGATTTTTGCAAAAATTTCCAAATCAATGTTTTGTTTTTGTTTTTTTACTGCAAAAAAGGCACTAAAATACCCAGAGTAATTTTTGACCGACTGCTGAAAAAGAAAAAATACAAAATTTCGAACGTACTAGGAAGGATTAAAAAATTTAATAAAATAATAAAAAAAATACTTTGGTCTTTACTCTTAATATAAGCATTTTGACAGTAGAATTTTTCGTGTTTTTATTCAGTTTGGGGACTTTTTTCATCATACTATATTGTTTTTTCAGCAAATTAGTTGGGGTACCTAAAAAAGAGACCTTACTTGCTGAAAGAGAAGGGCAGGGGACCGCGAACCCTATCGTTTAGATTCTCAACTATGGGGTCTGTGGACTCTCTTAACCGGTTCTCAACCAGGGGTTCACGAACCTACGAAACTGAATTAAATCAGTTGTTATTTTTGAATGATGGGAATTGTGTGTGTATGAGAGGGATAGATAGATAGAAACAGAGAGAGAGAGATTTTGCATGTATTCCAGTCGTTCTTTTTAATTAAGTACAGCATTAAAAAAAAAGCAAGATTTACGTGTAATTTCTCAAACGACAACCCTATTAACCTCTGTCATAAAATACAAACATAACCACTTTTCTTGCAAACTTCAGTTCTCCCCGACAATTTTCTTTTTCTTTGATATTGTCGGCATTTTTCTTTTCTTTGGTTTCAATTTTATAATTGATCAAAAAACAGGTTTATTTCTTGAAATTTCAGTTTATTTAATAATCTTCACTCAAACTTATTTTTAATATGGTTTTCTGTTGTTTGCGTATGTTGTCTTTTACCTTGAGTGTCCCCTCCACGCCAATATCAGATCAGATATTTTCCTACTCTGTTGTGTTTTTTTCTCACACCCCACGCCATTATGAGTGGTCAAATTTTATCCTTTTTTACCTTAAAACATTATAATGTATATGAAAATTCGATACTTTTAACAAAATCTTATCACCCCAAGCAAGGCAGTAAAGCCACTAAGACACAAGGGGTTACTGAGTGCAAAATAATAAGAAAGAAAAAGAAGAAAAACGTTATTAAGGAGCGAGAACAAAAGAAGAGTAATCAGGAAGACAGTTGATAAACATTGGCATTGCATTTAAATTTTTGATGATCAAAGTTGGCTAGAAAGCATGGGGATGGAAGAGAGATCCACAAGCAAGAAGTGCGAGAAAAGAAACTGCTAGCATAGAACTTACGGTTATATTTAGCCATTTCAATTGTGAATTGATGAGACCTTGTTGCCAATCGAGTACTGCGCTTAAATTCAAAACGTCTTCTTGCCATAGCGAAGAGTTTATCCGAACGGTTGCCTTGAAAGTGTTTATAGAAAAGTCACAGTTAAGTTACGGTGGGAAAGTGACTCAAGCCCAGAAACCAGTTCAGGACTAATAATATTACAGATTCTTCTTTGGATTTTATCAAGAATCTCTAAATACAGGATGCGATGGGTAAATAGTATATAAATTATATCTTTCATTTCGCGCATGCGCGTTGTTTGTTATGGATTTTGTCGACTGTACAGTATAGTAGAGTCTGTTGAGCACCGTCTGCGAGAAAAACAGCACCATAACGCAATTCACTCCACCAGGAATTTGGAAACGACACCCTATACTGCTTGGCATTCACACCGGAAGCTCTAATACGAAAATTTCAGAGTGTTTGGGTGTCAATTTGAGGACGGTGCAGAAGATTCGGATAGCAATGGTTATTGCAAAAGTGTGGCAGCTCAGAAAAATCACTTTGATCGTTCTGATAAGAAAAAATGTCGAATTTGTTGATGAGGACCACAGACTCAACACGGAGGCCTACATCAAGTACCTTGAGGAGGAATTGCTGCTCTGGGTCAAGAGGGTGGCTTCTAGAAGACCCAATGTCCGGTGACAGGCTCTCCACCATGCCACACAATCTGGAGGACATAGTCATGGCTGTCAGACAATTTCTGCGACGACATCACCTCTTACATCTAACCACCTAACACCCCAGACAGCCCTCCGATTATTATTTATGGAGCTCAGTTGAGCGATAGAGCAACAAAACTCCCTGTAATACCAAAGATGAACTGAAGGCAAAACTTATGGCAGCATTCACCAACTTAAACAAGGAGACCGTTCATAAGAGATGCAGGAGATTCCGTCTGGAGGCCTCGGTTGATGCCAATGGCGATTTTATTGAATAAATTTATTCTTTAGTATTTCAAGATATTTTTGTGCAATTTTTGAAAAAATATATGTTAAAATGAAATATCAGTTTTACTTTTTTTTTTTTATCCATCGCACCCTGTATACAGTAGGAGCACCGGGCCATGTGTGGTAGCCATATTGAAAGCATGGACGAATGGTAGACTTATAAATATATAAGATAGATTCGGGAGAGAAAAATTGTCTCGCAAGACACAGCGAAGAAACTTTCTTAGCAGGAGATCTAGTAATGGATTCAATATAGTCTTTCTACTAGTTTTTACTAAAATGATATAGCAATAAAAAAGATAATGTTTAATAAGAATTAATATTATTTTATCTGATTTACTAGATAATGAGAACATTAGAATGTTAGCCCGAGAAAATGCAACGGAGCCCATCTCCTGGAGGTTAGCATCAGCCATTCTGATGAAAGGCAGAAAGGAGTCTCTCAGATGATAAATAGAGAGCATTTTTGTTTTGGACGCATTAAACATAACAAGCTGTTCTTTGCCCCAGTTAACAACAGACTGTAGGCCCATTTTGAGATTAGCCGCCAATTTGACCTTATTGAACTGATCAGTCTATCAATATTATAGACATGTTAAATAATGCAGTAACTTCTTTGATTTCATTCTTCATGAAAACACTATTGGTATTGGATAATCTTTTATTAAGAATCTCTGAATATATAGCAGGAGCACCAGACCATATGTGGCAGCAATATTCAAAATATGAACGAATGGTAGCTTTATAGTTATGTAAGATAGATTCAGGAGAGAAAAATTGTCTAGTACGACACAGTGAACCAACTTTCTTAGCAGCAGACCTAACAATGAATTCAATATAGTCTTTCCACTAGTTTTTATAAGCCGAGAATGTAAGACCGAGAAGGCGTAACGAGTCACTCTCAAGGACGTTAGTATCAGCCATGCTGATGGGAGGCAAGAAGAGGTCTGTCACCTGATTGCTAGAGAGAAGCTTCAGTTTGAAGGCGTTAAAACTAACAAGCCATTCCTTACATCAGTTAACGACAGACTTTAGGTTATTGTTGAGATCACCTGCCAATTTGGCCGTATTAAACTGATGAAATTTACTATCGAGACAATAGTAAATGGTTTTGTCATCAGTATAGATAGCAAGGTGAGAAACGATGTAATCTGGAAAGTCATTGATGAAAATTAAGATCACAGTAGTTTCAATGATAAAGCACTGAGGGACACCTGCATTAATACAAAAAGATCTAGAAGAGTGGCCATTCAAGACAACTTTTATTTCGCGATTTGATAAGAAAGACTGAATCAGTTCAAAAATTCACCTTTCGACTTATGAAGAAGACCGGGATGCCACACCTTTTCGAGATATCCAAAGCAATAGCCCGAGCTTCATCAGTCTTATCTAAAGCTTGATAGAGTCTTTCAGCACCTAGAGAAACGAAAGCCATATTACTTGTCTGAAAGAAGGCCCTTCCATGTGAGATGCTTGACGAAGTCACAGTTGATTAAGGCATCAAGTAATTTGTCCCAAAGAGGTAGATTTATTTTCGCTTTCACTAATATGAGTTGTTAAATTTATTTTTTCTTATATAATTAAACCAATAAGAGAAGGAGACGTTGTCATAAAGTGCATTAATTTCCTCAGGTAGTTGATGAAGAATATGTGGTGGTGGTGGTGGTGAGAGGAACTAGAATAGACAAATGACTTTAAAATTGATTGACTGTCTGTCGGTAGGTCTAGCTCAAAGGTTATCAAAAAAGCCCTTCCCCCCTCAGCAATCGGTGAGGAGATTCGGAGTTCCATAGTCAAGGGGTCGAATAGTTCCATAGTCAAGAGGTACACTTATTTTCAATGACTTACTTTTCTCTCGTCAGTTTTTGTACTTTTTATACGTGTCTATCATACAAGCCTACACAAATTTCACATCCAGTTTCGGAAATTTTCTTTTCTTCCAGAAAATAAAACCTGCTGCAACAGTGTTTTCACTATTTCCCGAATTAATAACGAAAAAGAAAGAAAAAAAATGCAAATCAGATTCAATTACAAAGAAAAAATATTTATTTATTTCTAACCAGCTAAACAAGGGTTCTTGCAAAAAATTCGTCCTTTTTTGTTGAGAATAAGATAACCTATTCTCTGAGTAACACAATGTGAAAAACATAGCAGAAAATAAACTTAAAAATTACAATGCACAAAAAAAAGAAAAAAAAGAATTGCGCCCACCTGCTGTGTCAATGATAACAATAAAAAATGGGGGAAGAGACTTAGCTCTTCAGTACACTTTCAGTCCTTTCAAGGTTCAAAAGTTTTTATCTTTTTTCTTTTCTCTCTTGTGTGGACAAAACTGGGTGACCAAACATTCTTCACTTATTTTCCTCCCGTCCGCCTGGAAATTACGCGTTTCTTTTATGGCCGCTAGAAGGTGAAAATTTACTTAAGCACGAGGTAAAACGCTTTTTGAAAACGAACGTGTTTGCTCCTTCTTCTTCTCAAACGGCTTTAACTCCAAACTCTACTTAGGGACTTCTTTTCAAACTTTCTTTTCTGTGGCTTCTTCGAGGGGACTTCTCAAAAACATTCTCTGAAGGGGAAACTTGCCCTCAGCAACTTTGTTACGCATGCATCCTTCACTTATGGGCAAACGCTGCCTGCCCTTTTCAGCAGGGAGAGAGGAAACGAACCTCTTCTTTCTAAGATGTCTCGTTTCCAGCAGCTGCTAACGTCCGGTCCCAGTTCACCCTTTCAAAGGGGGGGGGGCAATTCACCTTTGAACCGTCCAATCACAGTCCATTAAAAAAATATCAGCAGGTTCTTAGGGCCAGTAACAGAGGGAGTTGTCTTTTGTTCTCCCTTGACCTAAACATTTTCAAAGCAAAACCGCACATCCTCTAATTTAAATGTTTTCTTCTTTTATTGTAATCGTAATTCTTTTGTTAATAAATGCATTGTCGTTTGTTTTGTATTTACCTTTTATTACTTGGACTCACATTTGAGTCCGCAATAATTGTTACGGGGAAAATAATACCAGGAAACACACGTTTTCTCCATAAACACAACAACCATTCCTGTACAAGTGACGACGGACATATTAAACTTATTAAAATTTGAGAAAATTATTGGTCATGAAAATGGTTCTCTGGAAATTCCTCTGTTTTTAATAATTACATATTGATATAATTATTTCTTTGAAATTTTTCTGAACTATCGTTTCTTTATTTAAATATTCTCCTTACAACCATTCCCATGTCGTTTTATGTACACTTGCTTATGCATTTCTTTTGAAATGTCTGTGGAGTTGATTTTTGTTTGCCATTTCTGGCTTCTAGCTGAGGAATTATCCGAATCTTCATTTTGTCCTGTCAGTTCTAAAACAAAATTTGTCTGTTGTCATTAATCTTTCATTACATTGCCTCAAGTTGTCCTTAAATCTCTTGCTAAAAAAGTCGACACAATATTCACTTTTGATGAGCCGTTTTCTTTTTCATATTTCCTTTCAGATTTGTTGTGTGCGAAAGTTTTCAGCACCATCCTTTGTAAAACTAAGGACTGAACACACAACATACCGTTTTTTTTAATTAAAAACAAAAACGACAGCCCAAGAAACGATCTAAAAATGACAGAAATCAGAATCAAGCAACTACAGATATTGAACTATTGAGAAGTGTCCATTTTAACTATCTGAGAATTGTCACATTTTCCATCGTTTTTTTATGGCTACTGCCAAACGTGACAGTGGAACCAAAGACGTAATTGAATAGTGAAAGCATCCTTCTAAAAGCTAAGCAAACTATTAAGAAACAAGAAAAATTCTTTGGAAACAAAAAGAAAAATAATACTTTTAATATCAAAACTCAAAAGTTTTACACAATAAAAAATAACTCCATAAATATTTGTAATAAAAAAAAAGGCATTAATAGCTAATAATATAGTAATTATATACATGGTCCAGTGGACAAAAGCGTTGGTGGAATCCAGTGACTTCACACAAACGGTTGTGAGTTCAATACCTGGCTACTACAGTGGTGAACAAAAACTTGGAGAATTGAGTTAAATGGCGAGCATGGCACGTGGAACCAGCGCAATCTACCCCCACCTCCCCAGTAGAAGAAATAAAGGGTTGAGTTCGAAATTCCAATCACCTGATGAAGACCGGGACGTGCAACGTACGAAACGTCGTGAAAATGGCTAAAAAAAAGATGAGGACAACATTCCGAAGAATGTAAATAGTGTAAATAGTTTATGAATGTTCATCAGATCGATACATGGCTTATTCGTATTTGTAGATTCGACAGTCAACCAGGCTGTCACACCCACGCACGCACGCACAAACATACACACAGATATATATCAGCATTTATCAATACATAGTTTTTACGTTCTAAAGATTTTGCTTCACTGATAAGGAGTTATTAACCAGCACCGCCCACTGCACACCCATGCACTCATATCTATCTATCTATCTATCTATCTATCTATCTATCTATCTATCTATCTATCTATCACAATCTGTTCATATCTATCTATCTATCTATCTATCTATCTATCTATCTATATATCTATCTATCTATCACAATCTGTTCATATCTATCTATCTATCTATCTATCTATCTATCTATCTCGTTCTGTTCATATCTATCTATCTATCTATCTATCTATCTATCTATCTATCTATCTCGTTCTGCTCATATCTATCTATCTATCTATCTATTTCGTTCTGCTCATATCTATCTATCTATCTATCTATCTATCTATATTGTTCTGTTCATATCTATCTATCTATCTATCTCGTTCTGTTCATATCTATCTATCTATCTATCTATCTATCTATCTATCTATCTATCTATCTCGTTCTGTTCATATCTATCTATCTATTTCTAAAAGAGTAATTTTAATCCGATTTTTACTCGATACTCGTATTTGAGTAGACGTTTCATTTATTTATTAAACAGTATATTTATTTATTTATTTCCGACTACCGGCCTGAATATTCCAGAAATCTTATTAAAGAAATATATGCGCTTTCCGCTTCTTTAACAAGAATTCTCGAATATTAAGGCCGTTACACGAAAATAAAATAAATATAATGCTTAATAAATAAACGGAGTGTCTATTCAACTATGAGTATCCACCAAAAATCTCTCCGTCTCTCTTTCTCCCCATATATATATATATATATATATATATATATATATATATATATATATATATATATATCATAATGAGAAGCCACGTATACTTTCTTGATATGTATATAATAGGGAGAAAACAACTGAAAAGTTGCAAATTAAAAGAAAAAAACGGGAACTTTTTAACAATCCAATAAAACGAGTGATGGAAGAAAAATATTTAATTCATAGTAATTGAAACCTTAAAACATGCCATTTAAGAAACAATGATGGAATTTTCATTTTTTAAAAATTACGTCCTGTAGATGGCGTCCTCCTGTACGAATGCATTCTTGAAATCTGCTGTTGAGATTCCTCATTGACTGCTGCAACATCTCAGCTGGGATACTGTGAATTTAATTCTCGTTACTAAAATGGCGAAATGTTTAGTTGCTCAAGGTCACTGTTTCGCAGTGTTGCCACTTGCTCATGTCTGGCAATACGCACTTCAAAAATTCCCGTTTTTTTTGGGGTCACCCTGTATATAATATATATATATATATATATATATATATATATATATATATATATGCATAAAAGTGAACATTGAAGTCAACACTCAGAGGCGACAGGCTGTTTCATGCTAGACGCAATCGTCAGGCGGCCTGGCGATTGCATCTAGCCTGTCGTCTCTGAGTGTTGACTTCAATGTTTACTTTTATATTTGCATACGCTCTATCTCTGATATTGAGCACTTTATCCCATAAATATAGCACACCTTAAAACTATCTTTCTTCATAAATATATATATATATAGACAAGGTGCTTTTATTTAGTTTTTTATACAATTTCTCATGCGATCTAATAATGTTTTTCTTTTCAGATGATAAATTATATAAAAACTGGCCGAATGTTCTTTTTATCCGAGCGCTTTCGGCTATACACTTAGCCATTTTCAAGGATTAAATATTTTAACTGTTAAATAAGAAATAGTTTGTTGCATGTATGTATTTATATATATTGATTTTGTTTTTCAAAACACGGTCAAGATATTGTGTCCATGTTCCTAGTTGATATTACTGAGTGTTGTTTTTTTTCATTTTATTAATAAGGCTTCCATTAATTTTAGCCTTTTTTTTTGCATGTAGGTGATACTATTATATTTGTGTTGTCAATGTTACGAATAGTGTCCGGTAGGTCTCCATGAATATTTAAATGAGATCTAATTGAGCTATGGTCAGAAAGATGTAGAGTGAATCTGCGTGTCAAACATGTTGTAGTGTGGCCTATATAATTATTTACGACTTGTCTATCGTATTCAATGATATATATATTTCCCTACCTGAGGATGATCGTATGAAACGATTGAAAGCTAGTAGTAAAAAAAGACCTGATAAAACCGGAATAAACAAGGATCATACCATTCATTAACGGATTCGAGGTTAATGTGTTTTATTATTAAAAATTGTTTGTGAGAGTGATTCTTGCCATATCATTAACTTCATTATCTGCTTTTCGTATGAATGATTCGCGTAATATATATATATATATATATATATATATATATATATATATTACTTAAATGTTATTTCTAATGGATACTCGCAACATTTAAGTAATAAAAATCTTTCGGATTAATAAATAAAAGAATCCATCCCTTTCTTTACACACACACGAGCGCTTCCCTCACATATATATTATAATAAATAAAGTTTTAAAAAAAATTCACACATTCTAGGTTGAAATAAGAATTTAGGCTTACTCAAAGAATACAGTTTCCACAAGAAACCATATCAAAATTCTGTATAACCAGAAGTGAGGCAAACAACTAATCCAATACTACTAGATTGCATCAGTATTATAACACCTGCGGAAAAAAATTCCACCTAAAAATTTCACCTTCACTTTATTTCTCTTTCACAAAGGACAGTGTCCGAAAATTCCGGCTTTTAACATATTTTCATTATTATTGTTGTTTTTTCCTTTCGAATTTCTTTCAACAGCCTACGATATATATATATATATATATATATATATATATATATATATATATATATTATTGTCATCCACAGACAGACTGTTTCGCTGTATCACAGCTCATCAGTGTGGCTAGACGTCCTGGATCGAAACCCGACAGAATTGGCGTCAGCCGGAAATTCTACCACTAAGCCGTCGGCGCACGGCAGGGATGAAGGTGAATTTTAGCGTGTTTATTTTTAGATTTAGATAAACGCACAGTGACTGACAGTGACTCAATTCTGCCGAAGAGTCTTGCTATATTAGCTTTAATAGTCACTGTTTACAAACACACGCTTCATTCGTACAGAGCTCAACCGAAATTAATTTTTCAGGAGGCAATATTATTGTCATCCACAGACAGACTGTTTTGCTATATCACAGCTCATCAGTGTGGCTAGACGTTCTCTAGCTAGGATCGAAACCCGACTGAATTGGCGTCAGTCGGAAATTCTACCACTAAGCCGTCGGCGCACGGCAGGGATGAAGTTGAATTTTAGCGTGTATATATATATATATATATATATATATATATATATATATATATATATATATATATATATATATATATATATAGAAAGAGAGAGAGAGAGAGAGAGAGAGACGGAGGGGAGGGGAGGGAGAGAAATAAAAATAGAGAAATTGAGAGCGAGGATTGCAAGACCATCTAGACAGACTGCGAAATACATTTTCATTGGTCAAGGAGATCAAGGAGCATTTTGTTTGGACTGATTTCTTCTTGATCCGTAAACAGATCACTTAAGAGCATTGATATTCATTGGTAATTGAATATACATATAAAAAAAATGTATGGGCTACTAAGAATATAGTTTTATAAGAATATAGGATTAACAGAATATAAGAATATATATGGCGTTCATTCAAACCGCTTCACACCGAAACGATGGCCTCGATGAATGACGTTTGCAGACTTTGTAGGAGACAATCTGAGGTCAGAGAGATTTAAGACACGACTAATGTCTGAATCATCGATAATAGCCACCACAAACCACAACGCAATGCCCAACATATAAGCATCCATATCGTTATATTTGTCACCCCAAGCATATAGACACGCAGGGAAACGTTGCATTACACACATACATGTATACATATAGTCACCCACATACATTTATATATAGTCATAGACATACATTTATACACCGATCACTCACACTCACTGATACACATTATGAGAAACACCCATACGTACTCACAGAAACACTGAGAAACGCATACACACACACACGTACAAATAGAGACACACGGAAGCACATCCACACATACAGTTATATACACAGGTACACAGATAACTATGCAAATACACTCACATGCATATAGATATATATAAATACACACACACGCACACACACACAGATACGGTCACATCACGTTGAAACACCGGTTCCCGTATATCACCGAAGTTAAGGAACGTTCGAGCCGGGTCAGTATCTAGACGGGTGACCGCTTCGGAATACTAGGTGTGTATGCTTGGATGTGCGGGTGGTGTAATGGATAATAGCTTGAAATTGTTAATCGGAGAGCCGAGTTCCAATTCCCTTTGGGTTAGTCATATTCACTTACGAGTAAATATCCTTGTGAAAAGTATGGAGCCATCCTCTCCCTCCCCCAGCAATAGGTTAATTAGTAAGACTTCAGTGTCAGTCAACAGTTATTACCCCCACCCACAAAAAAAATCTTAGAAAAAAAAAGTTTTTTGATTTAAAAAAAATGAATCGATCAATAAATATAAGTAAAATATGTGAATATTTTATCTTACTACTTGACTGGATACTACTTAGTCTAAACTGCTATTGAATCCACACCTGGAGGAAAAGGTGAATAAATGCATTTATGTCTTTGCCAAGGAGATTGGTGCGATTGCAAACACAGCAGACTCTGCCGGAGCAGACAGATTTCATTATCCGTCCCGATAACCGGTATACTAACAGCACATCCGTAACAGGTATTATATTTGAAGCGAGTTCAATTTCGTCAATGTTAATAATATGCAAGGAAATTTGTCCCGGCTTTCCTGCATCGGTGACTAACAACAAAAGAAGAAAGTGTTTATACAGAAAGAAAAAAAGGTAAAGGGAAAAAGGACAATTAGGAGAGAAAGAAAGGGAAAAGAGAAAATGTTCTAAACTTTAAAAAGCCTTGCTCAAAATGTTTCTCTGAGCGCCTAAAGAATCTGAATCCTTGCTGTGCGAACCATATGGCAGAAATGAAGCAGAGAAAGAAAGGTTTTAAATCCGGAATTTTCGGACACACCTGTGTCCTTCATCAGCGTGGCGAGAAATAAACAGAGAAATGGGAATTACTCACCAACAGTTGTTTTTGGTGGACGGTGTATTTTCTGGTGGGGATCATATTATTAGCAAAAACCAATCTCTGTCTGAATCCTTGCTGTGCGAAGCATTTTATGAAAATAAAATGAATTTTAAAATTTTGATTGGAGTAAATGCTTTAGGCGTGTCTATTCTAATTATTAGTGGGAGTAAAACTGTAAGCATAGATGAAGAAAGTTATAGGTTACGGAGTTGTATGGATATGAATTGGTGACAAACAAAGAGTTTCTCTGATGATCGGAAAAGCGTGAAATCCAGGGTCACAAACTTATACCCATGCAACTGAATATGCTAGCTCTATCAAAGATGCTGAGCACTTTCCAACAAGTACTGCCCATATAAAATAATATATTCCATTATCCGTCCCGATAACCGGTATACTAACAGCACATCCGTATCAGGTATTATATTTGAAGCGAGTTCAATTTCTATTTCTTCAATATTATTAATATGCAAGGAAATTTGTCCCGGCTTTCCCGCATCGGAGAGTAACAACAAAAGAAGAAAGTGTTTATCCAGAAAAAAAGGGTAATGGGATAAAAGGACAATTAGAGGAGAAAGAAAGGAAAAAGAGAAAATGCTCTTAAACAGAAAAAAGGCTTGCTCAAAATATTTCTCTGAGCGCCTATTATTAAAATACATCTTTAAGTGCCGAATCTAGGTGCGTTGTCAGTGTTGTTGTTCCCATGTCATTAGAAGTTTCGGGTCTAAATAAACAACAGACTTCTTCGATGGGCGACCCGACCGAATATGATCAGTATTCGACCCGCACCCAGAATAAAATTGCCACTAGCTTAGGACGTGCATGATATAAGTTGTCCCATATTTCTTTGAACTATAAAAACTATTTAACGTGAAAAAACTTCAGCTTTTCAAAACGTCTTCAAATACTAGTTTGAATCAAGAAAAACTTTTTTGTTCTTCCGAAACAACCTGAAACATTGCGCTTTCAATTAAGAGCTGACAAAAAAAAATGGATTACTCAAATTGTTCTTACTCGTAGTTTTATTTTCCGCTCTCGAGAAAATTATTTTGTCAGAAAGAAATGTTGTAAGTATAGACTGCGTATTATAAGAATGAAGAAACCAGTTCTATAAGTTACATCAATGCTTTTCTTTTTTTGGAACTGTATTCAAAAGGTGGCAATGCTTGATTTTCACGAGCCATAATTTTCTAAAAAGCTGCTGTCTCATGCAAAAATCATTGTCAACATTACAATTTTATATGCTGTCATCACTCCGACATTGAGTAGTAGGATCAGGTGCTTATATATGGTTGATGCTAAAAGGCGAGGAAATTTGTCCCGGCTTCCCGCATCAAATGGTTGAGGTTAAAAATTGGACTGAGGTTTAAAAAATTGCCACAAAACGCGAGTAAAACAGCCAAGATTAAAGCGGACAAACTCTCTCTTTTAAGCGCGGACGAATAAAGAAAAAAACTCCTGCTCGGTGAGTAACAATAAAAGAAGAAAGTATTTATTTACATATACAGAAAAAAAAGGACATTTAGGAGAGAAAGAAAGGGAAAAGAGAAAATGTTCTTAAACAGAAAAAAGGCTTACTCAAAATATTTCTCTGGGCGCCTAAAGAGTTCTTTAAGCGATTAGAATATTGTTACGGTTCAGATAGAAACAATCACAGTTCTTGTAGATTAGGAAAATTGTTCGCAGATATAGGAATCCTGCAGTTGAGTGAGTTCGTAGGTCGACGACAGAAGTCCAGGAGGCTCGTCAGAAGGAATGGTGAAGGGATGCAGCTTTGGATTGGTCTTGAATTGTGGACCCACGTGCGTTCTCGACAGCCCTTTAGTAGGTAGTTCTTCTTTGGTTGAAATAGCGAGAATGTGAACTTGTAAAATTGTTGTTCTCAAGTTAAATTCCAACAAATAGGCTAATGTTGTGGCTGGTGTTGAAATTATATTCTCTTGCATGACCCGTGGCAATTACACGAGTTTTGACAAGATTATCCATTTTCCCGTGCTTTTGCTTTTCTCTTACCTCGTGCCTGTGTATCTTACTAATTCTTTCCATTATTCCTTCCTGTCTTCGTTATCTGTTCATGATAAAATAAAAAGTTTAACAGAACTGTGAACGTCCCGTCACCCATTAGGGTCGTACACCTCATTTACTGCAACCGTAGCGGGAGTGGCGAGTTTAGGGCAACATAAACAGGCAGAGACCAGCCCTATTCTGGCTGGTTTGGGATTTAGAATTTTCTTTCTTTTGGGTTAGAGATCCCAGTCGGCCCTACTACTTAACGAATAGCTGAAGGGAATTAGCGCGAAATGAACGAAACAGAATCGAATCGTAATTGAACTCAGCGCACCTAATTAACTTTCAGAGGTAATATCAATTACACCATCCGCACCTCCACTTGTATGAAATATGTTTATGCAAAGGTAACTAATTTTATCATAGGAATTTACATTGATCATGGAGTTCTATAACAATATATATATATATATATATATATATATATATATATATATATATGTGTGTGTGTATATTAAAAAGGAGGGAGGTACTGCAAACTTTTTGGTTGTCATGTGGATTTAAAAAAAAATATTATCCTTTATTTTTCATAATTTTACAACACGTGTTTCTGGTCTCGCGACCGTCTTCAGGTAAAGGGTGGAGATTTCCACATATTATTAAAAATAATTAATTTTTTTTCTTTGTAAAATATTCTCGATATGAAACATTCTCTGTTTTTGTGTTAGTAATCCGAATGTCTTTCTTGAAAAAGAAATATATATATATAAATATATATATATAAATATATATATATATGTTTCTATATATATATGTTTTTATATAAATATATATATATATATGTTTATATATATATATATATATATATATATATATATATATATATATATATATATATATATATATATATGTTTCTGTGTTGGAACGACCAATAACAGGAAGTATCTATCTATCTATTATATATTTATATATATATATATATATATATATATATATATATATATATATATATATAGGGTGTTCCAAAAAAATTGACGTTATTTTAAAAGCAATTATCTTGAAAACTACTAAGTCTAGCTCAATGAAATGAAAAAGTTTAGGTGTTGAACATCATAAATTTATTATGGGACCGATTTCATAAGTTCAATATTTGCACTGCCTGTGATACGGCACACGTCAAGACGGTAGTTAAGCTCTTGCCAAACACGCTGTAGCATGTCTCCAGTAACACAGTCCAGTGCGGAAGTGGTTCTCGGTTTAATTTCGACCAGTCCCTTCACATATCTCCATAAAAAGAAATCACACAGGGACAGGTCCGGTGACCGCGGCGGCCATTTCATCAGAAAACCGTCTTCATTTCCACCACGCCCAATCCATCTCTCTGGCAGATTCTCATTGAAATAACAAAAATTAAACATATATATATATGTATGTATGTATGCATATTTATGTGTGCGTGTGTGTATGTGTGTGTGTGTGTGTGTATGTGTGTGTGTGTGTGTGTGTGTGTGTACATATATATAGAAAAATCAGAAGTTCTTTAGTATTTTTGTTTTATTTAAAAAAACAAAACAGTACTCAATGCATAAGTAGAGCTTAAATTATAATATATAGAACACAAGTACACATCAAGTGCTACAAACCAGGTGCAATCTTCAGCTGAGCGCCGTGCTTCAGTAAGGTTTCGGCCCATTAAGCTCAGTACCTTTCCACACGGTGGGCCCGCAACAGCTGGATGATGTTACGTTGCAACCGGTCTATGTTAATTAAGTGCGGCTCGATAAGAACTTTTGGGTAATCCATACACTTCCTTCCGCCGCTTTTTCCCCACAAGTCTTTATCACCTTCTCCGGCTTTGGGATCCCAGCACACTTGAGGAATCTCTTTAAAGAGGCGGCAGGAAATCCTCTATAGCCAACCTCAAATGGCACCAGAGTGCAGCTATATCCTCTCTCATGGACTTCAGCTGCCAGTTCCTCAGACCGAAGCAACTTTCTTTCATGCGCCTCCTCAATCCCTTCTTCCCATGCTACTGTCAGTTCGCCAATATATATATATATATATATATATATATATATATATATATATATATATATATATATATATATATATATGTATGTGTGTGTGTGTGTGTGTGTATTTAGGCAGCAATTCTTCTTTCATGCACATTTCATTGAAAATGATAGACAAGGTGGTTTTATTTAACATTTTATACAATTTCTGATGCGTTCTAATATTTTTTTTTTCAGATGATAAATTATATAAAAAATGTCCGAATGTTCTTTTTATCCGAGCGCTTTCGGCTATACATTTAGCCATTTTCAAGGATTATATTTTAACTGTTAAATAAGAAATAGTTTGATGTATGTATGTTTTATAAATTTTATATATTTATTCATGTTATATATATATATATATATATATATATATATATATATATATATATATGCAAGTTAGTATTTAAATTATTTTGGATTCGGATTGATAATAATAATTATTAGTAATTAATAAATTTATTTATTTTAAATCTCACATTTTTATAATGGTTTATTACTATACTTGTTATATGTATTTCAAATTTGTTTTCCTTAAAAAGGAAAATTAAAGCCTTGGTGAATTGTGAAACTCTTCGTAGCCGAGCGGTAAAACACGACCGATCAAAATATGGTTTCTCCTACAAAGGGTGTTGCAACTTCGATCAGAACATTTTCTTTATTAGGATTTCACGAATACGCACGCTAATAGACGTTAAAACAAAAATACAAAATGAGGTGTTTATTTCATTGTTTGACGTAACAATATATATGTATATATAAGGAAAATAAATTAATCCAAACAAATTACCAAATCACACCTGTTAGAATAGACGAAATAGAATAAAAAAATAAGAAACAAAATCAATAAATAAAGTAAATAATAAACAAATTAGTAAACTGTTATGACCAAAATATTAGACTATAAAAATCAAAACAAAAAATCGGACGAAAAATAGCTATAACTGTTATATAACGATAAAAAAAATGAATAAAAAAAAATAATATACTGCGTTACTTAAAATTCGAAAACCAAAAAGAGAAAATATACAGTGTAACAAATAAATAACAACAAGTAAAATAAATTGATCTAAATACATCCAAATATATAAATAAACTAACAACCGTTACCGATAAACTAGCCGTTTAGAAAAAACAAATAATGATAATCAATCCAAATAAATAAATTAAAAACTGTTCCCGCCAAAATAATAGATAGAACAAACCACAACAATCAACCCCAAAATTGAACAAATAGCTTTAATTATCTTCCCAAACAAAAACAAAACTATTAAATAAGCTATATAAACAAATCTTTATTACGTTAATAAAAACACCGATCAAAAATAAAAAAATAAATATATAAGATAAAAAATAAAAATAAAAATAAATAAAAACAAGCAAAATAATTTGATTCAAATAAATAAATAAACAAATAAACGACTTCCGGTAAAATAACCGCCAAAATAGGCTACCCACAATAAGCTACATAAACAAATTTTTACTACGTTAATAAAAACACCGATCAAAATAAAAAATAAATAAATATATAAAATAAAAAATAAAAATAAATAATAACAAGCAAAATAATTTGACAGAAATATATAAATAAACACAGAAAGGACTTCCGGTAAAATACCGGCCAAAATAGACTACCAACAATGCACCACTGACCCGTATATATAAATAGCCGAGAAAAATAACGGCACTCGTGGCATGACGATTGCATCTAGCATGAAAGAGACTGTCGCCTCTAAGTGTTGACTTCTATGTTCACTTTTATATATATATATATATATATATATATATATATATATATATATATATATATATATATATATATATATTATTTTATATGGGCGGCACTTCTTGGAAAGTGCTCAGCATCGTTGATAGAGCTAGCATATTCAATTGCATGGATATAAGTTTGTGACCTTGGGTTTCACGCTTTTCCGATCATCAGAGAAGCTCTTTGTTTGTCACCAATTCATATCCATACAACTCCGTAACCTATAACTTTCTTCATCTATGTTTACAGTCTTACTCCCACTAATAATTAGAATAGACACGCCTAAAGCATTTACTCCGATCAAAATTTTAAAATTCAGTTTATTTTCATAAAATGCTTCGCACAGCAAGGATTCAGACAGAGATTGGTTTTTGCTAATAATATGATCCCCACCAGAAAATACACCGTCCACCAAAAACAACTGTTGGTGAGTAATTCCCATTTCTCTGTTTATTTCTCGCCACGCTGATGAAGGACACCGGACTTAAAACATTTCTTTCTCTGCTTCATTTCTGCCATATGGTTAATAATTAATATTTCATAAATGTTTTTCGTACTGATTATATTGGTATCCTTTTGTTTGTTCTTGTTTTATTAACTAACCTATCTATTTTACTTACATACATACATACATACATACATATATATATATATATATATATATATATATATATATATATATATATATGTTAAAAATATAATATCAAGGATAGAGCATATGTAAATATAAAAGTGGACACTTAAGTCAATACACAGCGTCGACATGACCTGATGAAGATGACGTTCAAGCAAGTCGCTGCTTGCTGTTGACCTCATTGTCCAATATATATATATATATATATATATATATATATGCATACATATGCCTCGGCCGTTCTGCTCTCCAGCCTTCTTCAGGTATCTGTCGAACCGGGTAACCGCCAAGGAAATTCCGAATTGAGCCCTTTATTTAAACTGCAGGGAAAGAGCGCTCTTATTTCGCTGTCACTGTCTAGGGTTATCTCGTCTCGATCTTGACTTAAGTTTGGTTTGGTTTGTTTTATGGCATATCAACCTCAATGGGTTATTTAATGCCGAGAAAATTTTCACTGCCAGAAATTTTTTTTTATCAAATGTATTGCTGGTAAACTTTTTTCCCCTTCAAAAATGTATTTCTGGTAATATTTTTTCTTCAAAAATATTTTTTTACAAAAAGTATAGCTGGTGTTTTTTGTTTTTTTAATGTATTGCTGGTAATAATTTTTTTCTTCAAAAACTTATTGCTGGTAATAATTTATTTTACAAAGTATTTCTGGTATTAAAAAAACCTATTTTTACACTTTCATAGTTTGGAGATTAACTATTTGTCTATTGCTGGCACCCTAACAGGTGCTACCACCTCGGGTCTGGGTGGACATGGGAACACCAGCAATTAAGAGGTGTTTCCACGCTCCTCAAAACCTTCTGATCAGAGGCCTTGCTGCTGGACGTAGTTTATCGTCTTACCCAGGACGCGATCTTGACTTAATACGGCGCATTTAATGATCACCCTGTTCCCACTAACCCTGCATCGTCACTTCTCAGCCCAGGTATTGAACGAACCATTCACGAACCAACGGATAATTCTTCATGCTAGAAATTCAAACAGGAAAAAAGAAAAAGAAAACACGCGCATCTGTAATATATAAATCAAGCCATCTTCAGATCTACCAGAGTCTGTCTCGAGATATATCCACTTTTTCTTGTTTGTATCTCTGTGTGTATTCACTCATCTACTTCTTGATATCAATGCTTACGAAATGGTTGTCTCAAGAGACCAAAACAACCCGATTATTAGACGGAACGAAAATTATTGGAACTTTTCAGCATCTATTGCTGATTTTACTTTCTACAAGAAAATGGAAAATCAGACATCCAGATGAGATGAATTTGCTTAAACCTAGAAGCGGCGAGTTTTCGCGCCTAAATCAAAGGAAAAGTAACAATGAACCCCTTAGCGAGAGAACTGCTTATGATAAATAATATCGGAATTTCCTGGCAATATCAATAAAAGCCCATGGATTAATGATTATCAATAAAGGCTCATGGATTAAGAATTTTAAAAAATTACACAAAAAATGTTTACTTTTCAACATAATCTCTTTTTTGTCAATTTACTTAACCCAAGTCTCTTCCTGTAATTACGTAGAATGAATATTATACAATAAACATTTTAGATCAAAATCAAAGTTCTGCTGTGTCAAGATACAGACTGATTGAAGATTATGTAATTCTGAGTGACACGTGCAGTTCAAGGAAAGAGGAGAAAATATGCAAAACGCGGGGAGCTAAACACAGACACACACAGACGCACACAGACACACAGACACACACACACACACACAATACAAAAGAACATTATTTACATTATTCGGTCTATTTTCATCATCTTTGTCGCCATATTTATTACAACGTTTTGGTCGTTATACGTTCCGGCCTTCTTCAGGTGGTTGGAATGTCGAACTAAACCCTTTATTTCGCTCACTGGGGTAGACTGTTCTAGTTCCACGTGCCATGTTTAATGGATGTCAGTTATCAGTTATCTACTGTTAGTTTTTCCCTCTGAAAGTTCTCCACTGCCTTAACCGGGTATTGGACTCACACTGTTTAGGTCCTGTCACTGGATCTAACTAACGCCTTTATCCACTGTGCCAGGTGTCCTTGAAACGTTGTAATAAATATGGCGACAAAGATGAGGACAATAATCCGAATAATGTAAATAATGTACATAATACCTCATCTCAGAAATATAGACAGATACTGAAAGGCCGAAACGTTGTAATAAATATGGCGACAAAGATAAGGACAATAATCCGAATAATGTAAATAATGTACATAATACCTCATCTCAGAAATATAGACAGATATCAAAGAAATGAATATGTGGACAGAGTACTAACCTTGGTGCGCCCAGATTGAAGATAATACGAATGACTAATAGCAGAAGAACGGAATATGAATAGGGAAATTTATAAATAATTTATAGGCTATTTATAAATTCATAGGCTATTTATAAATTTATAAATAATTCATAATCTAATGAGGGCCTAACTCACTTTATCTGCGAGACAAGAAAAACCGTCGCCATTACATGGTTATTGAGAAATCAACATTCTTTGGTAACTTCATCGCAAAGTATATGTTGATTGATTTGAAATTTTTTACAGTTTATCAACCCTTTATGGGTTGTTTAAAGCTGGATCATATTTTGGATTGATAAAAAACGCAGACACATTTGTGGGTTGCATATCTCGAAAACAGTTGAGATAGATTCTATCAGAGGAATTGAGAATTAGCAAATAATAGGTTTTATTTAATTAAGAGTTTATGATTTTTAATACCGGTATACCTAACCCTACGTTGTTAATTGGTTCTAGAGCTCACGACTTAAGATGAAAACGAATTAAGTCGAAATAACCACATCATAAACCGCAAATAAGCACTCCCCATTTTCTTTTACAGTATTTATGATATGTACGTACATTATTCTGAATAAAATAATTCATTTCCACTTTATTTACCAGACTTACGCTTAGCATTAGCACTTGCACTGGGGACTTTCTTCGGAGCCATGGGCAAAAATGTATTCTAAATCTCAACTGAAATGTAATTGAAAGAACGTCAACGGCAGAGCACAGATATAAACAAGTCTGAATTAAAAAACGGTGTTGAAGTGGAAAACAACGCACGAGTGCCGCCTGTCGGCAGGAATTTGAAATATGAACATCTGCTGAACATACTTTATTATGCTACTTTTGTTTCTGATGATCTTAAGATATATATATATATATATATATATATATATATATATATATATAGGATGTGTGGGTTTGTAAATAGTGACTATTACGGCTAATAATGCAAGACTTTTCGGTAAATCGAATCGAGTTCTCTCAGTCACTGTGTGTTTATCTAAAAATAAATACGCTTAAATTCACCTTCTTCTCTGCCGTGCGCCAACGGCTTCAGGGTAAAATTTCCGACTGACGCGAATTCAGCCGGTTTTCGATTCTAGCCAGAGGCAACCGGACGTCTAGCCACACTGATGAGCTGTGATACAGCGAAACACTCTGTCTGTGGATGACAATATATATATATATATATATATACATATATATATATATATATATATATAATGATTTATTTATGATAAATATAATACATAATATTATTTTAAAATTTATTTAAATATAATTTCAGATGTGTTTATTGTTATTTTCTATTGTTATTCTAGTGTTGTTTTTTTTACGTCTCTAATACTTTTAACAGTCGACGTAAACTCGAGTAAAACGACCTAAGTCGAGTTTTATTTTTCCAGGTAATATTTAAGAAAAACCGACGTATCTTCGAAAATGATTTAACTCAAAACGACTTTAGTCGCGGTATCAGTGTACTAAACATTCCATTATAAAATTCATTCATTTCATTCACCAAACTTAGTTTCCTAAGATCTTTGGCTATTTCTAAAATTGAAAATTCACCAGAAGGAACAAAGATTTCTTAACATCCTTCATATCGAGCAACATATTCCGAAAAACGAATTCCAAGTATGTTTCCAGCAATGGTATTGTAGTAAAAACACAACCAGTGAATAAAATTATACCAAAGCTTTATTGCACTTTACTCTGACTACTCGTCTACTGACGGACTTAACAGGATGCTTTTCTACATCCTAGATCTAAAGGGGAGGTAACTGATGTGTTATCAGTACAGGTGGCACCATCGTCTTATGTAGTGCATATCTTAACAAGGTAAGTATTCTAAATGCAATATCAGCCAGGTGTGACCAGGTAAGTACATTTTTCTCTATGTGAACCATTCCAGGAATTAAACTGTCGCATCTCGAATAGAAAAAAAACGACTAATCAATTACACTTGCAATGTATTTCGTGTTTAAAATCACAAACCGAATTCAAATAAAATCTTGAATAACGTTGGTAAAAGGTTTCTATTGTCAAAATCTTTTTCTGTGTACCCTGTTTCTTCCGGACGTAGGCGATCGTGGCTCTCCACAACTTCCCGTCCTTTGTAGTTCTTAATTTTGTCTTTTTATTACATCTTCTAAACCTTGCTCCGCCATCCATTTACTCTAGCTCGCTAGGTAAGTTATTTGCTGTGTTTTTTTTGTCCATATTGCCTTCAATCTGTCCTGTGAGTATCAAATTTTCCAAACCATCTTTCCGCTTTGTGTGCCCTAGAAATTCCAACTGTTTCTTCCTGATGTTAAGTAGAAGTGTCCTTTTTTCCATTCGTTTTAGAACTTCGTCGTTATTCGAAACGAGCGCGCACGTGTCTTGCCTGCAAAGTGATGACAAAAAGAAATATGGCCGTAATTGAAGACACTATTTATGCGCGCCGATCTCGTCCAAAACAAGACGATATTTTCACACATGCAAATTTTGGCCGTCTTGGAATAGCATAAAAAGCGGGGTGCCAGCAGCACCAAAAGCGACAAGTCATTCGATGGACTGCGCGTGTCAGAGTTGGACGTACGGATTGACAGACAGACAGTGAGAAAGTTGAAGTAGGCGCAGCTGAGTTGGTGTCTGTTTCACAAATGCCCAGTGTAACGGCCGAGAAAGGGAGCCACGCAATCCATTTCCTTGAAGCGACCGAAGAAGAAGAAAAGAACAAAAAAAAAAAGCAAAAACAGCCGGCCTGCCGGTGAGCGGCACACTGCACTTTTTGACACTCACTCTTTACATTTTTTTTTCTACAGTCGTTGCTCACATGTTTGGTCCATGATGTTCTCGGCATCGTTCTGGAGAACCACATTTCTGTTGCTTCTTCATTTGTGAGGAAATTGTCCAGCATTCACTGCCATATACGTTTAAAGTGCTCCAATAACTCCGTAGACAGACACGTGGTTATTGATTGAATTCTGATCATACACTTTCATATAAGGCTCAAGAACCACAAATACAGAGTGTTATGTTTTCTATAGGCATAAGAATCATGGATTATGAGGGTATTTAGGATAGATAACGGCTGACACTAGAATTGAAGAGGTTAAGATTATATTGGCGCGGGGTTATATTTTCGGGGGCCTGTTTCATAAAACAGCAGCTCTTTAGGAGAAGCAGCTCGAAGAGGACTTCCTCTTTACCAATAGAATTCGGGGGGAATGAGAATGGTTCGCGCCTGTGTATATGGTATGGCGAGTCTTAGATGGGAAGGTCTGAATTGGTGAAACTAAAAAATGTAGCTCATCAGGACATTTTCCATGGAATACCGATAGAGCAGTCACAGGTTGCGATATAGTCTGTGGGAACAGGGTTTTATGTGGAAATTAACTGATCCCCCACAAGGCCGTATAAAAGCTTTCGAATTCTGTCGATTGGAAAAAGAGAGTTTTGGGTTACTCCAGACCAGATATAGCAGCAATACTCCATTTTTGGTCTGATCTGATTCTTGTGAAGATAGAGCATGACAGGTGGAGTCGCGTACATTTTGATGCAGTATGAGGAGCCGGCCATTTTTCCAGCGTCATTTAACGGTGACACGAATATCGGATTTCTTGAGGGCGAACTTGAGCTCCATTACACGCTCAAAGGATGCAGCCTCTTTGAAAGTGAAACCATTTATCGTGACTGGAGAGAGTTCATGGCCAGATCGGCGATGAAATATTACTTGCTTTGCGTTTTGACGCATTGAACCGTAATGGATTGTTAGAGATCGATCAGAGCTACGATCAGTTGCCAGGCTCTTGTCACCTGAATTTTCGGGGGTCGTCCATCGATCTGAACAGTTATTAACAATCTGAAAATATTCTTAAACAGATCGTTAATAAAAAGCAGGAAGGGTGTGGCCCCCACCCCCCGAAGAGAGAGTTTGGGGGATGCCTGTCTTGATTTTATCGGTCTGCATGCATTGATCTCATGAGGTTTTATGTTTGGTTCACGTGACCAATATTCCCCATTGAATCAACTGCATTAACAAGGAAAGACATTATGTTGAAAAATAATATTTGTTGCTCAAAATAAGCATCTTTTTTCAACATTAACCTGTAAGATCATTTATAAGAGTTTAAGAAAAGACCTTACAGTCCAGTTTGGTTTGGTTTGTTTTACACCATATCAGCCTCAATGGGTTAGTTAATGCCGACAAGATATTTATTTCTGGTAATTATTTTTTCCAAAAATGTATTGATGCTAATGTTTTTCCCAAAAATATATTCCTGGTAATTATTTTTTCCAAAAATGTATTGATGCTAATATTTTTCCCAAAAATATATTCCTGGTAATTATTTTTTCCAAAAATGTATTGATGCTAATGTTTTTCCCAAAAATATATTCCTATTAATAATTTTTTTCCAAAAATGTATTGATGCTAATGTTTTTCCCAAAAATATATTCCTGGTAATAATTTTTTACAAAAATGTATTCATGCTAATGTTTTTCCCAAAAATATATTCCTGCTAATAATTTTTTTTCCAAAAATTCATTGCTGCTAATAATTTTTTTTTACAAAAATGTATTGCTGGTATTAAAACCTATTTTTACACTTTCATAGTGTTTTGAACCAAGTTTGGAGGGGTCAACTATTTTCCCATAGCTGGGACCCTAACAGGAGCTACCACCCCGGGCCAGAGTGAACCTGGGAACACCAGGTTGTTCCATGTTTCTCAAAACCTCCTGATCCGAGGTTTTGCTGACGGCTGTAGTTTATCGTCTTTACCCAAGATGCCCTACAGTCCGTCTGAAGTAATTATATTATTCATATATTTTGTTAAATTTTTGACTTCATCAAGTTCAATTTCAGACATGATGATTTTAATTGCTTCGCATAGGTTTGTTTTGTTATCATATTGTTTGCCACCTTCATATAATTTCATCTTCACAAATGAGCATAGATGTTCGTTAGGATTCAGAGCAGGAAGTGATGATGGCCGTTACCTTATTTTCATTCCTGTAAACCTTTTAGTCTAAAAACATTTACGAGTAACCTTAGATAAATGAAAAGGGACATTGTCATGCACAAATGCATACTTCATTTCGAAACTGCAAGGCTAGGACTTGTACCATTCAAGTTCTGCCTATGGAGTCGTAATAGTTAGCACTGATAAGATTAACTTCGTCATTGATTTTGAATAGTTTAATATTGGTTTAGTGAACAATTCCAATCCATATCATTACACAGCCGTATTCTTGCCGCCTTCTTTCAGTCAAGGACACATCTGCATCTCCCGTGGGACAATCCTGAATTTAGAACTTGCAGACTGAAACCATGTGCCCCTTTCTCGTTCTCTGCAACTGCAGCAGACTTCCTGTCAAGCTTGGTTTCTTCTGCCACCATTTCTCTATCTTCGTGCTACTGCGGAAGCCCTTGCCGTCAAACTTGGATCTCTCTGCTGCAACTTCTCTTTCTTGATTAAGAGTTAAAAAAGTAAACATTTTTACTCGACTCAGTGAATATCCACTCAAAAGGTTGCCCTTTTTGTCTGTAGGAGGAGTTTTATTCTTCTGCGTGGGATGGAGTCAGCGTATTCTAAGCCCTGCCGACAGGGCACAATAAAATGACTAGAATACAGAAATAAAAATATTGTAAAATAGCGGGATCCAAGAAATTACTGTAAATATGAGACTTATCTATAGGCTAATGTTAATGTAGCTATTCGTCTATGTAATTAATACGATAAAAGGTTTCTTTTGTGGCGTGTATTGAATAATTATTTTCCCAAATTGTATGATTAAATTTTGTCGAGCATTTTTGCTGGTATTGAGAACGTCATATTGTTGTTTTTGTTTTCCAAATAACGAATGTCGAGTAAACACTTGAATGCTAAGATGGCGCTCGAAATTTGAAATAAAACAAGGCTAGGCAAACGTAAACAATAAGAATTTAGAATTAAAACAAAACAGAAAAAGATAAACAGATGCATGAAAGAAAAACACATGTTTTGAACTGTTCGTAAAATTATATATATATATATATATATATATATATATATATATATATATATATATATATATATATATATATAGATAGATAGATAGATAGATAGATAGATAGAAAGAACAGGCTGGAATAGATAGATAGAAAGAAAGAACAGGCTGGGATAGATAGATAGATAGAAAGAAAGAACAGGCTGGAATAGATAGATAGATAGATAGATAGAAAGAAGGAACAGACTGGAATAGATAGATAGATAGATAGATAGATAGATAGAACAGGCTGGAATAGATAGATAGATAGATAGATAGATAGATAGATAGATAGATAGATAGATAGATAGATAGAACAGGCTGGAATAGATAGATAGATAGATAGATAGATAGATAGATAGATAGATAGATAGAACAGGCTGGAATAGATAGATAGATAGATAGAAAGAACAGGCTGGAATAGATAGATAGATAGATAGATAGATAGATAGATAGATAGATAGATAGATAGATAGATATGTCATAAATTGGGATTGATAGATAGATAGATAGATAGATGTCATGATCAGGCTTAGATAGATATGTCAAAAACAAGCTTAGATCAATCGATCAATCGATAGATAGATAGATATATTATAAACAGGCTTAGATCGATCGATATATAGATAGATAGATATGTCATAAAAAGGCTTAGATCGATCGATCGATAGATAGATAGATAGATATGTCATAAACAGGATTAGATCGATCTATCGATAGATAGATATGCACAGTCGGACAGGTCAATTTTGGATCCCTAGTATTGCCCTTATTTTGAAAATTGTTTTTTTACATAATAAATCATGAGACAAAATATTTCATTCCAAATGTTTACCGTCTTTTGAAGAAACGAGTTTAAAGAATAACTTTCGGTTCATATTTGGAGCGTTGGAATGCCATTCCGCTGACCAGGGAAAACCTTAAAGTACAGCCTTATTGAAATAAATGCAGTTATTTGGTTTGAAATTAAAAGGGATAATAAATTCCATAACTAACAACTGTATATCTACAATGTGATCCAGAGAGTAAAGCAACAGTCGACTAAAATACAAAAGGTTGCATTAACAAAATTTACAGCACAATGCATTCGCCTTGCCTCCAGAAATTATTTTTCAATGTTGAAGCCAGATGAATTGGAGGTGAAGGAAAAGGCTATAAAAAAATCTGTCCTTTAGATATGTAAACAGTCATTCATACTTAATTAGTTATGTAAATTTGCAAAACTAACTTTAAAATTTCATTCAAATTACATCACAATAATATAACCAATTATGGGTAAATTTCCCAATAAAAAAATATTTTTTTGTTTCAAAAGTAGCGAGCCACTAAAGAAGAGATTTTACAAATGACCTTCATCAATTCTGAAGCGACACTCTGGTCAAATTTGATATACTTCTGCCAAAATGAAGTGTGTCAACCTGTGCCTGCAGAAGGCTTTCCAGATAATGAACCACAAGGTGTTCTCATGGATGTAACGACGCTGGTGTCTACCTGCACATTTACAAGGCGTGCAGTTAAATTAACTATCGAAGCTTCACAAATCTTATATGGATAAGAATCAAGACAGAAGCACATTATTACTAAATCACTCTGCCATCAAATAAGACCATCATTTACTTCAAACAGAAATTATTTGGTTTGCTTTGTTTAGTTTTACGGCATATCAACCTGAATGGGTTATTTAATGCCGACAAGATTTTTAAAATATTTTTTTTCAAAAATTAAGGGGTGGTTCCACGCTCCTCAAAACCTCCTGAACAGACGCCTTATTGTTGGACGCAGATTATCGTCTTACCCAGGATGTGGGAAATTATACTAAACAATTTAGCTACATTATGATGTAATATGCTATACAGTGAGCAAGTTGTATTGTGATTTTCAATAAACAGTGCAAATTTCAAACATTTTGTCTTATACAGATTTTTATCTATTTTTTGTTTTTATTAATTATGAACTAACAGAGAGGGCAAGACCTTATTATTTGATTAGCCTTTTTTGTAATCTTTTACAATTTTTACAGTTTTCACTTATCAAATACAGTACATTTAGCTTGCGCTGATTCACAATTAGAATTCTGGTTTGAATATATTTTCCATTCAATGAATCTAATACAAAAAACCCAAATATATTTGGATTTATTCGTGGAATAGTAAAATGTTGAAGTCAGTTTGTAAGTAAAAACCTAAAGAAAATAATTATTTATTTCTCTACATTTTTTCAGACGATCTTTACGACAAAATGCTCAAAAAGAGCTAAAAGTTATTAATCTAATTTTTGATGATAAAACTAATCACATTAAATCACAGCTTTCACAATGAGCGCAATGAGGACTCTCTTAAAAAGTGAAAATATACCTGTCTGAATGTCCAGGCTGAGATAGATGGATATGTCATAACCAGGTTTATATAGATAGATATATCATAAAGAGGGTAAATAGAAGGATAGATAGATAGATATGTCATGAAAAGGTTTAGATAGATAGCTAGATAGAAAGATAGATATGTCATAAACAGGCTTATATAGATATATATATCATAAAGAGGCTTAGATATATGGAGATAGGTAGATGATAACCAGGTTTATATAGATAATGATGTCATAAAGAGATTTAGATAGATAGATAGATAGATAGATATGAAAGGATTGATATATGAACATTGTACTATATCGATAGATATGAAGAGACTAAGATATGAACATTGTTCTAGATAGATAGATAGATCTGAACAGCTTCAAATAGATAGAGAGAGAGAGATAGATAGATCTGAACAGCTTCAGATAGATAGATAGATAGATAGATAGATAGATAGATAGATAGATAGATAGATCTGAACAGCTTCAGATATATAGATAGATAGATAGATCTGAACAGCTTCAGATAGATAGATAGATAGATAGATCTGAACAGCTTCAGATAGATAGATAGATAGATCTGAACAGCTTCAGATAGATAGATAGATAGATAGATAGATTGATAGATAGATCTGAACAGCTTCAGATAGAGAGATAGATAGATATGTAGAGACTGAAATAGATAAAATGAGCTGCTTTTTTAAATGTCGCATTTTCTTCTTTATACGCGTATTTAAATCATTTCAATTTATATAAATTAGTAAAAAATGTGTTTAATCTGTCGTGATAGATAATCTGTAATTAGTCTGTGTCAGGATTTAACTTAGGACAGAGAATGATGCCGCCCAAAATCTAAGTATTAAGAATCAAGCAAGAAATTTTTCATTAGAAATGAAGAAAAGAGTACTGAACTGTTACATAATATCGGACTTCTTGCATGGCCGTGAATGCTGGACAATCTCCTCACAGATGAAGAAGAGACTTGAGGGAGCAGAAATGTGGTTCTACAGAAGAATTCTCAGAATATCATGGACCGAACATGTGAGCAAGGACGAAGTTTTAGAGAATAGGGAAAGATTGTTCTAGTTCCACGTGCCATGCCTCTTCAGTTTCAGTTATCTCCCTTTTAACTCAACTCTGCAAGTTTTTGTTCACTATTGCAGTAGCTAGTTACTGAACTCACAAGTCTTTGGGTGAAATCGCTGGATCCAACCAACGCTTTTATCCACTGGGCCAAGGAGATAACTAAGATACCCGCAAGAGGAATGGCACCTGGAACTAGAACAATATACTCTGGTGGACGAAATAAATGGTTCAGTTCGAAATTCCAATACCTCATTTCAGAAATATAGACAGATTCTGAAGAAGGCCGGAGCGTACAACGACTGAAACGCCACGGATATAGGCATATTGATGAGGATAACAGTCCGAACAATGTAAATAATGTAAATAATTACAATACCTCATTTAAGAAATATAGACAGACCCTGAAGAAGGCCGGATCGTACAACGACTGAAACGTCACGGATATAGCAATATTGATGAGGACAACAGCCCGAACAATGTAAATAATTACAGTATCTCATCTCAGAAGTATAGACAGATCCAGAAGAAGGCCGGAGCGTACAACGGTCGAAACGTCATGAATATGGCAATAAAGTTGAGGACAACAGTCCAAACAATGTAAATAATGTAAATAATGACAATACCTCATTTCAGAAATATAGACAGATCCTGAAGTAGGCCGGAGGGTACGACTGAAACGTCACGGATATAGCAATATTGATGAGGACAACAGTCCGAACAATGTAAATAATGTAAATAGTTTATTTTGTCGCACTGTTGAACTCACTTCCAGTTTTCTTGCTTCTCTTCCACCTACAATCTTCAAAAATTGAAATGAAATCACCATCTTCTGTCTTCCTGAAGCCTGTTCTTTTATTGTCCTTTCTACTCACTAAAATCTTCTCGTTACCTTTCACTCCAACTAAGCCTATGCGTCTTAGTGGCTTTATCGCCTTGTTTGGAGTGAAATGATTAAAACAAAAACTTCTCAGTTTATATCTGATTATTTAGCGGCTATAGACTAATTAAAATGATAATCTTTTTTTTCCAATGCATTTAATTCAGGGGGGAATACAAAGCAGATAGACTGAATATTATACAGTGAAAAAATCAGACTAAATTCGAGTAAGAACCATGCGTCAGGGTACAAATTTATTGATTTTATCTCATTTCTAATTGAAAAGGGTATAAAATGAGGCTTATTTTTGTATATTCTTAAAAATTCTATAAAAATAATTATTGTGATGATTATGTTAAAAAGTAACAATGAAGATTAACGAAAAACTTAGCGGGAATTGTTGTTTTATCTTCTCCATGTGGGAAATATTGTTTGCTACACCTTCATATATTTGAGGGACTCAAGGAATTAATTGATGTCACTTTCTTTCTTTCTTTCTTTCTTTCTTTCTTTCTTTCTTATTTCTTTCTTTCTTTCTTTCTTTCTTTCTTTCTAACTATCTATCTATCTCAGTTTGTTCATATCTATCTATCTATCTATCTATCTATCTATCTATCTATCTATCTCAGTCTGTTCATATCTATCTATCCATCTAGCTAGCTATCTAGCTAGCTATCTATCTCAGTCTGTTCATATCTATCTATCTATCTATCTATCTATCTATCTATCTATCTATCTATCTATCTATCTATCTATCTCAATCTGTTCATATCTATCTATCTATTTATCTATCTATCTATCTATCTATCTATCTATCTATCTATCTCAGTCTGTTCATATCTATCTATCTATCTATCTATCTATCTATCTATCTATCTATCTATCTATCGATCTCAGTCTGTTCATATCTATCTATCTATCTATCTATCTATCTATCTATCTATCTCAATCTGTTCATATCTATCTCAGTCTGTTCATATCTATCTATCTATCTATCTATCTATCTATCTATCTATCTATCTATCTATCTATCTATCTATCTATCTATCTCAATCTGTTCATATCTATCTCAGTCTGTTCATATCTATCTATCTATCTATCTATCTATCTATCTATCTATCTATCTATCTATCTCAGTCTGTTCATATCTATCTATCTATCTATCTATCTATCTATCTATCTATCTATCTATCTATCTCAATCTGTTCATATCTATCTCAGTCTGTTCATATCTATCTATCTATCTATCTATCTATCTATCTATCTATCTATCTATCTATCAATCTATTTATCCTTATTCCTTCGCATTGTGTTTTAAACAACGATTTCTTCCTAATCCTTGAAAAAGCAGCACCCACAAATGTTGATTCACAGGCCTCGAAATTGCTAAACAATCGTCAAAACTAATTACCGGATATTTTATGGACTGTTATCTTATCATTATCTCGTCAGTGGCCATTTTCGCTTAAGAGCCTCGATGTAATCATTGCTACCTCGCGGTTGAAATATGGAAAAGTCGCCATGTTTGGCTTTCCCCACTTTCTCGCCTTTCACGCTTGAGGCCTTTACATCGCATAGATTTCATATTTTACTTTTTTCTAGAATTCAACTTTAACTTTCTTTCTTTCTATCTTCCTTTCTTTCTTCCCTTCCTTCTTTCTTTCCTCCCTTCTTTCTTTCCTCCCTTTTTTCTTTCCTCCCTTCTTTCTTTCCTCCTTTCTTTCTTTCTTCCCTTCTTTCTTTCTTTCTTTTTTCTTTGCTTCTTTCTGAAAATGAAGACAATGCAAGATTAAAATCGAGGAAAAGTTAATATGGCATCACTATTTGACATCTCGTGAATAAACCTCGCTATTTTATTAATTCCAATATCGACGATATGCAAGTATATATATATATATATATATATATATATATATATATATATATATATATATATATATGTATGTATGTATGTATGTATACTAAAAGTATGTATTAAAACTACTTAATTTAGGGACATAAATACACTAACGTTAAAACAATATTTTTCAAAATCTTTATCATCTTATGTAAAATTAAGTATTTAGTCACTTTTTAAATTATGAAGTTGATAATAACGTTATCAATAAGTCCATCACTTATACATAGTTTTTAGCTGGATTTTAGTCTGAAGCGTTCACTGTATAATATTTAATCTAAATGATTCATATTCACCACTAGATTAAGTGCATTGACAAAGAAAAAGATTATGTTCAAAAAATAAATATTCGTTGTTTGAATTGCTTTTCTATCATTTGAATTTTTTAATCGATTTCACCCCAAGCAAGGCAATAAAGCCACTAAGACACAAGGCTTTATTGGATTGGGAAGAATTAGAAAACAGAATCGTTACTAAGGAGCGAGCACAAAAGAGGAGTAATCGGGAGGACAGTAGAAAGCGATTGACATTGCATTTAAAGTTTGGAAGATCAAAGTTGGCTGGAAAGCATAGAGCCGGAAGGGAGTTCCACAAGCGAGAAGTGCGAGAGAACTTACGGTTGCATCTAGCCAACTCAACTGTATATTGATGAAACCTTGTCGCCAGTCTAGTACCGCGCTTAAATTAATAAATTATGGATACCCTGACGAAGAAGATATTTATTTGTAAATATTTACAAAATGTTGCACAAGGCCAAAATGGAGAATGGGGAAAAAGGACTTAACATAAAACTTAGCTAGCCATAAACACTGACCCAAACATACAACAATATTCCTTACACCAAAACAACACATTCTTATTTACCTTTCTTACTACATTCACCATAATACCTCAATGTCTCCATGAAAGTCCTAACTAAACCCCATATGCACATAATTTTTGTCTCTGCGTGGGAACAAAGCAACAATTTAAAAACTAGACCCAGTGAGTATTTACAATATGAAAACAAAAACTATTTACAAGAAACCAAATAAAATCATGTTAGTAATAAAAAAAAAACCTCAATCCTTAAATGTGGCAGAAACATCAGTTAACTGGACGAAATCAATTCGGGGCTTTAATAATATAAAACATTAATTCATCCCATGCACTCCCTTAAGCACACACGAAAAACCACCTCACGTGGGACTAGGGAAGGGGAAGAGTTCAACCGAACAGTTGCCATGGAAATAGCTATAGAAAAGGCAGAAGGAAACAACTTTACGGCGGTGGGAAAGTGACTGAAGCCGAGACGCCAGGTTAGGACCAATAATATTGCCGATTCTTCTTTGGATATTATCAAGGATCTCTAGATATATGGCGGTAGCACCAGACCATATGTGGCAGCAATATTCGAATCATGGACGAATGGTAGACTTATAGATATGCAAGATAAATTTAGGAGAGAAAAATTGTCTAGCACGGCACAGTTAACCAACTTTCTGATAATTTTAAAAAATCCAATTGTTCCCGAATACAAAACCAAAGAACCACCCAAGGTAGAGCATTACTGAATGAGGATGTTGTATGGGTGTATGAAGCGGGAGTAATAAGTTTATCATGCTGATAGGTAGGCTAGATAACAGTTGACCCTAGACTTGAAGAGGTTAAGATCGTAGTGATTGAGGACATATTTTCTCGGGAGTTCTGGGGGAATAAACTGAACAGAATACGAAGGTAATAATGATTTTTTATAATGATATTCACCCTGTACAAGGCCCGAGAGACACTCGAGATAGATGATTACAGATAAAGAGGCGCAGTTTATGCGGATATATGGGGAGGATAATGGTTAACTCTAGATCTGAACAAGTTACTATTGTCGTTATCGGGAAGCATCATCTTGGGAGTCGGTTCCACAAATCAGCGGTTTGTGGGAAGAATTTGCTCGAGTGGAACGCACCTTCTTACTAATGAAATCCGGCGGGAAAGAGGGTGTGGTTCGCTACAATGTGCGTGACATGGCGCGTTTTAGCCATGGAAGTTAGAATCGGTGGAGCTAAGGAATGTGGTTAGACCGAGCATTTTCCATGCAAATAGCGACAGACCAGCAATTGTCTTGCGACGTTTCGGCTGAGAATGGTAATTCGACCTTGTGTATATAGTATGACGGATGCCAGCTACGTAAGTCTGAACTGGTGGAACTAAATGTAGCTTGTCTGAACACTTTCCATGAAAATAGCGATAGAGTATCAAGAGGCTAGAAACTTTTCGTCTCTGAAGAAAGAGGCTGTAGAGAGGAAAATATACGCCTTTGAACTTCCTCAAGGCTGGAGAGACCTGGTAGCTGTAACCCAGATGTGGCAGCAATACTCCATTCTTTGATTGATTCTTGTAAAGTATAGCAGGAAGAAGTTAGATACTTACTGGAGCAGAAAGAGGAATCGACCATTTTTCCAGCATTTTTAGCGAGGGATCGTATTGGAGTGAGCTTGATCCCCAATAGGCCTTCATGACATGTTCATCACGACTGGTTAAAGTTGAGAGTCAGATCCGTGATGGTTTGCATCACAGTAAGGCTCTTTATTGGTTGGAATGTTCTACCACCTTCACTCTATAATCTGAACAGGCCTTCAAGACAAGGGGCTTCCTTGAAAGAGAACCCATCCATCATGACAGGTGAAAGTTCAGAGTCAGATCCGTGATCGTTTGCTACACAATAACGTCCTTTATTGAGTGGAATGTCCTATCACCTTTACTCAATCTGAACAGGCCTTCAAGACAAGGGGCTTCCTTGAAAGAGAACCCATCCATCATGACAGGTGAAAGTTTTCCAATAGCTTTAGCGATAGATCGTATTTCTACTTGAGGTCTGCGATGAAATTGAGTTCCAATAGACGATCAAGGAAAGAGGCAAGTCTACTCGCTGATGATGAGACATTACTAGCTTGATTTTGGAGGTATTGAATGTTACAGATTTATTGATGAACCTACGTATGATTTGATTAATATTTCCACAAAATTAAGTGCAATGACAAAGAAGAAAATTATGTTAAAAAATAAATATTTGTTGTTTATATTATTATTTTCATTATTTGACTACGAGTGTATTCATGAACCTACGCAGAGTTTGACGAAATAAGCGTAAATGTGGTCATACATTTATCAACGATTTTATTCGTCTTCTTCCTGTGCCGTGTCTTTTCAGGACATAGACGGTCATGGCTCTCCATAACTTCTTGTCTCTTGTAGATCTTAATAAACTTTGTCCTTCTGTTATTTCTCCTGCGGTTCTGCTATCTATTTATTCAAGCTCACTTACGCGTTGTTTTCCTCTGTCCCGTTTTCCTTCAAATTCTCCTGTGAGTATCAGATTTCCCGAGCCTTCTTTCCTCAAGAAACCCTAGAAACCTCAACGGTCTCTTCCTGGTGTTAAGTATAAGTTTCCTTTTTGTTTTCATTTTCTCTAAAACTTCGTCGTTGCTCAGATGTTTGGTCCACGGTATCCTCAGTATTCTTCTGTAGAACCATATTTATGTTGCTTCAAGTCTCTTCTTCGTCTTTGAGGAGATTGTCCAGCACTCACTGGCATATAGGCGGACAGATATCACATGACAATTTAGTGTTCTGGCCTGAAGATTGCGTTTAAGCATGTAACAGACTGTCGCCGCTGGATGTTGACCTCAATGTCCACTTGTCTATTTACATACGATCTATCTCTGATATTAAGCACTTTAACCCATAAATACAGCATACCTTAAAACGATATCTTTTTTTAAAGTTATGCTATATTTATGGGATAACGTGTTCAATATCAGAGATAGAGCGTATGTAAATATAAAAGTGAACATTGAAGTCAACACTCAGAGGCGACAGACTGTTTCATGCTAGACGCAATCGTCGTGGTCTGACGATTGTGTTTAGCATGAAACAGCCTGTCGCCTCTGAGTGTTGACTTCAATGTTCACTTGTGTGAGTATATATATATATATATATATATATATATATATATATATATATATATGATGGACTCTCCCGTCGAACTCGACGTATGAGGGCCAGACAGATCAGTTCCCAGAAACAGATAGCCGGGCACCCACACAAGATTTGATTATAGTGGTGAAGGCTTTGTGTAGGGTCATCCACACTTTTTGGAGGGACGAATACAGGGACCTGGTGCAACGAATGCCACAAGGTCCCCAAACGAACCCAGTCTGTCCTGCTATTTACCCATAGTTGGAGGGAGAAGAAGAGGATTCACACCTTTCCCAAGGGTGTTAGCACTTAAGTGAATGTAATGTATTCGACTGGAATTCGAACTCGGCTCTCCGATTCCTCAATCCAAGCCGTTATCCATTACTCCACCGTGCCTCCTATATATATAGTTAAGTTACGAAACATTTGGTAATCCGTATAGGTAGTCCCAAGGAGGATGAAATCCTGAGAGCTCAATGTAAATTCAGAGCTAATAATTTAAAGCAAACCAGACCACTTTAAGGCTCCATGTAATAATTTATTTCACCATAGCCCTTTTAAAGGACGCTGGATCATCAGACTACACTTCTAAAAGCTGAAAAGAAAAATGAAATGAACATTTACACTTTTGACGTGTAGTATTAAGTCTATGTAATTTAACAGAGAGGGTAGTGAGGAGTGGTGTGATAGACATGATCGAGTTTAGAGAGGTTTTATTTTAATATTTCTATCTATCATGCTTAGTATTAGGGGAGGAGGGACCAGACATTGACCTATTTAATCGGTTAACTTAACGGAAGTGATATATTGAAAGGGGTAGAAAGAAAAGAAGAGATAGAGAGAAAAGAAACGAAATGGGTTGTTGTTGGACGAGATTATTGTAAGAGTTGTCATTACATATGCTAATTTGGTCGGCTCCCCAAGCTGATCCCCGAATGTGACGAACTTAATATAATTGTTAGTAAAACTAATCTCAACGTACTGAGTTCGAGCCTCAGGGATGCTCTACTATTGCGACCTTGAAGCTAGTAAATATCTCGTAAATAAGATGCTGCTTGAATCCTTGTAATATATTTTAGATTATGAATCGCCAATTTAGGATGAGTCATATTTTCAGTGAAGAGATCACTTGGAGAAGAAAGGTCAGAAAGAAAAAAGAAAAAAGAAAAGAAAAGAAGAAAAACAATGAATAAAAACAGAAAAGAAAGAAAAGAAAGAAAATTGATAGAAATAGAAAGAAAAGAAAAAGACAAAAGAGAAAACTAGAAAAACAAAAGAAAAAAGAAAGAAAATGAAAAGGCCTGAGAGAAGAGGAAAAGAATAGAATGAAAGAAACTTTATGAAAGTAACATAAAAGAAAGGAGAAACAGAAGAAAGAAAGAAAGAAAGAAAAAGAAGTTAAGAAAGTGAGGAAAAACGAAAGAAATGACAACATAAAGAAAAGTTAGAAAGGAAAGAAATAGAAAAGAAAGAAAGAAAGAGAAGAAAGAAAGAAAAAGGAAAGAATTAAAGAAAAAGAGAGTGAAGAGAAAAGAAGATAAGAAAGACAGTACATCGAAGGAAAGGAAGAAAAACAGAAAAGAAAGCAATTTACACTCTATTGCTCGGACTGTTGTCTTCGTCTTTAATGCCATATTCACAACATTTCGGCCATTGTGTGCTTCCGCCTTATCCGGTGATATTTCTACTTATATTATTTGTATTTATAAAAATATCACCTGAGCATACAATGTCGGAAGGGTCGTGAATATGGCAATAAAGAGGAGGACAACAGTTTGAAAATGTAAATCGTGTAAATAGTCACACAGTACTTCATCTCAGGTGTAGAAAAGAAAGTGTGAAAGAAAAAAGAAGATTAAAAATTTTTTTTTTTTAAATAAAGGAAAGTGTTGTGGAGTTATTTCCACAATAGAACTCGTAGTCGGACTAAATGCGTCCTAAATGGGGTAAACGTACAGAAACGTTAGGAACTTGTAAATAAGTGTTACGCAGAGTAATCGGGTTGTGGTCGCTGATAACTACTCCACCCTCGACTACCTACTGACTCCTACTTATAATAGGTGGGAGAGTCTATTACCTAGACAAGGTGTCTTTCACTATAACAGAAAGAAAATGAAAAAAGCGAGTTTGAAGGAGAAAAGAACAGAAAGAACAACATTATTTTTTATTGGAGTAAAGATCTGTTACAGAAAAGAGTCTTCCTTTTGCGTCAGCTTTTGCCATATTCTTCCACGTTTATCTCCATACTTTTCATGGTATCAGATTCGCTGGGATCTTCACAAAACATGTGCAAAACTAAACAAAACAAAAGAAAACCTGAAGGGTGAATTTGTCGCACAATGATTCCTTATCAACTCTGTTTTATTAGAGAGGATTTAATAGATTTATTCATTACAGCAACAGATTGTTTGCGTTCTTTATTCTTTTCCCCTCCGTTTTCATTTTCAAGAACGAAGCATTAATCTGATGTGTCTGTTCACAGTTAATAACCCAAAAAATATTCCTACGCCGTAATCGTATTTTCTTACTGATTATTTTCTCATTCTTATTAACATTGTTTCCTTTCTTCTTGTGATGTTTTCGTTAAAAATCTCCGCCATAGATACACTCTAAATGCATTGATACACAGATGAGAAAAGGCAAAAAAAACAAAAAACAAAAGAAAAAAAATGCCATTGACATAGTCGTTTGCTAAACTTATTGTAATACAATGGTGGGCTGAAAAGTTCATAGTCAGACTATGAAGGTATGATACTTGAGCTGCGAAATCTTGTATGAATTAATTTCAGTTCTTATTAATAATTCAAAAAGCCAATTCACCCCAAAATGGCGATAATGATCCAAGAGTCTACTGGAAGGGAAAGAGAATGAGATACATTTTTAGAAAGAACCGGAAACCCAATCCTAAACACACACAAAAAAAGGAATAATCTTTTACTCCTGTTTAAAAGACCGGTGAGGATTTTGAACCGGACGACTGGCGAACATTGTTTATTTCCAGGCAAACTGACATCTGACTGTTCAAAGAAGACTGGTCATCTTGTTGGTCAAAAAAGCCATAAACACCGCATATGACGTCATAATCATTGCAATACTAGCGCCGAGCCAAATTTTTTATTTTTCATGTTGTGAACAGATAATAGTCAAATCAGGAAATAGAGAGGGTGGTTAACAAGTTCAAATCCACAATCACGCCCAGAAGCCAGTGAAACGAAGGACTTGTGTGCTGAAGCATTTTCCTGATGAATCAAAACATCTTTCGTCAGTTTTCTTGGGCGTTTGGCTTTGATAGCCTTTTGTAACTACTTCAGCAAGTTGACATAGTACTCTTCATTGATGGTGTGGCCCCTTTGAAGATAGTAAATAAACACAATAGCTTTTGCATCCACACAAACTGAGGTAAACACCTTCCCTGCATTGGAAACGACCTTGACCTTCTTTGGATCAGATGAGGAGGGTGTGTTTACACTGCATAGATTATCTCTTTGTCTTTTACTCAAAGTGATGAACCCAACACTCATCCTGGGTTAGGCGACGTTCCATTAAACCAGCTGGAACAGACTCAATCATTGTCAGATTGTCCCGTGAGACGATCAGGTTGGTGCGCCTTTGATTATAAATTCATACACAGATGGCACAGTGGTTAAAGGCGTTAGTTAGATCCAGTGACAAGACCGAAAGAGTGTGAGTTCAGTACCTGTTTAAGGCGGTGGAGAACTTGTAAAGGGGAATTAACAGGCGATAACTGATAACTGACATCCATTACACATGGCACGTGGAACTAGAACAGTCTACCCCAGCGAGCGAAATAAAGGGTTTAGTTCGACATTCCAACCACCTGAAGAAGGCCGGCGCGTACAACGGCCGAAACGTTGTGATAAATATAGCAGCAAAGATGAGGACAATAGTCCGAACAATGTAAATAGTGTACATAATACCTCATCTCAGAAATATAGATATATACTTAATTACTTTAGCTCATCACCTCCCAATGTCCAGACTTAGAGATTAGAAAGTATCTGCCTGTGCTTGTTTTATCTATATTAGAGCCGTTTGATATTTTTTGTAGACTGTTCTAGTTACACGTGCCATGTTTAATGGATGTCAGTTATCTCCTGTTAATTTCCCTCTGCAACCGGGTATTGAACTCACTGTCACTGGATCTAACTAATACCTTTACCCACTGTGCCATGTGTCCGTGAAGACATCTGTGTATGAATTTCTGGGTATTATAAACCTAATGTCTTCAGCAACCATTTTTTACCATTGCTCATATTTCAATTTTTTTGCTGTTATCATTGCATGTTTTACCAGAGCTCATAATGCAATTTTTGTTGTTATTATTGCTTTTCTCTGGCACTCCTTATTACTGGTTCCCATATTGTATTCATTTCTATGCTTGATCGGCTCAGCGAGCGAAATAAAAGGTTCAGTTCGACTATCCAACCACCTGAAGAAGGCCGGAGCGCACAACGGCCGAAACGTTGTGATAAATATGGCAGCAAAGATGAGGACGATAGCCTGAATAATGTAAATAATGATTTCCTTCGTTGCTGTCATTTCAAACAAAGCACTTTAAGTAAGGATTAACAAGTTATCTTCGGATTTACTTTGTCCTTAATAATCATCGATGGCCCCAGCTCCTTAACTTGGTATCTATGCTGATGACACAATCATTTACTCCTGTCTCTGTCGGAAGTCTGATCAGATCGATAAGGTCAATTTGGCAGCTGATCTAAAAAATCACCTCGTTTGTTGTTACTTGGGGCAATAGCTTGTTAATTTTAACTCCTCCAAAACGAAACTTCTCTCCATCAATCGCATGAAAGACCCCTTCCTCACCCATCAGAATGACTGAATTGATACAACGCCGCCCTATCTGCTGCATGTCAATTTCAAAGTTTCTAAACCTGGGGGCTATATACTCCTGAACGAAAATTGGGTGAGGAAGGGCAGGGTTTTTTTTTTAATTACTAAAAAATCGGGGAATTATCCAATTTAAATGAAAATTTCAGTACATAGTCATTAATTATTTACTTTTATAATGAATAGGTTTTTTATTTTTTTTTTAAATCTGGGAAAATGTTATACTTTTTGTAATAACCACCAATATTTTGATGACTAAATTTTACTGGAAAAATGTTTAAATTTTTTACATTTCTTAAAGATTAATCGCCGGCGTATCTCCGCTGAAAAAAAAAAGCTTCCAACACAACAGATGAAAAAACATCCTCGGCAAACTGAATTTTCTTAAAATTATAAGAAAAAACGAAGCTAATACATAACAAGAATTGACGTATTTACTGTTTTGCTGATCGTTTGACGGAAAAATTAGGGTCAATTAGTTTTTTTTTAGGGCTAGTGGTCGGCTATAGGAAGAACTCTTCCGTAAACGTTTGATGTATGAGATAATCCGCAATTTAAAATTACATTGATGTATAGTTTAGCGTCTCTTACTAGCGTCTCTTTCACCTGGTCCTGCTATACATTTTCACAAAAAAAACTTAAAATTATTTCCTCTGATATGATTCATAGCTAAATAAATGCATAAATTGATTTAAAAGAACATTTCAAAAAGAAAATTACAATTTAAAAAATAAGCGCAATTGAAATTAGAACTTCTACCCACCTCCCCAGTAGGCATGAGGCCCCCATGCGCTTGAGAGGTTCGGGGTAGTTAGCAACGACCTTGTACAAAGTACAAAAGCAAAAAAACTCTGCTGAAACTAGGCCTTTTGGGGGCTCTAACCCCATCGATGGTTCCTGCGTAGTACGCAACGCCACGGTCATGCAGATACACAATGTATATTATTAGTTGAAGACTGACAATGTAACGTCAGTTTAAAAATAAATTAAAAATGGTGGATGACCATAAAATAGTGCTGAAAAATGGCAGAGGCCGCAATGGGGTCCCCAAAAGCGGGGACCCAACCGGGCGGGTATTTCAGGGGTAAGATGTGCCGGCTCTGCAGCCAGTTTATAGTGCTTAATATTTAGAAAAAATAGTATGACACATTGGAAAGGTGGTGGAAAGAAAAAGAAAAAGAAAAAGAAAAAGAAAAAGAAAAAGAAAAAGAAAACAGATGAGTTTGGCGAGATTGAAAAAATATTCTTGCAAAAAAAAAAATTCTTTTAATAATATTCTTTCAAACATTTTGAAACTACCAGCGTCTCTCGTTTCGTACACATGTGTAGACGTGACAACATCAACTCTTAAATCTTTTTTGAGGGTTTGACGGGTTCAACTAACATCAGTTATCTTTATTTTGTACATTTATTTTTATATTTTTGTTTTGTTTTTTGGGGTTCATACACTTTCCCTCCTCATTCCGTATCATGTACAGATTTTATAGATAGAATTTTTATGCTTATTAAATTTTTATGTCACGGGGTGCGTTTTGTAGGTTCTCTGGGTGCATGCCGTATTATTGTAAATGGAGAAATGAATAATGATGGACGAGTTCTTTTGGTGGATGTGCAATTTGTAACGAGTGGATGGGTCGTGAATCTGATTAGCTAGGCACAAGATAGTAAGTGACAACCAACCTCAATTTGATGAGCGTAGAAAAACCCGGAACGATTGATCTCTCACAGTTGTGCAGGGACCATGATTAAACGCTAAAAATGCCGGGACGAAATGTCGTGGCTGTGAATGCAGGTACAACTGAGAAGCGCTGTAGATAATAGAAAGAGATGTCGTGCGCTTGAAGTGCAGGTAACATTGAGAAGCGCCGTAGATACCGGAATGAGAGGTCGTGTGCTAGGAGTGCTGGTACCGTTGAGTTGTACCGTAGATACCGTAACGAGAGGTCATGCGCTTGATGTGCTGGTGTCGTTAGCAAGCGCTGTAGATAGCGGAACGATAGGTCGTGCACTTGGAGTGCAGGTGCCGTTGAGATGCGCTGTAGATAGCGGAACGATACGTCGTGCACTTGGAGTGCAGATAAGAAGCGCTGTAGATAGCAGAATGAGAGATGGTACGATTAGAGCGCAGGTACTGTTTGAGAATCGCTGTAGATACCGGAACGAGAGGTTGTGTGCTTGGAGTGCAGGTACAATTGAGAAGTACCGTAGATACCGGAACGAGAAGTCGTGCGCATGAAGTGCAGGTACCGTTGAGAAGCGCTGTAGATACCGAACGAGAGGTCGTGCGCTTGGAGTGCAGGTACCGTTGAGATGTGCTGTAGATACCGGAACGATAAGTCGTGCGCTTGAAGTGCAGTTACCGTTGAGAAGAGGTGTAGACACCGGAACGAGAGGTCGTGCGCTTGAAGTGCAATTACCGTTGAGAAGCACTGTAGATAACGGGACGAGAGGTCGTGCGCTTGGAGAGCAGGTACCGTTGAAAAACGCTGTAGATACCGTTACGAGAGGTCGTGCGCTTGGATTGCAGGTACCGTTGAAAAACGCTGTAGATACCGTTAGGAGAGGTCTTGCGCTTTGAGTGCAGGTACTGTTGAGATGTACAGCAGATACTGGAACGATAGGTCGTGCTTTGTCCAATGCAGCCTGGGGGAAGAAAACGAATTTCCCCTTAAAAGCATAAATGGTAATCGTATACCACGTAATCAGGGGAAAAGACAGTGCTTAATCCTGAAACGGATTCTCGAAAATAGATCGCGCCCGTAACCCGGTTCGGTTGATACAGTAGGACCCCGTAGCAAATCGCGGGACATACCGGTTAGAGACGTACTACCGCTAAAAGCAGTGAATCGCAAGATAACTCGGCGTGTAACAATAGGAGTCCTGAAGATTGCGAAGACGGAAAGGGAAGAGGGCATCATACTGTTCCGAAGAACAGGGTCACTAAAAACCCAAAGCTCCCCTCTGCCTAAAAATGCATCTACCACATAAGCAGGGTCACCGTATGGCATAGAGAGCGAACCTGTTCTCCTCACAAAGCAGGTTGTGGCACAAGGCCAATTTGTAATGTAGGGTGTTCCGAGCCCGTAGGATAGGGCAAAAATTGCTCGTAGACCCCGTATACACAGGGTTGGGTTTGTCTACCTTCCCAGACGATACGCTTCTCTTCAGCCTATCCTTGTCTGGCTTCCTCTCCGCCCGGAGTCAGAGTGGTCGACAAGAGAAGGAGAACCTACCCGAGATTTATCTTGACCCCCACCCCACTGAACCAGGTTGTGACACAAGGTCGGTTTTTAACGTGGGGACCCGAGTGTTTCAACTCGGGCCGCAGTCAAAGCTTGTCATACCACCGCTACGTAACAAATGTTGCGCAAAAGTGGTGGAGATACGCAAGTGAGGAGAGAAGGCCTCCGACACGGAACAGATACTACAGCCGCAGGATCTACAACGACTTGAAACAGAAGAAACCCTTCTACTCCTCTGCCAGTCCCTCCGGAAGAATCCGTAAGGAGAGCCCTAATGATTTTCTAAGCGTAGCTTAGATGTGGCACACGACCAAAAGTATGGAGTACCCAGTGGGGATCGAACTCGCTGTTCAGTCGTAATAGATCTAGCGAAGCAAGCTTGCTAACGATTATGCCACGTCGAAATGTTCAGGAAAAGAAAGAGACGATGTTTAGCTGCTGCTGATTTTATAGTATTAAGGGTATTACAACATACGACGAGTTTCGTAAGAAATTTTAGTCGTAATAGTAAAGTATCAAATTACTCAAGATTACAGACTATAGTACGAAAAGAACAAGAGTAGTAGTTATATTATGTAACCATAATCAAATATCTTAAAAATTACATTTGAAATTATAACTATAAAAATAAATTTGAAATTATAAGTGTAAAAATTACATTTGAAATTATAAAAAATAAAATTTGAAATTATAAAAAATTAAATTTGAAATTATAAGTGTAAAAATTACATTTGAAATTATAACTATAAAATTAAATTTGAAATTATAAGTGTAAAAATTACATTTGAAATTATAAAAAAATTAAATTTGAAATTATAAAAAATTAAATTTGAAATTATAAGTGTAAAAATTACATTTGAAATTATAACTATAAAATTAAATTTGAAATTATATGTGTAAAAATTACATTTGAAATTATAAGCATAAAAATCAATTTGAAATTATAACTACAAAAATTAAATTTGATATTATAAGTGTAAAAATTGCATTTGAAATTATAACTATAAAATTAAATTTGAAATTATAAGTGTAAAAATTACATTTGAAATTATAAAAAAATTAAATTTGAAATTATATGTGTAAAAATTACATTTGAAATTATAAGTATAAAAATAAATTTGAAATTATAACTACAAAAATTAAATTTGATATTATAAGTGTAAAAATTACATTTGAAATTATAAAAATTTAAATATTAAATTATATGTGCAAAAATTACATTTGAAATTATAACTATAAAATTAAATATGAAATTATAAGTGTAAAAATTACATTTGAAATTATAAAAAAATTAAATTTGAAATTATATGTGTAAAAATTACGTTTAAAATTAAAACTAAAAAATTAAATTTGGAATTATAATGGTAAAAATTACATTTGAAATTATAAAAAATTAAATTTGAAATTATAAGTGTAAAAATTACATTTGAAACTATAAAAAATTAAATTTGAAATCATAAGTGTAAAAATTACATTTGAAATTATAGAAAATTAAATTTGAAATTATATGTGTAAAAATTACATTTGAAATTATAAAAAATTAAATTTGAAATTATAAGTGTAAAAATTACATTTGAAACTATAAAAAATTAAATTTGAAGTTATATGTGTAAAAATTACATTTGCAATCTATAACTATAAAATATGAAATAAAAAATTATAACAATAAAAACAAAATTTGGAATTATAACTGTAAAAATTAAAATTGAAATTATAACAATACAAAATGAAATTTGAAATTATAACTATAAAAAATAAATTAAAAATTATAACTATAAAAAATTAAATTTTAAACTATAAGTGTAAAAATTACATTTGAAATTAGAACTATAAAAATTAAACTTAAAATTATAACTGTAAAAAAATAAATTTAAAATGATAAATATAAAAAATGAAATTTGGAATAATAACTGTAAAAAATGAAATTTGAATTTTTAACGACAAAAAATTAAATTTGATATTATAACTATGCAAAAATAAATTTGAAATCTATAACTATAAAATATGAAATTAAAAATTAAACTATAAAAAAATTAAATTTGAAATTATAAGTATAAAAAATTAAATTTAAAATCTTTAACTGAGAGTTCGGTATAAAATAGCCCAAATAGTCTTGTTGTCAACTGACCTCGATTAGTACCAACAAATGAAACGCTAAAATAAACAAACAATGATGAGGACAATGGTGATAAAGAAAATTCGAAGCAAACATTAATTAGTGAAATTTATGTTGAACCAACGTTTGTAGCAAATGTATACAAGGATTATATATATATATATATATATATATATATATATATATATATATATATATATATATATATATATATATAAAGCGCTGTCTGTCTCTGTGTGTCTGTGCGTATCAGTACATGTGCTGGACATGCACATTTGTTTTATCACCGTCTCGCATGAGATAGCCCGGATGTCAACAAGTGATATATAATAATTCAATTTCCCGCCGGCCGGGCAATGATCCGTCAATGATCACGCTCCTTGACCGGAAGTGGACGCGGCATCTTTGTGAGTTTGGTGACAACGCAGACAAAGCTTGACGACAACAACAATGACACTCTGACTTTTTCTCGACCTACACAAACTACACCCCCTTCTTTTCCCTTCTTCTTTATTACTCTTATCATCGTCAGTATTAGGGTCATTCGTTGTTGATGGCCGCCTCAGCCACATCATCTCTGAGAAGCAAAGGGTTTGAATTTAGTAAGGCCCGCCATTTTGTTGGATGAACGGAAAGAACATAAAAATAAAGATGGTGTCTTTGTCGCGTGATTGACGTCAGAGTGTTGCTCAAGCGATTGTCAAATAAAACTTGAAAAGACATTGACATGGAAATATTAATGTATGCACGCTGTACGAGTAGGTGGAAACGTTGTGTATAAATGATATACGTATGTGTGCTTTATATAGTGTATACGTGTTTCAGGTTATATGTTCAAGTTATATAGGTATGTTCATTATAATTTATTAAGATTGAAAGCAAGCGAATAACCTACTTAAAGAACTTGTGTAAATGACAGGAAGAACAGGGATTAGCAAAAAGACGAGAGAGCCATGATCATCATGTGTAAATGGCGGGTAGAATAGGGATTAGGAGAAATAGCAGAAAGACAAAATTTACGAAGAGCTACAAAGGACAGGAAATTGTGGAGAGCCATGATCGCCCATGTTTTGAAGGGACACGGCACATATTCGAATAACGAACTTGAGTAAATGGCTGGTCGAATAGGGATTAGGAGAAATAGCAGAAAGACAAAATTTACGAAGAGCTACAAAGGACAGGAAATAGTGGAGAGCCATGATCGCCCACGTTTTGAAAGGACACGGCACATATACGAATAACGAACTTGATTAAATGGCTGGTCGAATGGGGATTAGGAGAAATAGCAGAAAGACAAAATTTACGAAGATCTACAAAGGACAGGAAATTGTGGAGAGCCATGATCGCCCATGTTTTGAAGGGACACGGCACATATTCGAATAACGAACTTGAGTAAATGGCTGGTCGAATAGGGATTAGGAGAAATAGCAGAAAGACAAAATTTACGAAGAGCTACAGAGGACAGGAAATTGTGGAGAGCCATGATCACCCACGTTTTGAAAGGACACGGCACATATACGAATAACAAACTTGAGTAAATGGCTGGTCGAATAGGGATTAGGAGAAATAACAGAAAGACAAAATTTACGAAGAGCTACAAAGGACAGGAAATTGTGGAGAGCCATGATCGCCCATGTTTTGAAGGGACACGGCACATATTCGAATAACGAACTTGAGTAAATGGCTGGTCGAATAGGGATTAGGAGAAATAGCAGAAAGACAAAATTTACGAAGAGCTACAAAGGACAGGAAATTGTGGAGAGCCATGATCGACCATGTTTTGAAGGGACACGGCACATATTCGAATAACGAACTTGAGTAAATGGCTGGTCGAATAGGGATTAGGAGAAATAGCAGAAAGACAAAATTTACGAAGAGCTACAAAGGACAGGAAATTGTGGAGAGCCATGATCGCCCATGTTTTGAAGGGACACGGCACATATTCGAATAACGAACTTGAGTAAATGGCTGGTCGAATAGGGATTAGGAGAAATAGCAGAAAGACAAAATTTACGAAGAGCTACAAAGGACAGGAAATTGTGGAGAGCCATGATCGCCCACGTTTTGAAAGGACACGGCACATATACGAATAACGAACTTGATTAAATGGCTGGTCGAATAGGGATTAGGAGAAATAGCAGAAAGACAAAATTTACGAAGAGCTACAAAGGACAGGAAATTGTGGAGAGCCATGATCGCCCATGTTTTGAAGGGACACGGCACATATTCGAATAACGAACTTGAGTAAATGGCTGGTCGAATAGGGATTAGGAGAAATAGCAGAAAGACAAAATTTACGAAGAGCTACAAAGGACAGGAAATTGTGGAGAGCCATGATCGCCCACGTTTTGAAAGGACACGGCACATATACGAATAACGAACTTGATTAAATGGCTGGTCGAATAGGGATTAGGAGAAATAGCAGAAAGACAAAATTTACGAAGAGCTACAAAGGACAGGAAATTGTGGAGAGCCATGATCGCCCACGTTTTGAAAGGACACGGCACATATACGAATAACGAACTTGATTAAATGGCTGGTCGAATAGGGATTAGGAGAAATAGCAGAAAGACAAAATTTACGAAGAGCTACAAAGGACAGGAAATTGTGGAGAGCCATGATCGCCCATGTTTTGAAGGGACACGGCACATATTCGAATAACGAACTTGAGTAAATGGCTGGTCGAATAGGGATTAGGAGAAATAGCAGAAAGACAAAATTTACGAAGAGCTACAAAGGACAGGAAATTGTGGAGACCCATGATCGCCCATGTTTTGAAGGGACACGGCACATATTCGAATAACGAACTTGAGTAAATGGCTGGTCGAATAGGGATTAGGAGAAATAGCAGAAAGACAAAATTTACGAAGAGCTACAAAGGACAGGAAATTGTGGAGAGCCATGATCGCCCACGTTTTGAAAGGACACGGCACATATTCGAATAACGAACTTGAGTAAATGGCTGGTCGAATAGGGATTAGGAGAAATAGCAGAAAGACAAAATTTACGAAGAGCTACAAAGGACAGGAAATTGTGGAGACCCATGATCGCCCATGTTTTGAAGGGACACGGCACATATTCGAATAACGAACTTGAGTAAATGGCTGGTCGAATGGGGATTAGGAGAAATAGCAGAAAGACAAAATTTACGAAGATCTACAAAGGACAGGAAATTGTGGAGAGCCATGATCGCCCATGTTTTGAAGCGACACGGCACATATTCGAATAACGAACTTGAGTAAATGGCTGGTCGAATAGGGATTAGGAGAAATAGCAGAAAGACAAAATTTACGAAGAGCTACAAAGGACAGGAAATTGTGGAGAGCCATGATCGCCCACGTTTTGAAAGGACACGGCACATATACGAATAACGAACTTGATTAAATGGCTGGTCGAATAGTGATTAGGAGAAATAGCAGAAAGACAAAATTTACGAAGAGCTACAAAGGACAGGAAATTGTGGAGACCCATGATCGCCAATGTTTTGAAGGGACACGGCACATATTCGAATAACGAACTTGAGTAAATGGCTGGTCGAATAGGGATTAGGAGAAATAGCAGAAAGACAAAATTTACGAAGAGCTACAAAGGACAGGAAATTGTGGAGAGCCATGATCGCCCATGTTTTGAAGGGACACGGCACATATTCGAATAACGAACTTGAGTAAATGGCTGGTCGAATAGGGATTAGGAGAAATAGCAGAAAGACAAAATTTACGAAGAGCTACAAAGGACAGGAAATTGTGGAGAGCCATGATCGCCCATGATTTGAAGGGACACGGCACATATTCGAATAACGAACTTGAGTAAATGGCTGGTCGAATAGGGATTAGGAGAAATAGCAGAAAGACAAAATTTACGAAGATCTACAAAGGACAGGAAATTGTGGAGAGCCATGATCGCCCATGTTTTGAAGGGACACGGCACATATTCGAATAACGAACTTGAGTAAATGGCTGGTCGAATAGGGATTAGGAGAAATAGCAGAAAGACAAAATTTACGAAGATCTACAAAGGACAGGAAATTGTGGAGAGCCATGATCGCCCATGTTTTGAAGCGACACGGCACATATTCGAATAACGAACTTGAGTAAATGGCTGGTCGAATAGGGATTAGTAGAAATAGCAGAAAGACAAAATTTACGAAGATCTACAAAGGACAGGAAATTGTGGAGAGCCATGATCGCCCATGTTTTGAAGGGACACGGCACATATTCGAATAACGAACTTGAGTAAATGGCTGGTCGAATAGGGATTAGGAGAAATAGCAGAAAGACAAAATTTACGAAGAGCTACAAAGGACAGGAAATTGTGGAGAGCCATGATCGCCCATGTTTTGAAGGGACACGGCACATATTCGAATAACGAACTTGAGTAAATGGCTGGTCGAATAGGGATTAGGAGAAATAGCAGAAAGACAAAATTTACGAAGAGCTACAAAGGACAGGAAATTGTGGAGACCCATGATCGCCCATGTTTTGAAGGGACACGGCACATATTCGAATAACGAACTTGAGTAAATGGCTGGTCGAATAGGGATTAGGAGAAATAGCAGAAAGACAAAATTTACGAAGATCTACAAAGGACAGGAAATTGTGGAGAGCCATGATCGCCCATGTTTTGAAGCGACACGGCACATATTCGAATAACGAACTTGAGTAAATGGCTGGTCGAATAGGGATTAGTAGAAATAGCAGAAAGACAAAATTTACGAAGATCTACAAAGGACAGGAAATTGTGGAGAGCCATGATCGCCCATGTTTTGAAGGGACACGGCACATATTCGAATAACGAACTTGAGTAAATGGCTGGTCGAATAGGGATTAGGAGAAATAGCAGAAAGACAAAATTTACGAAGAGCTACAAAGGACAGGAAATTGTGGAGAGCCATGATCGCCCATGTTTTGAAGGGACACGGCACATATTCGAATAACGAACTTGAGTAAATGGCTGGTCGAATAGGGATTAGGAGAAATAGCAGAAAGACAAAATTTACGAAGAGCTACAAAGGACAGGAAATTGTGGAGACCCATGATCGCCCATGTTTTGAAGGGACACGGCACATATACGAATAACGAACTTGAGTAAATGACTGGTCGAATAGGGATTAGGAGAAATAGCAGAAAGACAAAATTTACGAAGATCTACAAAGGACAGGAAATTGTGGAGGGCCATGATCGCCCACGTTTTAAAGGGACACGGCACATATTCGAATAACGAACTTGAGTAAATGGCTGGTCGAATAGGGATTAGGAGAAATAGCAGAAAGACAAAATTTACGAAGAGCTACAAAGGACAGGAAATTGTGGAGAGCCATGATCGCCCACGTTTTGAAAGGACACGGCACATATACGAATAACGAACTTGATTAAATGGCTGGTCGAATAGGGATTAGGAGAAATAGCAGAAAGACAAAATTTACGAAGAGCTACAAAGGACAGGATATTGTGGAGAGCCATGATCGCCCATGTTTTGAAGGGACACGGCACATATTCGAATAACGAACTTGAGTAAATGGCTGGTCGAATAGGGATTAGGAGAAATAGCAGAAAGACAAAATTTACGAAGAGCTACAAAGGACAGGAAATTGTGGAGACCCATGATCGCCCATGTTTTGAAGGGACACGGCACATATTCGAATAACGAACTTGAGTAAATGGCTGGTCGAATAGGGATTAGGAGAAATAGCAGAAAGACAAAATTTACGAAGATCTACAAAGGACAGGAAATTGTGGAGAGCCATGATCGCCCATGTTTTGAAGGGACACGGCACATATTCGAATAACAAACTTGAGTAAATGGCTGGTCGAATAGGGATTAGGAGAAATAGCAGAAAGACAAAATTTACGAAGAGCTACAAAGGACAGGAAATTGTGGAGAGCCATGATCGACCATGTTTTGAAGGGACACGGCACATATTCGAATAACGAACTTGAGTAAATGGCTGGTCGAATAGGGATTAGGAGAAATAGCAGAAAGACAAAATTTACGAAGATCTACAAAGGACAGGAAATTGTGGAGAGCCATGATCGCCCATGTTTTGAAGGGACACGGCACATATTCGAATAACAAACTTGAGTAAATGGCTGGTCGAATAGGGATTAGGAGAAATAGCAGAAAGACAAAATTTACGAAGAGCTACAAAGGACAGGAAATTGTGGAGAGCCATGATCGCCCATGTTTTGAAGGGACACGGCACATATTCGAATAACAAACTTGAGTAAATGGCTGGTCGAATAGGGATTAGGAGAAATAGCAGAAAGACAAAATTTACGAAGAGCTACAAAGGACAGGAAATTGTGGAGAGCCATGATCGCCCACGTTTTGAAAGGACACGGCACATATACGAATAACGAACTTGATTAAATGGCTGGTCGAATAGGGATTAGGAGAAATAGCAGAAAGACAAAATTTACGAAGAGCTACAAAGGACAGGAAATTGTGGAGACACATGATCGCCCATGTTTTGAAGGGACACGGCACATATTCGAATAACGAACTTGAGTAAATGGCTGGTCGAATAGGGATTAGGAGAAATAGCAGAAAGACAAAATTTACGAAGAGCTACAAAGGACAGGAAATTGTGGAGAGCCATGATCGCCCACGTTTTGAAAGGACACGGCACATATACGAATAACGAACTTGATTAAATGGCTGGTCGAATAGGGATTAGGAGAAATAGCAGAAAGACAAAATTTACGAAGAGCTACAAAGGACAGGAAATTGTGGAGAGCCATGATCGCCCATGTTTTGAAGGGACACGGCACATATTCGAATAACAAACTTGAGTAAATGGCTGGTCGAATAGGGATTAGGAGAAATAGCAGAAAGACAAAATTTACGAAGAGCTACAAAGGACAGGAAATTGTGGAGAGCCATGATCGCCCATGTTTTGAAGGGACACGGCACATATTCGAATAACGAACTTGAGTAAATGGCTGGTCGAATAGGGATTAGGAGAAATAGCAGAAAGACAAAATTTACGAAGAGCTACAAAGGACAGGAAATTGTGGAGAGCCATGATCGCCCATGTTTTGAAGGGACACGGCACATATTCGAATAACGAACTTGAGTAAATGGCTGGTCGAATAGGGATTAGGAGAAATAGCAGAAAGACAAAATTTACGAAGATCTACAAAGGACAGGAAATTGTGGAGAGCCATGATCGCCCATGTTTTGAAGGGACACGGCACATATTCGAATAACGAACTTGAGTAAATGGCTGGTCGAATAGGGATTAGGAGAAATAGCAGAAAGACAAAATTTACGAAGAGCTACAAAGGACAGGAAATTGTGGAGAGCCATGATCGCCCATGTTTTGAAGGGACACGGCACATATTCGAATAACGAACTTGAGTAAATGGCTGGTCGAATAGGGATTAGGAGAAATAGCAGAAAGACAAAATTTACGAAGAGCTACAAAGGACAGGAAATTGTGGAGACCCATGATCGCCCATGTTTTGAAGGGACACGGCACATATTCGAATAACGAACTTGAGTAAATGGCTGGTCGAATAGGGATTAGGAGAAATAGCAGAAAGACAAAATTTACGAAGAGCTACAAAGGACAGGAAATTGTGGAGACACATGATCGCCCATGTTTTGAAGGGACACGGCACATATACGAATAACGAACTTGAGTAAATGGCTAGTCGAATAGGGATTAGGAGAAATAGCAGAAAGACAAAATTTACGAAGAGCTACAAAGGACAGGAAATTGTGGAGAGCCATGATCGCCCACGTTTTGAAAGGACACGGCACATATACGAATAACGAACTTGATTAAATGGCTGGTCGAATAGGGATTAGGAGAAATAGCAGAAAGACAAAATTTACGAAGATCTACAAAGGACAGGAAATTGTGGAGAGCCATGATCGCCCATGTTTTGAAGGGACACGGCACATATTCGAATAACGAACTTGAGTAAATGGCTGGTCGAATAGGGATTAGGAGAAATAGCAGAAAGACAAAATTTACGAAGAGCTACAAAGGACAGGAAATTGTGGAGACCCATGATCGCCCATGTTTTGAAGGGACACGGCACATATACGAATAACGAACTTGAGTAAATGACTGGTCGAATAGGGATTAGGAGAAATAGCAGAAAGACAAAATTTACGAAGATCTACAAAGGACAGGAAATTGTGGAGGGCCATGTTCGCCCACGTTTTAAAGGGACACGGCACATATTCGAATAACGAACTTGAGTAAATGGCTGGTCGAATAGGGATTAGGAGAAATAGCAGAAAGACAAAATTTACGAAGAGCTACAAAGGACAGGAAATTGTGGAGAGCCATGATCGCCCACGTTTTGAAGGGACACGGCACATATACGAATAACGAACTTGAGTAAATGGCTGGTCGAATATGGATTAGGAGAAATAGCAGAAAGACAAAATTTACGAAGAGCTCCAAAGGACAGGAAATTGTGGAGTGCCATGATCGCCCACGTTTTGAAAGGACACGGCACATATACGAATAACGAACTTGAGTAAATGGCTGTTCGAATAGGGATTAGGAGAAATAGCAGAAAGACAAAATTTACGAAGAGCTACAAAGGACAGGAAATTGTGGAGAGCCATGATCGTCCACGTTCGGAAGGGACACGGCACATAGAAGAAGAAGAAGAAGAAGAAGAAGAAGAAGAAGACATAAAGGTGAGCGTGTAGTGTAACGGATCTCTATTCGAAGAGTGAAGCCAGCGGGCAGTGTTCCAAATCTGTGCTTGTCCGTTATCTTCACCTTCGCCCTAATGTTCTAAAAAAGGTATAGATCCGTATCTTTTCCTCTTCTAAGGGTTAAATATCAGGGTAGACTGGTCTCCTTAAACCTTGCGTAGCAACCAGTCTAAGAGAAAAAGGTACTTTGACTTCCAAAACTGTGGAGAAGACAATGAAAAACCCATTATTTTTCAAAAAATGAATGGGAATTTACAGATAATAAAGGAAAGGTCTATTTACGCCTTAAAATGTCATTGTTAGATTCCATTCTAAAGGTCACTTGTCAGATTGGCACAAAACTATCTTTTTCACTGACATTTGGCCCTATTCTAGATATTTTAACGGATTGCAATAACTGATAATTGACATCCATTAAGCATGGCAGGTGGAACTAGAACAGTCTACCTCAGTGAGCGAAATAAAGGGTTCAGTTCGACATTCCAACTACCTGAAGAATGCCGGAGCGTAAAACGTCCGAAACGTTGTAATAAATATGGCGACAAAGATGAAGACAATAGTCCAAATAATGCAAATAGTGTACATAATACCCCATCTCCATAGTGTACATAATACCTCATCTCAGAAATATAGACAGATACTAGAAGGCCGAAACGTTGTAATAAATATGACGACAAAGATGAGGACAATAGTTTGAATAATGTAAATAGTTTACATAATACCTCATCTCAGAAATATAGACAGATACAGAAAGGCCGAAACGTTGTGATAAATTCCCCTATCCAAGTTCTCCACTGCCTTAACCGGGTATTGAACTCACACTCTTTGGGTCTTGTCACTGGATCTAACCACCGCCTTTTTATCCACTGTGCCATGTGTCCTTAAACCATAGCACGTAGAACTAGAACAGTTTACTCCAGTGAGCGAAATAAAGGGTTCAGTTCGACATTCCAACCACCTGAAGAAGGCCGGAGTGTACAACGGCACAATTTTGTCTGTTTCTTAATACACTGATTAGCTTTTGGATTATGCATCTTTGGCTATTCAAATGCATCTTCGGATTTCAGTATTGCATTTTCTTGCCTATTTCTTTCTAAAATGATAGATAATAGTGTTTCTGTGTATCGTGTACTTGCGTGTGGTCATTTATGTCGACTTAAGAGATGTATGTACATTCAGATAGGGGACACATGTACGGGATGCGTACGACTTCGGTACGAGCGAAATCTCCAATTGAATTCGGATAAATGCTATCCAATGGAAAACCTCTTATCGCAGAGCGTTCTGCTTTGCGGTCGAATAATGTATCTTCGAAACAGTAGAACGTGACCATATCAGTGTCTAAAATTGACCACACGCGGAAGCAATTCCGTCCCATAATCTGTTCCAGATCAGTTGCGGATGGAATTTTTATTTACGACGCGAGTGCTGATCCGAGGAGAGTGTCGACGACGTGTTGAGTATTGAAGTGAAATCAAAGGTTGGCGAGTCAGTTGCAGTGCTAACAGCAGGTTTTGAGCGGTTCAGGCGAATTATCAGATCTCCTAATCCGCCGGCAGTGTTTTTCGCAATTTGGATTCAACCAATATGGCGGTATTAATCTCTTCGCGCAAACACACGCACGCAAATACATGTAAATGCAAATACACAGGCGCATGCGCACATATGTTCAGTTTTTAATTTGTGGCTTAGTTAGATACGGATTGTTTTTTAAAATGTGCATTTGCTGGATCTTTTAATAAAAAGTGAAAGCTTGATATCGGATGCTGATTTTCAAGGAAGGAGGGAAAGAACTTCCGATTTGAGACATCAGTTTCGTTTTTCTCATTCCATTTTAGGAAGTATATCGTAGTAAGCTAAGCTTGGTTTAGTATCAAATACACACACACACACACACACACACACACACATACATATATATATATATATATATATATATATATGGCCTGACGATTGCCTTTAAACATGAAACAGACTGCCGCCGCTGGGTGATGACTTCACTGTCTACTTCTATATATATAGTTGTATATTTAGGCAGCAATCCTTCGTTTATGCATGTTTCATTAAAAACGACAGACAAAGTACTACGGTTAAGCTTTTTATTTAATTTTTCTTGTGTTCGAACGAGAGCTTTCTTTTCTGGACAAAGAGTGTGAAAAAACTGTCCAAATGTTTTATGTTTCCGAGCGCTTTCGGCTATACCTTTAGCCATTATCAAGGATGATTTGATTTTTCAGCTTAATTGAGTGTGTGCATTATGTATATGTCTTAGTGTGTAGTAGGGGTGTTTTAATTTCCGAATACGGTTAGCACATTGTGGCTTTGTTCGTAGTTAATATTGTTAAAAGTTGGCTTTTTCTTTTTTATTATTAAAGCCTCCATTATTTTTAATCTTTTTACAGGTGGATGCAGTTAATATATTTGTGTTTTCTACTAGTATGTTTCTAATGGAGTATGGTAAATTTGTGTGTGTGTTTAAATGGGTTCTAATGGAGCTGTGATCAGATACCGTATGACGTCTGTATAAGCATGTAGTTGTGTAACCGATGTAATTATTTATGAGTCCGATTTAATCAGGAACACAGTTCCTTAAGGGGCATTTGAACTCATAGATAATATTCGTTCTTTGTAATTTTGATTTAGATGGTGTGTTGTTATTTTTGAGGATAAGGTTAGCTGTCTTAAATTTTTTATAATAGATAATTAATTTGATTTTTTAATTCGAGTCAATTGGGGTAGTATATTTCTTTATAATATGTCATAGTGAAGATTCGTCTTGTTTGTAATTAATATACATTTGGTTTTTGTAATAAATGTGTATGTGATTTTTGACTGTGTGTTCACTATCGTTATTACTTACTTTGGGGAGAAATAGTCTAATTTGGTGGTCTATAAGGTGGTTAGGGAAGCCGTTGTTGATTAGTGTTTGTTTAACATTATTAATTTCTTTGAGGAAGAGAAGTCGAGAGGATGAATTCTGGTGTGCTCTTTTTAGAAAGTTTTTTATTACTGCTATTTTGTACCTAAGTGGACATTCGCTTTTAAAGTTAAGGTGGCACGAGTTTTATATATATATATATATATATATATATATATATATATATATATATATAAACTGCGTCTAGAGATTATATGCAAGTTATGAATTGGTATAAAGAGTTGCGTCTTTAACGTTAACAGTCCTATTATGATGTTGTTTAGATTCTACTCAATATTATTACCTTAGATATATAGTAATAGAGAAAACTATTGTTTTTGGTTGGAAAAAAATTTACTAAGTTAACAAAACACACTAATTTGACTGTCAGTAGTTTATTTGCAACTATTTATTTTGATAACTTTTACATTATTATACCTTGTAAAATTAATATAAAAAATAATATGAAAAGATTTTAGAACAAATTCGTCAATTTCATGATCCCACCGCCGCCTTGTTGCCGTTTAAAAAATTTTCTTGAGTCATGTTGCTTGCAAACCTATCCTCGATCAGAAAAAATCTTTAAGGCTTTACACCTTGTTTCCCTTGACACCATAGGAGCTCCAGCGGTCTCAAATATGAACGCACATGACTCATTTGGGTTTCCTATTAATTCTCTTCGGATATGTGATAGATCTCGCTTTGTTAAATTCATGAATTCAGCCTGAGACTTTTTTTTCCTTGTTGAATTCCCATTTGACATATTTTCTTGATTGTTCGATGATCCCTTTTCAAATCCTTAGAAATTTGAAGCGAAGACTTTCCTTTACTAATTTCTTTGATTATATAGTTCTTTTCATTCATTGTTAGTTCCTTTTTACGAGCCATAATACTAAATTCTAGTTCTTGCAAATAATCTCTTGACACTTTAAATTTCTATAATTACTGAAAAAAATACTAAATATCAATCTGAAATTGAAAATTGGGACTTAATTGCATTCATGCTTACTCGCTATACATAATAGTACAAATAATTTCATTGGATAACACATATCTATGAATTTTACATAAAATATTTGACAATACCTCTTTTGCATATAATCTCTATACGCAGTTATATATATATATATATATATATATATATATATATATATATATATATATATATATATATATATATATATATATATATGTATGTATGTATTATAATAAAAAGAAAGAACAGTAAGATATATAATCTCCGGTATTCTTATTGATTTTTTTTAATTTTTACAAAACAGGGCTCAATGTAAATTTACAGAGCATAACTATTATAATTTAACTGATTTAAAATATGGTTTCTTCGCTACACAGGAATTACCATGTTTCAAAAACCGAAGCGAAAAACCTCAAATTTAATTATATAATTAAATTAAAAGTATTGGTTCTGTTTGATCCTCAAGCGAATTCCGAAATCTGCTTGAGGATGAAACAAAACTAATGCTTTTAATTTAATTATATAATTAAATTTGAAGTTTGTAGCTTCGGTTTTTGAAATATGGTAATTCCTGTGTAGCGAAGGAACCATATTTTAAATCACTTATATATATATATATATATATATATATATATATATATATATATATATATATGTTATTTTAAGACAATTTTTATGTTTATACGTTCTTTTTATAGATAAATATAAAAATGTCTTAAAATAATTATCGGACTTTGTCCATTTCATAATATATATATATATATATATATATATATATATATATATATATCTGTAAAGTGGACCTTAATATTATCATCTTCATAAACAGGATATATACAAAACTGATCAGGGCGGAAGGTCAAATTTTGGAAATAGGCTAAAAAAATGATGTTATACCAATATTATCTGTTAGATGGCTTCTTACCAGCGTTGAAAATCTCCATTGGAAATTATAGTATTGTCATTAAAAATTTATCAATGATTGACTCCTGGCATCGGTGTGAAGAAAAGCAGTTTATCAAAACAAGTTCTTTTCCTTCTAGTTGAATAAATGTTATCTTCCCTATTGACAAAATCTGGAATAGCAAGTTCGATGTGTCTAGAATACTTTGTTGAAAGAATCTAGAATTCTTTTCTGAAAAGAGTTAGACTTTGTTGCATCAGGAATCTGGAATTGCTTGTTAAAAGTAATATGAGTTCCTTTCTGAAATTACTTAGAATATGTTGTCGAAAGAATTAGTAATTTTTGTTGACAGAACCAGGAATTCCTAATGGAAAGAAACAAGAATTCATTCTGGAAAATAACCCAAGAATTCGTTGTTGAAAAAATCAGAAATTCCATTGGAGTATTTGGAGTAAATGACAAAATACTTAGTAAACGTAAGTTGTCAATAAACAATAAGTTAAGGAAGGAAAAAGGACAAGTCAAAATAATACTAAGTAAACAATATACGGGGGCTGGACAAAATAATTCAAACATTTGTTAAATTGAAAGAAAATTTATTTAATATGGAGTTGGTCCTCCTTTAGCCTCACAGACAGCTTTAATACGTCTAGGAATTGAATCATACAGCTTCCTGACTTCATCCAGAGGAATTTTCAGCCATGCTTCCATTAACACCTTCTCCAGCTCTTTAAGACACGACGGTGGAGGATAGCGGCTCCTAAATTGTCGCTCCAAAATGCACCACAAATGTTCAATAATATTGATATCCGGAGATTGGGGAGGCGACTCCGTGTGTTCTAGCTCACTTTCATGCTCTTCATACCAATTCTTAACAATTTGAGCGGTATGTATTGGAGCATTATAATCTTGGAAGATACAGTCGCCATCAGGGAATAAAGTCTGGGCCATTTGATAAACATAAACTCGCCCTGAAGTTGAGAAAAGAGAAAAAATGGACTCGTCTGAGAATATGACTTGCTTCCATTGGTCTGCAGACCAGGTATTGTGATCTCTGCGCCACTTCAACCTCTTCTGAATGTTGCAAGTGGAGAGAAGAGGATTCCTTACGGCGGCTCTTCCATGATATCCAGCCTTATGGAGCTCACGACGAACAATTTTCGTAGAAACTGGACTATTCATATGATTATTCAACTCAGCTTTAGCCGCGACAAAGATGAGGACAATAGTCCGAATAATGTAAATAGTTTACATAATACCTCATCTCATCATTTGCAAGTCCGGCCCGAATTGCTACGGTTGCTTGGGGTTTTGTCCTGTTTCTCGAATTGCGTCATAGTTCTTAATATGGTAGCTCTTGAAAAAAAAAACATTTCAGCAACCTTATTGATCGAGGCTCCTGCCATGCGACCTCCAACAATTTGTTATTTTCGAACTCAGAATGGTCTCGCATTTAGCTTAAATTTTACTAAATTCTAAAAATAAATCAGACAAAGACAGTAAATTAGATAAATAAACGTAGTTACAATAGATATAACCTGCAATTACGAAGTTTTAGTCAAAGTCATTAATATAATAAGTCTTTAAAACATAAGAGTAGATTTTGCACCTGTTCCAATTATTTTGTCCAACCCCTGTATGTGCAGGTCAAAGTAGGCAAAGCAACAGTAATGAAACAAAATTTTTATTAAGTAAGAATTGTGTTCACACGCAAAAGGGATACAGTCACGTGGTTATAGCGTTCTGATTTCAAGACAAGAAAAAAACAAAAATATGGGGGATGAGACTGAGAATTTGTCCATTTTTATTGGTTAAGAAGAAATCCCAGCATGCATCTCTAGGATTTGTCGATAAATTCGGGATGCATTTAGCAGTCATTCCTAGAGATTGGGACGAATATGAAGAACTAATTGTAGAAAGAACCAGGAATTTCTTGTTGAAAAAATCAGAAACACCTTGCTGAAAGAATCAAGAATTCCTTGGGAAAATAATTAAGAATTCCTTGTTACGTGATGAATTCTTTGTTATAAGAGCCACGAATTCCTTGTTTTTTAAAAATCCAGAATTCTTTCTTGGAAGAATCGGACATTCATTGTTAGATGAAACTGGAATTCTTCGTTAGAAGAAGCTGGATTATCTTTTTGAAAGTATCTGTAATTCTTTCATCAGACTATCTTGGAATGCTTGTTGACAAAGGTGAACTTCTTTACTGAAAGAAATCTAGAACTTAAAAAAAAAAAATTATTTATATTTCGAACATGGCATTAAAATAATCTGGATTTACTTCTTTACAGATCTCTCGATTCCAAATATTTTCTGTATAAATAGTCTTTTCCAGTTATCTGATCGAATAGAGACCTTTGAAATGAGGATCTTTGCTTAATGTTTTTTATTCTAACGCTGATTGAAAGCTTTCATTCTCATCACTATTCACCCAATTAGAGCATTTTTTATCTTGCGTGGATGCTGCCTTTTTGCTTATTCTTGACAATACGGATCTTCTGTGATTTTCTTTGCTTTATTATTAGAACCCATAATAGTCAAAACTTACTATATACTACAGATTCCTCACCAAGACCTTGTGAAAGTAGCTTTTGGGGTCTGTGTTGAAATATTTATTTTCCTTGAGAATCCAAAATTGATTTAACAAATGACAGAATTACATTCCCAGGTGGCTTTGTTGTAATAAAACTAGCTCGACCCGTGTCAGTGCCACATTTATTTGACAGCTTATTCTTTTCTTTTCTAATTATTCTATCGTAGCTATTTTATTCTTCTTTCACTGTATCTTCTCATTATCTCCCTTATCCTTTCTAATCTTTATTGACCTTCTTATTAAAATCTGAATTTCTTATAAATATGGATTATATACCCTTGTGCAAATTAATTGAAACAATCGCTTTAGTTTCCTTCCTTTCACTATACGGTTAGACTTAGACCCACTGGAGTGGCAGGGCGTAATCGATTTCTATTTTTTCCTCAGATTAGGTCATTTGCAGTGGTGTGCAGTAATATGAATCTCTTTTCGGGGTATATGATCAAACTTGTATGGCCTTGAAAAATATCGTATCATTCGTGTTTGCATCAGATTTTTATCACGCCCAGACACTGTTGTCTCGACTGTCGATTAGATGTCCTACAACCTTTGTCTACGATAGACGTTATTTCAAGGAAGCGTACGAAAATTGTAACGTTGCATAAACACACTGGCAAGCCTTACAAGAGAGCAAATCAAAGTACTATCGACTGGCTTGGAAACTCTCCTGATTTAAATCAAATTGAGAATCTGTGGTCAATCTGCAAGGAACGACTTCGAGGAATGAACATACGAAGTAATAACATGTGTACTGGGTCATATTTCATTGGAAAAATTCGAAAAAGTAAATAATGACGTAATCATTCCTTTTGTTCCAATTAATTTACTCAGGGGCGTATAATCATATACTAAAAAGTAGCCTCTGTCTATATTTCTGAGATGAGGTATTATGTACACTATTTACATTATTCGGACTATTGTCCCCATCTTTGTCTCTATATTTATTACAACGTTTCGGCTTCTTCGGGTGGTTGGAATGTCGAACTGAACCCTTTATTTCGCTCACTGGGGTAGACTGTTCTAGTTCCACGTGCCATGTGTAATGGATGTCAGTTATCAGTTATCTCGTGTTAATTCCCCTCTCCAAGGGCTCCTCCGCCTTAACCAGGTATTGAACTCACTCTTTGGGTCTTGTCACTGGATGTAACTAACGCCTTTATCCACTGTGACATGTGTCCATGAAGACATCTGTGTATGAATTTACGGGTATTATAAACCTAATTTCTTCAGCATCATTTTTTTACCAGTGCTCATATTGCAATTTTTGCTGTTATTATTGCAAAAAACACACAAAAAACAACTCTCCTGAGCCGATCAAGCATAGAAATGAATACAATATGGGAACCAGTAATAAGGAGTGCCAGAGAAAAGCAATAATAACAACAAAAATTGCACTATGAGCTCTGCTAAAAATATGAAATGATAACAGCAGAAATTGCAATATGAGAAACTGGTAAAAAAATGGTTGCTGAAGACATTAGGTTTAAACGTGGAACTAGAACAGTCTACCCCAGTGAGCAAAATAAAGGGTTCAGTTCGACATTCCAACTACCTGAAGAAGGCTGGAGCTTAGAAGGGCCGAAACGTTGTGATAAATATGGCAACAAAGATTAGGCCAATAGTCCGAATAATGTAAATAGTGTAAAAGGCAGCGAAACAATATTTTCTACTGCATCCTCTCTGTTATGTTTCTCTTGCTCTGTATATGAAGAAATTTAATATATCGCAATTTTGAAGCCTTTCCATCTTTCAATCTTTCGCTAATTCTCATAAATCCTGTCTCTTGACATCCATCCAAGTCAGCTTATGTTATTCTATCAACTTCATCAGCCCCCCCCCCCACTCTCTCTTTAAGCGTCTGCATTTATTTAGTTGTCCGTCAGTCGAGTTCTTTTTTTCATTTTTTTCAAATCTTTGTTGTGTAATGGAGAGCAGCTGCGAATGAGTAATCGGAGAGCCGAGTTCGAATTCCAGTCTAGTTCGCTACATTCGCTTACGCGCAAATTCCCTTTTCTCCATCTAGCTATGGATTAAACAATAGGACAGACTAGCCTCC
>OZ038498.1:14771996-14774496 GCA_964036315.1 Acanthosepion esculentum | reverse complement strand
TGAAAAAATTTATTAGGAATTGTAACCTTTGGATAGCAATTGTGATTCTTCATAATTACACTTAATTGCACGGGAGCGTAATGGATTGCAGCTCGGATAGAGAAATCGGAGAGCCGGGTTCGAATTGTAGTTGAATTAATTACATTCATTTACGTGAAATACACTTGGAAAAGATATGGGTAAATATTAGGCTGGGTTCTGTAACATTGGATAGTAAATGATCTAGGAGAAGGAAAACTGAATTCAAAACTCTATGTTGCCCTGACGAATCACATACGATGCAGAAAGGGCCGTTCGCATTGACTCAATGATCCCGACTACGGTCGACTCCTTAGAAACTAATGACTAAATGTTTTATTCATTTTTATTTTTATAATGAATATTTATATATTTCGTGTATAAAAGCCTTATCCTGATTGAATAAGTCATTGATATGTATAATATGATGTTTATAACGGCACACTAATGTTTCGGATTACATCTTACATCTGCCTGGCGGATAAACGCCAGTGTCAACAACAAGGAGTTACCGTCTCTAGAAAATGTGATACTATAATTTTTACTAGAAGATGTGATTGCTAATTGTATTAAATTCACTTAGAATGCAACAGAAAAAAAACATTATGATTTTTATCGAGCTATTCAGAATAATGTTTGTTTAAGTAGTATATTTATACACACACACACACACACACACACATACAAATATATATATATATTACACAATAAAATCAAAAAATTATCTCACATAGATCTATTTCAACCAACGCGAAGTACATTATTCTTATTCAACCTCGGTGTATGGAATGTGTTCTGACATGAACATAGTCCATAGATAAACGTACTTCGCTTTGGTTGAAATAGATCTATACTCATGTGAGATAATTTTCGATTTTGTTGTCCAATATATATCCTCTGTTATAATAAATACATTGAGCTCTTTTTGTGAATTAGTTTTAATATTTGATATTACAAGGATTCACTTGGATTATATACCAACGGATTTATTACCTGTATTATATATATATATATATATATATATATATATATATATATATATATAAATTCAATTTAATTAGAAAACAGACAACCTTAAGGGTCGATTGATTTGCCTGTTTTCTAATTAAATTGAATTAATAATTGCTCTGGTTTGACATTAAGCTTTATGGATTACTTCCTCCTTGGGATTATCCATATTGATTACCAAACTTTTCATCATATATATATATATATATATATATATATATATATATATATATATATATATATATGTCATTCGCAGAGAGTACTGTTTCGCTGTATCACAGCTCCTCAGTGCGACTAGACTTCCGAATGCCTCAAGCCAGGATTGAAACACAACTAATTTGGTGTCAGCCAGAGCTATCTTCACTCGGTAGAGTTACACAACTAAATCTAGCGTATTGTTTTTGCAAATGTAAAAAGTTGTGTAACTCTACCGAGTGAACATAGCTCTGACTGACACCAAATTAGTTGTGTTTCAATCCTGGCTTGAGGGATTCGGAAGTCTAGTCGCACTGAGGAGCTGTGATACAGCGAAACAGTACTCTCTGCGAATGACATATATATATATATATATATATATATATATATATATATATATAATATTACTCCAATCATTATTTTTGTGGATACCCTTGTTTGAGTAACGCCATTTTTAAAGTATCCGTCTATATTTCTGAGATTTACATGTTTCGGACTAATGTCCTCATCTTTGTCGCCATATTTATTACAACGTTTCGGCCGTTGTGCGCTCCGGCCTTCTTCAGGTGGTTGGAATGTCGAACTAAACCCTTTATTTCGCTCACTGGGGTAGACTGTTCTAGTTCCAAGTGACGTGTTTAATGAATGCCAGTTATCAGTTATCTCCTGTTAATTCCCTTCTCCAAGTTCTCCACTGCCTTAACCGGGTATTAAACTCACACTCTTTGGGTCCTGTCACTGGATCTAACTAATGCCTTTATTCACGTGAAACTAGAACAGTCTACCCCAGTGAGCGAAATAAAGGGTTCAGTTCGACATTCCAACCACCTGAAGAAGGCCGGAGCGTACAACGGCCGAAACGTTGTAATAAATATGGCGACAAAGATGAGGACAATAGTCCAAATAATGTAAATAATGGCCATTTTTAAATACTCTGAATTACGCCTAAAGGCATGCGCATTTAAGAGACTTAATAACGAGTATGTGCTTCCCCGGCAGGATTCGAACCTGCACCCACTTTTGAAGTAGAAGCCACCGTCTGATTCGGTGTACTTTAAGTTCTTCGAATTTACACTGTTAAAAAATACTAAATAAGCCGTGTACATAAACATTATTAACCATAAAGTACTGTTTGGAGTAGTAGGGTTTATATATATTACTCTGCTTGGGCGTATGTTTAGATCAATGATCATAATGTTTTACCCTTACATTCCACAGAGTGACGACTCCATGAAAGAAACTGTTGCCAGTCGGTGTTAACCTCAGTGTCGATTATTAT
>OZ038498.1:14744496-14769496 GCA_964036315.1 Acanthosepion esculentum | reverse complement strand
TGGGGGCATATGATTCAGCCCAAATATCAGATTTAGTATGTATATACATTTTAGATACTCTAAGTAGATTCTTGGACCCCCAAAATGTACGTCTGTACAGAGATGGTGAGCTCATTGTTATACCTAATACCAATGGTCCTCTAAGCTCCAAACTACGGAAAAATAATCATTAAGGCCTTCCAAGTTCTGGGATTTAAAATTGACATTTCATCTAACTTAAAAATCGTTAATTTCCTAGATGTTACATTTAATCTCTACAATAACACCTCAAACTCTTCCCATAAGAAAACCAAACTCCCATATACATAAACATCAAATCGTACCATCCCAAAGCAGTTATAAACCAAATTCCCAACGCAGTCAATACCAGAATAAACAAACTGTCTTCTAGCTGCAAAATATTTAATGAAAGCAAATTTAGATATAATCAAGCCCTCATGAAGAGCAAATACCAGAAGATATCTAAAAAAAAAACCGACTGACAATACGTCAAATAAATCCAAGAATATATAAAGGAAGGTTGTATAGTTCAGCCCTTCATTCTGCAAATTATCCAAATTATGCAAATTATTATATAGGAAGGTACTTATAAATTTAATAGATAAACACTTTAGTAAAAACAATACACTGAAAGTTTTTTTTAATAAACCGAACTTGAAAATTAGTTACTCATGTGTGAACAATATGGAGAAAATTATAAATCCCCACAATAATAATATTATTAGAGAATTTAATGCTTATCAATTACAAAAAATATTTCTACCGGTAACTGCAGGGTAAAAACTGAATGCCCAGTGGGAGAAGTATGTATGACAGAAAACGTGGTGTACGAAGTCACGATCTTCACCATTTTTTCAACAAAAAAAGGTTTATATTGGAATATCTGCTGGGAATTGGAAGCAACGCCTTTATAACCATCGCCATTCCTGAATCCCTTAAACACCAAACAGCGCTATCTAAATACTATTGGGATTTGGTGGAAAACGGCTTCACTCCACAGTTGAAAGGGGGAATAATCTCTAAGGCTCGAACTCCTAGAAACTAGATGTGACCTCTGCATTAAGGAGAAAATATTAATAATCAAACATAATGAACCCGAGGAATTACTAAATAACCGCAATGAAATAATCTTCAAATGCAGGCAGAGATATAGTCTCAAAATAACAAGCTACATCTAATATTTGAGAAGCCTATTCATGGAAATTCCGGAATTTTAAATTATCTAGACTTGAAATAACACCTGGTGTTTCTCTATATAGGTGTAACTGCATATGTTATACTGTATGTGCATATAGATATTTGTATATGGGCATATGTGTATTGATATGTGTTCATATTATTGTGTTGACATTTGTAGGTGATTATATGGTATTTATAAGTATACATATATGTATGTGAAGGTGTATGTAGATGTTGATATATGGGGGTATTTACTTGCTTGTATTTGTATGTGTGGATACATACATACACACATATATATCCGTGTGTGTATATATGTGTCCATGGGTATAGATATATATGTATATATATATATGTTGATGTATATGTGTGTATGTGCGTGTACGTGTGTATATATGTATGTGTGTATATATATATGTATTTATATATATATGTGTATATGTGTGTATGTGTGTATGAGTGTATATATGTATATATATATATATATATGTGCGTGTATGAGTGTATATATGTATATATATGTGTTGAGGAGGCACGGTGGAGAAATGGATATCGGCTTGGATTGAGGAATTTGAGAGCCGAGTTCGAATTCCATTGCTAGTACCCTTGGGAAAGGTGTGAATACTCTTCTTCTCCCTTCAGCTATGGGTAAATAGCAGGACAGACTGGGTTTTATAGCCTTGGATAGCAACTGGTCTAGGAGAATGACAACTCTGAATTCAAACCCGGAGTGGAACCCCGAAGGCGGATGGACGGCACTTTGTGCTACCTTTCGGCAACTCCTGCAGCCGCGTTGGTACCAAACTGTATTGGTTCATCCTCTCCTTTAGACTCTGCTATCAAGGCCGAGAGAGGGAACTAGGCGTCTGGACAGCCCTAGTTCTCCATATATCCTGTCCAGGCTCGTAGTGTACCGACAACGACGATATGTGTGTGTGTGGGTGTGTATAGATATTTGTATATGTGTGTGTTTATATTTACATATATGCAAGAATATATATGGTCAAATGGGTTATAACTGATCTAATATTACCGTTTTGTCATTATTACTCTACCATTATTCATCTCATTGATATTATTATTATTCCTCTCATTGCGAGTTTATGATTATTATTATTATTATTATTATTATTATTATTACGATATTCTAACAATATTATTATTAATTTTAAATTTTGTTTCATTTCGAAATGTTTTTCGATATTATATTATATATTGTTTTTAAATAATTTTTTAAAAATTAAAAATAAATTTTTAAATTAAAAATTTTTTTAAAAATTTTGTTTTCCTTTCGATATGTATTTCGATATTACATTATATATTTTTTCGATACTATTTAAACATTTTTAAGTTGTTTTAAATTTAAATTTTAAATTATGAATTAAAGATTTAAAAATTAAAGGTTGAAATTTTAGATTTTAATTATTATTTTTCCTCCTTAGTTTTTATTGGTAGTATTAATAATATTAATATTTTTTGTTTATCTTATATTCACATTATATTTTTTTTCCTTTTATCCTATTTTATTTTGTTGAGAATTTTTAAATTAATGTCAAACGTTTACTGCAAAAAATAACAATCGGTGTTTGTTTGAAATTAACTGCAATATGCCTATATATGTTAATTTATTCTTCCTTTTCTTCTTTCCCCACTTTTTTCCTCCCACTCCTGTTTTCACATTTGATTTCTTATATCTTTTCTTCTTTTTTCTCTTTGTTCTGTTTCCTATGAGATGACTTATTAAATAGGTCAATGTCTGGTCCTTACCCCCATCCCTTACTCTTAAGTATTTTATTAAAAATAGATTTAAAATTATTCCTATCTCCCCCTTGCTTCTCTAATTTCGACCATATCTGTCGTCTTTCACCACCTCTCTCTATCACCTTACATCAACTTCAAACTACCCCTCAAAAGTGTATAAAAATAATATGTAAATTAAAAATCATTTTTTATGCTTGGAAATGTGATCTGAAGAACCAAGGAAAAAACAACTTCCTGGAGAGAAAATATAATCTATGGACCCTTAAGGTTGTCTGTTTTCTAATTTTAATTAAATTAACACACACACACACACACACACACACACACACACACACACACACACATATATATATATATATATATATATATATATATATATATATATATATATATATATACTCCAACAGTTTCTTTTTTCGCACTACCCGCTTGTGGAACTCACTGCCGTTTATTTGCTACCTACAATCTTCAAAAATTTAAATGAAAGATCAATCGCCATCTTCTATTTTCATGAATCTTGTTCATGTGTTGTTCTTTCCTCAATCCTCCCTATTCCTACTCTTTTCTTCCACTTTCACTCTCCGTAAACCCTTGCGTATCAGTGGCATTCCCGCCTTGCTTGGGGGTGATACATATATATATATATATATATATATATATATATATATATATATATATATATATATATATCACTACACAAATATATATCAATGCATAAATACATCAAAATTCGCATACGTATGAAAAGATAGATAGGAAAAGTGATAGTGAGAGAAAAGATATATATCTATATAGGAAAAGTGATAGAGAGGGAAAAGCTATATATATATATATATATATATATATATATATATATATAGTGAAACCATAGAGAGGGAAAATAGATAGATAGATAGATAGATAGAGTGAAGGTACGAACAATGATTTTGGAATCTAATGTAACAAAATAGCGAAACTGAGAGCAAAAACTACGACGGAAACTTATTTCTAAAGAGGAATGTTTGCTTTCATTTTCAATTGACACTCAAAGATTCGTTTTTCTCTTATTCCTATTAGGTTTTCCTCTATCGCCGATAACTTCATAGTGTTTGTCATTTTTCCCGATTTGTACACGCCTCCGTGCTTTCCGATGGAAGAATTTTCCCCTTTTTCTGCTCGGCAATCGACAAAATCTTCTGGGGGGTGCACACCATCTTTCTTTTTACGTCAAATGACCGCAACGACAAATTCTTCTTGGCGCCATTGTTGACAAATCGGCAATGGAATTACTTCCCTTTATTTTGTTTATTTGTCCATTGGAGCGCCTCCTCCCTTGGTGTGTATTTCTCATTCATTTGTTTTTCTTTAATTCTTGTCATTTTGTCCTGATGTATACAGGAGATCAGACAAAGGTAGTTTTGCTACTTTTCATATTTTCACTTTTGGAATTGCTAACGTCAAAGACATCCAGCCTTTGAAAAAGAAAAGGTGTCGCTGTAAGCATATATATATATATATATATATATATATATATATATATATATATATATATATATATATATATATATATATGTATAGGGTGCGATGGGTAGATTTATCGCCATTTTATGTTTTTAATTTCGCGCATGCGTGTTGTTTGCTTTTGATTTTATCTACTGCACTGTATAATAGGCTCTGTTTGACCCGTCTGTGAGAAAAAGAGCAGCATGACGCAATTCAATATGACAGGAATTTGGAAACGGCATGCTAGTCTGCTTGGCATTCGCGCCAGAAGCTGCAATATGAACATTTATGAGTGTTTGGGTATCAATCTGAGGAAAGAGTTGGATGAGTCTAATGGTGATTACGAAGGTATTTGAACTGATCACTAGTGATGGCGACGTTATGATTCATCTTCTCAAGGGGCCTCAAACTCACCACGGATGCCTACATCGAGTTCCTTGAGGAGGTAGTGCTGCTGTGGGTCAAGAATGGGGCTACTGGCAGATTCTATGTCTGGCAAGAGGAGTCTACACCATGCCATACGAGCGGAAGAACCTAGTCATTGCTGTCAGACAATTTCTGCGACGACATCATCCTTTATATTTGCCCACCTAACTCCCCAAACTGCAACCCCTTGATTATTAAGTGTGGGGTGCAGTTGAGGGAGAGATCACCAAAACTTCTTGTAATACCATAAGTGAACTGAAGGCAAGGATTATAGCAACATTCATCAACTTAAACAAAGAGACCACCCAAAAGAGTTGCAGCAGATTCCGAAGTTGTCTAGTGGGCTAAGTTGAAGCCGATGTCGATTCTACTGAATAAATTTATTCTTTAGCTTTTCAAGATATTTTTGTGTAATGTTGGTAAATAAATATGTTGCAGTCAGATGTCAGTTAATTTTTGCGTAATTTAGACGACAAATTATCCATTGCACCATATATATGAAAATATATATCCGAAAGTACCATATTATAATTCTGCTTGTTTTTCGTTAGTAAGTAATTGGAACATACGTTCCTTCCTGCCATTGCCTCATATAAATAATAGACCATTCCGTTTTGATTGCGAGGAAAGACGCAAAAAAGATATATCAGGGACGTTGTTTGATGTTCGTGAAAGAAAGCATACACTGTAAGAAAGAAAAGAAAAAAAGACATTTGAGAAAAAAATAAAGAAAGAAAAAGAAATATATAGGGAAGGAAGGAAGAAAGATAGGGAGACATATGAAAACGAAAGAAAAAGAGACATCTGAGAAAAAAGAAAGAGAAACATGAAAAAGAAAGAAAGAAAGAGAGAAAGCAAGAAAGAAAAAGTAACATATGAGAAAGAAAAAGAAAGAAAAAGAGACATATGACAAAGAAATAAAGAAAGAAAGAAAGAAAGAAAAAAGAAAGTACAAAGAGATTTATGAGAAAGAAAGAAAGAAAGAAAGAAGGAAAAAAATAAGCAAGAAAGAAAAAGTGACATATGAGAAAGAAAAAGAAAGAAAAAAGACATATGAGAAAGAAAGGAAGAAGGAAAGAAAGAAAGAAAGAACAAAGAAAGGAATTAGAAGGCAGGAGAGGCGATTACGCTCTCATCACTTTAATTTCAGTGAAATGTTTACATTGATTGACTGATTGATTTGTTTTTTACGGCTTATCAACCTTTTACAGGTTAATTAAACCGGAAAATAATTTTAGATTGTAAGATTATTTTTTGAGAATCATAATGATTTCCTGATGCACGTTCTACTATTTAACCCACAGTTGGGAGACTGAAGAGGTAAATTCATAACTTTCTCAACGGTATTTGCCCGTAAGTGAATATGACGAACCCGATTGGAATTGGAATTCAGCTCTACGATCTCCATTCCTGAGCCAGTATTCAGTACACCACATGTACGTCAAAACTTACGGCACCTGATATTCCAAATCTAGGACAGGACCAGGTTCGACGTTGCTTACTTCGGTGATCGTATGAGAATTGGTGTTCCAACGTAATGTGGTGGTAAGCCCCTCAGGAAAATGGAAAACTTTGTCAGTTTTGGTATCTGTCGATATTTCTGAAATGAGGTATTATGTACACAATTTACATGAAATCAAGGACATATGGCACAGTGGATAAAGGCGTTGGTTAGATCCAGTGACAGGACCAAAGAGTGTGAGTTCAATACCCGGTTAAGGCAGTGTGGAACTTGCAGAGGGGAATTAACGGGAGATAACTGATAACTGACATCCATTAAACATGGCACGTGGAACTAGAACAGTCTACCCCAGTGTGGCAGACACGATGAGGTAGAACCTGGGACGAGCACAACTGGTTGCGACTTGCCTTTTCCCCGCCAAAAAAGAGCCCGTATTTGCTTAGCATGTAGGGCTACTGCAGTTGAAATGAAGGAGAGAAAAAGAAAGCACTTACCGCTCTGCCGTACTCCGTCCTCGCCCAGATAACGTAAAAGAATAAGGGGAGGCTTGCATCACCTTTTTATGCAATGAATATGCAATGCATTATGGGACAGAGACGGAATGAACTATGGGATCGCATGAAGACGCAAGGGATTATGGGTATATGGACAAATATAAAAGCACCTAGTATTTCCCAGTTCGGGACAAGCTTGGAGTGACGTTCCCGGTTGGCGACTGGAAAAGTCTGTTTGTGCGATTTTGAGACGGAACTCAAGAAGGAACGACTAGAGGTTGGATTACCAGTTGGGAGAGCTCGAATTTACTCGCTGGTGGCCGTTTTCTTTTTATTTCACCACACCCAGTGAGCGGAATGAAGGGTTCAGTTCGACATTCCAACCACCTGAAGAAGGCCTGAGCGTACAACGGCCGAAATGTTGTAATAAATATGGCGACAAAGATGAGGATAATAGTTCGAATAATGTAAATGTTGTTTGTTTTGATTCTTTTCATTTGTACCCTTTTAATTCTTTAAATAATGTGATTCTTTTCATTTGTACCCTTTTAATTCTTTAAATAATGACCTGCATTTGCACTTATGATTGTTATTGCAATATTTTGTTAAAGTTGTAAAGCTCATTTTTAACGAGCGGTAAGGGAATTGCTCCAGATATTGTATTGCCGTGTCATGTCGTTTCATTTGTACCAGCATTCTTCAGATATTGTATTGCCGTGTCATGTCGTTTCATTTGTACCCACTTCTTAAAATAACGACCAACATTCATATTTATGATTGTTATTGCAATATTTTGTTAAAGTTGTAAAGCTCAAATTTTTAACGATGCGATAAGGGAATTTCTCCAGATATTGTATTGCAGTGTCATGTCGTTTCATTTGTACCCACTTCTTAAAATAACGACCAACATTCATATTTATGATTGTTATTGCAATATTTTGTTAAAGTTGTAAAGCTCAAATTTTTAACGATGCGATAAGGGAATTTCTCCAGATATTGTATTGCGGTGTCATGTCGTTTCATTTGTACCCACTTCTTAAAGCTCAAATATTTAACGATGCGATGAGGCAATTTCTTCAGATATTGTATTGCCGTGTCATGTCGTTTCATTTGTACCCACTTCTTAAAATAACGACCAACATTCATATTTATGATTGTTATTGCAATATTTTGTTAAAGTTGTAAAGCTCAAATATTTAACGATGCGATAAGGGAATTTCTCCAGATATTGTATTGCCGTGTCATGTCGTTTCATTTGTACCCACTTCTTAAAATAACGACCAACATTCATATTTATGATTGTTATTGCAATATTTTGTTAAAGTTGTAAAGCTCAAATATTTAACGATGCGATAAGGGAATTTCTCCAGATATTGTATTGCCGTGTCATGTCGTTTCATTTGTACCCACTTCTTAAAATAACGACCAACATTCATATTTATGATTGTTATTGCAATATTTTGTTAAAGTTGTAACGCTCAAATATTTAACGATGCGATAAGGGAATTTCTCCAGATATTGTATTCCCGTGTCATGTCGTTTCATTTGTACCCACTTCTTAAAATAACGACCAACATTCATATTTATGATTGTTATTGCAATATTTTGTTAAAGTTGTAAAGCTCAAATATTTAACGATGCGATAAGGGAATTTCTCCAGATATTGTATTGCCGTGTCATGTCGTTTCATTTGTACCCACTTCTTAAAATAACGACCAACATTCATATTTATGATTATTATTGCAATATTTTGTTAAAGTTGTAAAGCTCAAATATTTAACGATGCGATAAGGGAATTTCTCCAGATATTGTATTGCCGTGTCATGTCGTTTCATTTGTACCCACTTCTTAAAATAACGACCAACATTCATATTTATGATTATTATTGCAATATTTTGTTAAAGTTGTAAAGCTCAAATATTTAACGATGCGATAAGGGAATTTCTCCAGATATTGTATTGCCGTGTCATGTCGTTTCATTTGTACCCACTTCTTAAAATAACGACCAACATTCATATTTATGATTATTATTGCAATATTTTGTTAAAGTTGTAAAGCTCAAATATTTAACGATGCGATAAGGGAATTTCTCCAGATATTGTATTGCCGTGTCATGTCGTTTCATTTGTACCCACTTCTTAAAATAACGACCAACATTCATATTTATGATTATTATTGCAATATTTTGTTAAAGTTGTAAAGCTCAAATATTTAACGATGCGATAAGGGAATTTCTCCAGATATTGTATTGCCGTGTCATGTCGTTTCATTTGTACCCACTTCTTAAAATAACGACCAACATTCATATTTATGATTATTATTGCAATATTTTGTTAAAGTTGTAAAGCTCAAATATTTAACGATGCGATAAGGGAATTTCTCCAGATATTGTATTGCCGTGTCATGTCGTTTCATTTGTACCCACTTCTTAAAATAACGACCAACATTCATATTTATGATTATTATTGCAATATTTTGTTAAAGTTGTAAAGCTCAAATATTTAACGATGCGATAAGGGAATTTCTCCAGATATTGTATTGCCGTGTCATGTCGTTTCATTTGTACCCACTTCTTAAAATAACCACCAACATTCATATTTATGATTGTTATTGCAATATTTTGTTAAAGTTGTAAAGCTCAAATATTTAACGATGCGATAAGGGAATTTCTCCAGATATTGTATTGCCGTGTCATGTCGTTTCATTTGTACCCACTTCTTAAAATAACGACCAACATTCATATTTATGATTGTTATTGCAATATTTTGTTAAAGTTGTAAAGCTCAAATATTTAACGATGCGATAAGGGAATTTCTCCAGATATTGTATTGCCGTGTCATGTCGTTTCATTTGTACCCACTTCTTAAAATAACGACCAACATTCATATTTATGATTGTTATTGTAATATTTTGTTAAAGTTGTAAAGCTCAAATATTTAACGATGCGATAAAGGAATTTCTCCAGATATTGTATTGCCGTGTCATGTCGTTTCATTTGTACCCACTTCTTAAAATAACGACCAACATTCATATTTATGATTGTTATTGCAATATTTTGTTAAAGTTGTAAAGCTCAAATTTTTAACGATGCGATAAGGGAATTTCTCCAGATATTGTATTGCAGTGTCATGTCGTTTCATTTGTACCCACTTCTTAAAATAACGACCAACATTCATATTTATGATTGTTATTGCAATATTTTGTTAAAGTTGTAAAGCTCAAATTTTTAACGATGCGATAAGGGAATTTCTCCAGATATTGTATTGCGGTGTCATGTCGTTTCATTTGTACCCACTTCTTAAAGCTCAAATATTTAACGATGCGATGAGGCAATTTCTTCAGATATTGTATTGCCGTGTCATGTCGTTTCATTTGTACCCACTTCTTAAAATAACGACCAACATTCATATTTATGATTGTTATTGCAATATTTTGTTAAAGTTGTAAAGCTCAAATATATAACGATGCGATAAGGGAATTTCTCCAGATATTGTATTGCCGTGTCATGTCGTTTCATTTGTACCCACTTCTTAAAATAACGACCAACATTCATATTTATGATTGTTATTGCAATATTTTGTTAAAGTTGTAAAGCTCAAATATTTAACGATGCGATAAGGGAATTTCTCCAGATATTGTATTGCCGTGTCATGTCGTTTCATTTGTACCCACTTCTTAAAATAACGACCAACATTCATATTTATGATTGTTATTGCAATATTTTGTTAAAGTTGTAACGCTCAAATATTTAACGATGCGATAAGGGAATTTCTCCAGATATTGTATTCCCGTGTCATGTCGTTTCATTTGTACCCACTTCTTAAAATAACGACCAACATTCATATTTATGATTGTTATTGCAATATTTTGTTAAAGTTGTAAAGCTCAAATATTTAACGATGCGATAAGGGAATTTCTCCAGATATTGTATTGCCGTGTCATGTCGTTTCATTTGTACCCACTTCTTAAAATAACGACCAACATTCATATTTATGATTATTATTGCAATATTTTGTTAAAGTTGTAAAGCTCAAATATTTAACGATGCGATAAGGGAATTTCTCCAGATATTGTATTGCCGTGTCATGTCGTTTCATTTGTACCCACTTCTTAAAATAACGACCAACATTCATATTTATGATTATTATTGCAATATTTTGTTAAAGTTGTAAAGCTCAAATATTTAACGATGCGATAAGGGAATTTCTCCAGATATTGTATTGCCGTGTCATGTCGTTTCATTTGTACCCACTTCTTAAAATAACGACCAACATTCATATTTATGATTATTATTGCAATATTTTGTTAAAGTTGTAAAGCTCAAATATTTAACGATGCGATAAGGGAATTTCTCCAGATATTGTATTGCCGTGTCATGTCGTTTCATTTGTACCCACTTCTTAAAATAACGACCAACATTCATATTTATGATTATTATTGCAATATTTTGTTAAAGTTGTAAAGCTCAAATATTTAACGATGCGATAAGGGAATTTCTCCAGATATTGTATTGCCGTGTCATGTCGTTTCATTTGTACCCACTTCTTAAAATAACGACCAACATTCATATTTATGATTATTATTGCAATATTTTGTTAAAGTTGTAAAGCTCAAATATTTAACGATGCGATAAGGGAATTTCTCCAGATATTGTATTGCCGTGTCATGTCGTTTCATTTGTACCCACTTCTTAAAATAACGACCAACATTCATATTTATGATTATTATTGCAATATTTTGTTAAAGTTGTAAAGCTCAAATATTTAACGATGCGATAAGGGAATTTCTCCAGATATTGTATTGCCGTGTCATGTCGTTTCATTTGTACCCACTTCTTAAAATAACCACCAACATTCATATTTATGATTGTTATTGCAATATTTTGTTAAAGTTGTAAAGCTCAAATATTTAACGATGCGATAAGGGAATTTCTCCAGATATTGTATTGCCGTGTCATGTCGTTTCATTTGTACCCACTTCTTAAAATAACGACCAACATTCATATTTATGATTGTTATTGCAATATTTTGTTAAAGTTGTAAAGCTCAAATTTTTAACGATGCGATAAGGGAATTTCTCCAGATATTGTATTGCAGTGTCATGTCGTTTCATTTGTACCCACTTCTTAAAATAACGACCAACATTCATATTTATGATTGTTATTGCAATATTTTGTTAAAGTTGTAAAGCTCAAATTTTTAACGATGCGATAAGGGAATTTCTCCAGATATTGTATTGCGGTGTCATGTCGTTTCATTTGTACCCACTTCTTAAAGCTCAAATATTTAACGATGCGATGAGGCAATTTCTTCAGATATTGTATTGCCGTGTCATGTCGTTTCATTTGTACCCACTTCTTAAAATAACGACCAACATTCATATTTATGATTGTTATTGCAATATTGTGTTAAAGTTGTAAAGCTCAAATATTTAACGATGCGATAAGGGAATTTCTCCAGATATTGTATTGCCGTGTCATGTCGTTTCATTTGTACACACTTCTTAAAATAACGACCAACATTCATATTTATGATTGTTATTGCAATATTTTGTTAAAGTTGTAAAGCTCAAATATTTAACGATGCGATAAGGGAATTTCTCCAGATATTGTATTGCCGTGTCATGTCGTTTCATTTGTACCCACTTCTTAAAATAACGACCAACATTCATATTTATGATTGTTATTGCAATATTTTGTTAAAGTTGTAACGCTCAAATATTTAACGATGCGATAAGGGAATTTCTCCAGATATTGTATTCCCGTGTCATGTCGTTTCATTTGTACCCACTTCTTAAAATAACGACCAACATTCATATTTATGATTGTTATTGCAATATTTTGTTAAAGTTGTAAAGCTCAAATATTTAACGATGCGATAAGGGAATTTCTCCAGATATTGTATTGCCGTGTCATGTCGTTTCATTTGTACCCACTTCTTAAAATAACGACCAACATTCATATTTATGATTATTATTGCAATATTTTGTTAAAGTTGTAAAGCTCAAATATTTAACGATGCGATAAGGGAATTTCTCCAGATATTGTATTGCCGTGTCATGTCGTTTCATTTGTACCCACTTCTTAAAATAACGACCAACATTCATATTTATGATTATTATTGCAATATTTTGTTAAAGTTGTAAAGCTCAAATATTTAACGATGCGATAAGGGAATTTCTCCAGATATTGTATTGCCGTGTCATGTCGTTTCATTTGTACCCACTTCTTAAAATAACGACCAACATTCATATTTATGATTATTATTGCAATATTTTGTTAAAGTTGTAAAGCTCAAATATTTAACGATGCGATAAGGGAATTTCTCCAGATATTGTATTGCCGTGTCATGTCGTTTCATTTGTACCCACTTCTTAAAATAACGACCAACATTCATATTTATGATTATTATTGCAATATTTTGTTAAAGTTGTAAAGCTCAAATATTTAACGATGCGATAAGGGAATTTCTCCAGATATTGTATTGCCGTGTCATGTCGTTTCATTTGTACCCACTTCTTAAAATAACCACCAACATTCATATTTATGATTGTTATTGCAATATTTTGTTAAAGTTGTAAAGCTCAAATATTTAACGATGCGATAAGGGAATTTCTCCAGATATTGTATTGCCGTGTCATGTCGTTTCATTTGTACCCACTTCTTAAAATAACGACCAACATTCATATTTATGATTGTTATTGCAATATTTTGTTAAAGTTGTAAAGCTCAAATATTTAACGATGCGATAAGGGAATTTCTCCAGATATTGTATTGCCGTGTCATGTCGTTTCATTTGTACCCACTTCTTAAAATAACGACCAACATTCATATTTATGATTGTTATTGCAATATTTTGTTAAAGTTGTAAAGCTCAAATATTTAACGATGCGATAAGGGAATTTCTCCAGATATTGTATTGCCGTGTCATGTCGTTTCATTTGTACCCACTTCTTAAAATAACGACCAACATTCATATTTATGATTGTTATTGCAATATTTTGTTAAAGTTGTAAAGCTCAAATATTTAACGATGCGATAAGGGAATTTCTCCAGATATTGTATAGCCGTGTCATGTCGTTTCATTTGTACCCACTTCTTAAAATAACCACGAACATTCATATTTATGATTGTTATTGCAATATTTTGTTAAAGTTGTAAAGCTCAAATATTTAACGATGCGATAAGGGAATTTCTCCAGATATTGTATTGCCGTGTCATGTCGTTTCATTTGTACCCACTTCTTAAAATAACCACCAACATTCATATTTATGATTGTTATTGCAATATTTTGTTAAAGTTGTAAAGCTCAAATTTTTAACGATGCGATAAGGGAATTTCTCCAGATATTGTATTGCAGTGTCATGTCGTTTCATTTGTACCCACTTCTTAAAATAACGGCCAACATTCATATTTATGATTGTTATTGCAATATTTTGTTAAAGTTGTAAAGCTCAAATTTTTAACGATGCGATAAGGGAATTTCTCAAGATATTGTATTGCGGTGTCATGTCGTTTCATTTGTACCCACTTCTTAAAGCTCAAATATTTAACGATGCGATGAGGCAATTTCTTCAGATATTGTATTGCCGTGTCATGTCGTTTCATTTGTACCCACTTCTTAAAATAACCACCAACATTCATATTTATGATTGTTATTGCAATATTTTGTTAAAGTTGTAAAGCTCAAATATTTAACGATGCGATAAGGGAATTTCTCCAGATATTGTATTGCCGTGTCATGTCGTTTCATTTGTACCCACTTCTTAAAATAACGACCAACATTCATATTTATGATTGTTATTGCAATATTTTGTTAAAGTTGTAAAGCTCAAATATTTAACGATGCGATAAGGGAATTTCTCCAGATATTGTATTGCCGTGTCATGTCGTTTCATTTGTACCCACTTCTTAAAATAACGACCAACATTCATATTTATGATTGTTATTGCAATATTTTGTTAAAGTTGTAAAGCTCAAATATTTAACGATGCGATAAGGGAATTTCTCCAGATATTGTATTGCCGTGTCATGTCGTTTCATTTGTACCCACTTCTTAAAATAACGACCAACATTCATATTTATGATTGTTATTGCAATATTTTGTTAAAGTTGTAAAGCTCAAATATTTAACGATGCGATAAGGGAATTTCTCCAGATATTGTATTCCCGTGTCATGTCGTTTCATTTGTACCCACTTCTTAAAATAACGACCAACATTCATATTTATGATTGTTATTGCAATATTTTGTTAAAGTTGTAAAGCTCAAATATTTAACGATGCGATAAGGGAATTTCTCCAGATATTGTATTGCCGTGTCATGTCGTTTCATTTGTACCCACTTCTTAAAATAACGACCAACATTCATATTTATGATTGTTATTGCAATATTTTGTTAAAGTTGTAAAGCTCAAATATTTAACGATGCGATAAGGGAATTTCTCCAGATATTGTATTGCCGTGTCATGTCGTTTCATTTGTACCCACTTCTTAAAATAACGACCAACATTCATATTTATGATTATTATTGCAATATTTTGTTAAAGTTGTAAAGCTCAAATATTTAACGATGCGATAAGGGAATTTCTCCAGATATTGTATTGCCGTGTCATGTCGTTTCATTTGTACCCACTTCTTAAAATAACGACCAACATTCATATTTATGATTATTATTGCAATATTTTGTTAAAGTTGTAAAGCTCAAATATTTAACGATGCGATAAGGGAATTTCTCCAGATATTGTATTGCCGTGTCATGTCGTTTCATTTGTACCCACTTCTTAAAATAACCACCAACATTCATATTTATGATTGTTATTGCAATATTTTGTTAAAGTTGTAAAGCTCAAATATTTAACGATGCGATAAGGGAATTTCTCCAGATATTGTATTGCCGTGTCATGTCGTTTCATTTGTACCCACTTCTTAAAATAACGACCAACATTCATATTTATGATTGTTATTGCAATATTTTGTTAAAGTTGTAAAGCTCAAATATTTAACGATGCGATAAGGGAATTTCTCCAGATATTGTATTGCCGTGTCATGTCGTTTCATTTGTACCCACTTCTTAAAATAACGACCAACATTCATATTTATGATTGTTATTGCAATATTTTGTTAAAGTTGTAAAGCTCAAATATTTAACGATGCGATAAGGGAATTTCTCCAGATATTGTATTGCCGTGTCATGTCGTTTCATTTGTACCCACTTCTTAAAATAACGACCAACATTCATATTTATGATTGTTATTGCAATATTTTGTTAAAGTTGTAAAGCTCAAATATTTAACGATGCGATAAGGGAATTTCTCCAGATATTGTATTGCCGTGTCATGTCGTTTCATTTGTACCCACTTCTTAAAATAACGACCAACATTCATATTTATGATTGTTATTGCAATATTTTGTTAAAGTTGTAAAGCTCAAATATTTAACGATGCGATAAGGGAATTTATCCAGATATTGTATTGCTGTGTCATGTCGTTTCATTTGTACCCACTTCTTAAAATAACCACCAACATTCAGATTTATGATTGTTATTGCAATATTTTGTTAAAGTTGTAAAGCTCAAATATTTAACGATGCGATAAGGGAATTTCTCCAGATATTGTATTGCCGTGTCATGTCGTTTCATTTGTACCCACTTCTTAAAATAACCACCAACATTCATATTTATGATTGTTATTGCAATATTTTGTTAAAGTTGTAAAGCTCAAATATTTAACGATGCGATAAGGGAATTTCTCCAGATATTGTATTGCCGTGTCATGTCGTTTCATTTGTACCCACTTCTTAAAATAACGACCAACATTCATATTTATGATTGTTATTGCAATATTTTGTTAAAGTTGTAAAGCTCAAATATTTAACGATGCGATAAGGGAATTTCTCCAGATATTGTATTGCCGTGTCATGTCGTTTCATTTGTACCCACTTCTTAAAATAACGACCAACATTCATATTTATGATTGTTATTGCAATATTTTGTTAAAGATGTAAAGCTCAAATATTTAACGATGCGATAAGGGAATTTCTCCAGATATTGTATTGCCGTGTCATGTCGTTTCATTTGTACCCACTTCTTAAAATAACGACCAACATTCATATTTATGATTGTTATTGCAATATTTTGTTAAAGTTGTAAAGCTCAAATATTTAACGATGCGATAAGGGAATTTCTCCAGATATTGTATTGCCGTGTCATGTCGTTTCATTTGTACCCACTTCTTAAAATAACGACCAACATTCATATTTATGATTGTTATTGCAATATTTTGTTAATGTTGTAAAGCTCAAATATTTAACGATGCGATAAGGGAATTTCTCCAGATATTGTATTGCCGTGTCATGTCGTTTCATTTGTACCCACTTCTTAAAATAACCACCAACATTCATATTTATGATTGTTATTGCAATATTTTGTTAAAGTTGTAAAGCTCAAATATTTAACGATGCGATAAGGGAATTTCTCCAGATATTGTATTGCCGTGTCATGTCGTTTCATTTGTACCCACTTCTTAAAATAACGACCAACATTCATATTTATGATTGTTATTGCAATATTTTGTTAAAGTTGTAAAGCTCAAATATTTAACGATGCGATAAGGGAATTTCTCCAGATATTGTATTGCCGTGTCATGTCGTTTCATTTGTACCCACTTCTTAAAATAACGACCAACATTCATATTTATGATTGTTATTGCAATATTTTGTTAAAGTTGTAAAGCTTAAATATTTAACGATGCGATAAGGGAATTTCTCCAGATATTGTATTGCCGTGTCATGTCGTTTCATTTGTACCCACTTCTTAAAATAACCACCAACATTCATATTTATGATTGTTATTGCAATATTTTGTTAAAGTTGTAAAGCTCAAATATTTAACGATGCGATAAGGGAATTTCTCCAGATATTGTATTGCCGTGTCATGTCGTTTCATTTGTACCCACTTCTTAAAATAACCACCAACATTCATATTTATGATTGTTATTGCAATATTTTGTTAAAGTTGTAAAGCTCAAATTTTTAACGATGCGATAAGGGAATTTCTCCAGATATTGTATTGCAGTGTCATGTCGTTTCATTTGTACCCACTTCTTAAAATAACGACCAACATTCATATTTATGATTGTTATTGCAATATTTTGTTAAAGTTGTAAAGCTCAAATTTTTAACGATGCGATAAGGGAATTTCTCCAGATATTGTATTGCGGTGTCATGTCGTTTCATTTGTACCCACTTCTTAAAGCTCAAATATTTAACGATGCGATGAGGCAATTTTTTCAGATATTGTATTGCCGTGTCATGTCGTTTCATTTGTACCCACTTCTTAAAATAACGACCAACATTCATATTTATGATTGTTATTGCAATATTTTGTTAAAGTTGTAAAGCTCAAATATTTAACGATGCGATAAGGGAATTTCTCCAGATATTGTATTGCCGTGTCATGTCGTTTCATTTGTACCCACTTCTTAAAATAACGACCAACATTCATATTTATGATTGTTATTGCAATATTTTGTTAAAGTTGTAAAGCTCAAATATTTAACGATGCGATAAGGGAATTTCTCCAGATATTGTATTGCCGTGTCATGTCGTTTCATTTGTACCCACTTCTTAAAATAACGACCAACATTCATATTTATGATTGTTATTGCAATATTTTGTTAAAGTTGTAAAGCTCAAATATTTAACGATGCGATAAGGGAATTTCTCCAGATATTGTATTGCGTGTCATGTCGTTTCATTTGTACCCACTTCTTAAAATAACCACCACCTTTCATATTTATGATTGTTATTGCAATATTTTGTTAAAGTTGTAAAGCTCAAATATTTAACGATGCGATAAGGGAATTTCTCCAGATATTGTATTGCCGTGTCATGTCGTTTCATTTGTACCCACTTCTTAAAATAACGACCAACATTCATATTTATGATTGTTATTGCAATATTTTGTTAAAGTTGTAAAGCTCAAATATTTAACGATGCGGTAAGGGAATTTCTCCAGATATTGTATTGCCGTGTCATGTCGTTTCATTTGTACCCACTTCTTAAAATAACCACCAACATTCATATTTATGATTGTTATTGCAATATTTTGTTAAAGTTGTAAAGCTCAAATATTTAACGATGCGGTAAGGGAATTTCTCCAGATATTGTATTGCCGTGTCATGTCGTTTCATTTGTACCCACTTCTTAAAATAACGACCAACATTCATATTTATGATTGTTATTGCAATATTTTGTTAAAGTTGTAAAGCTCAAATATTTAACGATGCGGTAAGGGAATTTCTCCAGATATTGTATTGCCGTGTCATGTCGTTTCATTTGTACCCACTTCTTAAAATAACCACCAACATTCATATTTATGATTGTTATTGCAATATTTTGTTAAAGTTGTAAAGCTCAAATATTTAACGATGCGGTAAGGGAATTTCTCCAGATATTGTATTGCCGTGTCATGTCGTTTCATTTGTACCCACTTCTTAAAATAACGACCAACATTCATATTTATGATTGTTATTGCAATATTTTGTTAAAGTTGTAAAGCTCAAATATTTAACGATGCGATAAGGGAATTTCTCCAGATATTGTATTGCCGTGTCATGTCGTTTCATTTGTACCCACTTCTTAAAATAACGACCAACATTCATATTTATGATTGTTATTGCAATATTTTGTTAAAGTTGTAAAGCTCAAATATTTAACGATGCGATAAGGGAATTTCTCCAGATATTGTATTGCCGTGTCATGTCGTTTCATTTGTACCCACTTCTTAAAATAACCACCAACATTCATATTTATGATTGTTATTGCAATATTTTGTTAAAGTTGTAAAGCTCAAATATTTAACGATGCGATAAGGGAATTTCTCCAGATATTGTATTGCCGTGTCATGTCGTTTCATTTGTACCCACTTCTTAAAATAACCACCAACATTCATATTTATGATTGTTATTGCAATATTTTGTTAAAGTTGTAAAGCTCAAATATTTAACGATGCGATAAGGGAATTTCTCCAGATATTGTATTGCCGTGTCATGTCGTTTCATTTGTACCCACTTCTTAAAATAACCACCAACATTCATATTTATGATTGTTATTGCAATATTTTGTTAAAGTTGTAAAGCTCAAATATTTAACGATGCGATAAGGGAATTTCTCCAGATATTGTATTGCCGGGTCATGTCGTTTCATTTGTACCCACTTCTTAAAATAACGACCAACATTCATATTTATGATTGTTATTGCAATATTTTGTTAAAGTTGTAAAGCTCAAATATTTAACGATGCGACAAGGGAATTTCTCACGTGTCATTTATAGTCGTGGAAATCGCAAAGAACTTGACTTAAAAAGTAAGATTCATCAGAAACAGAACAAGGACAGTGCTGGTTCGTTAAAGACACCGGAACAAGGAACGCAATATACAGTAGGACGTGTACCTATGTTTTATAGACTACGAAATGGCGTTCGACAAAATACATCACAAAGATCTATTGGAATTGCTCAGCAACATTGATATATTTGGGGAAAATATTTAGAATAATCAAGAACCTATACTGGCAGCAAATGGCATGCATGTGCATAGAGAATGAGTTCAGTGAATATACAAAAATAGAAAGGTGCGTAAGGCAAGGATGTATCTTCTCACCGGACTTATTCAACCTATACAGAGAGGCAATTCTGAGAGAATTGGAAATCCTACCTTGATTCGCCATTGACGGTCATAATCTTAACATAAGATACGCAGATGACACTGTACTGTTAGCAGACATGGAAATGAAATTACAAAACCTCCTACTGAAGGTAGCGAAGGAGAGCGAGAAGAAGGGACTAAGCATATACTATATGAAGACAGAATGTATGGTCATCAGTAAAAGGATGAGCCCGAAATACGATTTACAGGTCAGGGACACTAAAATCAAGTAAGTGCAGAAATTTAAATATCTGGGAAGTGTTTTGACTGAGGACGGTATGTGCGACGTTTCGAAGACGTATTGGGATGGCCAAAGACGCATTCCAAAAGCTAGTCAGGACAGGAGAATTTCTTTGGTCACAAAGGAGAGAGTACTGAATTGTTACGTATCATCTGTCCTCCTTTATGGCAGCAAATGTTGGACGGTCGCCTCAGAGATGAAGAAGTGACTCGAGGCAATGGAAGTATTGTTCTATAGGAGGATGCTAAGGATATCATGGACCGAGAGTGTGAGCAACGATGAGGTTTTGGAGAGGATGAAATCAAGGAGGAAGCTTATACTTAACATCAGGAATAAGAAGCTGAAATTTCTGGGGCCCGTAATGAGAAAGGAAGGCATGGAGAATCTGATACTCACTGGTCGAATAGAGGGAAAGAGAAAGAAGGGAAAGCAACGCATGACATACCTAGCGGACTTTAGCAAGTGGATGACAGAACATGGCTCGGGGTAAGTAGCAAAGGGACACAAGTGATAGGAGGAAGTGGAGAGCCATGATCGCCAAACGTCCTGAAGGGTCACATCACATAAAAAAAAGAAACCATGAAATATTCACACGTATTGCCAGCAGCTAACAAATATACACGCCAATAAAAAAAAATTAAATTAAATTAAAAGATAATTTTAATCACTTTAAACGTTATTTTAAGTGGATACTCATATTTGAATAGATGTTCTGTTTATTTATTAAGCAGTATATATATATATATATATATATATATATATATATATATATATATATATATATATATATATATATATGAGAGAGAGAGAGAGAGAGAGAGAGAGACAGTGTATTTTCTGTACACAACACCAATATCTAGATACACCCTCCTCGCCTCACCTCTGATAGCCATAACATAATCTACTATTTATTCTGCACAATATGTCCCAATATTGGATATATTGGTGAATCTGAAAATAATTTTAGATTTCGCTTCAACAATCATAAACTAACCATACGTCAAAACAATCCTTATTCCCCCATAGCTGAACACTTTAATCAATCAAGACACTCATTAGACAACTGTAAATGTTTATTGATAGATTCCGATTTTAGTTCCACATATACACGCAGAAAAAAAGAAAAATACTGGATTTTAAAATTAGACACATATAAACTAGGGTTAAACAAAGACTTGGGAATTTCAAATCTGTATAAATATTTCAATAGTTAAAAAAAATTTTTTTTTAGATATAGTTAAAAAACAAACCTTTTGAAACAACATCTAAAATATTATCGTTAGATTTACGTTAGAAATATTCAAACACAGTTGCATTCCACATCACGTGACGTCCGCGTCTCGCGACGGACGCTACTTGTAAACAAACTTCTGAATACAGTTATTTAATTTATTTCTGACGAAAGATCGGGGCAGATCTGAAATATTAAGTATATATATATATAAATAAATATAAATAAATACTTTCACAAAAAAACATTCAATTTTTTTTTAATTTGCAACTTTTCAGTTGTTTTCTCCATATTATATATATATATATATATATATATATATATATATATATCGCCTGACGATTGCACTAGCATGAAACAGACTGCCGCCTCTAAGTTCTGACTTCCATGTCCACTTTTATATATATATATATATATATATATATATATATATATATATATATAAAGCTGTATATTTATTTTCGTCTCCTGGCCTTTTATGTTCGAGAAGCAAATGAGCACAATAAGTTTGTCGAGTTCTTATGCAAACTGATATATAAAAAATTAAAAACAAAACAAAAGAAACATTGCTTCTTTTTTGACCTCTTGATATTTATTAAGCTTAGCAAGACATCAGGAAACATTCAGGGGACGATTTATAGGGGAACGAACTAGCCATACTCAAATAATAGCCTTCAAAACGATCTTTTTAATTGCTCCATGGTGGATTGTACAAGATGGCTGTAGTTATTAAGTTAATCTTGTTCCTATTTGAACTTTAATTTGACATGTGGCATTCAGGACGTGGGCGACTTGGCGCTGACTAACCTCTTTTATTTAACCTATTTTCATAGGGACTATTGTCGTTATCTTTGTTGTTGTGATCACACCGTTTTGGCCGTTGGGTCCTCCAGCCTCCATCAGGTGTATCGACCTGGGTTTGATGATGAACTACATCCAGCAGCAAGGCCTCTAATCGGGAGACTGGAAGTTTTGAGGCGCGTGAAACCTGTCTTAATTGCTCTTGTTCCCGGGCCCCGGGGTGGTAGTACCTGTTAGGGTCCCGGCTATGGGTAAATAGTGAACCATCAAACAAAAATCAACTGTACATTTTTATAATAAAATGACCAACAATACACTTTTATAGCAAAATTACTATCAGTGTAACACTTAAAAAATATAAAAATACATTTTTATAGTAAAATTACCAACAATACATTTTCTGATCTGCAAAATATGTATTTAAAAAAACATACTTTTCCTACGAAAGTATAATATCATGAACAAAATATTTAGATTTCCGCATTAAATAACCCATAGATGTGTTGATATGCCAAACAAAATCAACCAACCAACCAACCAATCATCAGGTGTATGTTGCTCTGGGTAACCTAGAAGGAATTTCAGGGAATTTTTGAAATTTCATTTTGAAATTCCCTGTAAGTCACCTGGACCAACTGATTTCTCTAAACTGGATACCTCAAGGCTGCAAATGACCAAGGGGTCATCCTAAAATGAAATGACGCACTACGGTTAAAGAGGAGCTGAGAAAAAGAAACAGCAATTGGTTCCAGGCTTGTCCAAGATCCATCTAAGTGGAGAAAAACGTGGCCCTTTGCTGTGCGACGGATGAAGGAACAAGATAAGGAAAGCCAGTTGAATTAGCTAAGCCTCTAAGGAGGAGATAACATCTGCAAAACTTGAAGTCAGGAAGATGAGTTTTGAACATATTTATTTTATCTGTTTATTATATATATATATATATATATATATATATATATATATATATATATATATATATATATATATCTTGTACAACTGACTGTAGAGCCCAAGTGAAGACGCTTCGTAATCAGAAATATATACGGTTATGTGTGTGTGTGTGCGTGTGAGAGTGTGTGTGTGCATGTACAATAGTGGAACATTAGATCCGTAGGCGGATATACTATGTTTCATTAAATATGACGGATAAAGAATATTTTTATATTTTTGGAACGCTCCACAATCTTTAGTTTACGCTGTGGAGAATTTCTCCACAAACGGACATTCATAAAAAAAGAAACATTGTAAGAACACAAGAAAAATATATAGAGAAATGTATGACGCGTGATTAGCATACCCAGACAGTAACTGCAATATATATATATATATATATATATATATATATATATATATATATATATACACGAAGTATAGGATTGGTGTATACGGAATAAATTCCAATAACCAACAAATACTATTCTTAAAAGTATGCTCAATACAGAGTAGAGCAAATATAACCATTTATTCGAAAATCATAACATTAAAAAAAATCACTACAAAAATAGCCATTTTGTTTCAACACTTCTGGTGTCTTCTCAAGTGATGGTGTTGAATGTAGATTAAAGGGTTTTATTTTATTCTTTATTCTTTATTCTACATTAAACACCATCACTTGAGAAGACACCAGAAGTGTTGAAACAAAATGGCTATTTTTGTAGTGATTTTATAACATTTTTATGTCATAATTTTCGAATAAATCATTATATATATTTGTGTGTGTGTGTGTGTGTGTGTGTGTGTGTGTGTGTGTGTGTGTGTGTGTGTGTGTGTGTGTGTGTGTGTACGCAAGAACACGCATACACGCACATATATGTCTGTACACCATAAGCAAAAAAATTGGGGACACACTACATTTCTTTAAAAACATCTTAAAATTAGATATTAGATATTTTGTATTTTGTTATAGTAAAAGATAGGATTTCAGTAACTACAGTGTATTTGCTTTTATTTCGACAAAATAAGCACGTAACTATAAAAATAAATATCATACAACAGCATCATATTTTGTATTCGTCAATAAAACCACAAACTACTTTAATTACCGCTTTACAAATTCTTGGCATTCTTCCCTACAGTTTTTGAAAATAAAAGTAAATGGCAGACCTGCCCAAGCCTTCTTCAATCACGGAAAAATCGCAAACTCTCTCTGTAGATATTCTCTCCCTACTTTCCTATCCAATTCACCCCAGTGAGAGTGAGATTAGTAAATTGAAGCAGCCAA
>OZ038498.1:14601996-14739496 GCA_964036315.1 Acanthosepion esculentum | reverse complement strand
TTTCAGTTATGAATTTTGTTCATAAATGAGATATAAAAATTAATTATAAATTAAAATTCATACCATAAAATTTCATAAGAGATGTACGTAAAAAATATTTTTCTTATGAAATTTTATCTCACTCTCAGTTATGAAATTTAAAATTTATTGTTATTATTTTAATTTAATATTACTTTGGCTTTTCCTCATCATCTTCAAACGTAAGGCTATAAAGCTAAAGAGCTTAATAAAAAAAAGAGAAAAATTCAATAAAATATAAGATTGCTGAAAGTATTTCTTAATTTTTAACAATTACTTTGTGGTTAAATTAGTTCACTTGAGATTCGAAAAAATTATGTCACTTCTGTTTCAACAGTGTTGAGTCTAGCTGTTCATGTTCAGCATCTCTATTTCACAGAAAATACTGCCCAAAACCTAGTTGAAAATACACCAGAAACAACTTTGACAGCTTTCTTCAAATTATGCCAAAGTGACCTATTTGCCCAAACACTGCTGTTATGTTGTGGTTGCCATTTACTACACCTTGGCACACAATATCTGGAGCAGGTGCAAGCAAGGAGCACAAGTTGAGGGCTGGGAAGAAAACGCTGTCTTCAGAAGCAGAACCATCGGTCGGGGGTACCCTCTGCACCCCAATCAGCAAGAGTACTTGCTTCTGCGTCTGCTGTTACACACCGTCATTCACAGACCTTCGAAAATATAATGGAGACGTCTGTATGACCTACAGAGAAGCCTGCGCCAAGCATGGACTACTGGAGGATGATCCCTACTGGGACCAGACACTGAAGCAGGCAGTAGAACACCAAGTTAACTGCACCAGCTATTTTCTATTTTGTTGATGACTTTGGATGAGCCTCTCACGCTTCGGGCGACCCACAAATCCAGCATTGCAGAGGACATCCTACGAAGGGTTCAAAGGCAAACCTCAGCGGAAATTGTCATGTTCAATGATGACATTTGCAATGAGGCATTAGTTGACCTGGATACCCAAGTGCAAAGTAGGGGGTGGGGGAATCAAGGAATTGCCATATTTGTCCTACAGAAACCTGGGCAGGCAGCAAACAATCTCGCAACTGAGTACATGCGGGAGATAAGCTATGATACTGAGGGAATGATGGCGTATATAGCTGATAACGAACACAAACTGATGGAGGACCAACTGGGTGTTTATAGAACGATTATTTCGAGCATTGATGGTGAAAGAGGAGATCCATTCTTCAACGGTGCTCCAGGTGGAACTGGCAAGACATCTGTCATCAATCTACTTCTGGCTAAACTGCGGCAAATTAAACATATTGCTCTAGCAGTGGCGTCAAGTGGAAAATCTGAAACCATGTTAAGTGATGGCTGTACAGCGCATTCGTGATTCAAACTCTCTTTGGACCTGTCCAATAAAAAATAGGCAGCCTGCAACATCAGTCGCATTCTGTTATAGGCAAACTCCTCACTGATTGCAAATAGATCACCTGGGATAAGGCGACAATAAATCAGAAGGGTCCTTCGAGATTCTTGTCATTGCCCTTCATGGTCTTAGACACAAAAACAAGCTTCATGGGAGGTGCAACAGTCTTGCTTCTAGGAGACTTTAGACAAACCTTACCAGTGATTCCGAAATGGGCAAGAGCTGACGAGGTAAACGCCAATATGAAGTTTTTCTTGACCAGTGCACCTGAGTGTAAGCTATGGTAAGTCAAGGAATTGCCATATTTGGCCTACGTCTACCTAAGCAGGCAGCAAACAATCTCGCAATTGAGAATATGCAGGGGATCAGGTATGACACCGCGTACAGAGCGGATAACGAACACAAACTTACGGAGGACCAACTGGGTGTTTGTAACACAATTAATCCGAGCATTGATGGTGAAAGAGGAGATCGATTCTTCATCGATGCCTAAGGAGGAACTGGCAAATTGTAAAGAGTAGCCCTCCTAATTCTCTGTGAACGCACAAAAGCTTTTTTCACGACGACCTACTTTGTAATTGTTACTTCCGGATAAGCGAATGCCGGTTATTACGTAAGTTGATTTACGCTTTTGGTATTCATAACTTATTGGTATTTCCACTAAAATTCCTCTGTGAACGCCCAGAAGTCCTTTTCAGTGATACTTAGTTTGAATTGTTACTTTCGGATAAGCGAAGAAAGGATACCAAAACGGTTAACTGGAGATAACATCCGTTTTCCCGGGAATTATCGAGAACGTCATATATATATATATATATATATATATATATATATATGAAGAAATATAGTCTTAAGGTGTGCTATATTTATAAAGTGCTCAATATCAGAGATAGAGCGTGTGTAAATATAAAAATGAACATAGAAGTCAACACTTAGAGTCGACAGTCTGTTTCATGCTAGATGCAATCTGTTGGACTGACGATTGCGTCTAGCATGAAACAGTCTGTCGCCTCTAAGTGTTGACATCTATGTTCACTTTATATTTATATATATATATATATATATATATATATATATATATATATATATATTATATATATATATATGCATATTTATATAATACATATGAAGGTAGTAAATATTTATCTGTATTCATACACTGATAGTATATATATATATATATATATATATATATATATATATATATATAGTAAAGTTAATAAATCCGTTGGTATATAATCCAAGTGGATCCTAGTAATATAAAATATTAAAACTGATCCACAATAATCTCAATGTATTTATTATTACAGAGCAAAAATTAATACACAATAAAATCCAAAATAACCTGGTTTAATTTTATAAAACCTCTTCCCTTTAAGACAAATACTGTCCACCTTCCCCTGACAACTGCCTCGTGCCTTTCGTCTGACTGAAACATTGAAATGGATAAATACTGTATTAGTTTATCGACGTTTTTTTTCTTCGTTGTTTTCACAGTTAAATTTCCAATTCCAACACGAACTCAGTCTATGAGGGGGTTGAATAAGACTGACGAATTTGATTTTTTTTCGTCGGTCGAAATAAGCTTATTCCCCATATTAGGGGGTTTTGGATTTTATTGCGTATTATTATTATTATTATTATTATTATTATTATTATTATTATATAATTTAGCTCTTGAAAATACATTTCAATTGAGCACTGTTGAGTGATAAGCTAATTCTATAAACAACAGCCACCTGCTCTAATGCAAAGCTCTTCAGTAAAATGGATGGAGCACTTTGGCTGATTGGCATTTGTTTACATTTGTAAAAACAATACGCTAGATTTAGTTGTGTAACTCTACCGAGTGAAGATAGCTCTGGCTGACACCAAATTAGTTGTGTTTCAATCCTGGCTTGAAGCATTCGGAAGTCTAGTCGCACTGAGGAGCTGTGATACAGCGAAACAGTACTGTCTGTGAATGACATATATATATATATATATATATATATATATATATATATATATATAGAGAGAGAGAGAGAGAGAGAGAGAGAGTGATAATGAAAAGTTTGGTAATCCATATGGATAATCCCAAGGAGGATGTAATCGCACTGAGGAGATGTGATGCAGCGAAACAGTACTGTCTGTGAATGACATAATATATATATATATATATATATATATATATATATATGTGTGTGTGTGTGTGTGTGTGTGTGTGTGTGTGTGTGTGTATATATGTGTGTGTGTGTGTGTGTGTATATGTATTCTCAATTGAAATGTATTTTCAAGAGCTAAATTGTGTCATTCCCAGACAGTACTGTTTCGCTGTATCACAGCTCCTCAGTGCGACTAGACTTACGAATGCCTCAAGCCAGGATTGAAACACAACTAATTTGTTGTCAGCCAGAGCTATCTTCACTCGGTAGAGTTACACAACTAAATCTAGCGTATTGTTTTTACAAATGTAAACAAATGCCAATCAGCCAAAGTGCTCCATTCATTTTACTGAAGAGCTTTGCCTTAGTGCAGGTGGCTGTTGTTTATAGAATTAGCATATCACTCAACAGTGCTCAATTGAAATGTATTTTCAAGAGCTAAATTATATATATATATATGTAAGCAAATATGTGGATGTAGATCCGACGGTATGATGAAAAATATGGAAAAGACGAAGCAAAATCCGAATATGCAAGTAAAACAAAATTAAAACAGTAAACTTGCATATTCGGATTTTGCTTTGTCTTTTCCATATTTTCCATATATATATATATATGTATGTAGGCATATGTATATATATATGTATGTATATATATATATATATATATATATATATATATATATATATATATATATAGTAAAAAGGTACTCCGAATCAATATTTTCATATTTTTCCTCAATGCTGATATTCTAAAGGCTTCAGATTTTTAAAAAATCTCCCTAATCTTTGCCAACGAACGAGAATGATATTTTTATTCGAAGAGCTGTCCAGCACATCCCATTTTGTCTCAATACTTCAGCCTTACAGAAAGGTTAAGGTTATATAAAAACGTTTAAGGATAAAGACGTAGCAACCAGAAGAGATTTTGCTTGTGACAGGTTGGAAAAAAAGGTAGCCAAATCCGAATTATTTGCCATTTCTTTTGACTACATTACTGAATATATATATATATATATATATATATATATATATATATATATATATATATATATTTGACATAGTTACTGATTGGAAAAGAGAGTCAAGTTTTTTTTACCGCTAATGTTGCGTTTTCAGTTACAGTAGGAACCAGTAATGCCATTGTGACAAAACATGTCCCCCGGAAATATTTTATCATTTTTCCTCTCTTTTTTATTTTTTATTTTTTTTTTATTTCTCTCTGAAATAAAAGAAAAGAAAAGAAATTTCTTCATATATCGTTATAACGTTGGCTTCCATAAACTCAGTCATCAAGTTTAACACGCATCATTAAATACATTTCAAGTGGACATTCGCTAGGATTTATTCTATAATAAAAAATAACGTAAAATAGTAAAGCGGTAACACGAGGGGAAATAGAAAAATCAGGCATAGCTGACCACATATGGAGGGAAAAGGGAGATCACCGGCCTCTGTGGGATGAGGTTGAAATAATAGAAAGAGAATATCACTTGAAAATACGAAAACTTAAGGAATCAGCACATATGCTAGGACAAAAAAATCTCCTGAGCCGACCAAGCATAGAAGTGAATACAATACGCGAACCAGTAATAAAGAGTGCTAGAGAAAACAACACAAAAATTTCAATATAAGCTCTGGTAAAAAATATGCAATAATAATAACGGAAAAAATGCAGTATGAGCATTGGTAAAAATGGTTACTGAGACATTAGGTTTATAAGTCCTATCAATCCATACACAGATGTCCTCAAGGATAAAGGCGTTGGTTAGGTCCAGTGACTAGACCCAAAGAGTTGTGAGTTCAATACCAGGATACAACAGAAAAAAAAAACTTGTTGAGTTAAAATGAAATAACTGAGACATCCGGAAGAGGCATGGCACGTGGAACTAGAACAATCTACTCCGGTGGACGAAATAAAGTGTTCGATTCGAAATTCCAATCACCTGAAGATGACCGGAACGTTGTGAATATGAAGGTTGTTGAAGACGAGGATTCGTTCAAAATCATTATTTGAAAAGAAACATTAGCATTTCATAGCTTTTACCCGAGGAAAACTCTGTAGGCGAAAATAACTACAAAGCAAAAATAAAATGTGTATTTAAAATCAAGACAAAAATGTTTAAAATAGGATAACAAGTAAAAAAAGAAAAATTCATCATATTTGAAAATCAGACAACAATCCCGAAAGGGCTAATGTTCACAACGATGCTTTACGGCAGAATAGGGGTGGCGTTTTGTACACTGTTGGACAGTATTTAGCCACATGCATCTTCATATCTTTCTTTCTTCCTCAAGTTTATTCTTTGTGATGAACATGTTTAATTAACTCTCGGGTCACAACCGTGAGATCTATTAACTAATAAATCGTATAGGTATTTGCTTTTGATTGCCGACATTAAAAGCAAAAAAAGAAAGAAAGAAAGAAAGAAAGGCTTAAAAATAAAAAGAGAAAGTAGAAAGAAGACAATTTAGCTTTCAGCCTGAGTTGTCTCACGAGAATTGACCATTCTGACAGAGGTCCGATAATTTTTTAAGTGGCCTCTAACCTTTATTTCATAAATTATTCTTTCATTTATAAAAAGCGTTTCTTAATTTAATCGATGGACACTTTTAGTAGCGTTCATTGTGATTGTGTCTAGCAACACCCTCAGAGAAGATCAAGCGGGTTTTACAATATTATGGGGGTGGGGGGTCAGTGTAACGTTTACCGACGCCGAATGGGAAATCGATGAGTCGAGTTCAATCTCCGGTTGATACGGTTTCGTTTCCTTTTACACAAATACACTTGGAAAAGGCATGAATTGATCCCCCTAGATATGGGCTAAACAGCAGGACAGCCAGCTGTTTCGCCTTGAGATGGCAACCAGTGTATAAATAGTAAAACTCAGAAGTCAAACCAGCCTGAAGAGTGATGGGCTCCGTCAGGCTATCCTGTCTAAGCCGCACCACTGTTGCTATGCTATGCAGTACATGTGGTGAACGTACGCGACCTTAATGGATTATGGACTCTTAATGTAGCGCTATTCTAAACATGGATTTGAAAACATTAAAACTGCACAATCGATTAATAAGCGTAGAATACATGAACGCCCCCTTCAAGAAGGGAAATATATATACAAGGAATAACAGAATAAAATTGCAGAGTTCAGGCAGAGACATCAGTACACAGTTGAAGGAACCAGAAACCCAATCCGAAACAGGAAACAAGGTATAAACCTCTAGTCCTGTTCCAAAACCATGAAAGGAGTATGAACCGGACGATAGGCGAGCCTATCTACTCCTATTGGGGGAAAAAAAATAAGCAGTGAAAAAAAATTCAGTGTTCAGGAAGAGAGGTTAGAAGTGTAGAGTTGGGTTAGACTTCAGAATAAACCGGAAATCCAAGCCTAAAATGGGAACAAGAGATAAACCTCTACTCCTACTCAAAAGGCCGGAGAGTAGTATGAATCGGGTGTTAGGGGAACGTATCTATCGGCACTTCGACGTGGTGTAACGGTTAGCTAGCTTGTATCGCTAGATCAGTTACGACTGAATAATGAATTCGATTCTCACTGGGTGCCCCATTTTTCGGCCGTGTGCCACATCTAAACTACGCTTAGAAAATCGCCGGAGCACTTCAACGTAGTGTAATGTTTAGCAAGTTTGTTTCGCTAGATCATTTACAACTAAATAGTGAGTTCGATCCTCACTGTTTCGCCCCATACTTTTGGCGTTGTACCGTATCTAAGCTACGCCCAGAAAATCACCATGCTCCGTTAGCATGCAGATAATTCACGGTGATTTTGTATGTGCAGCCTAACCAGTGTTTACACTGATTGAGCTGATATAGGTTTGGGTATTTTCATGGCGCCAAGATAAAGTGGTGCCATCTACCATTACCTTTACTTACTGCTACCCTATGACATTTGGCACGTCAGTGTATGTATACTGATGTTATATGACTTCTGACATCGAAGCCAAATAGTATACTACTGATACAAAAATGTTCACCTCCTCGTATGATTGGAAAGAAAAAAGTCTGAGAATAAAATGATTACAGATTTATAACTGAGAGCAGTTTTAACGACTAAAAACTGTTGTTTGCCTCTAAGACTAAATGGGTTTTCAATTTTTCTTTCATAAATGATTTAACGATTTTTTGCTGGCTTTTAACACACGCTTATTTGTGTGTTCGCATTATAATTAGTTTTATGAGTATCCTATTTTGATTGTCAGATGGCGTTCTAAATAATTGATGTATATGAAATGGAGGTTAAACTTCGTCTTCATTTTCTCTTTCAATTACTCTTTTCGTTCTTCTTTCATGTGCTACATACCTAGCCCTCCACAACTTCCTCTTTCTGTCTGTTTTTTTTTTAATTTTTTAAATTCGTAAAGTTTAGGTACCATAGCGAGAAGATCATGCGCAGAATTACCATGAAAATATTTATAGAAAAGGCACAGGGGGTGGGGAAGTAATGGGGAAGCCGAGATGCCAGGTCAGGACCAATAATATTGTTTATTCTCTTTTGGATTAGGAGAATACCATAAATGCAGCATGTGAGCAGTGACGATGATTTAAGAAACATGGAAGCATAGAGGACACTTACTCTTAAATATCAGAAAGAGGAGGGTTAATGTGCTACATACCTTCTCTACATGGCTCTCCACAACTTCCTCTTTCTGTCTGTTTTTTTTTTCACAAATTGGAGATATCAAAATGAAGCAAGTACCGAAATGCAAATTTTTGGGAAGAGTTTTAACAGAAGACGGAAAACGTGACACCGAAATCCGAAGTCGATTTGCAATAGCTAAATAGCTAATTTCAAAAGCTAAGCAAAGTATTAAGAAACAGGAATATTTCGTTAGAAACAAACAAAAGAAAAAAATGAATACTATAATGTCTGTCCTTCTACATGATATTGAATACTGGACAATTTCCTCACAGATGAAGAGGACGCTTTAGGTAACATTGCTGTAGTTCTAAAGAATGGTCTTTTTCAATCAAATTTACTCCAAACAAGGTAATAAAGCCACTAAGACACTAGGGGTTACTGCTGTGTGTGAAAGAATTAGAAAACCGAAAACATTATGAAGGAGCGGGAACAATAGATGAGTCACCAGGAAGACAGTAGGTAACGATTGATATGGCAAATAAAGTTTTGAAGATCAAAGTTGGCCAGAAAGCATGGAACCAGAAGAGAGTTCCACAAACGAGGTGCGAGATAAGAAACTGTTAGTCTAGAACTTACGGTTAAATCTAACCAATTCAACTGTTAAATGATGAAACTTTGTTGCCAATCTAGTACTGCTTTTAAATTCATAAATTCTAGTTACCATAGCAAAGAGCTCACCCACCCAAACAATTACCATGAAATTATTTATAGAAAAGGCACAGAGAAGCAACTTTACATCAGGTCAGGACCAATAATATTGTTGATACTTCTTTGGATTTTATCAAGAACCTGTAAATAAATAGCAGTCGCACCGGACCAAATATGGCAGTAATATTGTAAACATGGGCACATAAGGTGGAAAGAGGGCTTGGAAAATTTGACACTCACAGTATATACTGATGGTAAGAAAGAGGCAAATAGCGAATGATCTATCTAAGTATAAATGGATGGCAGAACAGGGAGAGAGAAGGATAGTAAAAAGACACATTGCTAAGAGCTACAAAGGCTAGGAAGTTATGGAGAGCCATTATCAACCTACCTAACAGGCTTGTGTGAATGGATGGCAGAACAAAGAGTAGGAAGGATAGTAAAGAACAAACATTATCATGAGCTACAAAGGATAGGAAGTTCTTTAAAACTAGCTGGTTGTTTACACGTTCTTTCCATATCACTCGAAAGGAACATTTGTATTTAGAATAGGAAAATATAATTTCTTGTGCATAATTCCTCAATAATATAAATAATAATTACATTATGAAAATTTTTTTATTACAACAATAACGTCATTTGCTCACTTTCGTTTATTATACATTAAATTACATCACTTAGCGTCATCCGTAATTTACCTTGAATTTCAGTTAGCCTGATGAATATTTATGAGCGTCCTTAAATTTTTAAAATTTTACAAAACTAACGACCTGTTTACGTCCGTTTATAAACACTTGTTTCAAAATAAAATCCTCGCATTTACCTTGAGGAGGACGAAACGCGACGGGCAAGATAAGTTTTTCTTTTCTCTTTATTCATATTGTCCTTTTTCCAGTTATGTTTTTAGTTATAACAATTTTTCACACATTCGCCCCTCCCAATATATATATATATATATATATATATATATATATATATATATATATATATATATGAAGAAATATAGTTTTATGGTGTGCTATATTAATGGGATAAAGTGCTCAAAATCAGAGATAGAGCGTATGTAAATATAAATATAAAAGTGAACATTGAAGTCAACACTCAGAGGCGACAGGCTGTTTCATGCTAGACACAATCGCCAGGCGGCCTGACGCTTGCGCCCAGCATGAAACAGCTTGTCGGCTCTGAATGTTGACTTCAATGTTCACTTTTTATATATAAATATATATATATATATATATATATATATATATATATATAAGATTATCCTAAGGAGCCAGACAAACCTATCTAGGTTTCACCTAACCGGATCGTCAGAGCAGTGCCGGCATTATATATAATGTTAATATCTATACTCGACTGGTGTAACTACAAGGTAGGTAGTTTCTGCCTACTAGGATATCTATCTATATATATATATATATATATATATATATATATATATACACACACACACACATATATAATAGATGAAAAGTTCTCGGCTTTATCGAATGAACTTCATATTATTAAATGTGCTAAAAACCTATGTTTTTTCTATGCAAATTCCATTCAAAAGACTCATAATTGAAATAACATTGTTCGTTCGAAATTCATTATTTAAAAAAATGGAAAAAAATGTCTTACAAATGAGTCGGTCTATTGTTTATACGTAATAGGCACTTGTACGATGTGGGTGGTGAACATTTTTCGTCCCGACCAAGCTCTGACCAGATGACGAAACATCAGAATTTTCTTTTGAAAGAACTTCTTGCTCGGCCCAAGGTTTGCTCAGCACTCTTCGTAATTTACGTATTCTTTGCACGTTGCTCTGATGCCAACGGACACAGGACTGTGACTTGCAAGAATCTTTATGGATATTTGTCTTCGTCATAGTCAGGACAAGTAGGAAAGGATTTTGGTCGAATCATTACAATACCAAGAGGAATAATTTATCATTCTTATATTCAAAAGATCCCTGACGAATATTTTAATATGCAACTTAGGGGCATCAGCAAATAAAATAAATTGCTGATTATCTTTCTTGTTCAGAAAATCAACTCGTGGCAGATAGCATAAATAAATGTCTGGCCGCTTCAGATCCAGAACGATTTATGACCCCAGGACATCGTTTTCATTGACTTCAAAGATATTTTAATTATCACCGGTGTCCACAAAAGATATAGCAGTTAAATGAGAACAGGAAAAGTATATTTTTTTTATTATTATTACACCTTCTACTTTGTTCGTCCCAAACAACTAAAATGCTTTTATCTTCCTTTTGATGATATAGATTTTAGGAGTAAACATTGCTGTCAGACGTCAACTTAAGTAAAGAGGATTTTCAAACTTTGCGCATTAATACTTACCTAGTAGAAAAGACCGCCATATTTAATGAAATATAACGTAAACCTATGAGCTGAAGTTTCATCTTTATTCAATTCGGACTTGTACAGAAATGCATGGTTGTTAGCAAAATGGACAACTGAAAATACAAATTACAATTTGGGGATGTGTAGAATCAGATTCCGACATTTTTTTTAAATCTTAAATTTTGTGCAAGTTAAACACATAGAGTCTTCCAACCAAGTATAACAACTGATGCATTTTGATTGGGTGTAAAATATTAATTAGGTGTCGTCAACTCTACGTCCGAAGGTACCGACCCAAATTTTGACCTTTAGTTGACGCCATAAAATGTAAACATGTTCACGAGCCCCCCACGTGATCAAGAGAACTAATAAAAACAAAACTTCGACGCGACTTGGTCAGTGGGCACTTAAAATATTGAACCAAATCACTTGACTTCATTGGAAATCAATACAGCAAAGGACACAGGAAATAACGGACAAATTGGAGATATCAAAATGAAGCAAATAACGACTGAACTTGATGATAACTTGCTAGAGTTTTAGCGGTCTGGGCCAATGAAAAGTCTAGTTTGCTGAAACTAAGATGCTGATTGGTTAATAGGTGATTATTGGTGTAAACAATTTCCTATGAATCAAAACGATTTATCTACTTGATTATTTCTCTTGTTGTCTTTGTTTTGATATTGTAAAAAATAGTAGAGGGTCAGTTTTATTTGTATTTATGACCAATGCAGATTGGTCGACCCACTATAGATGCCAAAATCAAACAAATACAAAATTTTAAATATCTGGGAAGTGTTTTAACAGAGGACGGAAAGTGCGACACTGAAATCCGAAGGCGTGTTGGGATAGCGAAAGATGCCTTCTAGATGCTAAGCAGTGTATTAAGAAACAGAAAAAAACTCGTTAGAAACAAAAGAGTACCGAACTGTTACGTAATATCCGTCCTCTTATATGGCAGTGAATACTGGACAATCTCTGCAATTGATGACTTGAATCAATGGAAATCTGGTTCTACAGAAGGATGCTGAGAATAGCAGGGATCGAACATGTGAGAAAGTTTTGGAGAAAATAGAAACAAAAAGAAAACTTATACTTAACACCAGAAAGAGACAGTTGGGGTTTCTAGGGCACATAACGAGGAAAGAAGATTTAGTAAATTTGATACTCACAGGACAGATTGAAGACAAGAAGAACAGAGAGAAGCAACGCATAATATAATTAGTGAGCTTGAGTAAATGAATGGCGGAATAAGATTTAGGAGAAATAACAAAAAGACAACATTTATTAAGAACTACAAAGGATAGGAAATTGTGGAGAGCCATGATCGAATACGTTCTGAAGAGACACGGCACACAGAGACTATTTTCGATTACACCGTTTCGCCAGATGTTCTCTCCAGCTACTGTAGAAGCGTCGTAGGTTTTAAGATGGAGTATTATCATTGTTTTTTTTTGTTTTGTTTTTAATTATCCTGACTAATATCCCCATCTTTGTCGTTTCGATTAGGGAATTTTCGACAGTGTGTTATACCGCACGTGATTAAATATTGAATAAGGTTTTGACCGTATTTTATATTTTATCACATGCTAATACATTCGAAAAGAGTCCTGGGTCTAACGATAAATTACATCCGGTAGCAAGGCCTCTGATCGAGAGATTTGAGGTTTTGGGGAGCCTGGAAGCACCTCTTAAATGCTGTTGTTCCCAGGTCCACCCTGACCTGTTAGGGGGGTCCAAGCATATAGTTAACTCTCAAACTGGAGTTAAAACGCTATGAAATTTTATAGTAAAAATACCGGCAATACGTTTTCATAGCAAAAAATTGCCAGCAATATAATACATGTATGTTAAAAAAATAATTAGCAATCATTCAGTCAGTTAAATGACACACGTGATACTCACTTGGGCGATCTTTAAGATATCAGAAGGTTAGGTTATCAGAATGGTTAGTGATGTTGGTGTTCTTAGACATTCATCCACAACAAATTAAGAAACAGGAATATTGAAGGCAAATCATTCAAGAGAAATCAAAGTGAAAACAACATAATTAAAAGTTTAACAATAACATTGATTTATATAAAATTAACATACACAATTAAGTCAGATATTGTTGGACAAGTGTGAATGGTTGAATTGAATTATTTAGTGTATTTATGCCAAGTTTCAGTGTGTGTGAAACTCTTACTAAGGTTTGTATGTGAAATTAAACAAAGTGTTTGGTCGTGTACAAAAGTGTCTTTTGTGAGAGTTCAGTCAATAGTGTGTATGCGTATGTTTGTTTAAATTAATGTCCAAAGTTGGTAAGAGTTGTGTACCTTTAGTTGTTTTAGTGTTTGATTGAATGTTTACGAATACTTATTTAGTGGTGTGTTATTTCACTTTCTTTAGTATTGTAAGCAATTGTTCCTGGGAGAGCGAAATGCTGTTTTTTGAGTCAGAGAAGTTTTCGCGGGAAAAGTGTAGTTGCTCAAAGTTTTGACTAGCGTGGATTAGTTTGGCATCTCTCCAGGGTGAATTTCTGACTGGTTCGAATCGATTCGGACGCTTCTATTTATTGAGTTTTGGGTCTAAAAATCGGCTCAAAAATGTTAGGCGCGAAAAAATATTTTTGCTTAAACTTGCTACAGTTTTAGAGGTCTGAGCCAATGAAAAGTCTAGTTTGCTGAAACTAAGATGCTGATTGGTTAATAGGTGATTATTGGTGTAAAGTGCATTATCCCGGAGGAGTGAAAGGTAGGTATGGACTATTCCATCAATTAAAATGAATTACCCAGCAATGCAATACATTTTTGTTTTAAAAAAAAAGTTTTTAAAAAATTACCAGAAATATATTTTTGTGAAAAAAAAAAAAAATTAGCTATACATTTTGGTAAATAAATAATGTTCCCAAGAAAATTAAATTTCGGCATTAAATGACCCAATCGGTTGATATACCGTAAACCAAACTAAACCAAAGCCTAACTTCGGTGATCCGGACGCAATCTGGTGTTTCAATGCGATATGGCCTTTGAACCGGTAATTATGTGGTCGACGTGGTTTCTTTTTTCAGATAATAATTACCGTGAGGAAATAGGGTGATGACAAATTCGATAAAAAGCAAAAATATTTTTAAATAATGGAATAATAAACAAAATACTGTTATTTACCGAACGAAAAATACAGCGACTAAAAAGTCGTGATAACAATGAACCGACTACGTGAAAATATGGCAAGCTGAATGTTTTCGTTATAACATCATCAATTTCATTGCTCTCTCTCTCTCTCTCTCTCCCCTCTCTCTCCCCCCCCTCTCTCTCTCCAAAGAATTTGCAGTGTAACTTTATCTGGGTGGAAAATCCTGATTGAATTCAAGAGCAGGTGTGGGTCGGTGGATGGTAAAAGATTTTTGAATGCCCATCTAGTGCCATCCCAGTCGGAGAAAAAAACCGGCCTTTTTCAATTTACCCCGCAAGCATCCTGTCTGGCTACACTCTGTCAGGGTCTTTCCGCGTGTGCATCTATTCGTCTACCCTCAGTCAATATTGATATGAAAACCTGCATTTAAATACACATTACAGGTTCAGTCTCGACTATCATTAAAATGGAAGTTTTTTTCTCTCGTGTTTACTATTTTCTTTCTTTCATTCATTCTTTCTTTCTTTCTTTCTCCCCCTCCCCCGACCACCTTTCAACTTATTTTCTATCTTTTCTCTTCTCGTTTTTATTTCTCTTAGCCATTTATTCTGGCTTTTTTTATACAATTTTTGGATACTTTCTTTAACATAGTCATCTTTTCTTTCCGTTTCTCTTTCTCCCTTTTTCTTTGTTTCCATTCTCTCAAACTTTCTTTTTATTCTTTTCCATTCCTCACGTTCTTATTACAAGATCTATCTATCTATCTATCTATCACTATTTGAATCTATTCATATCTATCTCAATCTGTTCATATCTGTCAATCGACCAATCTATCTATCTATCTATCTATCTATCTATTTTAAACACACATCAAACACAATTTATCAAATCCATACTTCTAGGTTATGTCTACGTACCACAACTGGTGTAACTTAATTTTTCCCCCTTACACAAAACTCAACATTCGGACAACCACCAAACAAGGATAAAAGTACCTACTAGACACATAGACACGCATGCAAACGAATATACATTATAATCCGGCATAGACAAAACTAGATTTATGATACACCTACACATGATTTGTACACACAAACGCAGCTTGACAAGATTATTGCACGTGAAGCCTGCTTAACTAATGGCACACAAACAACAGAAAAATTAAAAATAGCAGAATTTTCTTTTTCTTGGCCATTTTCATTTTCTGATGTGTAAAACTTCAGATAGAGTATATCTGTAAAAGAACAATATGAATAAAGTCAAAAGGAAAACTTTTGTCCTCTGATGGACTTTATCAAGGCAAATGCAAGGATTTTATTTTGCAACAAGTATTTATATACAAGAGCCAAAATGCTAGACGTTCTTCAAATTTGTAAATTTAAGAACACGCATAAATATTCATTAATTTAGGCGAAAAGTCTAGACAAGCTTTGCAGGACGCCATGTGAATAAACGATGTTCTTGAAAAACATTATTATCTGTTCATCTGACTCTTTTTTCTCTCCACACACACACACACACGCACACACACACACACACATATATATATATATATATATATATATATTATGTCTAATCATGAACCGTTCTATTGTTCGTATGTTTGCTTTAATTTTGGGTGAAAATAAAGACAAAAATTGTCCAACATTTGGATATTTTCAACAAAGATATTCACTATCGAAGATAAGATTTTGTTAAGTTGAAATAGAAAATTGATATGCGTACTTTCAAGGTGAGGTTCTATGACGTCATACCACGCGATACACTAAATATATTTATATAATCTATCTATCTATCTATCTATCCATCTCTGTCTGTTCGTTATCTCTCTCTCTCTCTCTCTCTCTCTATATATATATATATATATAATGTACGTGTGTGTGTGTGTGTTTGTATGTATGTATGTGTGTGCGTGTGTAATTCCGTTATTGTCTAAGTCTATTCATATCTATCTATCTATCATAATAATAATAATAATAATAATAATAATAATAATCTATACTTTCTCAACGAGTCCGTAAATATCTTTGTTCAAATCTATCACAATGGTAATCTACATTTCTTTCTTAATTTGTTTTTAACTTTGTTCGCATTCTGTCCGTCTATCTATCTATTTATCTATCTATCTATCTATCTATCTATCTATCTATCTATCTATCTATCTATCTATCGAGAGAGAGAGAGAGAGAGAGAATGTGTGTGTGAGAAATAGAGAGAGAGAGAAGTATAAGAAGAAGAAAAAGAAAGAAGAAGAAAGAGTGGGTGGTTAAAGGGGATTCCTCAAAGTAAAGCTATCTGTAATGCTTACCAATAAAAGAGAAACATAAAACTGAGATAAAAGCCTCCGTTCAATATAAAAGGATTCGTTCGAATCTGTTCGCTTATTTTGCCAATGGCTGCGTATTTAATCGCAGGATATTTACAACTCTCTCTATACAGTCTAGGTATAGACGGAAGTACATTTCTCATACAGGTGATACCATCTAATTATTATTACATTACGACAGCACACCTTGACCAATAAGCCTTACTGAACATAATTGTTAAGCAATTCTAACCAGAGAAGTTCGGTGTTCGAGTTCAGGTAAAAGTTAGAATTTTCAATGTTGATCTGAAAGACGACCATCTCTTAACTCTTGGGAGATTGACGCAACACAGTCTTCCTATTCTCCCGAAGTCAAATGATATTTTTTTTATTTTAAGAATATATATGCATTGTGACTGAGCCTTTTGCCTATCCTCGCTGTTGGTATTGTGACGCTAGAAGCTCTATCCAGTAAGAAGCCTGGAAGCGATACAATCTTCTGTATCCCAATTTTTCAAACATCTCGCTTTGTGTCTGGGTAATCATAAGAGGTAATCTATCGCCAGTCGTAAAGCGTTAGTAAGTACAGGGTGCGGCTGGTATATGAGGACACATTTTATGGATTATTAAAAAAACTTGCTGAACAAATGAATATAATTATATTTGATTACAAACAAGTAAACATGAAATTTAGCTAACTGTTATTTAATTTTATTCAATAAAATTACTACTAGCATCAATAACTGCCTCTACACGAGGTCGAAATCGGCTGCAAGCTCTGATTAATTGGTCCTTATTTATGTCAGACATTACTCGAACTATTGCAGCTTTAAGAGACTCTTTGGTGTTATGAGGCTGTTTATTAACCTCCTTCTCAACAACGCTCCACACATAATAGTCTAGTGGATTGAGATCTGGAGAGTTAGGAGGCCAAATGTTGGGTGTGATGTGGCCGTACAAATGGTCATCCATCCATTCTTGCAACTCTGAGGAAACGTGCAATATGCAAATCGCTATGATCAGCCTTTAATGCCACAATCACAGTATGCCTTTTCATTTCATTTGTTATCATAGGGTTTGTCATTCTTGATTTCAGAAAAATAAAAGCATTAGAAGTTAGTGGGAAGCAGTATTAATCTTAAATCTGTATGTCCTCAAATACCAGCCGCACCCGGTATAATCGACTGGCAAGCCATTGACATTGAGTGTGAACCATGCTAGATACTTCACTAGTAGAATCAGCCTAATTCTCCTTTTTTGTTTTATTTAAATAAGGGCTTTCCGTCCGAAAGTTTCTTCAAAGAAACTACAATATTATGGAATAGACTCCCGTGTGGATACTTCCCTGAAAACTACAATTTTAGCCTCTAAGACTAGGGGAAAACGTCAACTATTCGCCATAGTAATCATCACTTTCTACTTTCTCCTCTTACGTATAACACACCTCATTCAGTATCCCTCTACATTGAGAGATTCTTGGGTTTTGTTCTGGGTGAACTTAAGTAAAAAAAAAAAAAAAAAAAAAAAAGAAGCAGATTAGACATTGTAAACATCTACCATAGAGCCAGGTTCTAAAGCCATTAATAGTAGATCGTAACTAATATCCCCATTACTTTGGCCTTGTGCCAGACAATATTAAGTTTATTTAATCCTTACTCTTCTGTCGAGCGATGGTTAATAGATGGCTTAACAGCACCTTATTTTCTCAAGCGGTCACCCATTCAGGTACTGACCAGGCTCAACTTTGTTGAACTTGACAGGAACCGGTGTTTCAACGTGATATGGCCCTAACCGTCCGTAGCTAAGACTCATATTAAAATAACAAGAAATGCGATAATAAACACCAGCTTAGATAATAAAAAAAAATAATTATAAACTGATAATTATGTGTGCTAGCGGCAGTAAAAGTGTTTCTCGAAGTTGAGAGATACGAGCTACAGCGTGGGGACAATCAAAGATAAATCGCTGATGGGCGGGAACTTGTTCGATCAAACTGATATCACCTCTAGCCGATCTATTAACGAGAAACTTATTTCGCGCCCGCAGAAGAACAAAGCGAGACACATATCTGCCATGAAACATTCATGACGCCGACGTATCGTCAAGGGTGGAGTTCTCTTTCCGGGAGACAGCGATCGAGCCGTTGTAATTGATGTGTCACCACAGAGAAAGATACACTCTTAGCGTTAAAGACCTCACGTACAAAGTGGTGAGTCGCTGGGACGGGCGGTTCAGTCTTATTATATTGCTTTTTTTAAAAATTTGTTTTAATTGTTCTTTTGTTTTTTTTTATTCCTTATCTTTCCTTTTAAAAACGTTTTCCTCCTTTCGACGAAGACCAACTAAAATTGACACAAGAAACGTATTTGTTTTGATTCTAATAGCATTGCTTGAAACATTGATCGGGCAATGATTTTTAAAAGCTGCAAAGAAGGCTAACATATTTGATAAAAAAATTGTTTTGTGTCAAACTATGTTGAATTAATAAAACATCCATGTTCCGTTTGGTTCTACAAAAGTACGATGGAGAAAAGCATCTATCAGCGCCTTCATTATCTATCTATCTATCTATCTATCTAAGTCTCTTCATTATCTATCTATCTATCTATCTATCTAAGTCTCTTCATTATCTATCTATCTAAGTCTCTTCATTATCTATCTATCTATCTATCTAAGTCTCTTCATTATCTATCTATCTAAGTCTCTTCATTATCTATCTATCTATCTATCTAAGTCTCTTCATTATCTATCTATCTAAGTCTCTTCATTATCTATCTATCTATCTATCTATCTAAGTCTCTTCATTATCTATCTATCTATCTATCTAAGTCTCTTCATTATCTATCTATCTATCTATCTATCTAAGTCTCTTCATTATCTATCTATCTATCTAAGTCTCTTCATTATCTATCTATCTAAGTCTCTTCATTATCTATCTATCTATCTATCTAAGTCTATTCATTATCTATCTATCTATCTATCTAAGTCTCTTCATTATCTATCTATCTATCTATCTAAGTCTCTTCATTATCTATCTATCTATCTATCTATCTATCTATCTAAGTCTCTTCATTATCTATCTATCTATCTATCTATCTATCTAAGTCTCTTCATTATCTATCTATCTATCTATCTATCTAAGTCTCTTCATTATCTATCTATCTATCTATCTATCTAAGTCTCTTCATTATCTATCTATCTATCTATCTATCTATCTATCTAAGTCTCTTCATTATCTATTGTGAGAATTTCTTCTCACACAGATCAACCATTGGCAGGGACAAGAAAGTCAACAAATCAACAAGGCTTACCTCAAAGCACGAGACTAATTTTATTGCAGCCTTGCAAAAAAGATTTTGCCCTTTTTGCCCCTGGGAACAGGGTAGGGTAGTTTAATGAAAAAGAAAGGAAAGTCTCTTCTTCTGTATCTCAACCGAGAAAGGCAGTCTTGCTGGTGTGAAGGCGCATTACCATGTGGTTGCGCAAGTAGAAACTCCTAAGCCTAATTATTAGGCTTGGGCACTCAAGGCCCTATTAAGCTGTTTCCAGTGAGTCCGGTCTCTTCCGAGGATTTTCGCGACAGCGTCTGAAGCATTTCCATTTTGGATGCTGCTGGACATTCAATGTCTAATTAATTTAGGCTTGGGCGCTCAAGGCCCCGTCAAAGATTCAAATGAGTCCGGACACTTCCAATCCTTTCTCGCGACTGATTCAAAAGTGGCGGGCGTTGCCAAAGGCCCGCGGAAACAAACCCAGTCAAAGTTCGACCAATGAGATTGGTCGTTACAAAATTAGCCAATAGGCGCTTAATTTGTAGAATTTCTTACACACTGCCAAGGAAGAAAGGAAAAAGTAATGGTTAATCATTACTTTTTTTTTTTTTTAATAAAATAATGTAATTAAAGACTGTCAATAGGTGACAGGTAACAAAGTTGTCCCTAGGAACTTAACTGTAGAATATTCAGTTAATTATTAATATTATTAATTTTGATAATGCTGGCCTTGTCTGCTGTTAATTAAATTGCTATTGTGAAATTTTGTCCGTACAGTTCGGACAAAACCACTCCCCCACAATGTCTTGCTGATTGATTCCTACACAGCTAAAGTGAAACCAGTTATCACATGAGTCACAGCACACCATGGGAGCTAATCCGTCATTAGCAACGGAACAAGTAGGGCAGAAGAAGGGCCCACCCTCTTCCCTAAATTCTGTAGATGCAGTTTCAGGATTACCCTTAAGTTCTAAGGGGAATAAATGTTTCCACGAGTGGATTTGTTCACACGCATCCTTTAACACTGCCGCAGAGCGAACTTGATTATCATTACCAACAATCAATCTAAGTATTTTACCTAGACTCCAGAAGGGGCGAGATTTGATTGGAGATTTAATAAGTACGATCTCACCAACAGACACCTTCGGGGGACAGTGGCCCCCTATATTGGCATCCACTTCTCTTAACGACAAAAGATAGTCATTGTACCAAATACGTTTGAATTTGTCAATAAATTTGTCCCTCAATTCAAGGGAACGTATTAGTTTAATTCTATGGGGCGGATCGGGGCACAACTCCTCCGATTCGTAATTATTAATTAGTAAGCGGGGGTGATAACCCGTTTGCAGAAAGTGGTTAGGTGTCAGAAAGTCAAGACTTCTATCTGAAGAAGATATATAAGTGAGTGGCCTATCATTTATGGCCTTCTGTACGTCTGAGAGGGTAGTCAGGAATTCGAAGTGGTCGATCTTCCTCCTTCCCATTAATTTTCTGAGGCACTGTTTAACAGTTTTAATTAGCCTCTCCCAAGCCCCTCCTTGCCAAGCAGAATAGAGGGGAATGGTTCGGTGATTGATAGAAGTGGACTTAAAATATTCTTTAAATTCGTCAGAGACGAATACATCTGATAATATAATGCCAGACGCTAAAAAGGACTTAGCATTATCAGAGTAAACATGAGAAGGAACACCAAATAAGTTGGTGAATCTGATAAAGGCTAGTATGAAGGAACGTGTGCTCATGTCTGGTAACAGTTCCAGATGTACAGCACACAAACTCATACACGTGAATAGTAAAACATACCTTTTCACATCTTCACCATTGTGTTTCACAAAAAAGTGACCTGTAAAATCCACACCCACTTGTTTAAAGGGGCGGACAAAGTTTACCCGATGAGAGGGCAGTTGGGACCCGGAGAGGGCCTTACAAGGCAACGAATTGATCCTCTTGCATGTAATGCAATTACGGAGAATCCGTTTTACCGCTTGTCTCCCCTGGGGTACCCAAAATCCTGCTAACTTCAACTTACTGAGCGTTGAATTGGTTCCCATATGGCAACAATTTAAGTGAGCCTCACTAATAGCCAACTCAGTCAGGTGATGATTTTTTCCTAACAGAATAGGAAATTTTACTTCAAAAGGAAAAATATCTGAATTCTGAATACGACCCCTGGTCCGCATCAGACCATCTTTATCTAAGAATAGGCCTAGGGCTGATACCCTCGGAGGTATAACCTTATTTGAAGGTTGTTTCAAATAATCCAACTCAAAGGAAAAAACTTCGCTTTGCATATTGGTAAAGAGCAACATCTTGGCTCTATTAAAGGTATTGGTGCTTCGGTGACGTAATTTGTCGACAAAACTCAGCACCTTCTCTAAGACATTAATCGCCTTAGATAATGTGGAAAATTTCGAGATTTCCAAAGGTAAACTGCCTTCAACCGGGCACGTATCTACAGATATCATGCAGGATACAATTTTCCTGTTGTTGTCGTTAAGACAGGGTAAGGGTGATACGGGCCAGCAGATGCTATCTTGATTAAGCCACTCAGGGCCGTATACCCAGAATTCGAACAGTTGAGCGAACTTGGAGGTGGTGAGACCTCTGGTTAGCAGATCTGCCGGATTTTCCGTCGAAGGAACATATTTAAATTTAGGTGATATGCCAATTTTAAGGGTAATCTCCTCCAAAGACCTTTTAATATCAGATATTCGGTTTTCAACGAATATATTTTTTTTGGACCCTTTGCCGTTTAAAACCCACGAAAGGGCTACTTGAGCGTCTGACACAAGGTAAAGGGCAAGGATATTTATAGGCTTTAAGGCAGCTAAAAGCTGAGGTACAACTTTAAGGGCCAGATATATGGCCATAAGTTCCAGGGTAGGGAGTGATTTCCCCTTGATGGGAGCTACTTTGGCTTTGGCGAATAATAAGGAACATTGAGTTCCTTGTTTAGCGTACATAGTAAATCCAAAGGCCTGCTTAGACGCATCGCAGAAGCATATGAACTCAACTGGGGCGTTCTCCGAAAGTACGCATCTGGGAAACTCGAATTCCCTTAAATTATTTAATTCTTTAGCATGCACTCGCCACAAGTTTAGCAAATTCTCGGGAATCTGCTGATCCCATGATAAGTTATTCTTCCATAATTGACTAATGAATATCTTCCCCTGTACAGTTACTGGAAGAAGTAAAGATAATGGATCATATACAGAGGAAATCTGGGAAAGAACCCCACGTTTAGTATTGACATTGGAGTCTATAGCTGTGGGAATAAGTTTAATTGAATCTTGGGTCGGGGAATAAAAATAACCCAACACCTTTTCATAGTTTGGAAGCGGGGACGTAATTGAACCGTCCTCCGACATTTTACTTTGTAGGTTCGAGCAATTGGAATTGCAGGACTGAAGTTCGAATCCTGCTTCCCTTAACCTACCACGTACAGTATTATAAACGTGAAGTAGAGAATCACGGTCACAGCTAGATGTGACCAAATTGTCAACATAAAAGTTGTAAATGGTATGAGAAGCCAAATCATCCTTGTATTTTTTCGCATGAAATTTAAGTATAAAACTCAAGATGAAAGGGCTGCCATTGAACCCGAAGATAATAGTCTTATATCTGTAAGTGCATAATTTGTCATTCACCTTAAGAAAAAAGCAAAATCTATTTTTGTCTTCAACAGATTTCAGGTGAATTTGTAGAAATGCTTTACGCAAATCGCCCAAAAGAACATAATTATTCTTTCGTAACGTTAACAATAAATCCAATAATTGAGCAGTGAGATTAACGCCAGAATAAGCGGCGTCATTGATTGAGGTACCCCCCCCCCGTCTCTTCAGCGAACAGTTGAACACGGGGCGGATTTTTGTAGTTACCCCCTGGCCTTCCTTGAAGACAGGTCTATGGGGAACCCAAATACAATTCTCGTAAGTCCCCGGCAGGACCGAGAATGGTTCAATTATGCTACAGTCTTCGTACTCATTGAAGACTTTTAAATAATCATCGTACAGTCCCTTCCTGTTTAAGGACTCCGCCACTCTCTGCATTATTCTCAGAGAAGGCACATAATTGGACTCAACACGAGAAAGCTTCTCGTAGTCCCAAGGTAGATCAATATAGTATTTACCGTCCTTAAGAACGATAGACTCCTCAAATTTCTTTATCTTCTCTTCATCAAGGGAAGACAACTTTCTGTTTTCATCGACCCCTATGGAATCGAGAGAAAGAAATTTCTCTATCCCACGCTCGACCGACGATTCACAGAAGAAAGGCTGAAGTGCATCCTCGTACGAATGAACCGGATCCAAAACGCTGTCAATCAAATAAGAATGACAAGGAGGGAGTGAATTCACCATCTGATCAAAGGGTGGCAACTCTTCCTTAACAGGATCATGTGATAAAAATGTTCTTACTTCCCCAAAGGGAATGACATACTTGGAGATTTTCCAAGCGCTACCCCCCATGCATCGGATCACACGGAGATTATTAATCCGTTGAATCAAGTCTAATCCAATGATGCCATTAATAGTAGACCCATTTAGGTCCCTATAACCTGGACAGAGACGAAAACCTTCCTTAATTAAGTTAGAGGTTATCTCGTCAAACCCGTCCACATTGAATCTCAGATTCAGATCCCCAGCAAATAAGGCTGGAAATGAAAAAGGTTTTTGAAACCCTAATTTAAGGGATACATGTAATTCCTGCAGATTTAAGGAACTACTCCCAATCATTGTGTTTACAGACATGTCAACCGATCTGGGTTTATATTTTACACCAGAATTTAACTGGGTTAAAATGGCCTGTGAAAAGAAAGATCTTTGGCTGCCAGTATCTAAAAGGCAGTAGAAGTAAACGGGGTGTTTATTTACCCTCATAGAAATTTTGAGAACAGAGAAAATGCAATTTCCCTGCCCCGTTAAGGTAGTCCTTCCAACACAGGATTTTGGACTTTTAGGGCACATAATAGAATAATGATTCTTAAGCCCACAAAAAATGCAAGGGTAAGGGAATCCCTTAATCCCTTTGCAATGTGAATCCAAGTGTCCACCTAGGCACTTGGTACACAAATTAAGTTCCTTGGCCCTCTGAGATTTATCTTCGAAGGCCTGATATTTGTTACACTCCTTAACTGAATGATCCATAGCCTTGCATAATTTACAGCCTTTAAAGGCCTCGCCATTATTAGCGGGAGATTTGAAGGTATTCATGCCCTTCTTTACATTAGCGGACTTGGAGTAAGACCCTGCCGCCATGTTGGCTTTGCTTCCCGAAGAAGGAGGAGCCGCCATATTGGATGAGCAGTATTCCCGCCTTTTTTCATCCAAAGGAGACGCCATTAAAATATCAATTATGTCGAAAGTAAAGGACATAATGGAACTTAGAGAGGGAAATCTCTCATTTGATTTATTCATTACTTCCCTTCTCACACTGTTAGGGAATTTATTGAATAAGATGTGGGCCATAATGGCCCCAGATGTAGAATTATCTACGAAAAAATCTGTCCCGAAGGACTTGTCTAACTCGGATAAATCGAGTTTGGCTCGTTCAAGAAAAACCTTTAATTCCTTACAACGAGTTATCCGTTCAGAAGGAGGAATAATTTCCTCAAATATTCTGTTTTTGATCAACGACGGATTTGAGTATTTATCCTTTAAACTAGCCAGAGCTAGGTCATAATTTTCTGGAGTTATATCCAAGCTGGAAACGAGGTCAAATGCCTGCCCTCCAAACCTGGATTTCAACAGAAGCATTTTGTCAGCCTTTCCCAAGTTAGAAGTGCAAAATTCAAACCGTCCGAGGAATGACCTGAATTCGAAAATATCAGAAGAATCTGACCCTGAAAAAATGGGGCATTCAAGATTTAGCCCTAAGGGTCTAATATGAGCTGATTGGACCGTCTCGTAGCTCTCGCTTCCACTCTTTAACTTGGGTAACTCTTCTCTAATGTTGGAAGAAAATTGTGTCGCATCGTTACACAATTTCAACCTCTCCTCGGGGGGAGACTTCAAAATCAACAAATCCATCAAATCATCTAACTCTGTCAACCATTTGTTGATGACAGAGATGTTCGAATCGATGGTAGTCAAGCTAGCACCATTTTCCTTCATCCATTCCACAGTGCTGCTAATACGAAACTTTTTGGCTTCAATCTTGGCGAACAAATCCTTCGAAGCCATAATTATTATTAGCCCGCAGGCAGAAAAACAATAAAAACGAAATTGTTTAAGCCAAGCTTGCGGTCGACACTAACTTCCTACTAGAAAGTGGTGCACTGAACGAGAGAAATTTCAGTCTAAGTTGGTCAGTCAAATAGGCGCCAACTTTCCATTAAGGAAAAAAAGGAAGGGGGAGAACAGGATTGATAGTAAAAAACACGAAGCGAGTTTCTTTTTTAGAACGACAGCAAAATTAATGGTCAAGGGGAATTAATTTTAACGAACCCCCTTCGACGAGAAGTTAAATTAAATTACTAACATTTTTTTTTTTTTTTTTACAAATTGTAAAACATTTAAACAGCAGACAGAGAAACCAGCATATAATATATAGTTAAATTAACTATAACACAATACAATATTGAGAGAAATATTATTTACACTCACTATTCAATTAAAACATTTTTACAATTAAATCGTGCAAAATATATATATTTTTTTTAAACTATTAATCTTTTTTGCAATAAAAACTATGTGAGAATTTCTTCTCACACAGATCAACCATTGGCAGGGACAAGAAAGTCAACAAATCAACAAGGCTTACCTCAAAGCACGAGACTAATTTTATTGCAGCCTTGCAAAAAAGATTTTGCCCTTTTTGCCCCTGGGAAGGGTAGTTTAATGAAAAAGAAAGGAAAGTCTCTTCTTCTTCTGTATCTCAACCGAGAAAGGCAGTCTTGCTGGTGTGAAGGCGCATTACCATGTGGTTGCGCAAGTAGAAACTCCTAAGCCTAATTATTAGGCTTGGGCACTCAAGGCCCTATTAAGCTGTTTCCAGTGAGTCCGGTCTCTTCCGAGGATTTTCGCGACAGCGTCTGAAGCATTTCCATTTTGGATGCTGCTGGACATTCAATGTCTAATTAATTTAGGCTTGGGCGCTCAAGGCCCCGTCAAAGATTCAAATGAGTCCGGACACTTCCAATCCTTTCTCGCGACTGATTCAAAAGTGGCGGGCGTTGCCAAAGGCCCGCGAAAACAAACCCAGTCAAAGTTCGACCAATGAGATTGGTCGTTACAAAATTAGCCAATAGGCGCTTAATTTGTAGAATTTCTTACACTATCTATCTATCTATCTATCTATCTATCTATCTATCTATCTGTTTAAGTACCTCCAAAGAAAAACTATTCCTAAGGTTTAAAATGAATTTTTTAAAATGAAAAATCTTTCTTGACGATTTTAGTTTTAATTCCAAGCTAATAGATTAAATTTAATACTTCCATTAAGCAAAACAGTTTGCTATATTTCAAAACGAATTTAAATTGATTAGAACGAGTTGATTTTAGCCATATTTACAATTCTCTCAGTACAACGTAATTTTCTTTATTAAAAAAAATCTTTCAAAAATAAATGTACTTTTCTGAAACATTATTTTAAGAAGATTAGCCGATTTAAAATTTAATTAATCTGATTTGAAGCTAATATTACTTTAACTCAAAATATCGTAGAAAACATAAAAGTGGGTGTTTTTGTGAGGTGTTGTCAACTATCTCGATAGGCTTATATTTTTTCTATAGGGGAATATATCCGTAAAAATTACTTGACGAAAATGTGAGCGCTTTTTTATATAGTTTTTTTTTTTTTTTTTTAACTAGCCAGTAATCTTAGAAATGAAGGAAAATATTCCAAGTAACCTAATGTTTTATTCCAATTTTGGTACTTTGGCTTCTAATTTACTAGAGTTACGCTTTTAATTACCGTGTTTGAACGTTCGTATTTCCAACTATCGGTACGTTTATACACACAAAATATCTTAAAATTCCTTTTAAAATACTGAAATCGCTGAATTGTAGTAGGCTTTTCCATTTCTGAATAGTAAATGTAGTTTTTACTTAACAACACCAACACCTAACAGGTACAAATTAATACAATATGTTGAAAGATTTAAAACTTTATAATTATAATTAAATTTTAAAAATAAATGAAAACAATTCTTATAAAAATGCATTATTCACCGAAAATTTCAATAGTATCCATAATATATTTTATTCATAAAAGCAATTAAATAATGTATTAATTTTATAGCATTTTTATTTTACTATTTTCGGTAACCATGAGTCCTGTTTTACCAAAAAAAAAAAAACCCAAAATAAATGATTCAAATCCTCCAAGGTGTTATGCTTATAACTAATATAAACATTAAGTCCTACAAGAAAGAATTTCTCAGATTTTCCTAAAATTAAATAAGATGTGGGTAACAGAACTATAAAAGAAATATTTCACAAATAATGTCATTCATTTATGAATAAATCCTGAAAGTTTCATTAAAATCCAAGAATTATTTGATTTTTACAGAAATTTCCAAATTAATGTGTTTTTTCACCACAAAATACGTTAAAATTTCTTATACTAATTTATAGTTAATCGATGACGCAAGAAAAATAGTTTACTAAAATTTTAAAATTCTAAAAAGTATTATAAAATATGATAAAGAAAAATCAAAATATCCTTTGGTCATTCGCTTAAAAATCAAATTGAGATTTTGACGAAAAAACTTTTTATTAAGTTTTGGGCATATTTCATCATGTATGCTTATTTTTAGCGAGACGTTGGACACACACACACACACACACACACACACACACACACACATATATATATATAAAAGCGTGCGCAATGAGTGATGGTGGTAATGGAAAAGTCTTCGATAAAAAACAGACTTAAAATTTATACCGAATATATATATATATATATATATATATATATATATATATATATATATATATATATATATGTGTATGTATATATATATGTGGGTGTGTTTGCGCGCGCGTGTGTATGTGCATATTTAAAATTTGAAATAATTCTCTAGTTTCAAATTTTAAATATATAAGTAAATACAGGGGTCAAATATTACGGAATCCACTGGGCCATGTGTCCTAGGACGCTTGGTCGAGTGGATAAAGACTTTGGTTAGATCCAGTGACTCGACGCAAAGTGTTGTGAGTTCAATACCACTCTACGGCAGTGGTGAACCAAAGAACTTAGCGAATTGAGTTAAAGGGAAATAACTGAGACATCCGAAAGAGGTATGCCACGTGGAACTAGAACAATCTACCCCGGTGGAAGAAATAAAGTGTTCAGTTCGAAATTCCAGTCACCTGAAGAAAGCCGGAGCGTACAACGGTTGAAACGTTGTGAATATGGCGATGAAGATGAGGATAACAGTCGAATAATGTAAATAATGCAAGTAATCATAATACCTCATTTCAGAGATACAGAGGCTGAAACGTTGTGAAAATGGCAATGAAGATGAGGATAACAGTCCGAATAATGTAAATAATGCAGTTAATCATAATACCTCATCTCAGAGATATAGACAGATATTAAATCTTTGGTACTTATTCCGCTAACCTTGTGTTTCTCGTAATGAAAGAAAAGAATGAAATTGTGTGACTTACGTAAAAAAAAACTGTTAATATTTATTCTATGTCTCTTTTTTACAATTTTCTTGTTCTTGTAGAAATTTATTTACACAATCTTCCAGCTTTTCTTCATTGAATTTAAGATAAATTTTCCTATTTTCAAAATGGTTCGAAAGCAAAAGATTCGGATTACCTTTCCAAGAAATGAATTCTAAAGTCTATCCTCATCCAATTATTCAGAATGTGTTGAATGAATAAATGGGATATATATATATATATATATATATATACATACACATACGCGCAGAATGGTGCACGCGCGCGAACACACACATGCAGTATGAAAAAAAATATTGCTCCAATGAAAAGTGCATATAAAAAAATAAAAATCCTGAAGTATAAGCAGATATCCCCTGATGAGTGGACGGAGAAATTAACAGAGTGTCCATCTACGAAACTTTGGAGTCAAGATACTGAAGACAACATGAATCAGCTGACAATCCTTTTACTTGTATTAATTCTTCCTATCTATCTATCTATCTATCTATCTATCTATCTATCTCTATATCTATATCTATATATACAGCGTCCTGGGTATTACGATAAACTACATCCGCGTCCTAGGTATGACAATAAACTATATCCAGCAGCAAGGGCTCTGATCATGAGGTTTTTGGGAGTGTGGATCCACCTCTTAATTGCTGGTGTTCCCATGTCCACCCTGACCCGGGGTGATAGCACATGTTACGGTCCCAGCTATAGGCAAATAGTTAACCCCCAAACTTGCTTGAAAACACCATGAAAGTATAAAAAAAATGTTTTTTAATACCAGCAATATATTTTTGGGGAAAATTATTACCAGCAATACATCTTTGAAAAAAATGTTACCACCAATAAAAATTTTAAATAACCTATTGAGTCATATATATATATATATATGTGTATGTGTGTGTGTGTGTGTGTGTTTGTTTGTATTTAGGCAGCAATCCTTATTTCATGCACATTTCATTGAAAACGACAGACAAGGTGCTTTTATTTAGTTTTTTTTATACAATTTCTCATGCGATATAATAATGTTTTTTCTTTTCGGATGATAAATTATATAAAAACTGTCCGAATGTTCTTTTTATCCGAGCGCCTTCGGCTATACATTTAACCATTTTCAAGGATGAAATATTTTAACTGTTAAATAAGAAATAGTTTGTTGTATGTATGTTTTATAAAATGTTTTCATTTTTCAAAACACGGTCAAGATATTATGTCCATGTTCAAAGTTGTTTTTGTTTTTGTTTTTATTAATAAGGCTTCCATTATTTTTAGCCTTTTTTGCATGTAGATGATGCTATTATATTACTGTTGTCAACAAGTATGTTATGAATAGTGTCCAGTAGGTCTCCATGAATATTTAAACGAGATCTAATTGAGCTATGGTCAGAAAGGTGTAGAGTGAGTCTGCGTGTCAAACATGTTGTAGTGTGGCCTATACAATTATTTACGAATTTTGATTGATCAGCAATGCAATTCCTTAATGGGTATTTAAATTCGTAAATAATATTTGCTCTATTTAATTTTGTTCTAGGAGGTGAATTATTATTATATAAGGGAAACGGCTGAAACGTTGTGAATATGGCAATGAAGATGACGATAACAGTCTAAATAATGTAAATAATGCAAGTGCTAAAGATTTATTGTTTAAGCATAAGCAAAAATAGTCAAATGAGTATAAATAGATTCAATTTTTAAAATAAACCATTTTTTCTGATGATCGCAAAAGCGTGAAATCCAGGGTCACAAATTCATATTCATACAACTAAATCTATCTATCTATCTATCTATCATCCTTTCTTGATCTGGCTGAGAATTTTTCACTATACGTTTGTAAAAGGCTTCCTAGACGGTATGGCAAGAGCCAAGATTATTTCATATTGAATTTAAGGCAAACAAATTCTTTGGAATAGATTTATTATTTCTTTTTTTTTCTTGTCTCCGTTAGAGATCGTTGTAACTGCCAATGGCTTTTTACTAGCTTTGATAAATAAAATTGCTTTCTTGGGATTCTTTCGTCTCGCATTGATCTGTATTCATGAAAGATAGCAGATAAGTTTCGCAAAACCAAAGGGAACATTGTCGGCGACAAATACGTATTGAGTGACGTCTTATTCGAGTCGCTGAGATAGTTTGCTATCTCAGTATGTTGGCACAAGTTTGTACTGGTGGGAATCACTTACTAAGTTTAACTTGGTTTAATGTCCTTTGTATTTGGTACCCAATGAGAACTGAATTGACTAACAGTCAACCAAATTCGGTCGCTAACCATTAAAATCACTAACAGCCAACCAAACTAGGTCACTAGCCATTAAAATCACTAACAGTCAAGCAGATTAGGTCGCTAGCCATTAAAATCCCTAACAGTGAAGCAGAGTAGGTCGCTAGCCATTAAAACCACTAACAGTCAAGCAAAGTAGGTCGCTAGCCATTAAAATCCCTAACAGTCAAGCAAAGTAGGTTGCTAGCCATTAAAACCACTAACAGTCAAGCAGAGTAGGTCGCTAGCCATTACAATCCCTAATAGTCAAGCAGAGTAGGTCGCTAGCCATTAAAATCACTAACAGTCAACTAAACTAGGTCGCTAGCCATTAAAATCCCTAAGTTAACCAAACTAGGTCGATAGCCATTAAAATCATTAACAGTCAACCAAACTAGGTCGCTAGCCATTAAAGAAAAAAGGGGCAGGCAGTTGCACAGCTGGACATGTTCAGACAAAACATATTCACACATACAAAGGAAGAGGGTGAGAGAAAGAGTAAGAAACTGATAGACATAATCAGCACCATTGCTCGCTTCGGATCATCGGGATCGTCATTCTTTCTCCTTATTCCCTCTCTTCCCTTTGGTGGCGGCGATGGAGATGGCTGTGAAGACGCAGCCTACTTCTAAAGAGTAGTCAACGAGAGTTTAACGAAGTTATCCGTGTGGATTTGACTTTGGTGGACAACTCTGCGCAACAAAGAAGTCCACACCCTTGGGCAGAAGCGCCTCTTTCGCGGCTCAATGGGTATTGAGACAAGCGAAATCTGGCAAACCTAGTTGCATAGGGCTGTCGGATGCTTGATCTGTCAAGGTCCGCCTTGGTTTTACGCTAGCCCGACTGGCGCTGCTCTCTTCCGCCGGTTTGTCCGTTGAGATTGTGTAGATCTTTGCCTATTCCGCTTGAAAAGGAGGAACTGACACACGTGAAAGAAAGACAAAAGAGGCTATATTTATTCTTTCTTACTTTTTGTCTGTCCGTCACTCTTTCTCCTTCCCCACCCTCTCTTTATATATATATATATATATATATATATATATATATATATATATATATATATATGCTACATAAAAGGTTAATTGTCAGAGTTGATTCAGACCAGGAAACAGTATTAATAAAAGTGCTTAATACACGTGTGAAATATAAAATAAAAGTAAAAATAAAATGTCGAGTTTTTAACTTTAAAAATCAGGAGGTCAATTGAGTCCTCTGTCTTGGTTTCAACCTCACGATGTCCTCTGGCGATTTTTATCAAATTAACTGTTAACCCGACCCCGACGATTATATTGCGGATTTAGGTTGATTCCATGGTGGTTTAAAATGTGTCCGCATCGAGCTTTGGTCGGTGAGATGTAGTGTTAGTCATCTGGACTATTTTATTTATGATTTTGTTTTAATCGGAAATCCAATTTCCTATGGAGCGTCCAAATTAACCCATCGAGAACACGGATGTGATATGTACCCCACACTGCAAACATCGTTTAAAAGTGATATATATATATATATATACTCTATATTCTATACTCGACTCTCCCGTCGAATTCGACGTATGAGGGTCAAGCAGATCAGTTCCCAGGAAACCGACAGCCCGACAACAGCACATGAGATTTGATTATAGTGGTGAAGGGTTCGTGCAGGACCATCCACACTTTTTGAAGGGCCGAATACAGAGACCTGGTGCACTACGTGCCCCAAGGTCCCCAAACGACCCTCCGCAAGTTTTGAATTCAGTTGTCCTTCTCTTGCCATCAAAAGCTTTAGGACCCAGTCTGACCTGCTATTTACCCATAGCTGGAGGGAGAAGAAGAGGATTCATACCTTTCCCAAGGGTATTAGCACATAAGTGAATGTAATGGATTCGACTGGAATTCGAACTCGGCTCTCCGATTCCTTAATCCAAGCCGCTATCCATTACTCCACTGTGCGTGCGTGCGTGCTTGCTTGCTTGTTTGCTTCCTTCCTTCTTCTCTCTCTCTGTATATATATATGGAGAGAGAGAGGGGGGAGAAAGAGAAGGGGTGGGGAGGGTGATATAGATATCAGTTGCGCATGAAGAATGAAGGCCGCTTTCAGTTTTACAATTTAATTCTTTTTTTTTATAATTGAAATAAAGAAAGAATTAAAATGTATAAAACTGAATTTTTAGATTTTTAAAAGATTTTTAGCAACATTTTTATTCGTGCGATTATTTTTTCTTTTCTTTTAATAACGCCTTCCTGAAGAAATGAATCGGTAGGAGCGGCCAACTGCCTGGACACTCAGTCTTCCCACTTCAACGCCTGTGGATTCCAAAGAGATCATTTCAAAACATTTGTTAACTCATTAAGAGTTCGTTCGATGAACGAACTGAAAGTCGAAATAACATTAGGAATTCAAGGAGCAACGGCGTATCAATTATACAATGTCATTTTTGAGTTCGAGAATCGGGTTGGAAAATGGCGGTCCTGTTGAGAGATAGCGGCCATGTTGAAATGTCACAAAAACACTTTATTAGGAAGAAAATCTCAAGACGGGAACTCTTGTATAATTTTACGAAATTGTTTCTCCATTTGTCTGTATTTAATTTATTCAAACTGAAAAGATTGTCTATACAGAGTTTTCCTAAAATTTCGACACGCTTTATTAACAGCTTTTCGGCAAACATGGACATTCGTACACGCAGAAAAACAGAATGTCAAAAGAACGGTATTTCTCATGACACCGCTTTTATTTGAACAAACTTCACTCTTCGGCAATGTTTATTGTTTTAAAAAGCGACGATTAGAATTGGAATTAAACCGTGTTTTCTGTATGGATTTACTTCGATAGCCTTTTCGGGGTTTTGGATATAACCGCAAGGCAGTGGAGGTTTAAAATCAGGTTTTTTCTTCTCTTAGATGAACAGTCTTCATGGGCTGTCGAACGTCATCTACCCGAAATTATTCACTAAAACGTTAACTTATTCTTCAATATGCCATGTCCCTTCAGGACGTTGGCGATGATGGTCCTCCACATCTTGCCATCCCTGGTAGCACTTAGCAACGTTTTTCTTTTTGCCACCCCCGGTTCCACCATCCATTTCCACAAGCTCGTCGGGTAGATGACCCGCTGCCTTACCCTGTTCTTTTTATCGTTGACATATTCTGTGTGTATTTCAGGTAAATGTTTTAGTGAATAATTTATTATTTATGGTCTTTTCATATTCACTCCGAATAATTTTTTATTTCATTTCTCAGGCTGGCCAATATCGAAGTTATATGACTACAATAAACAGGTAAACACTTTAATTTAATACTAGTCCTGGGTACGACGGTAAACTACACCCGGCAGCATGGCCACAGATCGGGAGATTGAATGTTTTGAGGAGCATGGAACCACCTCTTAACTGATGTTGTTCCCAGGTTCACCCTAATCGGGGTAGTAGCAGGGTCTCAACTATGGGCAAATGGTGAACCCCTAAACAAAAATAAAATCACTATGAAAAGTATAAAAATACGTTATTATAGTAATAATAGCGTCAATATATTTTTTGAAAAGAAATTACATTTTCATAGTAAAATGACCAACAATTCAATACTAACAAATACATTTTTTATAGTAAAATTACCAGCAATATGTATTTATCATCTACGAAATATCTAAAAAACATACCTTTACCATTGTTATATACCTATGTACCTATGAACACTGATGGGTATGTCCCAATCCTCATAAATACGTTGGACACTAATGTAAGTGGAGGAGTAATATGCTAAGTAGTCCACCACTAGCAGTGGTTTACCTACTTCACGCCGCTGGTGAGTATTGTATTTTGTTGATGTCATAAAGATTACCATTTCATTTTCAACCTCCATTTTGGTTATTCCTCATTCAGTAACTTTTTCTAGGTTACAACAATCTATCTATCTATCTATCTATCTATCTATCTATCTATCTATCTATCTATCTATCTATCTATCTATCTCAGTCCTTTTCATATCTAACTATCTATCTATATATCTATCTACCTACCTACATACCTATCTATCTATCTATCTATCTATCTATCTTTGCTCATTATCTATATCTGATCATTATCTATGTTATATAGTGTAAATATGAATACTAATGGGTATGTTCTCATAAATACGTAGGACACTCTTGTAAGTGAGGGTAATATGCTGTCTAAGTAGTTCACCACTAGCAGTGGTTTACCTACTTCACGCAGCTGGCGAGTATTGTATTTTGTTGATGTTATAAAGATTGGACATTTCATTTCCAACCTCCGTTTTGGTTATTCCTCATTCAGTAAACTTTTCTAGGTTCCAACAAACATGAAAGTATAAAATGATGTACAAAATATCTGTAGTTGAAGTCATAAAATTCCGTTCAAAACTTATGTAGCTGAAGCCATAAAATTACATAGAAAATACTTAGAATTCGGAATTAAATAACCTATAGACGTGTTAATATGCTGCTAAACAAAATCAGCCAAACGAAACCACATTAATTTTATAGGACTTAGTGCAAAACGATGAGTTAAAACTGAAAGCTTTCTCTCTCTTTGTTTCGGTTATTTTTCTTACCTATTAAATTTCGTGCTGTCCTAATTCTGTTATATTAAAATTAGTTAGCACAAAATAAACTCGTGATGATCTAGATTTTTAATTTGTTTTTTTTTTTTGTTGTTTTCAACCCTTTCTTTGTCGAGAAAGATCGTCACCGTATATGAAGTGAAAGCTGGGATTCCATTATTTCATAATTTTATATCGTCCGCCACTATCTCGATTTCGTCATAGTTCCAATCAGAACACTGTCTGCTCCAATCATTCTTCGTCTCTTACTATTCACTCGGCTCCTACTTTTTCCATCTTTGCATAATGTTGTAACTGGGCCTCTTATGCTGGCTTCTGCTACTGACTCCTCCTACATATTCTTTGTTTCTTTTTTCTTTCCTTCTTAAAATATTTACATTTTTTTTTTCTTTTCAAAACATTCATGTTTACATATTTCGTGTCTCTTCAAAATCCTCTTTCTTTTTTTCTTTCTTTCTTTCTTTCTTTCTATGCTTTTCAGAATATTTACACTTCTTTTTTCCCTTCTTTTTTTCTTTTTAAAACTCGTCTTTCTGTACTCCGTGTTTTTTAAGAATTTCTTTCTTTCTTAGAATGTTTACACTTCCTTCTTTTTTAATTTTTTTTCCTTTCAAAACATTCTTGTTTGCGTATTTCGTGTTTCTTAAAATCCTTCTTCCCTCTTTTATTTCTTTCCTTCTTTCCTTCTTTCCTTCTTTTTAAAACGCTCTTCTTTTACTACTCTTAGTTTTTCATCGTATTCTTTCTTTCTTTCTTTCTTTTTCTTTGTTTGTTTGTTTCTTTCTTTTTCTTTTTGTTTGTTTGTTTCTTTCTTTCATTCTTTCTTTCTTTGTCAACATATATTTGCTGTACCTTTCCATTACTTTCTTTCTTTTCAAAATATTTACACATCCTTACATTATTTCTTTCTTTCTTTCTTTCTCTCCTTCTCCTTTTCTTTTCAAAACGCTTTTCTTTCCGTACACCGTTTTTTTTTCAAGTTATTCTTTCTTTCTATTTCAAAATATTTCACATTTATCTTTCATTCGTTTTTTCTCTTTTTTTTCTATATTCATTTCACTAGCATTATATATATATATATATATATATATATATATATATATATATATATATATATATATATATAATCATATCGCGTGCGCATTTTATATATATCTTCATGGATTTTTATGTATTATAAGGAGATAAATTCGGTTTGTGAATAATGGATCTGTAGAGAAATGTTATGTAGTTTTTTTTAAACATGTACTAATAGTTGGTAGTATTGCTAACAATATGTTTTCATAATATTTCTTCTTTAAAGAGTTATGTTCTTTTTTAATAAGGCTGACATTGGTGCAAGACGAGAGAGTAATAAGAAACAGTAAAAAGAATATATATATATATATATATGTATATATATATTAATATGAAGAAATATAGTCTTAAAATGTGCTATATTTATGGGACTTTTGTTACCGCCTAAATAATAGTTAGAACAAGCTACAACAATCATCCCCAAAATTGAACAAATAGCTTTAATTATCTTCCCAAACAAAAACAAAACGATTAAATTAGCTATATAAACACATTTTTACTACGTTAATAAAAACACCGATCAAAATAAAAATAAAAAATAAATAAATATATAAGATAAAAAATAAAAATAAAAAATAAAAATAAATAAAAACAAGCAAAATAATTTAACCCAAATAAATAAATAAACAAATAAACGACTTCCGGTAAAATAACCGCCAAAAAAGACTACCCACAATGCACCAATGACCCGTATATATAAATAGCCGAGAAAAATAACAGCACTCGTGGCCTGACGATTGCATCTAGCAGGAAACAGACTGTCGCTTCTAAGTATTGACTTCTATGTTCACTTTTATATTCATATATATATATATATATATATATATATATATATATATATATATATATATTAGGCACAATCCTATGGTTACAGATAATTTCAGTTGAGTTCCACCACGGAATATGTGAGCGAGCGGCGCTATATTGAGTCTGATTTGCTACCACTTCGTTACCGAGGCCCGTTGGGACAGTTGGTATGACGTTTGCTTGATAAACTTAACTGTCAGGGTTTCAATTCTCGGTAGTGGATGCGCACTGCTGATGAGTCCCAAATATAGGATGAAACGGCCGTCCAGTGCTTTCTGCATTCTGTTGAGGTTTCTTTCAGACACAATGAATTACTTAATTATAATTATCAAATCCTCTTAACAATTTCTATCATATATATATATATATATATATATATATATATATATATATATATATATATATATATATATATATATATATATATATATATATATATATATATATATATATATATATTCTTTTTATTTCCTTTCCTTTTTCATCTTTATATACTTTCTATTCTATTCCCTTTTTTTGCTTCCTCCAACCACCATCGCTCATTCCTCAATTCTGGCCCCAACCCCACAATTTCATTTTCTGATTTTCACTTTGGTACCAATAGCTCTCAACCTGTCACCCAAACATCTTTCGTAACCCACACCTATTCTTATCAGTTTGTCCTCAAGCGACAACAAGCGACCTGATCAGTTTCGTACTTGACGCCAACCTCCCGACCCCACATGAATCTTAGAATCATTGGCTGCCTACACAGGTTTTGATCTCTGATAAACATAGGATGAGAAACGGCCGAGGGCAGTTTATTCATAAACAGTGTATAATATATTGCAGATTGAAATTCTTTATTTTTCTCAGGCCTAAGTCTTCGTGGCATACTTAAGCAGCTAAGGAAAAGGAATGGGAATCATTTCCAAGAATTTTCTTTACCTCTTCCATCATCAATACTAGCTTGGCGATTAGGAGGGAAAATAGGACAAGAAAGAAAGAAAGAAAAAGCAAGAAAGAAAGAAATTAAGAAAGAAAGAAAGAAAGAAGGGAAGAAAGGAAGAAAAGAAAGAAAGAAAAAGCAAGAAAAAAGAAAGAAAGAAAGAAAGGAAAAAAGGAAGAAAAGAAAGAAAGAAAGAAAGAAAGAAAAAAGAAAAAAGAAAGAAAGAAAAGAAAGAAAGAAAGAAAGAAAGAAAAGAAAGGAAAGAAAGGAAGAAAGAAAGAAATAAGAAAAGAAAGGAAGGAATGAATGAAAGAAGGAAGGAAGGAGGGAGGAAGGAAGTAAAAAAGAAAGGAAGAAAGAAAGAAAGGAAGAAAAGAAGAAAGAAATAAAGAAAAAAGGAAGGAAGAAAGAACGAAATACGACAAAAGTTCGCGAAACAAGAGAGTTGATGGAAACTTATTCAAGTTAAAACAAAATCTTACAAGTAAATCAAGTTTTGTGATCTCGATCTACCGAGGTCAGTAACACTGCTAGAATACTACTAGCTTACGGTGGGGCCTCTCGATGCCATGCTGATGTTATCAGTAACTGCTGTATACTCTTTGACAATATTTTTTTATATATACTAGTTGTCACCAATTGGGAAGAACCAATTGTCAAAATATCGAATCCCTGATCATGAAACACCGTCTTCGATGGTTAGGACATATAGCCAGAATGGAACAGTCAAGGTTTCTAGTCAAGTCTTATTCAGTGAGCTCACTTCAGGGAAAAGATCACGGGCTTGTCGTTATAGATAGAAGGACCATCACAAAACAACACTGAATTCCACTAGTCTTGAGCCTAAATCGCTTGAAACACAATCCCAAGACCGTACCAACTGGCGGTGTTCCATCATCATTGAAGTCAAAAACTTCGAAGGCACCAGGAAAAAATGGAAGGCGTCAAACGACATGAAAGAAAAATGCTTGACAAAGTCAACCTCGTCCTCCACCAACATTATCATGCAGTTAATGCGATCGACTCTTTCATGTAAGAATTGCTCAACTTACTCATCAATGCCATTATCATAAAGGAAGCGATCAGCAAAGAAGAGATTAAATTCTTGGATACGAAATAAAGCTGACAACGACAGTGCAAGTTGTAGGCGTTGACGTTTCGATACCTTTTCACCTTTCCAGTATTTCGATATACCTAACTTTACAAGAGTCAGATGTCTGGATGGAGTCAATACTCTTTTACGAATGTTGACTGAATTCAAAAGCGTCTACGCGGTGATGAATTATTTTCTATTCTACAATTCATATCTTTCCGACGAAAGGTTTTCCCTACGCGATTTCCATGGAAATGTTCTGACGAGCTACATTTTCCTAGTTCCACCAGTTTAGACCTTTACAGCTAAAACCTGCCATGCCGCATACACAGAGCCGAATCATCCTCATTTCCTTCGTATTCTGTTTGTAAGAAGTAAGTTCCTTTCGGACAGTTTTTCCCATGAGCTGTTTGTGTAAGCGATCTGGGATTGCAAAGGAAATATTTGTCGCAGATTACTTCCACAACGCAGAGAATAAATCATTTAAGTTCAGATTTGAACATCAGGGGCAGAAAGAAATGCTGAAAACTTGATTTGCAGTTACTACCTCACAAATCACAATGCATGTAACGAGTCAGAAAAATAACTCACTCTCCTATAAACGCAGTAGCCAAAATACCCGATTCGAGAACACCGACTGCTTTTATCGACCAAGCATTTTTTCCATTCGGCGACAGCTGGGAGAGGACGCTCAATTTTTGCATATCAAAATACTTTTACAGCGACTCCTGCGACGGACTTTTTTTTTTAATTTAATTATTCCGTCTTCAGCATGTCATTCGGAATACGTGCCCCAACTTTTTTTTGGTAAGTAATTTTCTTTTTTGCCACATTTTCCGTCGTAGAATACACGCGACGCGCTGTCGCTTGGTTTGAAGAGGTAAGTCGCCGTTTTCTTCGCTATAGTTTGTTTGAAGGATGCTTGCCTGATCTTTACAATCTTAACCGCTTTCAGTCTAGAGTCAAACATTATTTATATTACTTTTACATCCATAAACCACATTCAGTAACCCTTTACCTTGAGTGACTCTCGGGCCTTGTATTGGATAAGCAATAATAAAAAATTAAAAAATTTCTGCAACTCCATCAAAAAAGAAGTTTTTTGTATTTCCACAGTGAACCTGGGCATCTATCTGGGAGAAGGAAAATTTCCAACAGAAAACTACATCTTTGGGACAAGATCTCACCTTTCCCTGCAATGACACGTAAATCCCTGCTCCAGATGGTCAAGCTGGTTATGTGTTTACTGCTGACTGTTGGCGACTAAACCGGCTCACCTGACCCACTTTGGTGAGGACAAGGAAGGCGATCAGCAAATAAGTGGGAATTAAAAAGACGGAAGATGACAGTCAACGACCAACTTTCCTTGGTGTCTCGATAAAATCACCGCGGAGAAGGCAAAAGGAGACCACCCCGCTATCACTCCCAACACCAATCCTGGTAATTCAGAACTTACAAATACTAAATAACGGTGTTAATCTTGGAACTGATTTTTCTCGCGTTTAGGAGAGATTCAGTCGACATCCATCTCCTCTACCCAAGGTAAGGATTCAATAGTAGGACTTGTATCTGAAAAAAATCGTTTTTATTCTAAAAAACAGGGTTTACAAGCTGTAAAATGAGAAATCGATCAATCGACAGGTATCGATCTCGCCACTGTCTTCATCAAATACCACAATCGGAATCGGACAGTGTGTCAGTGCGGGATGTTAGAAAACGTAAAAGAATGGAAAGTTTTAGGAGTATGTGAAACGAATTGGGGATTTTATAAGCAATGATCCCATACTCATTATACAGGAGGAGAAGAAAAAGATGAAAGAGGAGTTGGACTAATATTAGATGAAAGCACTTTCAAGATAAACTGAAAGTCAAGTCATTCACTAAGGCGAGCATATATGAGTCCAAGTTTTGCAACACACACGAAAACACCATTAATCACGTTAGATATAAATGTAAAAGTAAAAAAAGGAACAAAATAGTGAAATCATAAGTATGACCTTAGGTCACGCAACGAACGCAGAGAATAATAGGTTCACTGGTGCACAACGAAAGGCCAAATTGAATACTAAAGTGTCCGTTACATGTAAAGGACGTCAAAATCAAGCAGCTAGGTAGAATAGTAACATACAACGAAAAGGGTGGTGCATACAACTGAAGGTACATAGGGATAGAAAAATGCCTTTTAGCAGCAGAGTAAAGATGAATGTGCTGAACTGCTATGTAGCGTAATCTAATCTCTATCTGAACGAGGTTCGTAGCACCTTTTAGGGTCCCAGCTATGGACAAAACGTGAAAAGAACGAAAGTACTTGGGTTGGAAAAAAGTACGGCGCTTTCCTTGATAAATTTCATCTTAACATCAAGAAACCGATTTGAGAACTGCAAAGGATCAGTATAAAAATAGACACAATATATGTCGATATTATGCAACGAAATATGTTTGAATGAAGATATGCTCCCATATATATATATATATATATATATATATATATATATATATATATATATATATATATATATATATATATATATGGGAGTATATCTACATACATATATCAATGTATTGGCTCCTGAAAAATTAATTTCGGTTGAGCTCTCTGGTTTGAGGTGTGAATTTGTAAACAGTGACTATTTAAGCTAATATTGCACGACTCTTCGGCAGAATTGAGTCACTGTCAGTCACTGTGTGTTTATCTAAATCTAAAAATAAACACGCTAAAATTCACCTTCATTCCTGACCGTGCGCTGACGGCTTAGTGGGAGAAGTTCCGACTGACGCAAATTCAGTCGGGTTTCGATCCTAGCTAGAGGCAAGCGGACGTCTAGCCACACTGATGAGCTGCGAAACAGTCTGTCTGTGGTGCCAAATATATCTATATATATATATATATATATATATATATATAAAAGAAAGAACAGTAACATATATAATCCGGTGTTCTTATAGATATTTTTATTTTTACAACATAGTGCTCAATGTAAATTTACAGAGCATTGATATTATAAATTAACTGTTTTAAAATGTTTTTTTCTCGAAAAAAAAAACATGTTTTAAAACAGTTAATATATATATATATATATATATATATATATATATATATATATGTATATATATATATATATATATATATATATATATATATACATACACACGTATAGAATTGGTGTATACCGAATAAATTCTAATAACCAACAAATACTATTCTTAAAAGAGTGCTCAATACATAGTGGAGCAAACATAATTATTTATTCGAAAATTATAACATGAATATGTTATAAAATCACTACAAAAATAGACAATTTGTTTCAACACTTCTGGTGTCTTATCAAGTGATGGTGTTAAATGTAGAATAAGGGGTGTTGAATATAGAATAAAGGTTTTAAAAGGAACCTTTTAGGACCTTTTAAAACCCTTTATTCTACATTTGATGCGACTATTTATATAAGCTGGTTAAACCCCATTCTAATCTCGAAATAACAAGTTAAAAGCTAACGCTACCCAATACCTGCAAATAACCGCATTCCAACCCCCACTCATTTCTACTCAATTGCCTCTAGAAGAATTTGAATTATACCCGTAGCCACGTATCCAATAACCGTTAGGATAAGGCAATAAACCGGAAATATCTGACTTTGCTACCTATATGAACAGTCAAGCAGACACACGACACTTAGTCTGAAGATTGCGTTCAACCATGATTCGATGTCGCCACTCAGTGTTGGCCTCAGTGTCCGCTTTTATATTTATATATAAATATACATATATTGTATGTGGTTTGGTTTGGTTTGGTTTACCGCATATCACCCTCAGTTGGTTATTTAATTTGTTTTAGATTTTTGTTGCTGGTAATATTTTTTTTCAAAAATGTATTGATGTTAATTTTTTCCCAATATGTATTGCTGGTAATATTTTTTTCAAAAATGTATTGATGTTAATTTTTTCCCAATATGTATTGCTGGTAATATTTTTTTCAAAAATGTATTGATGTTAATTTTTTCCCAATATGTATTGCTGGTAATATTTTTTTCAAAATTGTATTGATGTTAATTTTTTCCCAATATGTATTGCTGGTAATATTTTTTTCAAAAATGTATTGATGTTAATTTTTTCCCAATATGTATTGCTGGTAATATTTTTTTCAAAAATGTATTGATGTTAATTTTTTCCCAATATGTATTGCTGGTAATATTTTTTTCAAAAATGTATTGATGTTAATTTTTTCCCAATATGTATTGCTGGTAATATTTTTTTCAAAAATGTATTGATGTTAATTTTTTCCCAATATGTATTGCTGGTAATATTTTTTTCAAAAATGTATTGATGTTAATTTTTTCCCAATATGTATTGCTGGTAATATTTTTTTCAAAAATGTATTGATGTTAATTTTTTCCCAATATGTATTGCTGGTAATATTTTTTTCAAAAATGTATTGATGTTAATTTTTTCCCAATATGTATTGCTGGTAATATTTTTTTCAAAAATGTATTGATGTTAATTTTTTCCCAATATGTATTGCTGGTAATATTTTTTTCAAAAATGTATTGATGTTAATTTTTTCCCAATATGTATTGCTGGTAATATTTTTTTCAAAAATGTATTGATGTTAATTTTTTCCCAATATGTATTGCTGGTAATATTTTTTTCAAAAATGTATTGATGTTAATTTTTTCCCAATATGTATTGCTGATAATATTTTTTTCAAAAATGTATTGATGTTAATTTTTTCCCAATATGTATTGCTGGTAATATTTTTTTCAAAAATGTATTGATGTTAATTTTTTTTGGGGGGGGGGGTAAAAAATGTATTGCTGGTATTATTTACCAAAAATGTATTGCTGGTAATATTTTTTGGGGTTCAAAAATGTATTGTTGGTATTTTTTCCCAAAAATTTATTGCTGGTAATATTTTTTTTTGGTTCAAAAATGTATTGTTGGTATTTTTTCCAAAAAAATGTATTGCTGGTAATATTTTTTCCTAAAATCTATTGTTTATACTGAAACCTATTTTTATACTTTCAGTGTTTTTACTGCAGTTTTGGGGTTAACTATTTGTCCATAGCTGGGGCTCTAACAGGAGCTACCACCCCGGGACAGGGTGGACCTGGGAACACTAGCAATTAAGAGGTGGTTCCACGCTCCTCAAAACCCCCTGATCAAAGGCCTTGCTGGCGGATGTAGTTTATCGTCTTACCCAGGACTTACATTGTATGTGGTATCCTAATGAAAGCATATATGGCATTCAATAAAACCCATGTCGTATGGTATAGATTTTCATATAAATGTTCGGGTGTCATATTTATCATATAAATAATATGCATAACCTAAAAATTGACCAGTGTCAATTGATTAGTAAGAATTTTACATGTCATAACACAGACTTTTATAATAAAATCTTACATTGTGTATATTCACTGTCATATTTGCAATATATTAGTTGAGGCTGTCATGCATGATTGAAGTCACAAAACATTGCTTGCATCTGTGAACTCTTGAAAAAAAATCCAGAGATCTTTGCCGATTACAAAAATCACTTAAACAAATTCAAACATAAACATCTCTCAACATTTAAAATTCGTATTAAGAAATATTTAAAAAAAAACAAAAAACAAAACAAAAATTATTTTTCTGCCATTTGGTTGCACGCATGCGCATACACGCAAATTGACGATGATTCCTGCCATTAAAGATGGCGTTCAAAAGAAGACCAGGAGGGTTTCTGCTCATATTCTATTTTAAAATGAATTAATCTTCATCACAAGGGACACTTTAAAAGAGTCTGAGTAGGGATTCATTTTCATTACATTTCATCCTAGGAAGGAGAGTTCGGAAAAGAGAAATAGAGTCAGGGAGAATAACAAGGGTGTGTACAAAATCATTTTTTGTAACGTTTTAAAATTATGACATCATCTGCAGCAAACGAATAGGAAAACTAGTTGACGATGTTAAGGATGATAGGACTTAATAATAATAATAATAATAATAATAATAATAATAATAATAATAATCTCAAAAATGTGGCACATGGGAACATCAACAATTTATGTTGTAGTTGGTTCGCTTGGATTGATTGGAAAAGATTCCAGTAGACTAATTGAAGGGATTCCTGGAAGCCCATGTCTTAAATAAATACAAAAAAATGTTCTCACGAGTACAGCCCACACCTTACGAAAGGCTTTATCTATGTAATATATATATATATATATATATATATATATATATATATATATATATATATATATATATATATATATATATTTTACTAGTGGAAAATGTCATGATGTCATCTCTAACCTTAAGTCTCTGGGTGGGACCCGGAAAGAAATGTGTACACACCAGAAAACAAAGGAAATAATATAATAATAATAATAAAAACTATGAAAATACAAGGACCTTGAAATCGAATTCCCAAAATTGTGGCACATAAGGACATCAATAATTCCAGTTGTAGTTGGAGCACTAGGATTAATTGGAAAAGGATTCCAATAGATTCATTGAAGGGATTCCTGGTAGCCCATACCTTAAGGAAATACAAAAATGTACTCACAAGTATAGCCCACACCTTACGAAGAGCTTTATCTCTGTAAAACATGTGTGATTTTAGGTGTCTTTGTTTTTTCCTTAAAAAAATGGTCAGTGGAAAATCTCATGATGCCATTTCTGACCTTAGGTCTATGGTTGGGACCCGGAAAGAAATGAGTATACACCAGAAATCAAAGGAAATAATAATAATAATAATAATAATAATAATAATAATAATAATAATAATGTTTTGAAAATAAATGAAAGTTGAAAAAGCAAAAAGCGAATCGAACATTCAGGATATTTTTATGAGATTAAAACAATGCTGCAGACTGTAACTGAACAGAATATCTCCTTAAGATAACTGTTGACAAAATCTAAATAAGGGATTGCAATGTAATCGGTCCTGACCTGGCATCTCGACTTAAGTCACTTTCTCACCAACGTGACGTGACTTCCCTCTGTCTTTTCTACAAATATTTTCATGGCAATTGTTTTGATGAGTTGCTCTTCTTACTGACACGACTGGACTGCATGAATTTAAGCGGACTACTAGATTAGCAACTAGGGCTCACCATTTTACTATTGAACTAGCTAGATGCAACCGTCAGTTCGATTCTAATAGTTTTTTTTCTCTCCCTTCCGATTTCTTGCTTCCCTTCCAACTACAGCCTTTAAAATTTTAAATGCAACGTTAATCTCTATTTTCTATCACCCAGAAACCTATTCCTTTATTATCATTTTATTGTTCCTTATTCTCTTCCACTTTCTGTTAATTTCCTGCGTCCTAGTGGCATTATCGTCATGCATGGGGTGAAACGATTAAAAAAAATCCGGTATTTATTCTTGTTTTAATCATCTTAAATAAATTTTGCGTTTCTTTATTTCTTTTCTTAATTTTTCGCTTCCGCCATTTTGAAGCCACATTTTGTCTCTTTTGAAACGTTTCTTTCTTTGTGTGACGTTAGTTTTGATTCCTTTTACAAATTTCGTAATGAAGACTTGTCATTATCATCTTTCGATTCGAACCAGCGCGTTCATCTTGATTCTCATACATCGCAACATCTCCACAATTGCAATCTCGTCCCTTCTCCCGATATCTTTTTTTTATCATGTGCTTTTCTATTCGAGCAAACATGATTGTTATCCTCACATTGATTCGGCCATTGTGCGCTTCAGCCTTCCTCAGTTGTCTTATATACGTTTTTTTCTCCTGTTCGGGCCTGCATGTTGATCTTAGTTGTTATACCTCACAACATTTTGACAATTGTACTCCCTGACTTTCAAACGCGGAGATAGACTGTTATCTCCCACTCTTGATTGTTAAGGGATTATTTCCTTATCTTAATCAGTGACGGCCCTATGGTTGCTGGCACCCGAAGCAAGCTGAACTTCGACGACTTGATAAGTATAATTTTTTAAAAATTTTCCCAAGGAGAAAAACAGCCTTTAGATCTGCAAATCCTTTCATGGCCCTTTCTACGCCTCTCTTCTTGACGAGATCATTTTCTGTTGACAATAGAGACAAAGGAATGAATCAGTCTTGAGTCATGGACGACCGCAAGTATGTTTTTATAAGCTTTAGTTTTGGAAGATCCCAAACACATGACATGGCAGCATGATGGCGCCTTCAGCCTCGATGGCGCCCTGGGCGACTGTCCGGGTTGCCAGTATTTTCAGCCGGCCCTTTTAGATTAAATAATAAGCTGAACTTCGGAACCCTTAGAAGTTTTTTATTTTTTAAACTTTCCCAAGAAGAAAAACAGAAAAAGTAGAATAACATTTGGGATTATTACAATAAATGTATGTATAGCTGGCCATTCGTATTCGCGCATACCTGTCTACTAGAGCGGCTAACCAATCCCTGTTGCAGACGTTCGCATTTGTGTTTATTCAACACCCACATAGCCCACCTGTGATTTATACTGTAACTATGCTGAGAAGACCTTAGTTACAGGTTCTGGGAAAGAGCGTGTTATCTAGCGTGATTAACGCTCAAGCCTCGGCCACGATGACATGTTACTTCGTGTTAGCACAGCTATCGACAGCCCCCAAGGGTTCCGTCTACCCAATTTCACTCACAAAACTTGTGTCAACCCGTGGTACGTTTCCCAAAGGTGCCGCACGCTGGGATTGACCCCTCCAGTCCGATAATATCAGGAAGTCTGCTTCCTGACAAGCTGAGATTCGAACCCGGGTCTCATGGTCAAAATGCGAGAATAACTACTCGGCCACGTGCCAAAATACTTATCCTTATACCTACAGCTATCGACTGTCTCAAAGGGTTCCGTCTACCTAATTTTCTTCACAAGGCTTTTGTCAACCCATGGTGCGGTTCCAAAATTTGCCGCAAGCTAGAATTGACCCCCTCCAGTCCGATAATATCAGGAAGTCCCCTTTCTGACAAATAGACCATAGTGAGATTCGAACCCGGGTCTCATGGTCAGAATGCAAATGTTTTAACCACTCGGCCACTCAATTATGATAGTGTGACACACAACTTTGTTTTACTTTTTGTTAAAAATAATCTACATTTATAGTGCTTATCTATTCAATGAAAATAATTAAACTTGATCGAATTCCTTGGAGCCACTGATTTAACTTGTAATGGAAACTAATCATTCCTACATCTCAATGACTTTTTTCTCCCCTGTCTTGCAATCTGATTAATAAAAGCTTTTTATCGTTGTCATCCAACTTAAAACGTGCATATAGTTGGACCTTATTACATCGTCGTAATAGAAATTTATTCTTTTTAGATTTGTCAATGATCATTAAAATATCTTATTTTCTCAATACAAAGCAAATGACTTTTATATTTTCCGCTAGTAAGAGTGTTAAATTATGCTAATTGACTTAATGTTCTTTTTATATATAACTGTTGAGTGTGAACAAGGAAAAAAATAAACAATCAATCTAAGTTCCAATTGGAGAAGACAAGTAAGTAAACGAAGCCAATTTGTAATTGATTTAACAAATGGGATCGACCCCTCCTGGAAGTCTTCTTCACTGGCAAATCGACCATCGTGAGATTCGAAACCGACACAATACGACCGTTTTAACCACACGGCCACTTACAATATACAGCTTGATACAACCTATAATATATCATTATTCTACCTAAAACATTTTTTCTAGTCTTTTGATCTGCCAATCTTTTCATGGCACTTTCTTTACAAGATCATTTTCTATTGACAAAATATCCAAAGAATTTAATTTGTTTTGAGTCGTGGACGACCTGAAGTATGTTTTTATAAGCTTTAGTTTTGGCAGATCCCAAACACATGACATGGCGGCATGATGTGCCCGATTTGTCAATACTTTGAACGGCCCTGATCTGAATACACACCAGACGTCTTCACTTTACGGCCACATATCTCTTTCTTTCACTGAACCATAGTAGACGACTTCAGCGTATTAACAGATCCAGGAATCGAACTCACATCTCTCAGAGAACCGGATATATATTAACGAAGGCTTTTATACATAACGTTTTTCGAACAACCAAGTGTTGAATTTTTCGAGCCTTAAACCTTATCTGTTGTAAGGTGATGAATTTGTAAGAGTGACTTGACTCTGGTGGTGGGACCGTATGACTGTCCTGTTGCTACGTGACATCTATCCTCCTATACGGCAGCGAATGTTGGACGGTATCCTCAAGGATGAAGAAGAGATTCAAGGCGGCGGAAATGGGGCTCTACAGAAGGATGTTGGGGATGTCATTGATTGAGCATCGATATATATATATATATATATATATATATATATATATATATACACACACACAAATATTCGCCCACGTGCTACCGAAAATCCAAAAGCTATTGCGTATCAATTTCAACATGTTTTTGTTCTATTTAAAATAAAATAATTAATAATATATATATATATATATATATATATATATATATATATATATATATATATATATATATATATATATATATATCCTAGCTCTACTTAGCGTATTGAGCACTCTACGTTTTAGTTTTATTACTCGTTTTTTTCTTCTTTGGACTAAAAGCTTAAGGAGATGATGCAAACAAGGAGGAAACTTATACTTAACATCAGAAAGAGGTAGATGAAATTTCTGGGACGCGTGATGAGAAAGGAGGGCCTGGAGAATCTGATACTCACGAGACGAATAGGGGGATAAAGAGAGAGGAGAAAGCAGCGTATGACATACATGGCGGGCTTGGGCAGGTGGATGGCGGACCGTGGTGTGGGGGAGTTGGCAGAAACACAAAACCTGTTGACAGCCACAAGGGATAGGGGTAAGTGGAGGGCCATGATCGCCTACGTCCTGAAAGGACACGGCACATAAAAAAGAAAGACGGATATGAGTGCTCTGTTTGAAGCATGGAATTTCTTTTGCGTATTCTTTCTTTCTTGATCAGAGGCTCCCAGATAGTATTAGGTTGGTGCAAAACTAATGTCGTTTTCTCACATGAAGTTGAACGTCAAAAAACGACATTATTTTTGCACCAACCTAATATTTATCTCTATGCTAGGTCTACTGAGGAGGTTGTTAAAACCTAATATATTCTTTATTCATATTCTGATTCTTTCAGTTGCTTTATCCTTCAGTGTCGTTTCCTATTATAAAACCAAAAGTGTTGATGACCTTTCTTTTTCCCCTCTGTGTTTCTGAAGTAGGATTTTGTATGTTTATTGTTTAAATAGTTCATTTGTAATGTTTGCATCTTTTAGGGCACTAGACGATCTATTTATGAAGAAGAGGAAAAAAACCGGATGGCTATAATCTTCAAAATATAACGTTCTTGTTAGTCAAATTATCATTATTTTGCTTGCTAAAGTTACACCAGATAATTATTCATTGATCTGTAAAACTATGAGTTTAACATTTGGTCGCTGTAAAAACATTCTATAGATCCACTTCAGTTTTTCTCATCCCTACGCCAAGATATTTACTTTTTAAAAAATCGATATACAAAGTGTCCCAGAATCACCTATCCATTTCAGTGAAATCGAATTTTTTTTTTTTAAAAAAAGTCACTTTCTCATTATGTGCCCTAGAAATTTCAACTCTCTCTTCCTGGTGTTAAGTGTAAGTGTCCTTTTCTTATTCCATTTTCTCTAAAACTTCGCCATTTCTCACGTATTTCGTCCATGGTATTCTCAGTATCCTTCTGTAGAACCATATTTCTGTTGCTTCAAGTTTCTTCTACATCTGTGAGGAAAGATTGTCCAGCATTCACTGTCATATAGAATGACCTATATCACATAACATTTCGATACTCTTTTCCTCGTTTCTAAATAAATTTTTTTCTGTTTCTTAATACTTTGCTTAGCTTTTGGAAGGAATCTTTCGCTATTCCAATATTGTAAATGAAGATTCCTAAATTTAAATAAAATAATCATCATAAGGATATCATTTCGAAAACAAAATTAAGACAGATTGTTTTAGTAAATCTTTTTCAGTTTATTCGCAGTGTCCTATATTTTTTCTTCTTAAGTCTTCGCGCATATAAATGGGTAGGCGGGAAAAGAAAAGGGTATCCCAGAATTAATTATGTTTTAGGGAAATTGGATAGTTTCTTTTTTTTTAAGTCACTTTTATTTTTGTTCATCATCTCTATCTATAAAAGACAGGATGTGTGTGTGTGTGTGTGTGTGTGTGTGTGTGTGTGTGTGTGTGTGTGTGTGTGTGTGTGTGTAACGAATGCACGGCCGCAATTTTCGACGGATTTGCACCAAAATTTACATACACATGCTCCAAGTTAGCCAAGACCGACTTTGCATTTCCCAACTCCCATCGATAGTGGAAATAATCGATTTTTTCATGCTACTACGGCAGTTTTCATGTAGTTTGCGGCCATTTTCTACTGGCCAGAGTGAGAGCCTATAGCTGGCTGCCACGAATAGGCAGGAAGATTCTATTAGCCAGCGTGAGAGCCAACAGCTGACTGACACGAATGTTAACTAGCAGGCTAGCATGCAAAAAAAATCGATAGCTGCATTCGTCACAAGTGGGAAAAAATTTCAATCTGCATGGTACTTTACTGCAATTGGCTCATTCGTTTGCTTAAACTCAACGTTGATTCTGATTCCGCAGAACTGGGTTGGGTGTGAAAAAGATTTTCAGTGCTCGATTTGGTTTCTTTTCATTATGTTGGATATCTCCCTCATTGTATAGTGATTATTATTCTCGAATATTGTCTTTTTTTTATTGCTATCACTCTCGGCGCATTTAACACAGTAGTTCTCACCCGGGATGCATATGGACTCCGGGGGTCCATGTAACATTACTGTGTGTCCACACACACACACACACACACACACACACACACACACACACACACACACACACAAAATAGAAAACTGCGGGTACACGGTAATATTTTAGTGGTCGATAGAGCAATTTCACTTCAGAAGAGTTGATACAACTGAGAATTGAAATTTTGACACTAATCTACGCCATATTAAAATACTAAAAATAGAAAAACCACTCTAAAACTAGCAGAAAACGAGATCAAGCGATGTAAGTTTTAGCGTTTCTTTTACTCTACCGGATGTTTTGATTGTAAAAGTTGAATAAAAACCAAGAAAGATATGTAAAGGAAGGATTATATATATATATATATATATATATATATATATATATATATATATATATATATATATATATATATACACACACACACACACATATATATATATATATATAATAAAATTAAATGAAGATTATAATTTATTTTCTAAATTAATTTAAATATATTAATAATCAATAATAACATAGGGTGTCCATAAAGTTCGTGTGCACTTTAAAAAATTTATAACTTTATTTGTATTTGCTATAGAAATACTTTGTAAAAAGGATTAGAAAGAAGTAAATCTATATTTTTTAAGGTTTTATTGAAATTTTATTTAAGTTTCTACATGTCCTCCATCATTAGCAATACAAAGGGTAATAGGATTTTGCAGTTCACGGAAAACATTTGCCAACTGATTTACAGTAATGCCTGAAATCACATTAGTTATTTTAGCTATACTTAAAACTAGGTTCATTAAACTTTATCACATTTTTTACAGATTATTTCTATCGAAAATACAAATAAAGTTATAAATTTTTTAAAGTGCACACGAACTTTATGGACACCCTATAGTAATTTTAAGTATTAATAAAATAAAATATTAATATAAATTATAAATTTTTTTAAAAAGTCGCAGAACAGCATCAATCTCAGGGATCTCATTAAATAAATTTGCAATTTTTAAAAACTTTATTAATTATTCACATATTTCAATATGATTTATTATGAGTTCTTTTTACTAGTATACATAAACGTTCCATAGAGTTAATTGTTAAATACAAGTTTATTTACATTACATTAGTTTTACTTCAAAATAAGGCATAAACATTTACTATTTTTATAATACAATTCCTAAACTTATCTATTAGTAAAAAACAAAAGAATTTTTTTTTCATCGAATAGTCATGGAAGTCCATTAAGAGCAAAAGTGGCCGATGGTTAAAAAAAAAAAGAAGTTTGACAACCACTGGATTAAGAGGTTATGAAACATCGTCCCTACAGAAATCTCCAACATGAAACTACAAAAACCATTTCATTCACATTTAATTTTTGACTATCTGCTTCACAACCGAGTAGTGGCGCCTGGCACAACGCAGAGTCCTCTTCATCTACCGGTACCCTTCTAGATGATGAGTGCACTCGGGTCGGAGTCGCGATCCGTCTTGGACTCAAATTATGTGAGCGTCACAGATGCAGATGTGGAGCTTCCATCGATGAGTTTGGTTTGCATCCTCTCTCCTGTCGTCGTAGTGCCGGCCGCTTTCCACGGCATGCAGCAATTAACGACATCATCAAAAGAGGTTTGGATGCAGCTGGGTTCCCTTCCCAAATCGAACCCGTAGGCCTCGACCGTGGTGATGGAAAGCGGCTGGATGGCATTACCATCTTCCCTTTTAAAATGGGTAAGTCGTTGATTTGGGATGCGACCTGTGCGGATACATTTTCGGCCGGTAATTTGATCCGGGACGCAGTGATAAAAAAAAAGTTAAATATTCTTCTCTTGCTGATAGATTTTTTGTTTTTACTCCTGTGGCAGTGGAGACTTCTGGGGTTATTGGCCCTCGTTCGATGGCGTTTCTTCGGAGGATTGGCGCGATTGCGTCTCGATTAAGGAACGAGCCTCGCGAAACGGAGTGGCTCTTGCAGCGTGTCTCACTGGCGATGGTTCGAGGTAATGCTTTCTCAATCATTGCGGCTGGCAGAGGATAGAAAAAAATTGTTTATAGTTACGTTGTTCTGGAATTGTCATCATTGGCCGACTGAACTTGCTTTGTTTCAATTATTTTTTAAGTTCGTCTTAGATTGAGCGTTTGTGATGACGTCATCAAAATATCGTCTGTTGAAAACGTTGCAAATAAATATAATTTTCATTATGCACAGTAACTTCTGCTTAAGCAGTAATAATTCTTCTCTTGCGTTTTTTGTCTCATTTGCACCTTTCTTTAAAATAAAAAATATAATAGGTGAGCAAATAAAAGAAACTACAGAAACAAACAAAAAGAAACATTAGCTTGTGCAATATAAATCCTTAAATGTAAATTGAATAGAAATAATTAAGAAAACTTTAATTAGGAATCGAAAATGAAAGTGAAAGTAGAGAACAAAAGACGAAAGCGAAAGATAGAGAACAAAAATTATAATTGCGAAACAATAAACGTAGTTTATAGAAATGCTTAATAGAACAAATAAAGACGTGGAAATTGCTTCGCTTTGAGCCAATTTCTTGCTTGAACAGTTTCGTGCTTCCCAACTTGACTCACTAACCAATCAGTGATCAGACTGATAAAAATCAATATTCACCGCCAGTAGAAACGTAACCACTTGGTCAGCAGTGAATATTATGGAAAACACTTGACCAATACTAGATTGTTGAAACCTAAAACGGTTGAGTCATAAGAATATCTCACTTTCTCCCCCCTCTCTCTCTCTCTCTCTCTCTCTCTCTCTCTCTCTCTATATATATATATATATATATATATATATATATCTAAACACATATATATGCGTGTGTATGTGCGTGGGCTGAAGATTATGGTCAAGCATGAAACAGACGGTCGGCACTCGACATTGACCTCAGTTCCCACTTTTATATTGACACATGTACTACCCCCCTATATAAACCATAAATATAGCATACCGTAAAACCATAATTTTATCTCACACACACACACACACACACACACACACACATTATATATATATATATATATATATATATATATATATATATATATATATATATATATATATATATATATATATATAAATAATAAAATAGATTAAGTCCGACAATTATTTAATATATTTTCTGTTTATACGCTATTTTTATAGATACAATTTATTTAAGTAAATGCTGTTTTTAATTAAACAGCATTAATTAGATTACCGGCTTGAATTTAATTAAAAACAGTATTCACTTAAATAAATTGTATCTATAAAAATTATGTATAAACAGAATGTATATATATATATATATATATATATATATATATATATATATATATTCTTTCTCATCACTGTTCATTATTCATCTAATTATCTGAGTGTGTACACTAATTATCAATCTATCTACTTCAGGCTTTTCATATCTATCTATCTATCTATCTCGGGCTGCTCATATATAAACAATAATAAAACAAGCACGACATATAACTTTATTATTCAAACAGACCACAGAGAATATCGGCAAGTGAAATGATGCCAAATTAAGGGACCTGAGAAAGTTTTGAACATGAAATTGAGAGTCGTGCCAGTCATCAGAGCACTACGATCAATCTTCAAGGGTCTAAAAACGGCTCCAAAAATAAAACTCAGTTGAAGAATTGAGAGCATTAAAACGTCAACTAATCTCTTTTAGATGTGAACACATGTATTATAACAAACGCTACCAATTTGGTTATAACTTTAAAGCTATGCATATTGAATCCAAAACGGACGAAATCTACGTCACGCTCACAAACTCATGATATGTGCCAATTTTTTTAAATAAAAATTTTCAGAGTAGCCAAGTCACCGAGGGAATTCAAACAAGTCCTTTATTTGTTAACTTTACTTCACAATACCATAATATTATATAGAGTAGATATAGAAACTAAATTTACACTTAAGTAGTGTCCATTTTTAGTTATGCACGAGCGTGCCCTTTCTAAGGCAGTTTCCATCACCGAATTCAGTATTTCAGCTTCGATTGATTTGATGTTTGACTAAATGGTTGGTGAGTTTGAGGCTCGTTAACATAAAACCTTTTCTTTCAGATAGCCACATAGTAAGAAATCAGGACTTGTCACATCCAGGGAAACGGGTGCGCATTTTATTACATTAGCATTCTTTAGACCTTCGTTCGATCGTAGGTTAGTCTTTTTATACCCTTGTAAGGTTTAGATTAGCATTCTTTAGATATTCTTTAAGTCTTAGACTAGAATTTTTAGACCATCATTTGGCCTTACTCTTCAGACCTTTGTTAAATCGTAGACTAGAATTTTTATGCTTTCGTTAGGGCGTAGATTAACATTCTTTAGACATTCATTAGGGTGTAGACTAGCATTTTTAGATCATCATTATGCCTTACATTGACATTCTTCAGACCTTCGACAGGCCGCAGACTAGCATTTCTAGACCATCATTTGGCCTTACATTAGCACTCTTTAGACCATTGTTAGATCGTAGACTAGTATTTCTATACCTTCTTGAGGCCGTAGGTTAACATTCGTTAGGCATTCGTTAGGCCGTAGACGATCATTTTTAGAGCATCATTTGGCCTTACATTAGCATTCTTTATACCTTCATTAGGCCGTAGACTAGCATTATTTATATCTTTGTTAGGCCTTACATTATGACTCTTGTCAGAACAGAAATATATTTTTATTTAGCGGTACTGTGACAACTTGATTGCTGACTTTTATAGATTTATTGGAATTAGATGTTTTGCGTCCGAATGCAGATATTTTTTTTTTGGCCGATGTGCAAAAATATTTATGTTAAATCAGAAGCAAGGAAGTTAAGGCATTTGTAATTAATAAACAAAAATGTATATAAATTAATAAAAATACTTATCTGTTTATTCTTAAATTAAGATAAATAATAACCTGAAATATGCATGTGCTTCCAAACAAAATCCATAGAATAAAGATTTTTTAAAAATAATTAAAAAATGTATAAAAAACGCCTTTAAAATTTAGAAATTATAAAGAATATATGCGAATATCAATGATGTTACCACACTTTCATACAATGTCATTCGTAAATAACAAATACGTTTAATAATTCTGTATAAGTATTGGACTGATTTTACACTATATTAATACTTTGAATAGGAGCCTTCATCTAAAAAAATAAAAAATTACTATTTTTCGATTCTGACGAGTATAGAGAAGCCAATGTAGATTGTCCTAGAAGATTAGTTTATTAACAACTGTCCTAAGGTGAGACATCCAATGAAATTCATCCTTGGGGAGACATCCAATGAAATTCATCCTTGGTGAGATATCCAATGAAATTCATCCTTGGGGAGACATCCAATGAAATTCATCCTTGGTGAGACATCCAATGAAATTTACTAAAAAAATGTTACGTCAGCTAGTAAGGAATAGATTATACGTTTCAATTGTCCGCAATCTTGATTCTTCTTCTTTTTTATGTATCGGGTTCCCTCAAGAGGTAGGCGGTCATGGCTCCCCACAATTTCCTGTCTCTTGTAGCGCTTAACAGATTTCGTCTTTCCGTTATTTCTCCTAAACCCTGCACCGCCATCCATTTATTTATGTTATGCGCTATTTCCCTCTGTTCCTCTTGCCTTCAGTCTGCTCTGTGAGTATCAGAATTTCCAGGCCTTTCTTCCTCATTATATACCCCAGAAACCTCAACTCTCTTTTTCTGATGTTAATTATTAGTTTCCTTTTTGTTTCCGTTTTTTTCTAAAATTTTGTCGTTGCTAACATGTTCGCATCCTTCTGTTGAGCCAATTTCTGTTACCGCAAATCTCTTCCTGATCTTTGAGCAGATTGTCCAGCATTCACTGCCATATTGGAGGACTGATATTACGTAACAGTTCAGTACTCTTTTCTTTTTTCTTCTAACGAAGTTTTTTCTGTTTCTTAATATTCTGCTTAGCTTTTGGAAGGCATCTTTGGACATCCCAATGTCCTTCGGTTTTCAGTGCTTCGCTTTACGTCCATTTTTTTTTTACAGTGAGGTTCGCTCTGTACAAGGCCTGGGAGCCACTCCAGGTAGTAGAGGATTACAGAGTAAGAAGCACAGATTATTAGGATAAGTGTGGAAGATAACGGTTAATCCTAGACTTCAACGGGTTAAGACTGTAGTGATCGGGAAAACATCCTTTTGGGGGTCGGTGCCACAGAGTAATGGCTCGCGTGAAGAAGCTTAATACTTTGCTTAGCTTTTGGAATACATCTTTGGCTATCCCAGTTCGTCTTCGGATTTCAGTGTCGCACTTTCCATTCTCTGTTAAACTTCCCGTATAATTTTTTTTTTTTACTTCTTTGATTTTTGTAATTTGCATTTTGGGCTCATCCTGTTGCTAACAATCATGCAGTCTGTTTTCTCACACTTAATGTTTAATCCTTTCTTCTCGCTTCCCTTCCTTCTGTAGGAGTTTTTGCAGTTTTCTTTCCGTTTCTGCTATCAACACTGTCATTTGCATATCTTATGTTGTTAATACTGTGGCCACCAGTAATAAATCCTAGTAAGACATCTATTTCTGACAGAATTGCCTCGCTATATAACTTGAATAAATCCGGTGCGAAGACATATTACAGCCCTTTGCAATTTTTGCATATATGCTGAACTCATTTTCTATCCGTATGGAGGAGGTTTACTGCCAGTATAGGTTCTTGATTATTCTAATATTCTTCCCACATGTTTTAACAGATACAACGTTTCGGCTAAGTAATCTGAGGTCATCATCAGGTTTCTGTTGATAATTGTTTTATTTTGTCCCTGTTATGTACGTTATTCTTCGTTCTTGCTAAACTAGTGTTTCACTACTTGATCTAGGGATTGAACTTACGAACACTGCATGAGAGTAAACAAATCCTATACCGATAGCCTAGTGGATACAGGAATTGGTTATTATGTGTTCTTGACATCCAGAGTTCGTGATTTCAATCTCTCGAACAGTCAGTGAAACACTAGTTCGGAAGGAACGAACACATTACTCGAGTAATAAGGATATTTTTTCTTACTGATTGCTCACAAAATACAGGGCCAGTGAGCCACTCAAGGTAGAAGTAAGAGAGGGTAAGAAGTGCAGTTTATGAGGATATGTAAGATAGATTGATATGTCTATTTAATGGTATATCAACTCCTTATGGGTCATTTAATGTCGAAATTAAATTGGGTGCTTGGAAGTAAAAAAAATATAATATATGTTATTCTGCTTTCACAGTTGAATACATGGTAAATGCTTAGCTTTTGTGGATATATATGTTTGTGTGGACATAATTACTAAAGGCGGTAATGTGTGTTTTATATTCTGGTTTTATTGAAGTTATATTTTGGAATACTGTTTGACTTAGGAAATTGTAGGATATTATATGGATTAATTTTATATTGGATTATATGGATTAATGTCATGAAAGTTCTTTCAGGTTGATTGTTTGGTAGCATTTTAAACGGATTTAGGTGAAGTTCTACAATTTTTTAATTTCTTATACAAAATATATTTTCATGCTTTAATGATATTTTGTTTTGTTTTGGAGAGGTTCACTATTTGCCCATAGCTGGGACCCTAACAGGTGTTACCATCCCGGGTTAGGGTGGACTTGAAAACAACAGTAATTAAGACGTGGTTCCACGCTCCTCAAAACCTCCAATCTCCCGATCAGGGGTCTTGCTGCTGGATGTAGTTTATCATCATATCCAGAGAAAGTTAACGACTTACTCTAGACTTGAAGAGGTTAAGGTTGTAGCGATAAGTGAATACTCATGTCGGGAATTGGTTGTGTTGAGATCAATAAAACATCCTTCGTCGCCACTGTTGAGATGTTGTGTGTTTCCACGTGAGTATATGGTAATAACGAACAAACACAGTCGTAGGGAAAAATACTGGTATATTCAGAGAGGTATTTACATCTGAGAGATTAGTAGTAGAACGAACGTAGGTTAGTAGTAACAATAAGTAATAGTAATAAAGTCCAACGGTATCTTCCGGTCGAGAAACGGAAGTGTAACTGATCACTACAGAAGTCTCACTCTGCACTACACTGCTACACTCCTCACAGTCTCTAGAACTACTGTTCTATTTATAATAATAGGATCAGTCTATTGTGGTTGTGAAGGTGGGTGCGCCCCAACAGGTTGTCGAGTGAGAAAGCATCTACTCGGGAGTTTGTTCTACAAAGTAGCGGTTCTTGGGCAGAAACTGTTCGAGTGGAACATCTTCCTTACCAATGGAATACAAAGGGAATGAGGATGATAGTAATCGAAAAAGCACCCTCTCGGGAGTCTGTTCTACCAAGCGGCAGTTCTCGGGTAGAAGCTGTCAGAGTGGAACTTACTTTTTACTAATGGAATACCAAGGGAATGGTGTTGATTCGTTCCAGGGCGGTACATGGCATGCGATGGTCAGAACTGGTGGAACTAAGGAATGTACTTCGTCAGAAGATGTGACATGGAAATGTCAACAGAGTAGCGAAAGGCCTGCGACATTCCGACGGTTGGAGAGGGGTTATGTCAGAGACCAGCTCCTCGTCTTCAAGGCGCCTAAAGATAAGGCCAAATATATTGAAGAACCCTGTGATGATGGCATTCACTATAATAATAAACGTCTGGAAGAATTGCTTGATAGTCTCTGTCCCATTGTTCGGCACATAATACTTTAAAATTATTGAGTGGATCATTAAAATAAATACTAATACTGAACTAATACGAGAAGAGACATTATTTATTCGCATTGTTTGGGCGAAGCATTTGGATTTAGAGTTAATGTAATCAGTGAATGGTTCAGTGTTGTCTGAGTCAGTTGATGAATGAGGATCTATCGCGTTGGCACTAAACCTGCAACTTTTACATTTGAGGAAATTTGGGGATGTGGAAGAAATGCACAATAATTAACGCTAATGTACGATGTTAAAGTTATCTGTCTTTCTTTCACTGAAATTAGTCCTTTCTTTCGCTGCACGTAACCTGTCATTTAATTTAATGGCAGCGTATCCTGTGTGATTTTATCAAGCACAGACACCTTTTCACTCTTTCTTTCTTTCTTTCTTTCTTTCTTTCTTTCTTTTCTGACTATTCTTCTTTTTCTTTTTATTCTTGACCCACTTCTAATTTTCTTTCTTTTTTGCTTTTCCAAATATTCTTTTATCTCGTTTTTCTTGACCCACTTCTTGTTATCTGTCTTTCTTTTTCCTTCCGTGTTTCTTTCTTTCTTTCTTTCTTTCTTTCTTTCTTTTCGACTATTCATCTTCTTCTCTTTTTCTTAACCAGTTCTTTCTTTCTTTTTCAACTATACTCTTTTTCATTTTTTATCTGAACCCACTTCATTCTTTCTTTCTTTCTTTATTTATTTATTTTCCGATTCTTCTTCTTTTTCTCTATTTTCTTGGTCAATTCTTTTTTTCTTACTTTATTTCTTTCTTTCTTTCTTTTCGGACTTTGTATCTTCTTTTGCACACTTCTTTTATCTTTTTCCTTTCTTTTCTACTGTACTTCTTTTTCTCTTTTTTCTTAAGCAATCCTTTCTTTCTTTCTTTCTTTCTTTCTTTCTTTCTTTCTTTCCCAACTATACTTCTTTTTCACTTTTTATCTGAACCCACTTCATTCTTTACTTCTTTCTTTCTTTCTTTTCTGACTATTCTACTTGTTCTCATTTTTATTGAAACACTTCTTTCTTTCTTTCTTTTCTGAATATACTTCTTTTTCTCTTTTTTCTTTCTTTATTTCTTTTCCAACCAATCTTCTTTCTCACTTTTTTTTATCTGGAACGAATTCATTTTTCTTTTCTTTCTTTCGTTCGTTCGTTTCGATTATTCTTCTTTTTCTCTATTTTCTTGACCCACTTCTTTCTTTCTTTCTTTCTTTCACAACCTGTTCATATTTATATATGCTAAATAAACAGAATTACAAACATGGAATTCAAAGACACGAATTTTACGCTCTTACTTTAATTTTAGCTAGAAATGGCCTTTGAAGATATGTTACTCCGAATCTCTTCTTCAGGAAGGGTGCAACCTTCCTCAGGCTGCGTTATTCACGAGTTGATTTTATACTGGAATAGAAAACAAGATGATGGTGCCAGGGACAATCTAGTGACTAATATAGTCAGAGCAGTTTGACTTAGAAATGTTAATATAATTTCTTTGTGCGTAATGGTACTTGTCTTAGTGGGTAAATACGCTTGAAAAAACAACTTTGTTTAAACCAATCAACTTCGTGTATGATCACATAGTGCACAAATTGTGATGGGAAGTGTAAAGAAAAGATCTACCCATCTATAAATTGCCTGTGCTTACCTCTCGCATAATGTTTTATCCTGCAGAGGTAAGTAACAGAATCATACATAGCAAAAACTATAATGACATAGGTTGGAAATTCTATCAATCTCCAAATAAAAAAGCTCAACACATACATAGATTTTTTATATATATATATATATATATATATATATATATATATATATATATATATATATATATATATATATATGTTATGGTCCAAATTTCTTGTACCACGGTGATGGTTCAAGGTAGAACCAATGAAGAATAACTCGAACACAGGTATGGAATAACAGAAATATATACAAAGAAGTCGAAGTATTAGTAATGACTATCAGATTTGGTTAGAGTCTCGACAAGTATCATTATTCCAATGTTCTTGCAATTAATCCTCTCTGCTCCCTCTTGAGGCGCGGTAGTTATAATGTCCGGAATAGTCCATTATTATTATGGGTAAGTTCCCATAACATATATATATATATATATATATATATATATATATATATATATATATAGTTTACGAAAAACTAGGCAATCCGTATGGGTGGACCCAAGGAGGATAAAATCCAGAGAGCTCAATGTAAATCAGAGCTAATAATTTAAATAAAAATAAAAACAGACCACTTTAAGGTTCCATGTAATAAATTATTTCACCACAGCCCTTTTAAAGGACCGTGGATCATCAGACTTTACTTCCAAAGGCTGAAACGAAAAATATATTTATATATATATATATATGTTAATTCATCCAGAATTAGCTTTTAACATAGATTAGAAAGGAAGAGAAAAATCCGTTCTTCAACAAACTACTAACACTAACCTTTTGCTGTTCCTGAGAAAGTGACTGACAATATATTTCTTTGAGAAACTTGTTATTTTATTAGTTTTGTTACGAGAGTCCCGTTTGTAGAGACCCCGTGCGTAGTGCCTTAAACTGGGACATTTTCTCCTGATGAATATACGAGGCGTGATCAAAAAATATCGACATTGGTGTTATAAAAAGAAAACTACATATCAATTCGACATTTTATATCCTTCGAAGTAGTCCCCTTTTTGATGGAAGCATTGCTGGTACTCATTTTGTGGGATAGCGAGCAGCAATTCCAAATCCATAGATTTCCATGATGACTTGAAAGCTTGTTCCTTTCAAGCAGGATTTGATTTTTGAAGAGAAAGAAGTCTCAAGGGACGATATCTAGGGAATATGGTGGTGTCGTACTTGGGAAATGTTGCCCTTGACCAAAAACTGCGACCCAAGCCATGATCACCGATGGAACCTCTGCGGTGAAAAAATATGATTTGTTCCTTAAACGGTCATTGTATGACCGATAATTTTGTATACCGAGTGAGCATACGTTCCGGTGACGATGTTAAAATTTTATTTTGGTTCCACTAAAAATCATTGGAATTTTGGTTTTTACCATCATCGGATGACTTTAGGTAATATGAAATACAGAAAGAGCACTGCTCTCTCTAGATATTTCTGGCACTTAAACGATAACAGTAGTCCCTCTTCTATTAACTGGAATATTATAGCAAGAGCCAAAGCTTACAACAGAAAAAAGAAATAAATGTAACTTATGTCTTGTTGAAAAACTGGTTATTCTATAACACTTAAAGCTTATTAAACAAGAGAAATGAATTGATGATTACATGTAGGCATAAAAATAAATATCTGCTTAAATGAGTTAATACAGATTAATTTTAAATTTCTAATGTAAATTACGTTTTATTTTTAATGTAAATTACTATTTTTTTTATACAAATGAATGTTTTTTTTTTTAAATAGGAATAAATAAGAACAAGTAATTACCCTTTAATTAAAATAATAAAAAAATGATTGTCCACAACATAAAATTTTTTAAAGATTTTTTAACTTTAATTTTATTTTTCTTACATGCATATATAAATCCCCTTCTTATTTTAATTGCACAATATAATTCTTAAAATTAAAAAAAATGTAATCCCAGCATTAAAAAAAAGCTGCGCCGGATATAACCTGATATATTAAAATTCATTTAAGTAACGGGCAGCACCTGAAGATTGCGTTGTGCATGAAACTCAGAGTCGTGCTACTGGTGAGGGATAATATGTATATTTATTAATATATGCTTAAAAGCTCTGTTATATTACATTGAGCACTGTTTTATTAACACCAGCTCTATATGCGATATATATATATATATATATATATATATATATATATATATATATATATATATATATATATATATATATATATATATATATATAATAAAAAGACTTAAACACTAATATTCCATGGTCATAATTTATTCCATTGGAATCGTAAATACGATCCAATTCATCAGACCTACAAATTCAAAAAGAAAACAGAAAAAAACATCTCCGGGAACAAAAATAAAATTTAGTGAGAGTGTATGTATGAGAGTGTGGGGCGAATGTGAGAGTGAATGAAAGCCAAAGGGAGGGGTAACAGACGAGAGAAGAATAGGAAGGTCTAAAGATGAAGGGGGGATCAAAATTTAACAGAGAGAAGTTTTAAAAAGGGGGAGGCAAAGACGGTTTAAGTGAGAAAAATATGCATATTTTCAAAAGTCTGATACATTAAAGATACTCTAGCATTCGCTCCACACTCTCATACATACACTCTCATTAAATTATTTTTCTCTCAGTCACTATGTGTTTATCTAGAATTAAATGCGCTTTAATTCACATTTGTTTTCCTTCGTCCCTGGCGTGCGCCAATGGCTTAGTGGTCGGGTTTCGATCTTAGCTAGAGGCAACCGGACGTCTAGCCACACTGATGAGCTGTGATACAGCGAAACAGTCTGTCTGTGAATGATAATATATATATATATATATATATATATATATATATAAGTGAACATTGAAGGCACACAGACTATTTCATGCTAAGTGTAATGATTGTGTGTGTCGCCTCTAAGTGTTGACTTCAATGTTCACTTTTATATTTCCATACGCTCTATCTCTGATATTGAGCACTTTATCCCATCAATATAGCATACTTTAAAACTATATTTCTTTACACACACACACACACACACACACACACACACACATATATATATATATATATATATATATATATATATATATATATATATATATATATATATATATATGTCATGATGTATGCGTGATAGTCTGTTGTGAAGATATTGCGGTCGTATGAGTCTTTTTCTTAGAGGGGTGCAACGGATAGCGTAGTGTGTATGTAAACATGTAATACTTCAAACCGGAGAGGAATAGAGATAGATCTGCATCATAGAAAGAAAGAAAGAAAGAAAGAAAGAAAGAAAAAATGTGTGTGTTTATGAGTATTTTTCTATTATATTGATTTATACAATTCCACGTAGCGGACATTAAGAGAAGTCCCCTGGCATACAAGGTGGGGTAATCTCATAAGCCAATAACTAACCATCAATTCTTGTGCCCCATCATACAGTGCATAAAGTTTGAACAACAACTATTCTTAGTCTGCTCCTATGATGAGAAACATACTAAAAATCCTGGCTCATGATTTTTAAATGTTTCTTTTCGTTTACGATGGAGAAAATTTAACATGATATTAATTTGGGCAAAAGGCTGAGAACTTTTCGTCACTCTTGTTTTTTTTTCGTTTTTTTTTTTTCGTGCTTGCGTGATCCTGAATTAACAACGGATGGCGTTCCGTGGCAATAACGTATCTGTTGCGATACCATTGTGTCTCATCATCATTATTCACCATTAACTCATTCTGCTGCAATTGCTACTGTCGAGCACGACAAAAAATCTTTGCCACTCGCTATCATTATCACGATTACTTCTACGTCTGTTCTATGTTCTCTGTTGCTTGCTAACTTTCTTTCTGTCTTTCTAGATTTCCCGGCCTTCTCACTCCTTTTTCTTTCTTTTTTTGTTGTCCTTCTACATCTTTCTTTCTTTCTTTCTTTCTTTCTTTCTACATTTTTCGTCTTTTCCTTTCTTTTTTCTTCTTTTTTGTTGTCCTTCTACATCTTTCTTTCTTTCTTTCTTTCTTTCTACATTTTTCGTCTTTTCCTTTCTTTTTTCTTCTTTTTTGTTGTCCTTCTACATCTTTCTTTCTTTCTTTCTTTCTTTCTACATTTTTTGTCTTTTCCTTTCTTTTTTCTTCTTTTTTGTTGTCCTTCTTTTTCATTCGATACTTAGCATTATCATTTTATATTTCATCTCTTCTGGTTTTTCTTTTTCTTTTATCATTTTTTCCTTCCTTCCTTCCTTCCTTCCGATCGATCTTTTTTTTTTTACTACTGTTCCCCAAGAGCCACTCAAGAGGTAGAGGATTATTGAAGTAGTTTGTTGTATGAGAGGTAAGAATAATAGACGCAATTTATGAGGATATGTGCTAAGATAACGGTTAAGCCTACACTTCAACAGTTTAAGTTTGTAGTGGTCGGTGAAGAATCCTCTTGGGAGTCGGTTCCACAAAGTAGCGCTTCGTTGGAAGAGGCTGTTCCAGTGGATCGAATACGAAGGGAATGGAGGTCGATTGCTTCAGTGTACGTTGCATGGAACTAAATAATGTAGTTTGTTTGAACGTTCGTCATAGAAATAGCGGGAGGCTTGCGACGTTTCGTCTGTGGGAAAGAGGTTGTAGGGAGGAAAATAATTCATCACCCACAAGACCGCGTTTTTGGATAAAAACTGGAAAGTGAAGACTATGCAACTCCAGCCAAGATATGGCGGGAATACCCCCATTTCGACCCGGTCTGGCGCTTGTAAAGGTAAAAGATGGAAGCATTCAGTATTTACAGTGATACATACATACATACATACATATATATATATATATATATATATATATATATATATATATATATATATATATATATATATATATACCCAGGTATAGGATTGATGTATACGGAATAAATTCCAATAACCAACAAATACTATTCTTAATAAAAGAGTGCTCAATACAGAGTAGAGCAAATATAATTATTTATTAGAAAATTATAACATAAATATGTTATAAAATCACTACAAAAATAGTCATTTTGTTTCAACACTTCTGGTGTCTTATCAAGTGATGGTGTTGAATGTAGAATAAAGGGTTTTGAAAGCTTCAAATTAATCAAACACCCCTCGCGAGGGGAAACGCTGTTACATAATCTGGAATGACCAATCAAAATACAAGTATACGAGAATTCAAAAAACTTGACTACGAACTATGGTTATAATAATTATTTAATGCTTTAATGTTAGGGTTAGACTAAAATAGAATTCATTCTAACTAATAAATATTAAATTATACTATAAAATTAAAAATTACCAATTTTAAATTTAAAATTTAAGCTATGTTAAGTTTAAAATTATAAAATTATTTAAAGAAGAAACAGGAAAAATACATATGTTTTTTTATTTATTCTGTTTTTATTGAAATTAAGTTGGAATAAACGTTAAGATCTAATGTTGCTCTGAACTCCATTACAACTCAGATACATTTGAAGTGAAGATATGAGCAAGGGAGGGTGAAATCTTGCAAAAGACAATACATACACAATCAGATTATTATACACAAACGCGCAGACCTATTTAGATATATAAACACGCAAAAAACCAACGAGACAGGAAATGTGTTCACGAACCTAAAAAAACGACAACATATACATACATTGAAAGGCATATATAAGCGATTATACACACATACATTGATAAAGACACGCACATACACACACATACATTGATAAAGACACACACATATACCCACCAAGAAATATTCAAATTTGAAAGTCTTAGCAAACGAATTCTAACATACTATTAAAATATAACTTATACGGGCAAAGATATATAGATAAAAACGGTTGAATAGATAAGATTTAATATGAGTAGAGTAGAAAAACAAATATTCGTCAATGAACAACATAAGGAAAAAGGACGCTAAAATATATAGATGGGATGGATAGAAAAATAAATATATACGCATAAAAATAACACCATCTAATATATAAAAAAAGAAAAAATCCTAAGCAAATAAATATATATAAAAATATGCGTATTACTACACATACACGAGTACATGTAGACATATGTGTACACACATTCTTCACTACAGATAGAAACATACAAAAGTATACCTACGCACAAACATATACATACACATATACATATATAACTATATATACACATATACATACATACACACATACATACACGCATACGCATATGCATATATACACATACAGAAATAAATATAAATATATCAACCTATACAGCAACATAAAAAGTAAAAAAGCTAAATATATATATATATATATATACATACATATATACACACATACACATATACAAACATATACATAAAATATATAGAAACACATACATACGTAAACATAAACACATATGTATATATATACATACACATATACATATATTATATATATATATATACATATACACATACACATACATATACATATATATACATAAACATACACATATACTAACAATATTATCCTAGTGAAAATAAAGTCCATACAAGATTAAAATGTAACGAGACACAATTGTTGATTAAGTCTACAAGCAATTATAAAACCATTATCAAACAAATATTGAGTATTTTAGTATTGATGATACATTCCAATTCACTAAAGTATGCAGATATATATATACAAAGATATACACACATACACCGACATACATATATATATATATATCCGCATATATATATATACAAACACACACACACACACACACACACACACACACACACACACACACACATATATATATATATATATATATATACACACACATACGCACTTGCAGATACGTACCTAAGTTTACACACTCATACATATACAAGCGCATAAATATATAAACAAACACATATATAACAGGTATCAATACAAACATATATATATATATATACACACACATATAACTATCAGTACAGATATATACATACAAAAACATAAAAATACATACATTCAATTATATATGTATATATATATATATATATATATATACCCACACATACATACACATAAACATATACATGCATACAGAATTACACGCAAATACAAATACACACATACACACACACACACACACACACATATATATATATATATATATATATATATATATATATATATATATATTAAAATTTCAAATACATATATATATATACATCCATCAGTAAAAATATACACATATGTGCAGACACAAACAACACAATATACGTATACCAACAAGGGCTGCTTGCCTTAAATGCCTTTTCTCTCAATATTTCACTGACTGACGACAATTTTGGCTTCACAGTAGCTTTGTTGTAGCTATTGCGTTATATATATATATATATATATATATATATATATATATATATATATATATATATATATATATATATATATGAAAATTTCTCAAATTTAACTTTTAGAGAAGACAATATTTGTAAATATATGACAATATAAATGTTACGTCTAATATCCAGAATAACCTATCCCATCTAAATAATCTTAAAATAGTCGCAAACACCTCGAAAACAATTATAGATATAATAAGATCTCCATACAACAATAGCAATAACATTTCTGAAGCAGGCATTTATACAATAAATTGCCAAAACTGTTCCTCCCAATATATTGGAGAAACAAGCAGAAACATAAAAAAACGTATCAATGAACACAAAAGAGACCTTAGAATAAACAACTTAAATAATGCCTTAGTAATACATAGGAATAAATTCAACCATAATTTTGATTTTAAAAATTCTATACTTATAAAAAAAGAAAATAACTCACTCAGAAGTAAAATTCTAGAGAGTGCCGCAATCGAACAATACCCAAATATTAATCTACGCCCAGGTTTTTCCCTATTTCACCTTTTCTAACAAAATTACTGCTCTCACAAACAAATGTACACAAAAACATATTAAAATCAAAAGAAAATTGTTGAATTAAACACAGATTAATGAAATATTCTCCACACGTGACATTAACTGACGTCATTTTCAGTTAACAATATGAAAATAGCGTTTCCTACATTCCAGTTGCTAAGAACACTCTGTTTTTTGTTTTTATTAATTTTCTTTGTTTGATTAAATTCATTTCGTTTCTTGCTTTGAAAAAGTCCACATTGGACGAAACGCGTCAGCAATTACTGTTTTCCTATTGTCATTTATTTACAAATATATATATATATATATATATATATATATATATATATATATAGAGAGAGAGAGAGAGAGAGAGAGAGAGGTGCGATGGATAAATTCTCGTCTAACATACGCAAAAGATGAGTAACAACACTGACATCTCATTTTAACAGATATTTTTAGCAAAATTACACAAAAAATATCTTGATATACGAAAGAGTAAATGTATTCAATGAAATAGCCATTAGCTTCAACCACGGCCTCCAGACGACTTCGGAATCTCCTGCAACTCTTCTGGACGGTCTCCTTGTTTAATTTGGTGAATACTGCTATAATCCTTGCCATCAGTCCATCTCTGGTGTTACAAGGAGTTTTGTTGGTCTCTCGCTCAATTCCGCCCCACACATAATAATCAAGGGGTGATGTGGCCACAAAAATTGTCTGACAGGCATAACTGTGTTCTCCTGCTTGTGTGGCATGATGGAGAGTCCCGTTTCCAGACATAGGGTCTTCCAGCAGCCACCCTCTTGACTCAAGGCAGCACCACCTCCTCAAGGCACTTGATGTAGGCCTCCGTATTGAGTCTGAGACCCCGTGGGAAGATGAATGGAGGCATAATTTCGCCATCATAAGTGATCTCTCCTAACACCTTCGTAATCACCATTAGTCTCATCTAACTCTTTCCGAATCCTCTGTAATGTCTTGAGATCGACACTCAAGAGCTCTGAAATGTTCGTATTGGAGCTTCTGGTGCGAATGGCAAGCAGTACAACATGCCGTGTTCAAATTTCTGGTGGAGTGAATTGCGTGTTGGTGCTTTTTTTCTCACATTTGCATTCGACAAAATAAAAAGCAAACAACGCGCATGCGCGAAATGAAAAATATAAAATGGCGACAATTTACCCATCGCATACTATATATATATATATATATATATATATATATATATATATATACTTTTATTATAAGTAGCTGGTCTCGAGACATTATTTGTTTTTGTTTTTTTGCTGGTGAAACATCTTTGTGTCTTGCAAAACGTTTCTGAGTCAATAATGAAGGATGATCTTAATTGTTGTCGACCAGCTAATACCCATAAACGAAAAGTGAAGCTTTTTTTTGTTAAAGAAAAAAAAGTGACCGGTGCGGGCCCTTTCAAATTTCCCTGCAGACTCCACCTCAAAGGTAAATATGTTTTTACTGCTAGGTGGAACCCCGTTACTGTTTGTCGCTGTCTCAAGTAGCAAACAGAAGGGAAAGAAAACATTCACATACGCACACACACACTCACACTCACTATATATATATACATATATATATATATATGTATATATATATATATATATATATATGATTTATAAAAATTGTCATTTAGCCGATCGAATATAGAACACATAATATTATACTGACATTATATTGCACCTGGGTGCCCCATACTTTCGGCCTTGTGCCACATCTAAGTTACGCTTGGAAAATCAATACTATCCCTCCCAGTTCATGTTCTGTCATCCAATTACTCAAACTCGTTAAGTAGGCTGATCATGGCTCTCCACAACTTCCTATCCTTTTTAGCTCTATGCAATATTTGCCCTATTTAGTATCCGTCCCTATTCAGGTTCTGCTATCCAATTACTCAAACTCGTTAATTAGTCGATCATGGCTCTCCACAGTTTCCTATACTTTGTAACTCTATGCAATGCTTGCCCCGTTACTATCCCACCCAGTTCATATTCTGCCATCCAATTACTCAAGTTCGTTAATTAGGTTGATCATAGCTCTCCACATCTTCCTATCCTTTGGTGCTCTATGCATTGTTTGTCCCGTTACTATCCCTCCCAATTCATGTTCTGCTATCCAATTACTCAAGCACGTTAAGTAGGTTGATCATGGATCTCCACTGCTTCCTGTTCTTTGTAGCTCTATGTAATGTTTCTCCCCTTACTATTGCTCCCAGTTCCTATTTTGTCATCTATTCATACACGCTCATTAGGTAGGTTATGCGCTGTTTCTTTATCCATCTTGCCTTCAATAACTCCCGTAAGTGTCAAAATTTCAAAGCCCTCTTTCCTCATTATGTACCTTAAAATTTATATTGTTTTTTTTTCTGATTTTTAAATATAAGTGTCCTTTTTGTATCTGTCTATATTTCTGAGATGAGGTATTATGTACATTATTTACATTATTCGGACTATTGTCGCCATATTTATTACAATGTTTCGGCCGTTGTACGCTCCGGCTTTCTTCAAGGACACATGGCACAGTGGATAAAGGCGTTAGTTAGACCCAGTGACAGGGCCTAAAGAGTGTGAGTTCAATACCTGGCTAAGGCAGTGGAGAACTTTCAGATAGAAATTAACAGGAGATAACTGATAACTGACATCCATTAAAACATGGCACGTGGAACTAGAACAGTCTACCACAGTGAGCGAAATAAAGGGTTCAGTTCGACATCCCAACCACCTGAAGAAGTCCGGAGCGTACAACGGCCGAAACGTTGTAATAAATATGGTGACAAAGATGAGGACATTAGTCCGAATAATGTAAATAATGTACATAAATGTCCTTTTCGTTTCAATTTTCTCTAAAACGTTATCGTTACGCACATGTTCAGTCCATGGTATTCAGCAATAATTCATTTTTGCTCTGATTTGGCTCTGATCTGGAGGGGGGGGGGTCAGATACTTACTGGAGGGGTACAATGAACCGACCATTTTCCCGGCATCTTTAATATGCCATTTTCCCGGCATCTGATATATGAGTTTCACTTGAGGTCTGGGGAGAGTTTAAGTCTCAAAAGACGTTCAAGAGTCTCCTTCAGAGAACCTCCATCCATCCTGATAGGTGAAAGTTCAGCACCTGCTGGGTGGTGGAGAACTTGAGGGCTTGTAAAACTGTGGAACTTAGCTACTTCTTCAGATATTCAAAATGACTTCATTATTTCTGGGGAACCTATACCTTCTAATCTGAACAATTCTCAATTTAATGCCGAAATATGGTGGGCTTACTTCATGACCATGAAATGGACGCTAGGATAAGTATGTAAGAAGGTAAGGAGAGCAGTTTGAAGTCAACTAAGGCATCATTATTATTATTATTATTATTATTATTATTATTATTATTATTATTATTATTATTTCCTTTGATGTACTCATTTCTTTCCGGGTCCCGACCAGAGACCTAAGGTCAGAAATGGCTTCATGACATTTTCCACTGGACCCCCCCCCCAAAAAAAAACAAAAGCAAAAAACAACACACATATTTTACATAGATAAAGCCCTTCGTAAGGTGTGGGCTGTACTCGCGAGAACAATTTCTTTGTATTTCTAAAACAGATTTTTGTACTTCTAAAACAATTTTTGTATTTCTTTATTATTATTATTATTATTATTATTATTATTATTATTATTATTATTATTATTATTATTTCTTTTGATTTTTGATGTGTACTCAATTCTTTCCGGGTCCCGCCCTGGTACCTAAGGTTAGAAATGGCATCATGACATTTTCCACTGGGAAAAAAAAACATTTTACATAGACAAATCCCTTCGTAAGCTGTACTCGTGAGAACAATTTTTTGTATTTCTGTAAGGTATGGGCTTCCAGGGATCCCTTCAATTAGTCTGCTGGAATTTTTTCCAACCAATCCGAGGGTTCCAACTACAACGGGGATTGTTGATATTCCCATGTGCCACATTTTGGAGATTTTAAGGTCCTTGTATTTTGATATATTTTTGAATATCTTTAAAGATACATTGCAGTCTGCAGGAACTGCCATATCAATAAGGAGGCACTTTTTGTGTGTGATCTCTAATAACAATGTCTGAGTGGTTAGCTTTGGTTGTTCTGTCTGTGTGTATTGTGTAGTCCCATGAAATTGTAACAGGTCCTATCTCCGTAGTTGGGTCTGGGTGGCGTTCATACAACTTTTTTTCAGTTTCCTTCCCGTAGAAGTTACAGATTTTCCAGTGCAGATAATGGCTAACTCTGTCATGCCGGGTTTTATATTCAGTGGGTGCCAATACTTGATACAAGATGATCAGTTGTTTCTGGGTAATTATCACAGAACCTGCATTTTGAGCTAACACAATATTTCAGTATATGTGCTTGATAATTTCTAGTTAACAAGAATTGGTCCTGTGCAGCAAGGATAAAACCTTCAGTTTCAGTTTTCAACCCTGCACTGCGTAGCCACTGATGGCTACGGGTTTTGTCTGCGTCAACTTGTTTGTTACGGGCAGAGTATTGGCCATGAAGCGGTTTATCTTGTCATTGTTTCAGTATCAGGTCGGGTTGCATTAGTTTTTGCTTTCTTTTTTGTGTATTTTGCAGCTTCAATCGGTCGATTGTGCTTTACTTGTATTTCTGCATCCATTTGAAACTCCATTTTGAACATTATTATTATTATTATTATTATTATTATTATTATTATTAATATTATGATTATTATTATTATTATTATTATTATTATTATTATTATTAATATTATTATTATTATTATTATTATTATTATTATTATTATTATTATCATAAGGCTGGATATTTGCCGGAAAGAACACGTGCGTTTCCCGAAAATGAAAATAAGCATTGAAATTTCCCTCGATTTTTTGGTTTTAGCTTTGCGTCGCTGAATGGCAATTCATTCCTTTTGTCAAATTTTAAAAATATTACTAAAACCTGCGGGCGAAAACAAAATTTCTCTCTGAAATAATTTTAAATTTGTTTCTCACAATTCTTGCTAAGGCTTGAATTAACATTTAACAAGAAATCTGCACATCACAGACATAAATTGTGTTTGTGTGTTCGTCGAAAAAACCTCAGAAAATTAATTAGATATGAGTTTGTTTATCCGTTCTTTTGTCTTCTTCTCCGTTGGCTCCATACATGGAGGCACACGCGTACATGGGTCAAAGGTAAAAAAAAAAAAATCATAAAGCCACCTCGACACATCTATTTTGAGGACGATGCTAGCTCATTTCCCTGGCCCCCACCCGAGAGATAAAGACTTGGAGGATGCCCCCAAGACTCGAGCTTTTATTAATAAGTATAAAACTCACAAAATTTTTGACAATGACGGCAAAGAATATATTCTAGCTTTTCTAAAAAGAAACCAATAAAACACCTACAGTAAAATGGAAATTAATAAGAAAAGCTAGAATATGTAGGACATTAAATGACCCATGTCCTTTGTGCAGACATGAGAAACTATATATTACTAAGTTTATAAAAAATAAAAATTTACTTAATCAAAGAAATGAAATAGCTATTCTTTGCCGTCATTGTCAAAAATTTTCTATAAATAATATTTAAAAATAAAAAATAAAAATGTGAGCTAGTAATATACATACTTCTATTTGATATGGAAAAATAATTTTTAAATAATTTAAGTAATTCTATTACATTTATTTGATTTAAAAAGAAATATAGTCTATTAGTAATTAAGAGTAAAAAATATTTTAAAATTGTAGTTAAATATAACGAATATAAAGAATCTTTAAGTATACAAGTACGAAAAAAATGCCGAAAAACTTTTTGTCTTTAATAATAAAAAAAAACAAAAACAGACGACATGCATTTAACGGATGTCAGAATTCGTTGAAAAATACACCCCTACCCTCCCTAAACTTAACCTCTTTTTCAAACTTAACTCATAATTGATACAACAATAGTTAATAAAAATGAACACGCTACCACCCCTTGTCTGAATGATTGGATTTCTCTGTATCCTTGGAAACAGGAAACTATGAATTTATTTGTGCGTTTAAAACTCAATAAATTTAAAAATAAGTTATTCCAATATTCGCCTGAAGATGAAACGGAACTAATGTTTTTAATTAACTTATATAATTAAATTTTGAAACATGGTTATTACTGTGTAGCGAAGAAACCATATTTTAAATCAGTTAATTTATAATAAAAATTATATATATATATATATATATATATATATATATATATATATATATATATATATATATATATATATAAATGTGTCTTATATCTACCTCAAAAGCAGCTCTTACTTAATGGCAGAAACTAATTTACATATTTTTAAAAATCGGAATTACCCCAAGCAAATCAGTAATGCCGCTCAAAACACAAGGGGTGAGGAAGAATTAGGAACAGAAACATTAATGATGAGCAGAAAGAGAAAAGAGTAATCAGAAGGACAGTAGATAGCGATTGACAATGCATTTAAATATTTGCAGATTAAAGTTGGCTGGAAAGCATGGATTCGGAAAGGAGTCCCACAAGTGAGAAGTGCGAGAGAAGAAACTGTTAGCATAGAATTTTACAGCCACATCTAGCCAGCTCGAGTGTAAATTGATGAGATATCGACGCCAGACTTATTCTGCGCTTAAATTAAAAAAATAAAACTCTGGGTGCCATAGCAAAGAGCTCATTCGAACAATTACCATGAAAATATTTATAGTAAAGAATAGCATACCTTACGGCGGTGGGAAAGTGACTGGAGCTGGGCCGCCGGATCTGGAAGAAAAAATTGTCTAGCCCGTCATAGGGATCTGACTTGATTAGTAGCTGAACTAGCAGTGGATTAAATACAGACTTTCCACTTCATATCAGCAGGCGCTACGAGTCAATTTCCTGGAGGATAGCATCAGCCGTGCTGATGGAAGGCAGAGAGGGGCTCTCTTAGATGATTAATAGAGAGAAGTTTACGTTTGGAGGCGTTAAAATTGACAAGCCATCTTTTTCCCCCAATTAATGGCAGTTTTGAGGTCGTTTTGTACATTGGCTGCCATTTTGACCTTGTCAGATTGATCAGCCTTACCATCATGACAGGAGTAAATGGTAATGTCGTCAGTGTAGCACGCAAATGGTTACAGGGTATGGAGGAATTAGAAACAGAAACATTAGTGATGAGGAGAAAGAAAAAAGTGATCCGGAGGATAGTAGATAGCGATGGACACTGCATTTAAATTTTTACAGATTAAAGATGGTTGGCAATCATGAAGCTGGGAGGGAGTTCCACAAGCGAGAAGTGCTGGATAAGAAACTATTAGCATAGAAGTTACAGCTACACTTAGCTAGCTCAACTGTAAGTTGATGATATCTCACCACCCGTCTAGTATTGCACTTAAATTTATACAGTCTAGGTACCATAGCATAGAGCTCATCCAAACAATTACCATGAAAATATTTATAAAAATAGGCACAGAGAAGCAAGCTTACATCAATGGCAAGTGACTGAAGCCAAGCCACCAGATCAGGACCAATAATATCACTGATTCTTCTTTGGATCTTCGAGAAGTGCCAGGAAAATAACAGGAGCACCGGATCATATATGGCAACAATATTCTAAGCATGAACGAATCGTAGATTTATTGATATGCAAGATAAATTCCAGGGTGGAAAAATTGTCTTGCTTGACACAGTGGACCGACTTTTTTTAATAGCTGATCTATCGATGGATTCAATATCGTCTTTCCACCTCATGTTAGCCCAAGAAGGTGCAATGAATCACTTTCTTGGAGGACAGCATCAGCCATGCAGATGGAAGGTAGAGAGGAGCTTTCTCAGATGATTAATAGAGAGAAGATTACTTTGGGGGGGCATTAGAATTGACGAGCCATCTTTTGCTCCAATTAACGACGGGGACTTGAGGTCGTTTTGGACATCGGCTTCCATTTTGACCTCGTCAGACTGATCGGCCTCACTATAGTGTCAGGAGTAATTTGTTATGTCGTCAGCGTAGATAGCAAGTTGAGAGCTGATGTAATCAGGAAGGTCCTTAATGAAAATTTAATATAGAGTGGGACCGAGCCCTTGGGGACACCCGCGTTAATTCGAAAGCATCCTGATGAGTGGCCATTCAGGATCACTCTCATTTCACAATTCAGCTCCATAAATCAAATTTTACAAAATACCGTGTCTTGTGAATTTACTTACTGCTCTTTTATTAAGGGTTTGTATTAAGTGGTTTTTTATAATTAAATTGGATAGTTATTCGAATAAAGCTATTGGCAACCATCTTAGCATTTAGATCACAGTTTGGGAAAAAAAGAGATGTAAATAACGTAGAAAGACATGTAAGCAATATTTACACCTTTAGAAATATATTTTAGAAGATTTTACAAATATTTCACACTTGAAATAATCATGAAAATTTCACGGTTTTCCTATTTGAATTTTCTGCCGAATTTTTAATTCTTAAGTTAATGATTGAATAAGCTCATGGTGAATTTTACGACAATAAAATATCCATAGAAATTCCCTATATAGAAATATCCATAGAAATTCCCCTATAGCATCGTTAAATATTTGAAATTAACAACTTTAGCAAAATAGTGCAATAACAATCATAAATACTAACGTTGGTGGTTATTTAAAGAAGTAAGGGGGTACAAATGAAAATATTTTGGAAATTGACAACGTTTTCTGTTTCACTGAATCAGACATTAAACACATGAGAGTGCTATCGAATTTCTTACTAGAACCAAACAACGTTTCTGATATGTCTTTTCCGTATTTCCATGCGATCAAAACGGAATAGTCCATTATTTATGAGGAATAAGCAGGTTGTAACGCACATGCTAACTAAGGAAAAATTATAATCAGATAATAATAATAATAATAATAATAATAATAATAATAATAATAATAATAATCACCCAGTAACAGTTACAGAGACAGTACCTGTAACAACATTATGGAACTTTACAATGCACAGAGACAAACCAATCAAAGCTAACCGCCCAGACATCAAGACCAAAAACCGCAAAAAAGCCTGTGCTTTCTTCTTGACATGATAGTCCGTTTCAGAAATCTATCAAAATACAAGGATCTTGAAGTGGAAATCTCAAGAATGTGGCACATGAGGCCATCAATAATTCTATTCATAGTCGAAGTCCTCGGATAGAGTGGAAAAAGTGTCCTTAAAATATTAGATCTTTTTGTCTACCTTGTTCGTTAATGACAATCTTAGTGTTGGCGGTTCTTTCAATTTCAAGTATCTCCCCCACACACACACACCACTACAAATTTGGAGTATAGCGGGTTAAACAGATTCAGCATCCTAACTTAATAGGAAATAATTAAACTAAAGATGTCAAAACTACTTATTGAAGCCAGAGAGTGCCCACAAACATTTGGCCAGTGCTGCATATATATATATATATTTTTTTGTCATCCACAGACAGACTGTTTCGCTGTTCATCAGTGTGGCTAGACGCCCGGTTGCCTCTAGCTAGGATCGAAACCCGACTGAATTTGCGTCAGTCCGAACTTCTCCCACTAAGCCATCAGCTTACGGCACGGGATGAAAGTGAATTTTAGCGTGTCTATTTTTAGATTCGGATAAACACACAGTGACTGAGAGTGACACACACACACACACACACACACACACACACACACACACACACACACATATATATATATATATATATATATATATATATATATATATATATATATATATATATATATATATATATATATATATATATATATATAGAGAGAGAGAGAGAGAGAGAGAGAGAGAGAGAAAGGGGAAATATACACATACAAATTTTTAATTTATTGTATTTCCAACTAATGAATAGACATACTTTTCATATAATTAACCGTACACAGATGCATAATAACTAAATATCCATTGCAAAAAGAAACAAATTTGATTTCATAGAAATAAATCCCATTTATCCATTTTAATGGGTGAAAAAAGTATTCGTACTATGCAAATTTCAAATTGTAAAACTTTTAAATTGCTTTAATACTCTAGATTATTCAAATGGAATAATCTAGAATGTACCAATAATCTTATCGGTAGTTATTTTTAGCCTAAAATGCAAACAGAACATTCTGCAATTGATATTAGTGCAAGAAGGTTATCATCATATCAAGAGATAAAGAACTGACAAATTTGCAAGAAGAACTGATTCTTAAGCTCTGGAAAGAAGGTAAGAGTTATAGGAAAATCTCAGACAACCTGAATATTCCACTTACTACCATTAGTTCATTCATGGTAAGGTATAAAAAATCAAACCTGTTGAAAACCAAATAAGAACACGGAAGATTTCTTCAAGATCTTCGAGGATATTAATACGTCAAATTAAGCAAAATCTAATGACTACTCATCAGGAATCTGTGTTACTAAATGGACAATAAGCAATGAAATTCATAGGAACAATCTAAAGTCACGCTCACCCCCCTCGGAAAACTCCACTGCTATTGAAAAGACACAGCGATGCCAGGTTGAAATTCATTCGTGAACATAAGAAGGAAATATCCTATCGAGAAAGAGTATTATGGACAGACGAAACCAAAACTGAGTTGTTTGGATGTAATTGTGGAAATCATGTGTGGATGAAAAATGGCGATGCCTTCAAACAAAAGAACACAGTTTCAACAGTGGAATTTGGTAGTGGCAGCATCATGGCTTGGGGATGTTTTTCTGCAAAAGGTACTGGCAACATATCAGGAATATATGGTAGAATGAATATAAAAATATTTTGGAAGCAAATTTAATGATTTCGGTTATTTCGGTTGAAAATCATGAACTTCATCCTGACTGGATCTTCCAACAAGATAAAAATCTTAAGCACACTGCAAAATCTCCGGAGACCTGGCTTGCTGAAAATAATATAAATATCCTGAAATGGTCAACTCAGTCCATAGAATCGAGAATCTGTGGCGTTATTTGAGAAATAAATCCAATCGAGAGCTTCAACAAACATCTCGAATCTGATGACCATATGCGAAGATGAATGGAACAAAATACAAACTAAAATTTGCAAATCATTAATTAAGATTTACAAGATATTGTTTGCTGTAGAAGTGAATAATGGCTATTCTACAAAGTACTAAATGAAGATTATGTATTCTTTTTTGTATTACACAAATACTTTTTTCTTAGATTTCTTAGATTCAGTAAGAATGTAAAGCCGGATAAAACAGCAAAACAGTTTGTAAAGCCGGATAAAACAGCAATTTTTTATAAAATAACGACCGAGGATTATAATACTCTAATTAAAAACATTAACAAAACCTATCGAAAAGTAGATAAAAGCTTAGTTAATTTGGTAGAAAGTATAAATACATCTAGTAATAAAATCAAGCATAAACTAAAACTTAGAGACAGAGTCGGTAAACTTACCTCAAAGGAATGTTACATTACCATCAAGGACCATAAAATGACTTTGAAACAAATCCTACCACTAGGATCATAAATCCTACTAGGCCTGAGAATAGTAGAATAAGTAAAATATCTTACTGAATCTATTGTTTACCAATGCACCATTTTATCTACTGAAAACCCACATGTTAAGAAATTTTATATTAGAAGCACAAAAAATTCTTGTAAACGAAGGCGATATCAACATATTTCTTCTTTTAATAACAATGGGTACCGTAACCGAAGATCCCTCGCTAAATATTTTTGGTATTTAAAAGAAAACAATAACACCCCCACAGTAAAATGGAAAATATTAAAAAAACGAGAATTTGTAAATCATTATATGATCCATGTCCCCTGCGTCTACATGAAAAGTTGCCTATTATTAAGTTTCCTAAAGATAATGATCTATTAAATCAGCGGAATGAACTAACTGTAATATGTAGGCATTGTATAATGTTTACGATAAAATATGGTTAATTGAATTTTTCATAAAAAATCTATGTATTACAATTATATATCCATTATTTTATTATATATAATGGTACATATGATATTTATTTAATTCCTTGATTTTTAATTTTAATATTACCATGTCTTATGGCCCATTGAATATAATAATTATTGTATTTTAGGATCAAAATACTATAATATATATAAAAATATTTTAATTATACTAGTAGGCCGCTTTAAGATAGCATATACAAAAATACTTAAAAAAAATAATATCCTAAACTTAGTATATTGTTTTATATATATATATATATATATATATATATATATATATATATATATATATATATATATATATATGATTATTTCGTTGTATTTTAAAATTATATTTCTTAACCGGAAGTAATGGTAACACGTCTAAAAATGACAGTTCATCTAAACAAGTAAGAAACACACACACTCCAAACCTCTAACCTGTATTTTTCACTTTTCTGCTTTAGCTTAGACCTGTGTTTTGATCGATCAAACAGGACATACCCATGAAATGAGGAAATCCTGTTTCCCTCCTTCTTAAAATCTTCAATAAAATATCATTTTGTTTTCAATAGTAAATCATTTTCATCAAAAGTTGCATAACGAAACAAATTTAAAGTTCCGAAACTTAAATAATAATATTATTAAAATATTTAAAAAGTAAACGCTAAAGAAGTGTGGATTCTTAATCTGACTGTTCTTTCTCTTTTTATATATATATATATATATATATATATATATATATATATATTTATATTTATATTTACACACGCTCTATCTCTGATATTGAGCACTTTACCCCATAAATATAGCACACTTTAAGACTATATTTCTGTATATATATATATATATAGTTAAGTAATGAAAATCTTGGTAATCCGTATGGATAATCCCAAGGAGGATGAAATCCAGAGAGCTCAATTTTAAATCAGAGCGATTAATTTTATGAAAACAGACAACTTTAAGTGTTCATTAGTTATAATTTATTTACCCAGGGAATTTCTTTTTCCCTGGCTCATCATACCACACTTCCAAGTGTGAAAAAATGAATTTAAATTTACATATATTTTTTACACTTTTGAGGGGTAGTATTAAGTTGATGTAAGGTGATATAGAGAGTTTCCTGTGAGATGACCTATTAAATACGTCAATGTCTGGTCCTTAACCCCCATCCTCAATATTAAGTATTGTAATAAAAATAAATTTAAAATCATTCCTATCTCTCCCTTCCCTCCCTAATTTCGACCATGTCTGTCACCATCTTTCCCCCCTCTCTATATCACCTTACATCAACTTAATACTATCCCTCAAAAGTGTATAAAAACATATGTAAATTTAATTTCATTTTTTCACCCTTGGAAGTGTGGTCTGTTGAGCCAGGAAAAAAGAAATTCCCTGGGGAAATAAATTATGACCAATGGACCCTTAAAATTGTAATTAAATGATATATATATAAATGAAGAAATATACTCTTAAGGTGTGCTATATTTATGGGATAAAGTGCTCAATATCAGATAGAGCGTATGTAAATATAAAAGTGAACATTGAAACCAACACTTAGAGGCGAAAGGTTGTTTCATGCTAGACGCAATTGTCAGGCCACGAATGTTTTTTTTTTCGGATATTTATATATACGGGTCAGTGGTGGATTGTTGGTAGTCTATTTTGGCGGTTATTTTGCCGGAAAATCGTTTATTTGTTTATTTATTTATTTGGGTTAGATTATTTTGCTTGTTTTTATTTATTTTTTTATTTTTTATTTTTATTTCTTATCTTATATATTTATTTATTTAATTTTATTTTAATCGGTGTTTTATTAACGTAGTAAAAATTTGTTTGTATCGCTTATATAATAGTTTTGTTTTGTTTTTGGAAGATAATTAAATCTATTTATTCAATTTTGGGGTTGTTTGCTGTAGTTTAATCTAATTATTATTTTGGCGGGAGCAGTTTTTAATTTGTTTATTACTTTATGTATTTATTTGGATTGATTATCTTTATTTGTTTTTATAACGGTTAATTTATCGGTATCGGTTTGTTAGTTTATTTATTTATTTGGATGAATTTAGATTTATTTCACTTCTTTTTTATTATTTATTTATTATACTGTATATTTTTTTTACTCTTTTCGGTTTTCGATTTTTAAGTAATGTAGTATTTTTTATCGTTATATAATAGATTTTGGTTTGATTTTTATAGTCTAACTAATACTTTGGTCATAATAGTTAATTTTTTTATTATTTACTTTATTTATTTGGGTTCATTGATTTTGTTTTTTATTTATTTATTTGTTCTATTTCGTCTATTCTAACGTGTGTGATTTGGTAATTTGTTTGGATTAATTTATTTTACTTATTTTATTATCATTTTGTTTATTTATTTATTTACTTATTTTATTTTATTTATCTTTATTTAGTTTTCGATTTTTAAGTAACGTAGTAAAAATTTGTTTTCATTTCTGCATTTTGAGATGAGGTCGGATCATTTATTCAATAATTTATGTTGGCCTGGGAAGGTTATAATAGCTATTTTTTGCTCCAAGCAAAGTTTGCAAGTTTTGGATTGGTTGTTGTAGGCTGATGATCTTTACCTTCTTTTCCAAGATATTTTGGTGTGATGTGCGTTTTGTTTTTAATTTACAAGATATACTTAGAAAGAATGGTGCTGTTCGCGTATTTACTATTTGTGAAAGATGTTTTGTGTGCATAATTTCTTTGTTTCCAGGCTCCTTTAGTTACTCCTATGTATACTTTTTCTTCATTATCTGATTTTATCGTTGCTTGATATATTACGTTGTTTTGTAAGCAATTACCGTTTAAGAGACATTCGTTATTTATTCTGCAGTTACACGTGGGTTTAATTTGTTCGTGTGGTTTGTTGATAGTTTTCCTGTTGTGCTTTTTTATTATTTGTGCCATGTTCTCGGTGCAACTGTAGCTGATTCTTACTGTGTTTTTGTTGAATAATTTGTGTGGGGGACTTGATTCTGGGAAGTGTTTGTGTAAGAGTTTGAAGAATATTTTTCCTACGTTTCTTTTTACTTTTATGCTGTACGGTGGGTTGAACCATATGATATTTCTTTTCCAGTTGGCCTTTTTTGTGTTCTGTGGTGAGTATGTGAGTGTTGCTGGGAATCCACTATCTTTTAGGGGTGTTTCGTAGACTTTCTTAGTTTTGTTAAATATGGATTCATTGGAGGAATTGTCGGAAAGCCTGCAGTTAATCGATTTTGGTATCTGTTTGATTATAGATAAGACCATGGCCTGACAATTGCATCTAGCATGAAACGGCCTCTAAGTGTTGATTTCAATGTTCACTTATATATATATATATATATATATATATATATATATATATATATATATATTCTGCTTATACGTTATTTTTATAGATAGAAATTTATAGATATAAAGTAATTATCGGACTTAATCCATATGATATTATGATATATATATATATATATATATATATATATATATATATATATATATATATATATATATATATATATATATATAGTGACGCGTTTCATCCATTAAGTCTTCATCTGATAAAACGCGTCACAAAGAAATTTTACAATTTATCATACAATTTCCTCAATACTGTTCTTGATGTATAAAAATATATATCCTTATCTCATATATATATATATATATATATATATATATATATATATATATACATATATAGATAGATAGATAGATAGATAGATCGATAGATAGATAGATAGATATGAAAAGGACTGAGATAGATAGATAGATAGATAGATAGATAGATAGATAGATAGATAGATAGATAGATTATCTGTGGAAAATGTCATGCATCCGTTTCTGGCCTTAGATCTCTGCTTGGGACCCGGCAGGAAATGTGTATACAACAGAAATCAATGGAAAATAATAATAATAATAATAATAATAATAATAATAATAATAATAATAATAATAATAATATGACGTCTTTGAAATAAACGGGTACCGAAAACTTTACGTAAGGGAATTTTGTTATGACCATTTTACAGCAAAAGCAAAGTGTTCGAACAAAGAAACGACTGCGTAGCGAAGAAAAAAAAGGGGAGTCGTGTCGTTAAATTCCGGGTCTCATTGCTATGAATCAATAAAAAAAAAACACGAATCTTGAGTAAATAAAGACCTTTGCCCATCAGAAAGGAAAACTATAAGGACAACGAAAATTAAAATGTTGCCAAAGAAATTCTGTTTGGCGAGTGTCAAAATATAAAGGGTCAAAGTTCTGTTGACCAAAGGTGGCATCACATCCGGTTTGATCGTTTCAATCCAAGATCAGTTCATTATTCTTCGCACTGAATTTCTTTTTTCTGTTTCCGCTAAACGAACATTATGTCACGTCGGCTTATCTAGATAATCGCTTTGAGCATTTTATGCTCCTCCCAAAAGCCGACATATGCAAATTATTATTGACGGTCTTTAAATCATCATCATCATCATCATCATCATCTTCTTCTTCTTCTTGCTCTTATCTTCTCCTTCTTGCTCTACTTCTTACCTTCATCTTCTTACATTCTTCTGCTTCTTCTTAACTTCTTCATCTTGCCTTCTCCTTCTCACCTTATTGCTCTTACCTTCTTTTTCTTCTTTTTCTTACCTTCTTCTAATATTCTTCTTTTTACCTCTTCTTCTTCTTCTTAACTTCTTTTACATTCTTCTTCTACTTACCATCATCTTCATTTTACCTTCTTTTTCTTCTTCTTCTTACCTACTTCTTCTTTTACCGCCATATTCTAACCTTCTTCTTCTTACCTTCTGCCTCTTCGACTTACCTATTTTTTATTATTATTACCTTCTTTTTCCCTAACCTACATCTTTTCCTTCTTTTTCTTACCTTCTCCTTACCTTCTTCTTATTTTCTTTTTTTTCTTCTTCTTACCTTCTTCTACTTTTTCTTATCTTCTCCTTACCTTCTTCTTACCTCCTTCTTCTTACCTTCTTACCTTCTTCTTCTTCTTATCTTCTTCTTCTTACCTTCTTCTTCTTCTTACCTTCTTCTTCTTACCTTCTTATCTTCTTCTTCTTCTTACCTTCTTCTTCTTACCTTCTTCTTCTTCTTACCTTCTTCTTCTTACCTTCTTTTTCTTCTTCTTCTTATTGTTGTTGTTGTTATTTTTTCTTTCTTTCTTTCTCTTACCTTCTTCTGCTTACCTTCTCTTTACCTTTCTTTGTATTCTTAACTTCTCCTTAACTTCTTCCTCTTCTTCTTACCTTCATCTTTCTCTTGCCTTCTTCTTCATCTTCTCACCTTCTTTTCTTACCTTCTTCTTCATACCTTATTCTTCTTCTTCATTTTCTTCTTCCCTTCTTCTTTTTCTTCCCTTCTTCTTCTCACCGTCTTCTTTTTCTTCTTTTTATCTTCTTCTGATCTTCTTACCTCCTTCTTTTTCTTCTTACCTTCTTCTTCATACCTACTTCTTGCTTCTCTTGCTTCTGTCTCTTCTCACCTCCTTCTTCTTCTTACCTTCTTCTTAACTTCATTTTCTTACTCCCTCTCTACCTTATTCTTCTTACCTTCTTCTTCTTCTTACATTCTTCTTCTTCGGACCTTTTCCTACTTACCTTCATCTTCTTCGACTTACCTTCTTCTTCTACTTATTACCTTCTTTGTTTACCTACTTCTTCTTACCGTCTTCTCTTCTTCTTTTTTATATTCTCCTTGCCTTCTTCTTCTTAGATTTTCTTCTTCTGAACTTCTTACTTTCTTTTTCTAACCTTCTTCTTTTAGCTTCTTCTTCATACCTTCTTCTTCTTACATTCTTTTTCATCTTGCCTTCTTCTGCATCTTCTCAAATTTTCTTACATTCTTCTTCTTCTTAACTTCTTCTTACCTTCTTCTTATGTCTTCTTTTCTCTTCTTCATCTTGCCTTCTTCTTCCTCTTCTCATCTTCTTTTCTTACTTTCTTCTTCCTTCTTCTTATTCTTCTTACCCTCTTCTTCTTCTTCTTCTTACCTTCTTCTACTTATTTTACCTTATTCTTACCTTATTCTTACTTTCTTCTTTTTACCTTCTTTCTTTCTTCTTCTGACTTGATTCTTCTTCTTACCTTCTTCGTCTTACCTTCTTATTATTATTATCTTCTTCTTTTACCTACTTCTTTTTTTTTACCTTCTTCTACTTTTTCTTATCTTCTCCTTGTTTTCTTCTTCTTACTTTCTTCTTACCCTTTTCTTCTTCTTCTTAACTGCTTCTTGGCTTACTCTCATATCGGTTCTCGTACGGTCATCGAAATTAAGCAACATTGAGCCTAGTCTGTACCTAGACGGGTGATCGCTTAGAAATGACAAGTGTTCTAAGCTTGGGTGTACGGGTGGTGTAATGGGTAACCATTCGGAATTGGAAATTAGAGCGCCAAGTTCCAATACCAGTCGGGTTCGTTATATTCACTCATGCACACTCCTTTCGCAAACTATGGGTTAAATAGTAGAACTTGTGTCACTAAATCATTAACTCCCTCAAAATTCGTACAATAAAAAAATATATTTTCTGGATTTAAATAAATTTTAAAAGGTTGATAATCCGTAAAAAAAACAATCAATTCGTCCTATAGTTTTTCTGTAGTTTCTTCTTTTATGTTCTGTGTTTCTTCGGGACGTGGGTTATCATGGGCCTCCACAACTTCCTATCCACCCAGTGTCTGTTCTGTTGTCTATTTGCACAAGCTCGTCACATATGATACTCATTGTTTCCCTCTGTTCCTCTTGCCTTCAATATGACCTTGTGGGTGTCAAATCCCCCAAGCCATCTTTCCCCATTATATGTGCAAGTAATTTCAACTCTCTCTTTCTTTTTCTATTTTCCTCATAACGACCTCGTTTATTTTCCTCATAACGACCTCGTTGCTCACGAGGTCTCTCCATGATATTCTCAACTTGCTTTTGAGAAACGACATTTTTTTAATCGTTTTACCCCAAGCAAGGTAATAAAGCCACTAAGACGTGAAGGGTTACTGGGTGTTAGAGAATATGAGAAAATATACAGTTAAGGAGAGAAGGCAATGAAAGGACACGAATCAAGAAGACAGAAGATAGTAATTGACATCGTATATGTAACAGATAATCGGGTCAGACCGATAAAAGACTCCGAGTTGGTTGTATGTGATGCTGCAAGCACTAGGAGTTGCGTCCCCTTCCACAATGGACTGCTGAGAGAAGACATTCTACTTAGAGTAGGTGACGCTTAGCCAATAGTCAGCGTAGGTCTGGGACTGGGAACGCTATATAACACCAGTTTTTTTCCCTTTGGGGTTTGCTTTATTTTTTCTAGAGAGAGAGAGGGAGAGAGAGAGAGAGAGAGAGAGAGAGAGAGAGAGAGAGAGAGAGAGAGAGAGAGAGAGGTGTCCTTTAAACGTACGAAGGTACGAAAACCAGACGCGATTTTCTGTTACAGTAATTAAATTTTTGTAGACTAAAGTTGACAGGGAAACAAAGAAGTCGGAAAAACTTTCACAAGGGAGACGTGCGAGATAAGAAACTTTTACTTACGGTTACATCAAGCTATTTCAACTGTAAAATGATGAGACCTAACCGTGAAAGTATCTCTCTTAAATCAAGTTTCCTCTTCAACTGTGAAGAATTTAGCTATTTTTAGCAGGTCTCTTAATGCTTTGGAAAAGCGTCATTCGCTATTCCAAGACGTCTTCGGCCTTCGGTGTCACAGTTTCTGTCGTCTGTTCAAACTCTTCCCAGATAGTGAAAATTCATTACCGTATTTTATTAAATAGTGGCTTGGATTGAGGAATCGTAGAGCCGAGTTCGAATTCCAGTCGAATCCATTCACGTGCTTATACCCTTGGGAAAGGTATGAATCCTTTTCTTCTCCCCCCAGCTATGGGAAGATTAAATAGCAGGACAGACGGGGTTCTATAGCCTTGGGTGGCAACTGGGCTACCTCACTGCGGGAAAAAATCTTCTTCGTCAGTCTTTAGATACATGATCGCCTAAGCATGTATTATGCATGGCACATAACCGACTGAATACTACGTAGCTACGGCTGTCATCCTTGTTAAGAACAACAATTTTTCGTACAACTGATGGTTAGTCTTTTTTCTTGCTTTCATTTAGTACCTTATTTGGGAGTTCCTGCAGTTTTCTTTGTGTTTGGCATCAATAGAATATCATTTTCCTATTGACGGGAAATAAATCTTGGTAGGACTTCTAGTTCTGTTAGAATGGCCTCGTTGTGAATGTTAAATAATTTACCAGTCCGTATATCTGTATACAAGTAACCTTTGTATTGTCTAAACTATCTAAAACCTTGCTAAGATAATTACATATTTTTTGGTGTTCGGACCTTGTTAAAAGCCAGGATTTAGAACACTGATTTTCGAAGTAGGCAAGTATTTCTTTGTTTATATTGTCCAGTATTTTTGTGAATTTTGAAACACTCAAAACGCCTATATTGTTTGTCTATGGATCTGCTCAGTGGGTGAAATGGTGACATGACCTCCTCGTTTCAATGAGTCGGTGATTGAAACCAGGTTAAGACAATAAAAGGATTTCGGATGTTGATATTGTTATGGTCCAGGTTAGGACCAAGGAAGAACAACACGAACACAAGAGTAGAAATAACGAAGATATATTACACGGAATAATAATACAAGATGTGGAAGGTGTTAGTATGACTGTCAGTCTGGTTTGGAGTGAACTACTATCGGCTCGACTCGATTCGTCCCTCTCTCTTGAGAGGCGTAGTATACATAGTGTTAGGAAGAGTTCATTGTGTAGTTATAGGTAAGGACCCATAACAGATATTAAAGGGGATTTTAAGGGGGAAACAAGATCATGCTTCACTTTACCAGTCAAATATTTGTTTACATTTGACATCATCAACACCTTTCTTTTCCTTTTTTTTTTCTTGCTCACTATTCTTTCTTTCTTTCTTTTATTTTTTCCTTATTTCACTATCTGTTCTTTCTTTGCTGTCCCGCTATTCCTTCCTCCCGCTCTTCTTTCTTTCTTTCTTTTATTTTTTCGTTGTTCCACTATCATTTCTTTCTCTGTTGTCTCGCTACTCCTTCCTCCGAGTCTTCTTTCTTTCTTTTCTCTCTATTTTCTTTCCTTCTTTTCTCTATTCTTTCTTTTTTCCTTTTCTACTATTCTTTCTTACTTCTATTTTTTCGTTGTCTCACTATCATTTCTTTGTTTGTCGCTATTCCTTTCACCTGCTCTTCTTTCATTCTTTCTTCTTTCTTTCTTTCTTTATTTATTTATTTATTCATTTATTTATTTTCTCCTAATTATTTTCTCTTTGTTGCCGGATATTCTTTCTTTCTTTCTTTCTTTCTTTCTATCTTCCTTCCTTTTATGTTTTCGTTATTCCACTATCAGTTCTTTCTTTGTTCTCCCGTTATTCCTTCTTCCCACTATTCTTCCTTTCTTTCTTTTTCTTATTTGTTTGTTTGTTTGTTTCTTTCTTTCTTTCTTTCTTTCTTCGTTGTCCCACTATTATTTCCTTCCTTTATTCTTTCTTTGTTTCTTTCTATGTCATAGTCTTTTCATTTTCACCATTTACATTTTATTTAACACTACTTTCAAGAAGAAACAATTGGGATCCTGTATTTTTTCTACCTCAGAAGTCGATGTTCTAGTCGAGAAATAACGAACGCTGATTCTCAAGGTGGGTTAACTTTTTAAAAGATCGCCATTATACATCCGCTTCTCTTTCTTTCTATCTATCTATCTATCTATCTATCTATCTATCTATCTATCTATCTATCTATCTATCTATCTATCTATCAAGTATATTCCTACCTATCAATGCATTTATCTAAGTCTATTCATACTTATCTATCTATGAAAGGCGAGGAAAACTATTCTTAACCGATGCGTTTCGTCCTCTATGGGACTTTATCAAGGCAAATGTAGGATTTACTTTGTTGCACGCGTTTATATACAAGAGCAAGGATGCCATTTGTTTACCAAGGCTTTTAGATCTATCTATCTAAGTCTATACATATGTAGCTATTTATCTAAGTCTGTTCATATCTATCTATCTATCTATCTATCTATATCAGGCTGTTCATTATCTATCTATCTATCTATCTATCTATCTATCTCAGGCTGTTCATTATCTATCTATCTATCTATCTATCTATCTATCTATCTATCTCAGGCTGTTCATTATCTATCTATCTATCTATATATCTATCTATCTATCTCAGGCTGTTCATTATCTATCTATCTATCTATCTATCTATCTATCTATCTCAGGCTGTTCATTATCTATCTATCTATCTATCTATCTATCTATCTCAGGCTGTTCATTATCTATCTATATATCTATCTATCTCAGGCTGTTCATTATCTATCTATCTGTCTCAGGCTGTTCATTATCTATCTATCTATGTATCTATCTATCTCAGGCTGTTCATTATCTATCTATCTATCTATCAATCTATCTATCTATCTCAGGCGGTTCATTATCTATCTATCTATCTATCTATCTATCTATTATTTAATTATACATTTGCTATTTCTCCATTCGTATATTCTCGCATGTTCCTTCCTATGTTTCCCGCCTTTTCTCTGTCTCTGAGACTTTCTCTCTTTTCGATTCTCAAAAGCAATTCTACGGTGCAAGCCACGTCCTTTAACCAAAACACACACAAGTTGAACTGACGCTTTGATGAAATCCCAATTGCGTTCTCTGTCCAAATCTTTTGATCCTTTTTTTAGGTTTCGTTCTTTTCTAAAATTCAATCACACACTTCACTTATTTTTATTTTTATCTTTCCATATTTTCCTTCTCTCTCATTTTCGATGCTATTTTTATGCGCACGTGTGTGTGCGTGTGTGTGTGTGAGAGTGTGAGTGCGTGTGTGCGCACGTTTATGTGTCGATGTCATCTGAAACCGCCCTGAATAGAAGACTTGACAAACGGCCAAGTTTATATTTACCTGGGTGCAAGATATTCACCGGGAATTAGGGCGCTCATGTAAAAGCCTTTAGTTAACGCCCACATTTCCCTTTCTATCCAAAATCATGACACCAGCATATTTGCGTTCTTTCTTTTTTTTCCCTTACTTCCCATGTCACATGAGATTTTCTTTTTCTTTTTCTTTTTTGACCTGGAAAATGCCGTTTTAATAAAAACTGTAATGAATATAGTTTACTCAGACGAAGATACATTGAAAGGGCAATGATCTGCGAATCTCCTACCGGGAAATTTTCAATTTATCACCTGTCCTTACTAAATTAGTTTGGTTTGTTTTGTTTTTTGTTTGTTTTACGGCATATCAATTCAATGGGTTATTTAATGCCAACGAGATTTTTACTGCTGGTAATATTATTTCTAAAAATGTATTGCTAGTAAAATTATATTTTAAAAAACTGTATTACTGGTAATAATGATTGCTGGTAATCATTTTTTACAAAAATGTATTGCTGGTACTAAATTATGCAACTTACTAACAAGAGAAATCTCGAGTTGATGTTAAAAATTACCGTAAAACAGTGTTAATTTATTTAAGATGGAATGAGCTATTATGATATGTCTCTAATTTGTATGTAGATACATTGTATATATTTCGAGTTTTTCTATTTGAATTGTTCACCTATATTGCATATGATCCATTGTTGTACATAATTAGGTTACAATAAAATTTGTATTTTAGATGAATACTACCTTATAAAACTTGTAGTAGAATCGGAGGGGGGGCTGTATCATCGATTCGAGGTGGCACGAGACTCTTGCACCGGCCCTGATTCTATTTCAACATTAAAACGATGAGACCTACTTACCAGTCTAGTAATACGCTTAGATTCACGCGGTCGAGGTAACAAGAGGAGAGCTCATGAGAACAGCTGTCATGAAAATATTTATAGTAAATAAAATCATGGAATATATACTTCGTTGTTGACAAAATGTTACTTGGATACAACATAGTTAATTCATATTCCTTCCCATTCAAATACAAACATAACGGTATTCAAAATTTAGGTTTGCTGCGAATGATTCCTTATCAACGAATATTAATATTGAACAGGGGAGTTAAGCAGACGTTCACCAAACCTCCCAAACATAGCCATAACCTGACGCCGGAGAAAGATATTAATTTACGTGCTTGGACCGGACGTAAAAGAAGCGAGGCTTAATTCAACATGTCTATGCCGAGTTGGGCATCGGGATTTGAGCCAGCCGTATTTTCGACGAGCAAATCTGACCCAAACTCTTCTTCGTACCCTTGGGTGCGTGAGTTTCACACCGGGAATTCGAAAACCAACTGGCCTCTACTTCTGACCTAGGTTTTCGTCTTGAGCGGCGGGTTTGGTTATATTCTGGTTGAGATTCGAAATCCATTAAAGAAATTGTTTAAAGCGTTTAGTGAAAAGATTACTCTTAGGAACACACACACACACACACACACACACACACACACGCACACACACACACGCATCTCTCTCTCTCTCTCTCTCTCTCTCTCTCTCTCTCACTATATATATATATATATATATATATATATATATATGGAGAGAGGTACACGGAAATAGAGACAAAAAAGGAAATAGCTGTAGAAGTGCGTAGGCAGGATTTTACATCCACGCATATATCTATCTATCTATCTATCTATCTATATATATATATATATATATATATATATATATATATATATATATATATATATATATATATAGATATTCATATAAAGGGAAGACGTTATAGTTGTTCCAGTGAGAGAAAAGTGTATATATTAAAAAGAAGAGAGAAAACGCAAACTTTTTGGGTTGTAATGTGGATTTTTAAAAAAATATATATTATGCTTTATTTTCCATAATTTTGCAACACGTGTTTCGGGTATCGCGACCTTCTTCAGGCATAGAGTGCATATTTCCACACATTATTAAAATGAATTAATTTTCCTTAGGTTTTTCGATCCATGTTAAACATTCTCTTTTTGTGTGGTAGTGACACAAATGTCTTTCTTGAACTGGCAGTGAGAAAGTTCTTCTACATGACGGGTAATAAAACTATTAAGATTTGCCCGAGAAAGTGTGAGGAAAGATATATGTATTCTTATCTTTTAATGACCCCTGTGTGTTCTTAGATGTATTTCCATTTTTTGTATAATGTGCGTTTTTGCTAGCATGCGTATATGGATATTCCCTCTCCAAACATACATACTGTCTTATTATAAGGAATTAGTATACATATATATACATAGATACACACATACACACATATATATATATATATACATACATATATATGTACACATACACACACTTCCTATGTTGTGTAGAGTTTGTGTGTGTGCTTGTGAGTAGTCTATTTGTTTTTGCCAATATCTGTATATATATATATATATTCGTGCTCCACAGATACCCACGTGTGAGCGTGTGCGCATGCATGTGAGTGGTTTGACCACTGTATTTGGCCATTATGTGTGCATGTTGTGTGTTTTTGTGAGGTGGGGGTGGTTATGATCTATTTAGTGCTGGTTTAAATTTCTTTATGAAGTTTTTTTCTTGTATTTGTAGGTAAGAATAATTGTCTGTTTGATATATTGGCATAATTTTAAATTCGCCCTGGTTACATTTATAGATGTGTTGTGATACAAAGTGTTTTCTGTTGTCTGGTAATTTGATGTTGCTTTTGTGGAGGGAAACTCTGTTGTTTAGTTGTTGATTGATACCTATATATGACTTTTTGCATTTTGTGCATTTGAGTGCATAAATCATATTTTTGGAGTTGCAGTTTAAATTTATATTTATTATGAATGTCGTTTGGAGGTTTTCAAAAGTGTAGGAGTTTCATTCTATAATGATGTCACAAACCCCGCATCTTTGTTGCATTTTGTGACTCCTTGTATTGTGTGTTGGTTAAATTTGGATGAGCTTAATATGTGTTTTAAGTTTTTAGAATGGCGTTTGCTTTTAATTATTTTGGTTGTTTTTAGCATATTTTTCAGTTTGTCATTCTTGCTAAGTAGGTTTAGATTTTTTGTAATTTCTGTAAATAGTTCTGGATTGTTCTTGTTGTATGTTGAGACATTTGCTAGAGTTTGTTCGACGTTACTTTTCTTTTGATTTCGTAGTTGGCCTAAAGGAATTTTTTGCGAGTTCAAAACCTTTGTTTATTAGTATTGTGGTGTAGCGTCGATTTTTAGAGTTCTATGTAGTTTTATATTCAGTGGGTACAAATACCGCTCAACCAGATACAAGATGGCCAATTGTTTCTGGATATTTATCGCAGAATCTGCATTTTAGGTTAGCACAATTTTTCAGGTATGTTGCTTGGTAATTTCTAGTTAGAATCATTGATCCTCTGCAGCAAGATTATTATTATTATTATTATTATTATTATTATTATTATTATTATTATTATTATTTCCTTTGATTTCTAGTGTGTACTCATTTCTTTCCGGGTCCCGACCAGAGACCTAAGGTCAGAAATGGCATCATGACATTTTCAACTTAGCAATTAAAAAACAACAACACATTTTACATAGACAGAGCCCTTCATAAGGTATGGGGTGTACGTGTAAGAACAATTTTTTGTATTTCTTTAAGGCATGGGCTACCAGGAATCCCTTCAATAAGTCAATTGGAATCTGTTCCAATCAATCCGAGGGTTCCAACTTATTATTATTATTATTATTATTATTATTATTGTTTTTATTTTCTTTGCTATCTGGCGTTTACACATTTCTTTCCGGGTCCCGCCCAGGGAGCTAAGGTTAGAAATGGTATCACGACACTTTCCACTGCAAAAAAGAAAAAAAAGAAAAAAATATTACATAGATAAATTTTTGTATCTCTTTGAGGCATGAACTTCCAGGGATCCCTTCAATTAGTCTATTGGAATCTTTTCGAAACAATATCATTATTATTATTATTATTATTATTATTATTATTATTATTATTATTATTATTTCATGCAATTGCAAGTTCAATTGTGTTTGTTGAAGAACGAATGATAGTAAGGAGAAAAAAGTACACCCATGAAGATGGCTGAAGAACATTTCTGCCAAAGCCTCCAGTCAAAGATATTAAAGATGTAAACACGAAAAGAGTAGGGTGAGTAGGAATGATGACCATTACTTTCCTTTTTTTACTCCACCTTTAGTACTTAACTTAAGGATCGGGAGCGCGCGACATCAGGACGGCCGTCCGAAGAATTTAGCGCTCTTCGCCGGGGAGGAATCGATAGCTAGAAAACAACCATTAGTCATAACTTTCTAAGGCATTAAACTCAGTTTCTGTTACTATGCAGAACGCCAAACAGGATAGGACCAAATTAGACTAGACGAATCCAATACTCGCAGAGAGAACTCGATGAGTTGTGTACACATCGCCTTGTTTATTTATTTTTTTTTTATTTCTATTTAGTAAACTCTCTTAAATCGGAAAAATCTCCATACAAAGAATTCGTGTTTTTATAGCGACAGTTAATGCCACCCAGTGTTTTACGTGTTTATGTGTATTTTTTGTAATGTTTTCTCAGTATTTTTTTTTCTTTTGGGGTATTTTGATGATTGCCTTCGCTTTTTTTTTGTAAAAACACTTTCCGGCTTCTTTGGTTGTTTCGTGTTCCTGATGAACTTGGGGCAGTTTTAATAAATTCTGAGTAACTAACGCGCTTCGCCAAATTTGAAAATTGAATTTCCCTCGTGACAGGACACCCAAAAGAACCGGATATTTGTTTAATGTAAATTTATTCTAGACAGACATAAAGGAGAGGAGAACTGTGTTACGTGTTAATCTTTTAAGTTGGGTGAGCCTCTATGCTTTGAAAATCAGTATGCAAAATGACTCACACACACACACACACATACACACACACACAAACACACACACACATATATACATATATATATATATATATATATATATATATATATATATATATATATGTATGCAGGAAAAAATCCGTGAGTAAGTAATCCAAGTGATTCCTAATAATATAAAATATTAAAACTATTCCACAAAAGAGAGCTCAATGTATTTATTACAGAGCATATATAAATAAAATACATATAAATGAAACACAAAATACCCTATCTGTATAGCCATTTCACCCCGCAAGAAATTTTATATGTAATTTATATATATATATATATATATATATATATATATATATATATATATATCGTCGGCATCCATCCGTCTCGAGCTGCGCTATGAGCCTGGGCGGGTTATATGGAGAACTAGGGCTGCCCAGACGTCTAGTTCCTCCTCTCGGCCTTGCTAACAGAGTCCAAAGGAGAGGATGAACCAATACAGTTTGGTACCAACTCGGCTGCAGGGGTTGCCGGAAGGTAGTACAGAGTGCCGTCTATTCGTCTTCAGGGCTCCACTCCGTGTTTGAATTCAGAGTTATCCTTCTCCTAGACCAGTTGCCATCGAAGGCTATAGAACCCAGTCTGTCCTGCTATTTACCCATAGCTGGAGGGAGAAGAAGAGGATTCACTCCTTTCCCAAGGCTATTAGCACGTAAGTGAATGTAATGGATTCGACTGGAATTCGAACTCGGTTGTCCGATTCCTCAATCCAAGCCGTTATCCATTACTTCACCGTGCCTCCTCATATATATATATAAGTGACTATTGAGGTCAACACCGAATGGTGACAATCTGTTTCTTGCTTGAACGTAATCTTTAGACCTCATTATTTGATTAGATGACCTGAAGATTACGTTCAATGACGAAACAGACTGTCAACAGTGAATGTTGACGTCATTGTCCATAAATAGACCATACAGTAAAACTATATTTTTATCATTTATATATAATGGCTGGCCACTCGTATCTGTCTACTAGCGCGGATAACCATCCCTGTTTCAGACGCCTTTCAGGCACATTTGTGTTTGTTCAACACCCATGGGGCCCATTTGTAGTTTATACTGCAATTATTTTGAGCTGACATTAGTCACTGTTTCTGGGAAAGAGCGCATTATCTGACGTGATCTCTGAACAAGACCAACGCGCTCAAACCCTTGGTCACGATGACTTGTGACTTTGTGCTAGCACAATCATTGACCAAATAGTTCCGTCTAACCAATTTCACTTACAAGGTTTGTATCAACCGGTCGTATGGTATTCAGGCACTTTCCAAAAGTGTCGCACGCTGAGATCGCCTCCCTCGGGCACCGATAAAATCAAGAAGATACCTTCCTGACAAATCGACCATATATATATATATATATATATATATATATATATATATATATATATATATATATATATATATATATCAATTATGTGGTGCAGGTTCAATTTATATTACGCGAATCATTCATACGAAAAGCAGATAATGAAGTTAATGATATGGCAAGAATCACTCTCGCAAACAATTTTTAATAATAAAATACATTAACTGTAAGAAATACTTTTGGAGAAACCTACTTCTACAAAAGAATTCTCATATTACTATATTAGTACAAGACCGCAGAATTTAAAATTTTTTAAAAATTCAACCTCAGCGTCGTGACTGCACGATCCAAAAGTATTTCTTACAGTTAACAATATCACATTTCTAAAAACACTTCTTTCGGATTACACTTTATATTTCGATGTCCTGTTATTACCTGGATGTAAAAAACTTACCTATTTCCCTACATGACGATGATTGTATGAAACAATTGAAAGCTAGTAGTAAAAAACCGGAATTTATAAAGAAGGATCATACCATTCATTAACGGATTCGAGGTTAATGTATTTTATTATTAAAAATTGTTTGCGAGAGTGATTCTTGCCATATCATTAACTTCATTATCTGCTTTTCGTATGAATGATTCGCGTAATATATATATATATATATATATATATATATATATATATATATATATATATATATATATATATATGAATATGGAAGATGCTGTAGTTCCCTGGAAAGATGCTGAATAGAAGTTACCAGACTTTTGTAAAGTATTTCGCCATGAGACCTCTGTTCATGACTTCCGTGATTACGTTAACTAGAAATTACCATAAACATGTACCTCAAACTATCCAAAGAGCGAAAAAAGTATAATTGATGCCATTTCTATAAGTTCTGCAGAGGCTGAAAGAGGATTTTCTGTGGTGAACATAAACTATCCTTAGAAAAGAAATCATCTTGAATTTAAAAATGTGGCAAATCTAGTCTTAAATTCCATAGGTCTTTCATTGGATCTTTGGGACTGCAGTGATTCAGTTCGAATGTGGCTAAGAAGCCAAAACATAGACAATGACACTAGAATCAAAAAGCATCATACTTCTAAAAAGAAATATGAGGAGAACAGAATTCAAGTCGGGAAATAATAAATAAATGTTTTCTATTAAATTATCAAAATTGCTTAATTCGTTTTGATACAATAAAGTGATTTGTTTCCATTCACAGATTGAAAATAAAATAAATAGAATAGGTTCCTAAAGATTATCTGCTTTTATAGAATCGGTTCCTGAAACATCGGGATGCCATTATGGCATACACGTATATGTATTCGCTTATAGATAAACTCACTTTACTAATTCATGTGTACGGATGTGTCGGTGATGGAAAGAATGAGAGAAGAAAATGAAGAAAACAATGGAATTCATTGTATTTATTCACACGGAACCGCTTCCATAACAGTAAAACTGACACTTCATTGGGCAGCAATGGGTTTTATTGATTATATTGGGAAAGATCAATACAAACAGCTAAAAAGGAAAGTTTATTCGTTCCAATTCATTTTCCTTTTATGATTTTTTTTAGGAAAAGCGAAGTAGATTTATCTACATTAGTTTCACCTTATTTGTGGATTCAATCATCTACCATCAACGTCAGGAATCGACAACTCATAATGTTTACTTAATAATGGTTTCTTAGCAAAAGAATAGCAATTCTGACAATTAAAATGTTTTATACTATTGTTCATTTAATACAAAACCCTATATAGCCTTCAATACAGTAACATTGCATTCAGTGTTACTTAACATTGAATGAGGTTGTTACCTAGATGGGTGGCCGATTTGTAATACCAGGTGCTGTCAGCTTGGATGCGCGGGTGGTGTAATAGATAAAGGCTCGGAATTGTTAATCGGAGTTCCGAGTTCTAATTTCCGTTGGGTTCGTTATATTCACTTATCCTTGGAAAAGGTATTAATCCACCTCTGCTTTCCCAATCACTGCATTGTGTGTTACTTACCACTGAATGTAGAGGGTTATTGGATGAACCACTTGAGAATACCAGGTGTTCTAAGCTTGGAAGCGCGGGTGGTGTAATGGATAATGGCTCGGAATTGTTAATCTGAGAGCCGGGTTCCAATTCTAGTAGGTTTTTTTATATTCACTTACGCGCAAATACCTTTGGGAAAGGTATGAATCCATCTCTTCTCCCGCCAGCTATGGGTTAATTAGTAAGACTTGTATCACTAAATAATTATTATCTCTAAAAAAAATTCTTACAATCTAAAAATATTTCTGGCTTTGTATAACCTGAAAAGGGTTGATAAGCCGTAAAAAAAAAAACAATTCACTCAATGAGGTTGTTGTAAGGGAAATAAAGGAAATAGGTAAATGCATATTATGAAAAATATTATGAGAGTAAGTAACAGTTGAATCTAGACCTGAACAGGTTAATTTTGTAGTGTTTGGGGAAGCATTCTCTCAGGAGTCTCTTCCACAAAGTAACAGTGTTGAGCAAAACTTCCTCCTCACCAAAACATACGAAGGGAATGAGGATGGGTTGATGCTTTGTCCGTGGCACGGTGAATTTTAGCTGTGAATTTCTGTAAATGGGAGAAACTTCGAAATGTAACTAATTTGAACATTTGCCATGGAAATAGCGACAGAGTAACGAGAGATTAGTAACGTTTCGTCTGTGGGGAAAGGGATTGTAGGGTGGAAAATAATTCCTCACTCACAAGGCTGCGTAAACGCTTTTGAATTCTACAAAGTGAGAATTGGGCAACTTGAGCGCAGATATGCCAGCAGTACTCCTTTTTGAGTCTGGTCCTACTCTTGTAAAACATGGCCGGAGGAGTTGGATACTTTCTGGTGGCGTACCATTCGACCAGCTTCTTTAGCGATGGTAAGTATATACGAATTCTGCGTGATATCTTCAGTCCTAACAGACGTTCTACGCAAAGAAACTTACGAAGCGTATACCAAAGAGGAACCATAACGTGTTTACGTTAAGGGAAAATATGAATGTTATCGACTTGTGTGTCGAGATTGCTAAAGCCCGTCACTAAAATTTTTCACAGTTATATCTATATATAAAATTCTGTAACTTCCGCTGGTCCGTCCGTCTGTCTGTCACACCCTCTAAAATAGCCATACATTCATCAATCGAAATCAAATTTTGGAGAGAAGGGTAAACAGGCAATGAAGGGTACATAGTACAGTTGGTTTTACTAGGGTGCGTTGCTTAATACAGTAAATTTTCATTAATTTTTTGCAAAAATTAAAAGTTTTATTATTTAGCATACAAAATATTTCCACTATTTTAAAAACAATTTAATGATTAGACTAACAAATTCTTATTTAATCAAAGTTTTTCTGCATATCTTTTCTTTAAGCTTTTCTATACAAGAATCCAGTTTCCAGTTCGCCCTGCGTTTGCGAGGACTATAAACAATTCAAAAGGCTAGACGCTTCAAAAAGTTTATATTTGGCTCCAGAAAAAAATATTTGCGCATAGCCAGTTGTATGTTGTATGCTCAAGAGTAAGAAATCCTAAGAATTTATTCTTCACTCTTAAAAAGGAAAAAGGAAAAAAAAATTTCTTAAAAGTATTGTTAACCATGAAATTCTATAAAATTAAATTAAACAAATTATTAAACCGCGAAGTATTTTTCCAAAGAAATTAGCTTATTCGAACTTCATCGATTGGTTTGCGAAACATACAGTTTGTAAAACTCGACAACAATGTTAGCTATAACTTCAACAATACTAAATACTGTAAGGATTTCAATACACCTCAGAGTATTGCAAAAAAAATCTAGTTGTTAAAATTTCTGTCTGAATTTCTGAGATGAGTAGTTATCATGTTTAACACTATTTATATTTGGTATAATGTCCACGTTTTTATTAATGCTATTACAACCTTTCAGCCGCTATGCCCCAGCTCACCCTTAAACCTACATTCAATCCTAAACTAAAACCTTTATTTAATCTACGAGGCGATACTATTCTCGTTCCATTGCCCATGTCTCGGGATATCTCGTCTACTTCTTATTCTTATTTAGTACTGTTCAGTTATTGCGTAGTGGGTTCTAATTTGGTTTTTCATCCGGTAGAGATGTATATCGGCCTACATTCAATCCTAAACTAAAACCTTTATTTAATCTATGAGGCGATACTATTCTCGTTCCATTGCCCATGTCTCGAGATATCTCGTTTACTTCTTATTTTTATTTAGTACTGTTCAGTTATTGCGTAGTGGGTTTTAATTTGGTTTTTCATCCGGTAGAGATGTATATCGGCCTACATTCAATCCTAAACTAAAACCTTTATTTAATCTATGAGGCGATACTATTCTCGTTCCATTGCCCATGTCTCGAGATATCTCGTCTACTTCTTATTCTTATTTAGTACTGTTCAGTTATTGCGTAGTGGGTTTTAATTTGGTTTTTCATCCGGTAGAGATGTATATCGGCCTACATTCAATCCTAAACTAAAACCTTTATTTAATCTATGAGGCGATACTATTCTCGTTCTATTGCCCATGTTCCGGGATATCTCGTCTACTTATTCTAATTTAGTACTGTTCAGTTATTGTGTAGTGGGTTGGTATTTGGTTTTTTCATCCGGTATAGATGTATATCGACCTACTTTGAATCCTAAACCGAAACCTTTATTTAATCTACGAGGCGATACTATTTTCGTTCCATTAACCATGTCTCGGGATATCTCGTCTACTTCTTATTCTTATTTAGTACTGTTTAGTTATTGTGTAGTGGGTTGGTATTTGTTTTTTTATCCGGTATCAGAAAATGGTAATGTCGTTGGACAACAATAAGTAACACAAAAACTTGATTGGAATAATTAAGAGTCAATATTTTTTTTATTGACGCACATGTGTGTACTAAACTCGGAGATAAGAGAGTGGTCGACATCAAGTCAACGTGACGTTGAGAGAGGCTGACTGAATCCCATTTCCTTTAGGATCGCTGCCAAAAAAACGTCCGAATCCAATGATTCGAAAGTATCCAGACGCTAGATGATCTCCTTTCCAAAATGGAGTCACAAATTTTGCACGTGACCGGAAGCCCTTCTTTTGGCTTCCATTTGCATTATGGGAAAATAAAATTATTCATTTTTTTTAAATTATAATGTTTATTATTTATTTTATTTACTATTTAAATTTCATTCTCTCACAATTGCTCGTTCGTTTAAGGCCCAAGTTCACAACAGCAAATTTTCCTACAAATGCCTAGTGCATTAAAACGTTGGGTTAGTGAATGTGGTGGCATAGTGATTGTGAGTTCAATCCCAGGGTCGGGCACTGTGTACTTGCATTTAGTGGAAACGGGCGAGAGTTTTTCGGGCGCTATGAGCAATTCCTCACAAAAGTAGTCTTTTGTAGCTATGAGATGCTGATGTGTCCAGGAATTTTACTCACATGGTTTTCGGTCCCCTTCTTTATCATATCCAATATCCCTTATCTCACAACAGGGATAATTTTAGTTTTAAGTTTCCACATTTTTGTTAATTCGACTTGCATGTCCTTATAATTTTACACTCTTTGAAATTCCTTTTTAGAAACATTAGAACACTGTGGACAAAAGTGATATCAATTGGTTGGCAGGTTTTCTTTTTGAAATCTCTTGTTATTATATCTGGTCTATTTGCATCAATTTTCTCGTCTGTAAGGATTAAGTATAGCCACTCCATCACCATTTGTGACATCTCAATACTCTTGCACTGTCTTCAGTACTCTTGTACTCTTCTCAGTATTCTTGCACTCTTCTCAGTACTCTTGTACTCTCCTCGCTGGTTCTGTCTTCGTCTAAGTATTCTAATTTTACTAATAGTCATAAAAATGATCATAGTAACATTAGTTTTACTATGATCATTTTCATATAAATCTTTCGTAAGTAATATAACTATACAATTCACATAACTGACAAACATTAGAATTAGATATAGAATTTGTATTTAAATATTAGTTTGAGTCATAAATAATTTTTCTTTTTTTATCGTTTATCAATTTTTCTTCAAAAAATAAACTACACTTAAATTTTATTCAATTATATATCCACCGTTCTTTGCAATGACTTGTTGACACTTATCGATATTTTTTAAGTCAAATTCCGTTTTCATTAAATAACATTTTCCCCAGCAAAGCATTTTAAAGCGATCAAAAAAAGTAATAATCACCTGGTGCAGGGTCAGTTAAATATGGCGGGTAATGGTAATAGTAATATTAGATGTTTCCGTATAAGGAAACATTCGGCATTTATAAACCGAGCAGCTTGTACTATTATCGGTTGAAATGCATAAAATCTTTTTTTTTAAAATTTTTCAGGTAAATAGGATTGTCGAGTTCAGTAGCTGTTATCGCTTTTTTCAGTATAGATGGAGGCTACCTTCCTAACCTTTTCAAGGAAATAGGTTTCTCAAGTTAAATAGGTGTTATTGCTCTTTTCAGTATATATGTAGACTACATTCCTAACTTTTTCAGGGAAATAGGTTTCTCAAGTTCAATAGCTGCTATCGCTCTTTTCAGTATAGATGGAGGCTACCTTCCTAACATTTTCAGGAAAATAGGTTTCGCAAGTTCAATAGCTGCTATCGCTCTTTTCAGTATAGATGGAGGCTACCTTCCTAACATTTTCAGGAAAATAGGTTTCTCAAGTTCAATAGCTGCTATCGCTCTTTTCAGTATAGATGGAGGCTACCTTCCTAACATTTTCAGGAAAATAGGTTTCTCAAGTTCAATAGCTGCTATCGCTCTTTTCAGTATAGATGGAGGCTACCTTCCTAACATTTTCAGGAAAATAGGTTTCGCAAGTTCAATAGCTGCTATCGCTCTTTTCAATATAGATGGAGGCTAACATTTTCCTAACATTTTCAGGAAAATAGGTTTCTGAAATCCCCTATCTGTTATCGGTCTTTCCAGTATAGATAAAGACTATCTGCCAAACCTTTTCAGGAAAATAGGTTTCTCAAGTCGAATATCTGTTATCGCTATTCCCAGTATTGTTCAAGTTTGTCATGTCTACTAATGTATTCTTTCTCTGCAAGAACTGCGCACCCTGATATAATCTGGTCGAAAGTTCCATCAAATTTACGGCACAAGCGACAGGCGGGATTTGAGCCATCGATCTTGATTTGGGCCTCGGAGGCATTAGTTGGAAGATATTGGTCTTGTGCTGCCGTAATAAGGTCTTCTCTCCCCTCCCTTAAGACTGCTGCTTCTAAGCTATTGATTGATTTGGCGTGCATCGATGTCTGGTTCACAAAATGGAGTACTTTCCATACAAGGGTTTCCATTTTAGTCCAAGAGTCTTCATATAAGCAGCATTCGCCAGTAACTTAATTTTCTTTGCTGCAGCGGTGAGACGTTCAGGATATTTGTCGTCTTGAAAATCGATTCCATTTAAGATGTTTCATATTTCTTGAGTTTGTTTAATGTTGGAAGTATTCTGAAAAATCTCGTTTTTTACTGCAGTGTTCAGATACTTAGCTCGTGTCGTTTTAAAGTATTTTACTAAGCCTGTTTGATGTTTTAAAAGATATTTCTCACTGAATATGTCATTGCCCGCTAACTTTCCTATCGAGGTATATTCTATCAGCATCAGCTTTAGGGTAGCGCATGCGATGTTTGGTCAGTAGCTTATGTATTTTAAAATCAATGCATGCTATATCAGTAAAACGCCATTTTATAACGCCAAAGTTGTAGGGAACAACGCGTATTGTCAGCGTGTTATTATTATTGTTATTTTTTATTTCCTTTGATTTCTAGCGTTTACACATTTCTTTCCGGGTCCTGCCCAGGGACCTAAGGTTAGAAATGGCATCATGACACTTTCCACTGACAAAAAAAAGATTCGTAGATTATATCCTTCCAAGAAAAACAAGTGAGTTAACTTTCAAAGAAGCTATAAAACTGCTAACAGAACTTTTCAGCCATAATACCTTACTATTCCACAAAAGATGGAAATACATGAACCTAACAAAAAAAGACAGCGAAGATTACATAACTTTCGCGTCTATTGTTAATAAATATTGTGATGACTTCAAATTATCGGAACTCAGCGCGGACAATTTCAAATGCTTAATATACGTCCAAGGCCTGGTTTCAACCAAAGACGCGGAAATGAGACGCAGAATCCTTACAAAATTGGAGAGTGAACAAGATTTGACACTTCAAAAACTAGCCGAAGACTGCCAGAGATGCATCAGTGTGAAGAAAGACTCAAAAGACATAGAAGAAGCTGGCATAGCACACATACGTAAAGTACGAAGACAAACCAACTTTCCCTCCTCAGAAACAATCCAAACCAATTCCCTCCCCCCTCAAGAACAGGTAAAACAAAAAATTTTAACTCTAAAGGTCAATATCAGAAAAAACTACCACCCAGTCCATGCTATCGCTGTGGGACTTGGCATTGGTTTAAAAACTGCCCATATCGTTTTAAAACTTGTCTATCATGTAAAAAAATAAGCCATAAAAGTTGTCATTGTTGGAATAGAAGAGAAAGCAAAAGCAGAATAAGAATTACGAGGACTGACAAGGCAGATGAGACTAACATAAGAAAATACGTACAAGTTGAAATGCAAAACAGAAAAGTCAGGCTACAGCTGGATTCTGGCTCAGACGTAACTATTATAAACCTACAAACATGGAGAAAACTGAACAAAACTGCCATGTTAAAAACGGATAAAATTGCTAGATCACTTACGGGGGGAAAGATAAAATTTGAGGGTGAAATAATTACAAATGTAACATTTAATGGAATGACGAAAAAACTAAAAATGTACGTGTTAAGAAATACAGAAAACCTATTCGGAACGGACTGGATGCAAAAACTTCGAACTGTGGGATCTACCAATAAGTACGTACTGCCAAAATGTAAAAAGCTTACCAACCGAGGCAGACAAATTAAAAGAGAAACTAAAAACGAGTTTCCCCGAAGTATTTTCAGCAGGGCTCGGAAGATGTAAGAAAATGGTAGCGAATATCGAAATAAAAGAAAACGTTCAACCTATCTTCAAGAAAAAAGGAGCGTACCGATTGCCTCAATAGAAAAAAATTGATCAAGAATTAACTAGACTCGAAAACACTGGCATATTGACAAAAGTAGAATACAGTAAATGGGCCGAACCGATGGTCTACGTCAAAAAGAAATCAGGAGAAATTCGAGTTTGCGCTGATTTTTCTACAGGTTTGAAGGCAGCAATAAAGGACTACCACTATCCTCTACCCAGTCCAGAAGTATTCACTGAATTAAATGGCGGAATTTTTTTTTCAAAAATTGATTTAAGGGAAGCGTACCTGCAAATTCCAGTCGATGAAGAAAGTTCAAAACTACTGTGCATAAACACACACAAAGGATTGTACAAATACCAAAGACTACCATTTGGGATTAAGGTCGCACCGGCTATATTCCAACAGACAATGGATACGATGCTTGCCGGACTAGAGTACACGATTGCATACCTGGATGACGTATTGATTAATAGCGAAAGTGTTGAACAACATTGGGAACATGTACAAGAGGTGTTTAAGAGCTATGGATTCAAAGTAAAAGAAAACAAGTGCGATTTTTTCATGAAGGAAATTAAATACCTTGGCCATATAATAGATCAAGAAGGTAGACGACCAGACTCTGATAGGTCAACAGCAATTAAAAAAAATGCCAGTTCCTAAGAACATAACAGAACTACAAAGTTTTCTAGGTTTAGTGAGTTACTACCAGGAATTCATACCTCACTTCGCGCACCACTGAACGAGCTGCTAAAGAAAGAAAAAGTTTGGCAGTGGACAGATCAATGCCAGGAAACATTCGAAAAAATAATTAAGACGTTAACATCGTATTTATTTTTGGCACACTACGATCCTAAACTAGAAATTATTGTAGCAAGTAACGCGAGCGCATATGGAGTCGGAGTGTGTATATTGCATAAAATGCCAGATGGGACAATAAAACCCATCGCACATGCTTCTCGAACCCCACTACCAGCGGAGAAAAATTATTCACAAATAGAGAAAGAAGCTCTGGGAATTATCTTCGCAGTCACAAGGTTTCATAAATACATCTATGGTAGACAATTTACTCTGCAGACGGATCACAAACCGTTACTAACAATTTTTGGTTCGAAAAAAGGTCTACCGGTTTACACTGCAAATAGGTTACTTAGATGGGGAACAATTCTTCTGAACTACAATTTCAGATTGGAATATTTATCAACGAAAACAATCGGACATGCAGATGGCCTGTCGAGACTTATACCAACAAAAACAGAACCATTGGAAGATACGGTAATCGCAGCTTTAAGAAATGAAGAAGATATCAGGACAGTACTATGTTGTACAGTTAGAAACCTCCCAGTCACACTACAAGACATAAAAAATGAAGCCAAAAATGACGAATTTATAAATGAAACAAAAGCAAAAATAGCAGAAAAAATTAGCAAATATCGGACAGCTTATGCGATAATGTGCTACTTTACAACGAAAGGGTTGTAATTCCCAAAACATTACAAAAGCGAATCCTAAAGGATTTCCACAGGGGACATCCTGGAAAAAATAGAATGAAGTCGCTAATGCGAAGCTGTCTATTGGAAAAATATGGACCAGGATATTACTCAGATGGTGGAAATGTGCAAGGGTTGTAATTTAGCAGCCAAAGCACCGCCAATCATCCATAATCCATGGCCAGAGACTGATCGTCCGTGGTCAAGAATACACGCAGATTATGTAGGACTAATTGACGGATTTTACTATTTAATCATAGTAGATAGCTATAGTAAATGGCCGGAGGTGTTTCGTTGCAAAAATCCTACTTCAGAAACTACCATAAATTGCCTCCACGAACTATTCGCTCGGTTTGGAGTAGTGGATTGCCTAGTTACAGATAATGGAACGCAATTCACATAAGCAGACTTCCAAGAGTTTTGCGAAATTTATCAAGTCAAACATATAAAATCCCCGCCATACCACCCAAGATCAAGTGGGCAAGCGGAGAAATTTGTTGATACACTCAAAAGATCGTTACGAAAAGCCTATAATATGCCTACGGAAAAAGCATTACAGCAATTTCTTCAGGTATATCGAATCACGCCAAATAATGCTACACCATCGACATTATCACCCACAGAAGTGATGTTCGCTAGAAAAATCAGATCAGCATTTGATAAATTGCTACCAAGTCAAACGAAACAAGTAACACAGCCCTACGCACCAAAAAGAAAATTCCTTCCAGGAGAAAATTTTTTTTTAAAGCATATAAAAATAATACATCTTACTGGGAGCAAGGGACAATTAAGAAAAGATCGACAATATAGTTTACATAATACAGGGACAAAAATTCTCACATAGAAGACACGTAAACCAAATAAGGAAGAGACCGTTACAGGATGCTAACGGTCCACCTCAAGAAGAGGTGATGGACACGATTTTCGATACATTTTATATAAAAAGATCGCAAACAATGCCAGAACGAAGAAAATTGTCCAGAAAAAGAAAGTTCACAGAACCTTTGGAAATAGATAAAAAAAAAAAAGATATTAAAAACCCTCCTACGCAAAAGCCTCGGAAGGGGAGTGTTATGGAAACTTACCGATAATAATAATGGACTATTCCGGACATCATAAATATTGCACCTCAAGAGGGAGCAGCGTTCAGTCAGACAGAGTCAAGAGTCAGACGATTACTATAAGACATTGGAATAGTGATACTGGTCGAGACAACATAGTTCACTCTAACCAAATCTGATTGTCATTACTAATACTTCTACTTCTTTGTACATATTTCTGTTTGTAATATATCTGTGTTATTCCATACCTGTGTTCGAGTTATTCTTCATTGGTTCTACCTTGGGCCATCACCGTGGTTCTACCTTGGACCATCACCGTGGTACAAGGATTCTGGATCATAACAAAGATGATCAGTTGTTTCTGGGTAATTATCACATAATCTGCATTTTGGGCTAACACAATATTTTAGTATATGTGCTTGATAATTTCTAGTTAACAAGAATTGGTCCTGTGCAGCAAGGATAAAACCTTCAGTTTCAGCTTTCAACCGTGCACTACGTAGCCACTAATGGGTACGGGTTTTGTCTACGTCAGCTTGTTTGGTACGGGCAGAGTATTGGCCATGAAGCGGTTTATCTTGCCATTGTTTCTGTATCTGGTCAGTTGCATTTGTCTTTGCTTTCTTTTTTAAGTATTTTGCAGCCTCAGCCAGTGTACTGTGCTTTACTTGTATTTATGCGCCCATTTGAAACTCATTTTGAATTTTTATTATTATTATCATTATTATTTTTATTATTATTTGTGTATGCTATGCTTCCTGCTTTGTATCCTGTAGAGCCCAGTCCAAACAATGGTCCTTAGGCCCTATAGTAGAATTTTCATTCAATTGATAGCGCTTTTCTATGGGATCTCCCTAGTAGGGTGATCTTCTGGGCAACTTCTTCTTCTTCTTCTTCTTCTTGTTATTATTATTATTATTTGTGTATGCTATGCTTCCTGCTTTGTATCTTGTAGGGGCGGATGCAAACTATGGTCCTTAGGCCCTATATAGGAGAATTGTCATTTAATTGTCATATTTTCCGCAGATCCTGCATTTCGTGTTAGTTTCATCCTTGATTATGTGACAGTGATAAGATCTTTTGTCCCTGGGCGGCAATAGTTAGACCTTCTGTCCCAGCCTTCAACCCGGTGCCTCTGTTGGTCCACATCTGCTTCTTTCGTTTGGTTTTTTTAGATATTTTGCCAAGTTGTTTTACTTTCTGCTTTACTCGTTTACTCGTGTGGCATTATTATTATTATTATTATTATTATTATTATTATTTTTATTATTATTATTATTATTTTCATTATTATTTTTATTATTATTATTATTATTATTATTATTATTATTATTATTATTTCCTTTGATTTCTGGTGTGTACTCATTTCTTTCCGGGTCCAGACCAGAGACCTAAGGTCAGAAATGGCATCATGACATTTTCCACTGAGAATTGATAAAAAAAACACATCATTTTACATAAAGCCCTTTGTAAGGCGTGGGCTGTACTCGTGAGAACAATTTTTTGTATTACTTTAAAGCATGGATTTCCAGGAATTCCTTCAATGAGTTTACAGGATTTTTTTCCAAGCAATCCGAAGGCTCCACATATACTATTATTATTATTATTATTATTATTATTATTATTATTATTATATTTCCTTTGATTTCAGTTGTATACTCATTTCTTTTCGGGTCCCAACCAGAGACCTAAGGTCAGAAATGACATTATGACATTTTCCACTGAGCAATTAAAAAAGACATATTTTACATAGATAAAGCCCTTCGTAAGGTGTGGGCTGTACTCGTGAGAACAATTTTTTGTATTTCTTTAAGGCATGGATTTCCAGGAATCCCTTCAGTGTGTCTATTGAAACCTTTTCTAATCAATCCGAGTGCTCCAGCTACAACAGGGATTGTTGATGTACCCATATGCCATATTTTTCAGATTTTGATTTTAAGGTCCTTGTATTTAGATAGCTCTTTGAAGATCTTCAAAGATACATTGCAGTCTGCGGGGACTGTCATCACAATAAGGAGGCAATTTATTATTATTATTATTGTATTTTTTTCTAGTACAAATTGCCCTCAAGTCTCAATAAGAGACTTCAAGAGGCAAGTTGTTTTTTGTATCAGATGACACAAACAGATCAGTTTCTGTGCAGTTAGATTGAAAAATATGGGAAAGTTTGATTGAATGACTTTTTTTTACAGTTTATCAACCCTTTGCAGCCAGAAAATATTTTTAGATTTTAAGAATTTTCTTTTTGGAGATAATAATGATTTAGTGATACAAGATTTGCTAATTACCTGATAAATTGTACATATGGAAACTAGTTGGGACTTCATAGAGACCCAGAGGTATTATGGTGACTGTAGTAAGAATGGTAAGTAAGAATGTGTTGTCTTGGTGTAAGGAATACTGTGATACGTTTGGATCAGTAATCGTGGCTAGCTAAGTTTAAGATAAGATAGATTGAAGACCAGCCTTCTACGATCATCCCTCTTGGCCTTGTGCCACATTTATATATGGTGACTGTAGTAAGAATGGTAAGTAAGAATGTGTTGTCTTGGTGTAAGGAATACTGTGATACGTTTGGATCAGTAATCGTGGCTAGCTAAGTTTAAGATAAGATAGATTGAAGACCAGCCTTCTACGATCATCCCTCTTGGCCTTGTGCCACATTTATATATGGTGACTGTAGTAAGAATGGTAAGTAAGAATGTGTTGTCTTGGTGTAAGGAATGCTGTGATACGTTTGGATCAGTAATCGTGGCTAGCTAAGTTTAAGATAAGATAGATTGAAGACCAGCCTTCTACGATCATCCCTCTTGGCCTTGTGCCACATTTATATATGGTGACTGTAGTAAGAATGGTAAGTAAGAATGTGTTGTCTTGGTGTAAGGAATACTGTGATACGTTTGGATCAGTAATCGTGGCTAGCTAAGTTTAAAATAATACAGATTGAAGGCTAGCCTTCCCCAATCGCCCATTTTGGCCTTGTGCCACACTTTTGTATTACTCAAAATAAATATTTCTCTCTGATTAACAATTCGGAGCCATTATCCATTACACCAAACGCGCATACAAGCTTATAACACCTGGTATTCCCAAACGGTCATCTATCTAGGTGATGATTAGGCTCGAAGTTGCTTAAATTCGGTGATCGTACGAGAAGTGATATTTGAACGTGATGTGGTCATATTCCTTTGCATAGAAAGAAATCTACGTAAGATGTAAGTAGTACCCATGAGTATAATTTTTTGCAACTCATATAAATTTTACAACTGACAGGAATTTGATTTTTTGTTTCCTCTTTTTGATATCATTTCCAAAGACTCGATAACAAAAGTACCGATGCCACATTCTGCTGAATTCTATCTCGATGTCATTGTTATTATCATTATTATTATTATTATTTTATTTCCTTCGATTTCTAGTGTGTACGCATTTCTTTCCGGGACCCGACCAGAGACTTAAGGTCAGAAATGGCATCATGGAATTTTCCACTGGGCAATTAAAAAATTCCCCTACCCCACCAAAAATGCAAAAAACAAAAACACATATTTTACATAGATAGAGCTCTTCGTAAGTTGTAGGCTGTACTCGTGAGAACAATGTTTTGTATTTCTTTAAAGCATGGACTACCAAAAATCTCTACAATGAGTCTATTGGATCCTTTTCCAATCAATCCGAGGGCTCCAACTACAACAGGGATTGTTGATGTTCCCATGTCCCACATTTTTGAGATTTCGATTTCCCTATTATAATTATTGAAATTCAAAATGTAATTCTTCCAATATTTTACAACACTTGCGGAACATTTTATCAGCAACGAATGTAATTTTGACGAGCATCTTAAGGCACACATTCTTAAAACATATCTCAAATCCACCGAACTATCAATCTTTAAAACACATGAAGATAATTCCATATGCAATCTACTAACGTCCCACCCCCCCCCAGAGGAAGGAAAAAAATTGACAGGAGAATTCCATAAGATTTATACTAAACTATTTGATTATTAACATTTACTAACTAATCAACTAAAGGAAAATAAATCCTTCGGTTTCAGCTTTTAACCCTAACTCCATAGCTACTGATGGCTACGTGGTTTATCTACATCAGCTTGTTTAGTACGGGCAGAGTATTGACTGTGAAGCGGTTTATATTACCATGTTTTCTGTATCTGGCCGGTTGCATTTGCCTTTGCTTTCTTTTTTAAGTATTTTGTACCTGCAGTCAGTGTGTTATGTTTTACTTGAATTTTTTACCCATTTGAAACTCCATTTTGAACTTGTTGGCTTCCTTTATTAGTGAATAAAATTTCTTATTTCTATTCTTATTTCAGTGCTTTGACACAAATCGTCATCCAGTTTTCTATAGTTTCCAGGTATCTTTGAAGACCAATTATTGTAGTTTTGTAAGACAGTTCTAGTTGAACAAATCCTCTGCCTCTTTCGGATATGGGCACATAGAGACGGTCGACATCAGCTTTGAGATGATGCATGCATGCATTGATTATTAAATTTTATTAACTAATCAACTAATGGAAAATTTCAAGATGTATGTCCTCCATTATGTTACTCACGTTTCAGTTGCATTCCATTCACGCTGGATGCTGTTCATTCGCTTTAGCGCATTGATTACCAGTACAACCGTTTTTCTCAAAACAAGTGGGGTTTGTACAAAGATTTATATTTTTTATATTCTTTATACGTGCATGCTATTTTAAAACATAACTTGAAGAAGACAGAAATACTGGTGGAATATAATACAGTGTTAAACTGTCTTTTTTCAGTTCTTAAATCGCGCTTTTCACTAATTATTATTATTACTGTTTTATTTCCTTTGATTTCTGGCGTTTACACATTTCTTTCTGGGTCCTGACCAGAGACCTAAGGTCAGAAATGACATCATGACATTTTTCCAACGACCAATTAAAAAAAACACATGTTTTACATAGATAAAGCCCTTCGTAAGGTGTGGGCTGTATTCGTAAGAATATTTTATTTCTTTAAGGCATGGACTTCCAGGAATCCCCCCAATGAGTCTACGGGAATCTTTTCCAACCAATCCGAAGGCTCCAGTTACAACAGGGATTGTTGATGTCTCCATGTGTCACGTTTTTGAGATTTCGATTTCAAGGTCCTTGTATTTTGATAGATTTTTGAAGATCTTCAAAGATACATTGCTGTCTGCAGGGACTGCCATATCAATAAGGAGGCACTTTTTTTGTTTGTGGTCTCTAATAACAATGTCTGGGCGGTCAGCTTTGATTGTTCTGTCTGTGTGTATTGTGTATCCCATAAAATTGTTACAGGACCTATCGCCAAAACCGGTTCTGGGCGGTGTTCATACCAATTTCTTTCAATTTCCTTCCCGTAGAAGCTGCAGATTTTCCACTGCAGATATTGGCCCACTCTGTCATGCCGGGTTATTATTATTATTATTATTATTATTATTATTTCCTTAGATTTCTGTTGTATAGACATTTCCTTCCGGGTCCCAACCAGAGACTTAAGGTCTGAAATGGCCTCATGACATTTCCCAGTGATCAATCCTAAGATCATACACATTTTACATAGATAAATCTCTTCGTCATGTTTTTTGTATTTCTTTAAGGCATGGGTTACCCAGAATTGTCTTCAATAGACTTGTCAGAACCTTTTCCAACCAATTTGAGGGCTCCAACTACAACTGGAATTATTGATGTCCTCATGTGCCACATTTTTTAGATTTCCACTTCAAGATGTATTTTTGAAGATGTGAGCTTATAAATTAGTTTTGAAGAAGTCACGCAACCTTGAATTTGAAATGTTTGCCGTGTTCCACATCATTGGTTTATGACAATAAAATCAGAAATGACTTTATGACATTTTCCACTGAGCATTTTTGTAGAAAAAAAACAACAAAACAATTCAAGATCACACACATTTTACATTGATAAGTCTCTTCGTAATGTGTGAGCTGTACTTGTGAGTACAATTTTTTGTATTATCTTTAAGGCTTGGCTTAACCGGAATCACTTTAATGAACCTGTCAGAACATTTTCCAGTCTATCCGAGGGCACCAACTACGACTGGAATTATTGATGTCCTTACGTGCCACATTTTTTTAGATTTCCACTTCAAGATCCTTGTATTTTGATAGTCTTTTGTTGATCTTTAAAGATACCTTACAATCTGCTGGGACTGCAACGTCAATAAGAAAGCATATTCTGTTCTTGCGGTCTTCGATTTCAATGTCTGGGTGGTTAGCTTTGATTGTTTTGTCTGTGTGCATTGTAAAGCCCCACAAAAGTGTTACAGGTTCAGTCTCAGTAACCGGGTCTGGGTGATGTTCATACCAGTTTCTTGCAGCACCTCTCCTGTAAAAATTGCATATTTTCCAGTGCAGATATTGGTCCACTCAATCATGTCGAGTTTTATATTCAGTGGGTGCTAACACCACACAACCTGGTACAAGATGGTCAATTGTTTCTGGATATTTATCTTAGAATAGAATCTGCATTGCGGTTTAACACTATTTTCAGTATTTCCGCTCTGTTATTTCTAGTTGGCAAGCATCGTTCCTGTGCAGCTAGAATTATTATTATTATTATTATTATTATTTTATTTCTTTTGATTTCTCTTGTGTACTCATTTCTTTCCGGTTCCTGACCAGAGAGCTAAGGTCAGAAATGGCATCATGACGTTTTCCACTGAACAGTTTAAAAAAAATAAATCACATACATTTTGCATAGATGAAACCCTTCGCAAGGTATGGGCTGTACTTGTGAGAACACCATTCAACCTGATGCAAGATGGTCAATTGTTTCTGGATATTTATCACAGAATATGCATTTTAGACTAACGCAATTTTTAAATATGTGAGCTTAGTAATTTCTAGTTAGTAAGCATTGGTCGCGTGTGGCAAGAATAAATTCTTTGGTTTCAGTTTTTTAACCCTAACTCCGTAGCTACTGATGGCTACGTGGTTTATCTACATCAGCTTGTTTAGTACGGGCAGAGTATTGACTGTGAAGCGGTTTATCTTGCCATCGTTTCTGTATCTGGCGGGTTGCATTTGCCTATGCTTCCTTTTTTAAGTATTTTTTACCTGCCGTATGTGTGTTATGTTTTACTTGAATTTTTCACCCATTTGAAACTCCATTTTGAACTTGTTGGCTTCCTTTATTACTGAATAAAATTATTTTTATTCTTATTTCTGTGCTTTGATACAGATCGTCATCCAGTTTTCTGTAGTTTCCAGTTATCTTTGAAGACCAATTATTGTAGTTTTGTAAGACAGTTCTAGTTGAACAAATCCTCTGCCTCTTTCGGATCTGGGTACATAGAGACGGTCGATATCAGCTTTGTGATGATGCATGCGGTAGTAAGTGAAAAGCTTTCTCATTTTGGCGTTCATTCGATTAATGTCAGCTATGGTCCAGTTAAGGATGTTGAAAATGTATTGCACAACAGGGATCGCCGATGTGTTTATGGCTGATATTCTTATTTTTTTATTCAACTCTGTATTCAGTGCTAGAAGCACACGCCAGTAGTACTCCTTTCTTACCTTCTTCTTAATTTGGGTATTCAGTGTTCCATCTTATTCGCTAGTTACCTATATGCTTCATCTTGTTCCAGTTCCCAAATCTTTGTGACAAAATTTAAATCTATTGAGTATTTTTCTGTAATTCTCCGTTTCTTGAATATTACATCTGCACATTTACCTAATCCGAAATCCATACCTATATCGTCACTGAAACATTTTACAGTATTGAGGAGACCCTTCAACTCAAAGCCGTCTTTGGCAAAACTTTTGAGATCATCCATGTAGAGAAGGTGATTGAATACTTTCTTATTTAGTTTGTAACCATATCTGCTCTTGTTTAGTTCATGCGTAAGGGGGATTAAAGACAGACAAAACAAAAGGGGTGACAGGGAGTCTCCTTAAAAGGTTCCACGTCGGATATTCAGTCAGTTAGAGATGGCAGTGCCTCTGATGTGATTTGGGTATAGTGTAGTGTTCCACATTCCTATGCGGTGCTTAAGGAAATTTACTACTAGAGGGGAAACTTTGTACATTTAAGGGTCCAAGAGTGTGGCACACTATCAAAGGCTTTACAATAATCAATCTACGCTGCGCTAAGATTTGTACATCGTTTCCTGCAATTTCCCAGGATAAATTTGTTTATCAGTAGTTTAACTTTGCAACCATATGAACCTCTCCGGCATCTCTTCTGTTCTATTGGAAGAAAGTTATTCGAGAAAAGAGTAAGTAGTGTTCGTCAAGACAGACGTGGTCAATTTATCAATTTTGACGTGCTGGGCAGACATGTTATTGGCCTATAATTTTTTGGATCATCTATTTCACTCGTTTCTGGCATGAGATATGTAATAGCTTCAATAATCCATTCTGGGACTTCAATGAGATTATTAATAAGCATTGATAGAGTTTGTACAAGAGTTTTATAGATTAATTACAGATGACAGAGCCAAACATTGGGCAACTTGTCATTTCCTGGGGGTTTCTATTTTGGGGATTTTGTTAAAGCTTGCCTAACATTAGTCGTGGTTGTATTTTCCCATTCTTGTAGAGATTTATCCAAAATTCGTTCTTTTCGTTGGATCCATTCTATATTGGTGTTATATTTCTTTTGGTTGCTCTAAATATTCTCCTAAAATTTCTGCACATTGTCAATAGATGGTGGCTTCTTGACATGTATAACTGCTTTACCAATTTCCCTGTAAAATTTCTTAAGATCCGTTTCTTAAGGTCTTATTTCGGCGATAGAGCTTACAAAGGTTTTCGTATAGTCTTATTGTCTGTGCCTTTGTCTGCAGTTTCTGTTTTAGTATTTCCTTGATTGATGGAATTTTATTTAAGAATTTAATTTTATATCTCCGCTTGATCTTCCTGCATTTGCTTGTTGAGAATTTGAGTTTCTTGGGATCTCATGTCGTACCGATAACTCATATCTGATTTCCTTTATTTCTCGCTTCAGTTTTGCCTTCCAAGCTGGCTCTTTTCGCTTGTTGTTTATCTTTTCATTGCCTTGACTCCAAGCTTCCCAGCAGTTGCTAAAACTGTTGTTTATATGACATTGTTAATTTCTGTGATGTTTCCCAGTGGTTTGTCCGTTGACAGTGTTTCCAGTGCCGCGTTCTATATTTGCATAATGTGCTTATTGAACTTTGTCATATGAATTTTTGGGGGCTGGTCTCTGTCTGACAATTGTGTGACAGTTACTCTGCTGAGTACTTGGATGATGTGGTTTTTCGCTTCGGTGATTTTACCTCTGTTGTTTTCAAGGAATTCTACCCTAATGTCTCCTCTTCAGTGGCATAATCTGGATAACTGCAGTTTATGTAGCAAGTAGGTTCTTCGATTTTATTTCTTGGGACATTAATATTTCGTATCTCATTTATTTTAGTTTTTACCTCATCCTCTGTCATATTATTTATTTCTACTCCATTTCTCTTTACTGTTTGAGTGATGGGTTATTGTAATTAATAATAATAATAATTATCATTATTATTATTATTATTATTATTATCCTTATTATTATTATTATCATTATTATCATTATTATTATCTGATGTCGCATCCAGAACTTGACTCAATGTTTGCACAACGTCGCACACCCCCTGCTTCAATACATGTGTACTTTTACCTACATCCATTTTGATGGGTATTTTTTTTTTAATCATTTTTCTTTTCCATCCCCCTCTCCTTCTCTGTTTCGTTCCAGCTTTCTTTTACCTTTTTTCATTTCTTCTTTCTTTTTAATTGGCATTCAGTCAATATTTGCACGTTTCACAAACTGAAGAGCAGCGGTGTTTGTTGGTATTACTTTCTACGAACATATAAATCTTTACACATGCGCGCGTGCGCACACACACACACACACACACACACACACACACACACGCATACACTTATTCATTCACACGCATAAATGCACGAGGATACACACACATAAACATTTAGACACGAATACGCACATATTGATACTGACTGGTACATCCATACACACAGATACACACTCGCTCGTACACAAAACCTGATATCTACTCGTAATAACACAATCATATACACATTTAAACACTAATACCTACATAGAGATACACATAGTGACAGACACACACGTACACACAGATACACACTGAGATATATAATAGCTGCACAAACATACATATATATATATATATATATATATATATATATATATATACTCACACATTAATATACATAGTTAAACTCTAATACATACACATAGTGACAGACAAACTTATATATACAGATACACACGCACACATACAAAAATCGTGTATTTACGCATACATAAACATACTAATACAGTCATATGCACATTTAGACACCAATGTATACTTAGAGATACACATAGTGACATATAAAATCATACACACAAATACAGACACACATATACATATAACCTTATATCTAGGCATACATACATACATACATATACCAACACAATCATATACGCATTTTTTATCCCGTGACCAGTAGGGTCATAGGGGCACCATGTGTACTGCAGCCGCAGTAGAAGATGTGTTTCTTGGGCAGGATAGCCTGACGGAACCCAATCCTCTCCAGGACGGTTTTGAATTCAGAGTTTTTTCCTTCTCCTGGACCGGCTGCCACCCAAGGCTATAGAACCCAGTCTGTTCTGCTAATTACCCATAGCTTTGAGGAGGAGAAGTGGATTCATACCTTTCCGAAGGGTATTAGCATGTAAGTGAATGTAATGGATCCGACTGGAATTCGAACTCGGCTCTCCTCAAGCCGAGCCGCTATCCATTACTCTATCGTGCCCATTTTGACGCTAATATATGCACAGAGATACATATAGTGACAGGCAAACCCATAAACACGGATTCACACAGACGCACATACACGCATGCACACAACCTTATATCTACGCATACATACATATACTAACACGTTCATATACACATTTAATCACAGACAATATAGACACACTCATGCACACAGGCACTTATACACATAATCTTATATCTACGCATACAAACATATTCCTAAACAGACTCACATAATCATATACACATAGAGTAACGTATACATCCCTTGAAATATATACAGACGTATAAACACATACACTTAGTTTCCTGAAGGTATCTTTTACGTTTCAGCAAAGGAATTTCGGGATATTTGTCGCTAAATGTAAAGCATAGTCGTTAGTTTTCATTGAAAGTCCGGTTAAACATAACGAGAATATTTCCTTCTCGAATGTTTGTTTTGTAAACTGCGTTCGCATGAATACCTCTCAGCTTTCCATGTAAAAACAATTCGCGTGAATAATTTATTAGATTTAAAGACCGCTTGCAAGCCAATAATATATTTACAGGCTAAGGGTCAAGTGTACACATAAACTAAGACGTAATACGATTTCAAATATGAAAGTGGTCTTGAACGGCCACTCCTCTAGATCGTTTTGCATTAATACAGCTATTTCTCTGCACTCTATCCTTGGACCTACATAGTTCCTAATTTTATTACTGACCTTCCTGATGCTATCACTTCTCAATTCGGTATCTATACTAATGACACGACTATTAACTCCCGCCTTAATAGTAAGTCTGATAAGTTCGATAAGGTCAAATTGGCAGCTGATTTTAAAAAATGACCTACAATCTGCTGATAACTGAGGCAGAGAATAGCTTGTTAATTTTAACGCTTCCAAAACGAAACTGAAAGTAATCGTCTGAAAGAACCCTTTCTGATTTCCATGAACAGACACTCGTGCGGATGTCATACACGGCATCCAACTTGTTCAGAAATATCTAAACTGTCAGCTGTATACAAACATTTTAAAAAATGGTTTCACGTGAATAAACCCATTAGAGAGACTTAAAGAAGACAAACTTTCATCGAATTCTATAGGCTGGCGCTACAGAATCACAAAGAGATTTACCAAAGAACAAAAAAACGTATCATTTGAAAACAGCGCCAAACACAAATAGATTGATTTGTCTTTTACGGTTTATCAACCTTTTTGTTTTGTTTTTTACGCCAGAAAATATTTTAGGGGGATTGTAAAAGATTTTGGAGATAATAATGATTTACTTCCTTATAGTAGTAGTAGTAGTAGTAGTAGTAGTAGAAGAAGAAGAAGAAGAAGAAGAAGAAGAAGAAGAAGAAGAAGAAGAAGAAGAAGAAGAAGAAAAGAAGAAGAAGAAGATGGTGAAGAAGAAGAAGAAGAAGAAGAAGAAGAAGAAGAAGAAGAAGAAGAAGAAGAAGAAGAAGAAGAAGAAGAAGATGGTGATGAAGAAGAAGAAGAAGAAGAAGAAGAAGAAGAAGAAGAAGAAGAAGAAGAAGAAGAAGAAGAAGAAGAAGCGGGCCAATTTTCCTTAAAATTGAAAGTGTGCTGTTTAGAGCTTGATATTTCGATATGGAGGTATTAATGGGTGTGCTAAATAATATGTTAAACATTTCGTTATTGGCCGTATGGGTAAAGATCGTGTGGGTGAGATTCGTGTCTCGATGCTGTCCAGCTAACCTGATGATGTCATATTGCAACTCTTTAACATTTGCTTATCTGCGGATTGAAGAAAAAAACGGGGAAGAAGGAAACGTATAAGTAACATTAGGAAAAGACAGTTGACATTTCTAGGGCAGATGATGAGGAAAAAGGATTTGAAAAACTTTGATACTCACAGGATATATTAAAGTCAAGAGAGAGAGAGGGGGGGAACAACGCATAACCTATTTAGATGAACTTGGGTAAACGGAATAAGGTTTAGAAGAAATAACAAAAAGACAACATTTATTAAGAGCTAGAAAGGAGAAGAAATTGTGGAGAGCCATGATCGCCAACGTCCTGAAGGGACACGGCACATAAAAGAAGTGCAGGGTGGTAATGAAACTGAGCACGGTATAGGTTGCACTAGAATACTTTTGTCCAACACCCTAATATGCTACAAAACCAAAATCTTAACCAGAAATTTCGAGTCATGTTCGTAAATAGCTTCGTCAGATCTAGACACTCATGCGGATGTCATACATAGCATCCAACTTGTTTAGAAATATCTAATCCGTCAGCTTTATGCAACTGTTTTCTAATAACAAAAGATTAAAAAATGGCTTCAAGTAAATAAATCCATTAGGCAAACTTAAAGAAGACAAACTTTCGTCAAATTCTATCGGCTGACGCTACAGAATAGCAAAGAGTTTTACCAAATAAGAAAAATCGCATCATTTGAAAACAGCAGCAAACACAAAAACAGTATTTGTTTTTTATGGCTTACCAACCAGGTTATTTAATTTTTTATATTGTAAGAAATTTTTTCAGATAATAATAATTTACTGATACAAGTCCTACTAATTAACCCATAGTTGAATGGGGAAGTAATGGATTCATACCTTCCCCGAAGATATTTTCGCGTAAGTGAATATAACGACCACGACTGGAATTGGAACTCGGTCTTTCGATCTACAACTCGCAGCTGTTATCAATTGCACCGCCCGCACATCCAAGCTTACAACACCTGGTATTCTCAAGCGGTCACTCATCTAAGAACTGACCAAGCTCGTTGTTGCTTGACTTGGGTGATCGTATGAGAATCGGTGTTCAACGTGATATGACTGTCAGCAGCTACAAAAAAAACCCTGGTAAAATGATATAATTAAAATGTTAGCTTTTCACACTGCCTTGAACAAAAGGTTAGGAAGGAAAGAGCTATAACAGTTAGTGGTGTTGAAAAGTCTAATTTCTTGAAAAACTATTTTACGAAAAAGATTTTCTAAATATCAAACAACAGTAACTTAATCGGTCAATATATGCCGAAACTTTCCTGTATGGAGAAGGTTAATTTTACTATATATATATATATATATATATATATATATATATATATATATATATATATATGTATATATATATATATATATATATATATATATATGTATATATATATATATATATATATATATATATATATATATATATATGTATATATATATATATATATATATATATATATATATATATATATACCCAAGTTTAGGATTGGTATATACGGAATGAAATCCAATAACCAACAATCAATATTCTTTAAAGAGTGCTCAATACAGAGTAGAGCAGATATAATTATTTATTTGAATATTACAACATAAATATGTTATAAAATCACGACAAAAGTAGCCATTTTGTTTCAACACTTCTTGTGTCTTGTCAAGTGATAATATAGAGTATAGAATAAATGGTTTCAAAAGTTTCAAATTAATCAACGATCCTTAGCTAAGAGTAAACGCTGTTACGTAAGCCAGAGTGGCCAATCAAAAAACAAGTATAGGATGATTCGAAAAATTTGACAACTAAGCAAGGCTATCTTAGATATTAAAAGATTTATAAAATTTGAAATTAAAATTAAAAGTAAAAAATTAAAATTACCTATTTAGAAATCTAAATCAGATCTCTATTAAGTTTTAAATTGTAGAATTACTAAGGAGAAAAAATAAAAAATAAAAATAAAAAATAAATAAATAAATCTAAAAATAAAAATAAAAAATATATATGCTATTTAATTTATATTTTCATTGAAATTAAGTTGAAAGTTGTATTTAGAGTCCCAGACATAGATGTATACATTTTTCGTTACATTTCAGCATGTTAGTCGCCTCTCACGTGAAATCACTCGAACAACGGCATGCCAACCGCTCGGACGCATCTAGATATATACACACACATACAAAAAAGCAAACCACACATAGGCAAATGCACTACACCTACACACATACATCGATACACACAGGCACACACATCTACATTCAATATGATCCAGACGGTCAAATGTCGAAGCTATTCGTGGCTTAATATGTTATTAAACGAATTTAAACTTGAAAAATTTAAACAAATAACCATATATAAATATATATATATATATATATATATATACATACATATATATACATATATATATATATATATACATATATATACATATACACATACACACACATACACATATATATACATATATACATTTTTGAAAACATATAGTTTTCGACACATTTACAGACAAAAGTAAATAACCACCTCCACATATAATTGAACACTCGCACATCCGCATATAAATTAATACATGCACCCGCATAGACACATATAAGGATAATAGGTACGCATACACAGACCTACGTACATAAACATACACATAGATAAGCACATATAAATATATTGACCCATACGTCGACGCAGAAAAGTAAATAAGGCAAGTGAAGAAATACATATAAAGATGCAACCATATACAAGCACACACATACATACATACACATCTAGATGTACATACATAAGCACGCATGCATATATGTATATACACTAAATATATATATAGACATTTACAAATACAAGTGTATACATGAAAAACTAAACAAACGTAAATTAAAACGACATGAGTATAAAAATGCATATACACATCCGCTAGTACATATATATACACACATACATACGCAACTACACATAGATATACATACATATATATCTACAGACATACATATACATACATACATACATATTCACAAATATAGATATACGCAAATATACAAATACATATATATATATATATATATATATATATATACATATACATACATATATAAACACACATACCCATATACATACACACACGTACACATATACGCACACACATACATATACAAACACATATACATATATACATAAACATATAGACACATGCATAAAAAAGGAAAAAGAAATAAGCATACATAGACCAACTTATATTCTAATAATATTCCAACAACATTATGATAAAATATATTAAAAGTTAATCATAATTTAAGAAAAGAACAACGGTCTGTAAGCAATTAAAGGTACTTTATCAACAAAAGTAGATTTTAGTTTGTATCTATGATACACTCCAAGACACTAAAGCCTACATACAAATACACATACAATGACACACCAACATATATATATAAATATCTAATCCTATATAAATACCCATATCGACACATCCAGATAAACAATACAGAGACAGTCGAGCTCAACCATATAATCACCCACACATACATATAAATATACACCCATATACAAACACATATACATAAACATATACATATTTAAACATACATATATATACATATATATGCATATATAAACCTATACATACACATAGAAACATACATACTACATATACATACATATATGCACACTCACACATACATATACATACATATGCAATAGGCATACATATATCTACACTCACACAAGTACACATAAATATCCCCATATCCCCATACATATACTCACACATTTAGTGGTAGACACTTACCAGAATTTACTCCCTTACTCATAGACATAAACAGGTTAACCTATGATAGAAGCCAATATACGCAACGATATACCTTCATAAAAAAAAAAAAAAAAAAAAAAAAAAAAAAAAATCATATATATATCCCTATATACACATATACATATCCTACAGTAGAAATAACTCTACATAACATACACATATATACATCTAAATACAGACACGTATGATACTTTGTAAGTACCCAGTACACATTCATATCGATAAGGCGACTATCATGCTAAAAAGGTAATAGTCTATTAAGTTTCATTTATCATTATCATAGAAAGTATATGATTTCTATACTAAGTTAAATTTAAGACGGTGCTTACAGTTAACTGTTAGTTCATATCTTTGATTTAAAAGATCAGTCTTATTTTTAAATCTAATTATTTCAAGTTTCTCGTTAAGGCATAAGTAACAGGGGGCATATAGTGAGTTACATGTCCGGGCCTTTCTAATTAATTTCCATTTAACCTTAGGTGTTTTATTTTTCTCTTTTAGACTCCAAAAGTATTTGGATAATGAAGTCATATATTTATAGTTACTATTATTAAAAGATTGCAGGTGACCCCGCCAGCGTTCCTTGAATGGTCTCATGGTGCAACCTATGTAGAATTTCTTTATATTTGGATTTTCTAGTGTTGATATAGTACTGAGATAAACTACAGAGCTAGTTAAACAGTTATTATTTAGTGGACAATTATTGGGATTCCTGCAGTTACATGATTTATTATTTGTGTCATTTTGCTTAATGTTGCTATGTGCAACCTTGTGGGTTGTCAGGCTCTCCGAATTTATATACTTGCTGAATATACTATTGTTATGTTTTTTAATTATTTTTTCTAGGTTATCAGCACAACTATAGCTTAACTTAAGAGTATTAGAGTTAAATATTTTACTGAGTGAGTTGGTTCCAGATTTGGGGAAATGTTTTTTAATGAGGTTTAGAAACAGGTGCCCCAATTTGGTTTTAACCATAATGTTAAAAGGGGGAATATACCATATGATTTTTCTAGATCTCTTTCTACCATTATTGTTGCTATTTATAGGGCTTTTATATTTAATATTAATATTTTTATATCCACTATTTTTAAGTGCGGAATTGTAAAGGTTACTATGCTTATTAAAAATATCACTGTTTGAAGAGTTGTTACTGATCCTACATTCAATAGAATAGGGTATGTGTTTGATGATTGCAGGGGGGTGGTAAAATATTGATAAAATTAACTCTATCAGCAAATCAATTACTGATAAACTAAAGATAAGTGATCGAGTTAGTAAATTACAACCTAAAGAAGCCTATATTTTATTAAAAGATCACAAACCCGATTTCAGATCTAAGCCATCAACTAGGATTATAAACCCAACTAGACCGGAAATCGGCAGGATTAGTAAGAACATCTTAGAAAGAACCAACCACTCCATAAAGAAAACCCTCGGACTATTACAATGGATTAACACTGCGGATGTCATCAACTGGTTTACCAACATCGGATTTAAGGATAAATGTACCTTCATACAGTTTGACATTACAGACTATTATCCATCTATATCCAAAAATCTGTTCACTTGTGCCCTGGATTTCGCTCGGGAATACTCCAACATTTCTGAAAGAGAAGTGAATACCATCATGGAGTGCCGAAATTCGGTTCTAATCTACAAAGATGAACAGTGGACCAAAAAGTCCTGTAACGAAAAATTTGACATTTCAATGGGTTCTCTGTATTCTGCTGAAGCTTCTGATCTTGTTGGATTATTTCTTTTGTATAATTTAAGTGCATTTGATTGCCTAGATTCTGATAGTGTAGGATTATATAGGGACGACGGGTTATTAGTAGTTAGGAATTCCACTAAAATTAAAGTAGATCGTATTAGAAAAATGATACATAAGGTATTTAAGGATCTAGGTCTCAGAGTAATAGTTTCCACTAATGTTAAACGAGTAGACTTCCTAGACGTCACCCTAGACCTCACTAGCAACACATACCAACCATATGTAAAAGTTAATTCCAATCAAATATACGTTCATCCAAATTCTAACCACCCCCCTGCAATCATCAAACACATACCCTATTCTATTGAATGTAGGATCAGTAACAACTCTTCAAACAGTGATATTTTTAATAAGCATAGTAACCTTTACAATTCCGCACTTAAAAATAGTGGATATAAAAATATTAATATTAAATATAAAAGCCCTATAAATAGCAACAATAATGGTAGAAAGAGATCTAGAAAAATCATATGGTATACTCCCCCTTTTAACATTATGGTTAAAACCAAATTGGGGCACCTGTTTCTAAACCTCATTAAAAAACATTTCCCCAAATCTGGAACCAACTCACTCAGTAAAATATTTAACTCTAATACTCTTAAGTTAAGCTATAGTTGTGCTGATAACCTAGAAAAAATAATTAAAAAACATAACAATAGTATATTCAGCAAGTATATAAATTCGGAGAGCCTGACAACCCACAAGGTTGCACATAGCAACATTAAGCAAAATGACACAAATAATAAATCATGTAACTGCAGGAATCCCAATAATTGTCCACTAAATAATAACTGTTTAACTAGCTCTGTAGTTTATCTCAGTACTATATCAACACTAGAAAATCCAAATATAAAGAAATTCTACATAGGTTGCACCATGAGACCATTCAAGGAACGCTGGCGGGGTCACCTGCAATCTTTTAATAATAGTAACTATAAATATATGACTTCATTATCCAAATACTTTTGGAGTCTAAAAGAGAAAAATAAAACACCTAAGGTTAAATGGAAATTAATTAGAAAGGCCCGGACATGTAACTCACTATATGCCCCCTGTTACTTATGCCTTAACGAGAAACTTGAAATAATTAGATTTAAAAATAAGACTGATCTTTTAAATCAAAGATATGAACTAACAGTTAACTGTAAGCACCGTCTTAAATTTAACTTAGTATAGAAATCATATACTTTCTATGATAATGATAAATGAAACTTAATAGACTATTACCTTTTTAGCATGATAGTCGCCTTATCGATATGAATGTGTACTGGGTACTTACAAAGTATCATACGTGTCTGTATTTAGATGTATATATGTGTATGTTATGTAGAGTTATTTCTACTGTAGGATATGTATATGTGTATATAGGGATATATATATGATTTTTTTTTTTTTTTTTTTTTTTTTTTTTTTTTATGAAGGTATATCGTTGCGTATATTGGCTTCTATCATAGGTTAACCTGTTTATGTCTATGAGTAAGGGAGTAAATTCTGGTAAGTGTCTACCACTAAATGTGTGAGTATATGTATGGGGATATGGGGATATTTATGTGTACTTGTGTGAGTGTAGATATATGTATGCCTATTGCATATGTATGTATATGTATGTGTGAGTGTGCATATATGTATGTATATGTAGTATGTATGTTTCTATGTGTATGTATAGGTTTATATATGCATATATATGTATATATATGTATGTTTAAATATGTATATGTTTATGTATATGTGTTTGTATATGGGTGTATATTTATATGTATGTGTGGGTGATTATATGGTTGAGCTCGACTGTCTCTGTATTGTTTATCTGGATGTGTCGATATGGGTATTTATATAGGATTAGATATTTATATATATATGTTGGTGTGTCATTGTATGTGTATTTGTATGTAGGCTTTAGTGTCTTGGAGTGTATCATAGATACAAACTAAAATCTACTTTTGTTGATAAAGTACCTTTAATTGCTTACAGACCGTTGTTCTTTTCTTAAATTATGATTAACTTTTAATATATTTTATCATAATGTTGTTGGAATATTATTAGAATATAAGTTGGTCTATGTATGCTTATTTCTTTTTCCTTTTTTATGCATGTGTCTATATGTTTATGTATATATGTATATGTGTTTGTATATGTATGTGTGTGCGTATATGTGTACGTGTGTGTATGTATATGGGTATGTGTGTTTATATATGTATGTATATGTATATATATATATATATATATATATATATATATATATGTATTTGTATATTTGCGTATATCTATATTTGTGAATATGTATGTATGTATGTATATGTATGTCTGTAGATATATATGTATGTATATCTATGTGTAGTTGCGTATGTATGTGTGTATATATATGTACTAGCGGATGTGTATATGCATTTTTATACTCATGTCGTTTTAATTTACGTTTGTTTAATTTTCCATGTATACACTTGTATTTGTAAATGTCTATATATATATTTAGTGTATATACATATATGCATGCGTGCTTATGTATGTACATCTAGATGTGTATGTATGTATGTGTGTGCTTGTATATGGTTGCATCTTTATATGTATTTCTTCACTTGCCTTATTTACTTTTCTGCGTCGACGTATGGGTCAATATATTTATATGTGCTTATCTATGTGTATGTTTATGTACGTAGGTCTGTGTATGCGTACCTATTATCCTTATATGTGTCTATGCGGGTGCATGTATTAATTTATATGCGGATGTGCGAGTGTTCAATTATATGTGGAGGTGGTTATTTACTTTTGTCTGTAAATGTGTCGAAAACTATATGTTTTCAAAAATGTATATATGTATATATATGTGTATGTGTGTGTATGTGTATATGTATATATATGTATATATATATATATATATGTATATATATGTATGTATATATATATATATATATATATATATATATTTATATATGGTTATTTGTTTAAATTTTTCAAGTTTAAATTCGTTTAATAACATATTAAGCCACGAATAGCTTCGACATTTGACCGTCTGGATCATATTGAATGTAGATGTGTGTGCCTGTGTGTATCGATGTATGTGTGTAGGTGTAGTGCATTTGCCTATGTGTGGTTTGCTTTTTTGTATGTGTGTGTATATATCTAGATGCGTCCGAGCGGTTGGCATGCCGTTGTTCGAGTGATTTCACGTGAGAGGCGACTAACATGCTGAAATGTAACGAAAAATGTATACATCTATGTCTGGGACTCTAAATACAACTTTCAACTTAATTTCAATGAAAATATAAATTAAATAGCATATATATTTTTTATTTTTATTTTTAGATTTATTTATTTATTTTTTATTTTTATTTTTTATTTTTTCTCCTTAGTAATTCTACAATTTAAAACTTAATAGAGATCTGATTTAGATTTCTAAATAGGTAATTTTAATTTTTTACTTTTAATTTTAATTTCAAATTTTATAAATCTTTTAATATCTAAGATAGCCTTGCTTAGTTGTCAAATTTTTCGAATCATCCTATACTTGTTTTTTGATTGGCCACTCTGGCTTACGTAACAGCGTTTACTCTTAGCTAAGGATCGTTGATTAATTTGAAACTTTTGAAACCATTTATTCTATACTCTATATTATCACTTGACAAGACACAAGAAGTGTTGAAACAAAATGGCTACTTTTGTCGTGATTTTATAACATATTTATGTTGTAATATTCAAATAAATAATTATATATATATATATATATATATATATATATAGCACATTTTCGGTCTTTCTCACAATCTAACTATTTGCCCTTCTATAATGCTTTTTCGGCCTTACTTGCTATCAATCTATCTATCTATCTATCTATCTAACAGTCTGTTTCTATCGATCTATCTTTCCATTTACCCTTCTATTTTCAACCTTACATGCTATCTCTCTCTCTCTCTATATAGATCGACAGAAACAGACTGTTAGATAGATAGATAGATAGATAGATAGATAGATAGATAGATAGATTGCAAGGCCGAAAATGTGCTGTAGAAGAACAAATAGATAGATAGATAGATAGATAGATAGATAGATAGATAGATAGATAGATAGATAGATAGATAGATAGCAGAAAAAAGTGTGTGTAAGAGAGAGCGAGGTTGTGAGAAAAATTTCAGAAACAAAAGACAGAGAGGGAGAAGAGAGAGTTATTTAGAACGGTGATGAACTGAAATAATATATAGATGTAGATAGTCAATTGACGTTTCTTTGAGAGTATATTCTTACTCGCCCGCGCCTTGAGCCCCTTCTTCCTTTGAATCCTTACTCGCCCTAACCTTCATGTTAACAACTCCTCTTTCTCATACTCGTCACCTATCAAATAGACAGATTTGGTTGGAAGACTAAAAATCCGGTCATTCAAGTACCATTGATTAGTGCAAAGAATAATAAGTACTTTTAGTCATTTTTTTTTTCATTTATTTCTGTGAGTGTTTTCTTTATTCTTTCTTTTTGCTTTATTCACTCTTACCTTTCGCGTTCTTCGCTCTGAGCCCCTCTTCTTTTTTTCTATCTTTAGTTTCTTTCCCCGCTTTAACCTTTCCTTCATCTTTTACTCCGCCTCTTTTGTTGATGTCAATGTTGGCCAGCCTATAACTGCCCGACGCAGGGCTCCAAGCGACGCAGAGGAGTTTCAGGTTCTCTGTGGAGTCCTCCCGTTTCGTTCGATCATCGTCTCTTCGAAATATTTTGATAATTTGTGTCCGCTTCTTGTCTCTGCCGTCAGGTCTTCTGCAGCAGTTTTTGAGCGGTCGCCTTTGCGCTTGTAATCAAATCAAGAAAAGTGAGGAATATATAAAAATATTTTCCCTAGTCCGTCAGCCATGGCCGTATCCACAAAATTTGTCTGGTGCTGCCTCCAACAGTTGGTCATCCTGTTGATGCTGTGTGCTTATGCTAAAGGTAAGTTAACATATATATATATCTACATTTAAAAAACAGAAGATGTTTGTGTGTGTGTCTGTGTGTGTGTTTGTCCGTGTGTGTGTGTGTCTGTGTGCGTGTCTGTGTGAGTGTTTGTCTCTGTGTGTGTTTGTCTGTGTGTGTGTATCTGTGTGTGTGTGTATGTGTTTGTTGTGTGTGTGTGTCTGTGTCTGTGTTTGTGTGTGTGTCTGTGTCTGTGTGAGTGTTTGTGTGTGTCTGTGTGTGTGTTTGTCTGTGTGTGTGTGTGTGTCTGTGTGTGTGTTTGTCTGTGTGTGTGTGTGTTTGTCTGTGTGTGTGTCTGTGTGTGTGTGTCTGTCTGTGTGTGTGTGTGTGTGCTAATTATGCATTTCGATGAAATTAAACACACATGTTGCGAATTTACGAAGACAAATTTTTCAATCTCCAGCACCCTCACCCCGGGGTTTGGCAAATTAAAATTAATAAAACTGAAGATGGGTACGACTTTTTGCAAAAACCAAGGCAAAGTTACACACGAACAAAATTTTCACTGGATGAGCTGATGTTCTTTGCACTTATGGCAAAACAGGGCTCATGTGACGAGGTTTATGTAGATTGCTTCATAGTTTCCCTGGGACCTTGGCTTCACACAAAAAAATGGAAAAAAACTCTGAAAAAATTGGAGTTTTTGTACTACTTAAAATAAAAACTTGAATAACTTTCTCATTTTTATCCGATTTTCTTCAAACATGCCGCAAAAAAATTACCATCATCCTAGCAATAAGATAGTGTGATTTTAGTCCTGCTTGCTTCTCCGCGTATAACGAAAAACCAGGAAAAACTGTTCGAAAGACACGTTTTTCGGTCATAATTCCCAGGCTTTTTCACATGATGCTTTCCAAATTTGCCATGTAAATTACATATAACACACAAATTATCTTGCGTAAATTTTTGGTTGAGATTATTTCAGTTAAGTGAACAAAATCTGCGACAAAATAGGTCCAAAATCGGCTTTTTCCATTTAGCCAATAGTTTCTTCATATTATTCCATCCTAAATTGGCATTCGAACAATCTTTGAAGCAATGATTGTTTGAGAAGGATTATTGAAGCGTTAAAAGGGGAAAATTCCAGAAGAATCTCTTATTAACCCCAGCTTTACAGTAAACGCGCTAATAAGGAGAAGAGGATGTCCATGTGTTTTCACTTGCAGTTGAATCAAGCTCTGATGCTTCATCCCTGTTTTTGTTTGATTATTATATTTGTGAACAATGACATACTATTTGAAAGTTATTATGGCCATAGGAAATTTACTGAATATCTAAAACATTGAAACAATTTAACCCAGAGTAACGACCACACAAGAAGGTTTTATTGATGGAATTGCTTTATTGAGAACAATCAAGCACTTGCGAAGGACATACTGTAAAGGAAGATGAGAGGGGAGTAGCTTAGTATATAAACGGATGATTAATGAAAGAGGCGGCGCAGGTAGACATTTCTAGACATGGGGTGCCGGTATACAGGGGGTGCAGTTATACAATTGTATACATGTACACCCGGGCAACGCCGGGTAACTCAGCTAGTATATGTATATATATATATATATATATATATATATATATATATATATATGTGTGTGTGTGTGTGTGTGTGTGTGTGTGTATGTATGTGCGTGTGTGTGCGTGTGCGTGTGTGTTTACATATATATATATGTATATATTTACATATATATGTGTGTTTATATGTAAAATAAAAAAGAAAAAGTCAACATTCAATAATATAAACTATGAATATATATATGCGTATGTGTATATATATATATATATACATACATATGTGTGTGTGTGTGTGTGTGTGTGTGTGTGTGTGTGTGTGTGTGTGTGTGTGTGTGTAAAACAAAAAGCCAATACCCAAATTATAAAAATTAGGAATAAATTAGGAACACGGCCACAATATGCTGACCCTGCTTGGAAAATAAAACATTCCTTTAACTCTAGATACACGCATAAAATAATCCATATATTCAGTTAAAAGTATACTTAAAATTATCCTTTATAATGGATAAAAGTATAGCCGAAAGCGTTCGGACATCTAAAACATTTGGACAATTTTCATATAATTTACGTCTAGAAAAGAAAAAATTATAAGAAAAATTATATAAAAAATGTAGCCACAGTTGTTTTTACTGAAACTTGCATAAAAGAGGGATTGCTGCCCATATACACAATTATATATATATATATATATATATATATATATATATATATATATATATATATATATATATATATATATATGTATGCACATTTCATTAAAGAAGGATTGCATGAAAGAAGGATTGCTGCCTAAATACACACACACACACACACACACACACACACACACACACACACACACATATATACATATATATATATATATATATATATTGTGTATATTTCGGCAGCAATTTTTCATTAATGCCATTGACAGAAGCCATTGGTTTATACCAACGGCTTCCCATACTTAATACTTGTCGTTTTTCACTCTCGCGTTGTTCTGTCTGACGTCACGAGCTGCGACGCTCTCTTTCGCTTCCGCGTCTCGTAAATACGAGTTTGTCGTTACTTTGAGCTCAAGCAGCAGGGGCGGACTAGTATTGTAGTTTCGTCTGTGTGTTGTTTGATGTATTGAAATTGTCATCTTTGAAAATGGCTTATGTAAGCCGAAAGCTTAGATAGGATTTAAACATGTATCAATATGGTGTTTTCCTTTCGTCTTCCAACGATAATGTGATTAAGCTTATCAGACAATATGAAAGGAACTTACTTA